>OY829508.1:3836355-4436355 GCA_963691665.1 Clepsis dumicolana | reverse complement strand
AAAGTAAATATTAGACTAAAGATATTTTAACCAATAGCGTTACAAATGTAGCGATTAACTGATATAATAGACGTAAGCAGTCACCTGCGAGATAGCACAATACTTTTGTTATTAGCGATTGAAACCACCTTACCTCGCCTGTTAAAGGGTCGTACCCGAACAGCTACTTTTATCTTATCCGAGGCCATTTTTGCACTTAAATTACACAAATACAATCAAAACACAACACTTTGCACATTAAAGTCAACTAATTTATTGCACATATTCACCCGTATTCTAAAACAATAAAATTCATTATTTTACGTTATGATCACGACGTTCCCAAATTGACACTGCCCGACCGCCATGTTGTTTTTACACGGAAATAGTGGTTTCTACAAATAAATAAACCGATAAACCGGTAATATGGCAGGTTTCATATCTTTCGTAACTATTTCGTCTATTTAAAATTAAACGATTTAAAAAATATGCCTAACAAAACTTTGCTAGTTAGGATAAAAATTCTGAAATGCTTTCTGAATCGCCTAGTGGCCTAAGTACACATTTCGTGACGTTTTATAAAAATAGCTAATATCGAAAACTCGGTTACACGGCACTAGTCAGTGTTATCATTTCAAGAACCAAAAATACAATTAAAATTAAAATTACAATACGCACATTACTTTTACCCATATTTCCGAATATTAATTATTTTCTTTAAATACTCATTACATCATATTAAGTATTTACATAAGCTAATCAGCATGTGGTTCATGACTTTTTTTTTATTCTTCGAATTAGTTGCAACGATATTGTGATTATATTCTCTTTGTATACTACCATTAATATTTTCCATGTTTTTATTTTAGAACTTTACGTTTTAGAAACGTTGCAGATCAATACCGTAGTACAATCACTAAAATGGTATATAAATGTATAGCTGACATATTCTGAGAGTAGAATTTAAATAATGTGGAACTAAAGAGAACGATACCTGGCAACAATATTAAAACTGTCAAAACTGTCAAAACTAGATCCTTATTTTTTTATTCATGGCTTAAGTGATAGGCAAAGGAAACTAAAACCATACAGCCGTGTCTGATTTGTTTTATTAATTTTCCGTAAATTGAAGTCCCATCACAGTTAGTTGTCCATCTGTCCTACAAAGTCCTGGTCACGTCCTGTCAGCTGCTCTTGCCTTCCGTAAAGCGATAGTATTTTACGACGAGCTTTTAGTATTTTACGGTACCTAACTAACAAGAGGAAATACGCATTTCCACTTGAATTATTCGTTTGCTGGGCACTGGGTGTATACTACACTATCTTTATTATCCACCAAACGACACGGCACAGAAATCATATGATTCACCCACTCTCACCGGTTTTCGCCAAGCACCTCCCTTAGGAGTTAATTAAAAAAAAAACTTGACTTTGACATTTAGCTGTCATAATAATTACGAATCGGTTTTGGTAAATAACTCTATTAAAAGGTGCTGTGCTTGTTTTGGTAGTCATAAAATAGCATTTCGTGAGATTGTTCAGTAAGTATCTTCAACATTTCGACATATTTATTTCAATTCGTAAATACTATTAATTATTCCGGTTGTATCTTAATATCTTCAGCGTTTCGCAACAAAATGGCAGCAGACCCGCTGTATGGTTGGGATTTAACTTTTAAGACTGTTGAGAGAGATATAAGACGTAAATCTGATGTTTTGATTGCCTTTATACACTGGAATCTATCTAAGAGAGGGTTTCGTACGATTGGAATAGGCGATGAGGTATGTCAACCTTTTTGTTGTTACTATGAACTGGCTGAAAAATAAGCTGTATTTATCTTATCCCTAACAAAATATTTTCGTAAAATTGTGTTTGGGCTTTACAGCGGACGCTAACGGGAGATGAAGAAAAAAGCGAAGTCATTCCAACTGGTTGGAATGATAAGGATAACTACACTTTAAGATATGTTTTGGATGGGAAGTTGTACATTCTCCATGGCCTGAACACAGATGGCACCCTCATAATTAATTTAATGGTAATAAACCAGTAAAGCTACGAAAATGCTGATTATTCTTATAAATAGTTGACAATGTGTTGTATAAGTCGGTACGAACTTAAAAGAACCTTGACCTCTAACATGATAGCTTGCCACTAATCCCAATCTTGCACAGTTTCAGACCTACTGGCTTGAAGCTGTTGCAGATCTGCCTCCTCAGATTCTTCAGCTTAGCAATACTACAGCCTACCAATTGACCCCTCAATCCCCATCCTCCTTCAGATTATCTTGAATTTGTGCTTCCAGAGATCAGATGACCTGGCTGTATCCAACATGGCAGTCAAAATTGATGATGCAGTGAAAGAAACAAGCGGCTCTATAAACAAACTGATGCCAAATCATGCAGAACTCATGTACAATGTAAAGAGAGATCTTATTGATACCATCACGGAGAAGTCTACATCCTCTGCTGAGACCCAAACTTCGGGTAGGAGTAAGTGTAATCATTAGTGGTTAATGAACTTTGTGCTTCAAGTCTATGCAGCCCTTAGAATACAGTTAAAGTGTTGAAGTTTGCAAACATTGCAGAATAAGTTTTTGGAATGAACACTGTATTTAAGGATGGCACAACAAATCTGCATAAAACAGGCTAGGTAGGTATAAGTGAATTTGAAACTCATGGACTAGCAAAAGTCTAGGAATTAAAACAAGCCTGGTGATTATCCTAACAGATTTTTCTGCCAACAGTGCTGTTTACTTAACTGGTTCCCATAATGCACCAAGGCAATGGAATAAGATACATTGCCACTGTGTTTCAGTCTCTATATTTGCCTCTTTGTATTTTCAGGTGATTCAAACACAAGGAGGGCTCATGATGATCCTTTGAGGGTGCCACAAAGGCCTCATCCTTCTGACCCACGCCCCGACACCAGAGATTTGTGGTATTTATAAAACTAAAAAGGGCTTTGGGTATGCATTAATATTATGTAACAAAATACTAAATTATTGGTACTAATATCTGCAAAATCATGTTTATCAGCATTAAATGATTGTCAAAATGTTTAATTGCACTGTGCTTTCTTTTACTTGGCTTAACTTATGCATAGTATGAAGTATGTAGTATAATATTAAGTTTATGCTTTTGATGTGGATCTAGGTTTTGGTTTGGTGGTTCAACACATTAACTGGCTATCACCAAGTGCCACTGACTCCATTTTGCGTGTTTTTGAATCAATGATTAAAAACTGACATTGGCCCATGCCTACCACTGGCCGCCATTAAGGGGAATAGAATCGATTATCAATTCGGACCTATTTATTACCTGTCAGTGAATGTGATAATGATAAGACAATACATCTTTGTCTAACTAAGTACTGCAAAGAATGATTCATAGATATTGATATTATCTTATCAGCCTAGGAATGCAAAAATCAGATCAGGATCAGATAAACATCAGTAGGTTTAACCAATGAATTTCATCGACGACAAACAGATGTTCAACTTTAGTCATTATTATTATGACTCCAAATGAAGATTTTCATTTTGAAGCAGTTATTTATATGCTTAACTATTGGTTCAGTGTTTTTGGGATCAAGTGCTACTACAAATACCTACATGATTTGGTTCTACTGCTGTTCAATAAGTTAGTTTGATGCTGACAAACTGCATCAGTTCTACACAATATTTAGCTAGCAACTAGCTGTTGCCCGCGACATCGTCCGCGTAGATTTCGGTTATCACTATCCCGCGAGAACTATATAATTTTCCCGAATAAAGGGTAGCCTATGTCATTCCTCAATATTCAAACTATCTTCTTACCAAATTTCATCTAGATTGGTGCAGCGGTTTTCCCGTGAAGAGGTAACAAACAGACACAGAGAGACAGAGTTACTTTTGCATATATAATATTAGTTAGGATTAGGAAGTTAGGATTAGGCTTAAACATGACTGCATTATTAAAGTGTGAGGATCACATTCAGTTGGCCTTATAGCTTAGGATGTCCCTCTCATTTGGCGAAATATAAGGTCAGGGATAACATTACAATGAACCTACTGTGTCAATTTTGTTAGATGTATTCATGACCTGCTGAAATTCCTTCTGCAATGTTCTGGACAAATCTATTCTGTTACATACAACAAGCAACAAGCTAACTAAAAAGTGTATGTTCTTTTCCAGGGAGTTGCCTCCTGCGAATCTCCCCAACGTAGGGCGCTCAGACCTGGATCCGTTCGCGCCGGGCGGTGGTGGAATGCTATTCAACCCTTTTGGACCTCGTCGAGATCCTGAGAACCCTGGGCTTGGTATACCTGGTGGATTACCGAGGTAAAGATACAAGCTTAGCAATCATCAAAAAGGGCTGAACTATTGCCTCCTCACTTTTAATCTCATGGGTTTGGTTATGGCGTCCAACGGACTTGAGTATGGTTAAATGTGTAGGTACTTAGCTATTTTTTTTCTTTTTCAAAGTGAAAAGCTTTAGTTTCAAATAAAACGTGAAATCGAACATGAAATGAGCCTCATCTTGTTATACTTACTTATACACTGAATATTAACTGTGCAGTCATAGTTTTTGGCCAGAATACAACAAAATAAAACTTGTTAAGGAGTATTTTCCAGCAGTTTTCAGAGGTTTGATTCTGGTTATTACTACAAAATTCATCTATGACTTTGTACCATAACATAATGTGCAAGTTGCCAAACATTACCTGCATTGCTTAGTTTTCGGAAAAAGCACAAGGGGATACAAGGGGGGTCAAATAAAACGGGTCAGTGACAAAATCCTCTGTATCTTGCAAATTAATAATGGTACATGCATGAAAATAACTTTATATTAAAGAGAATTTTAATATCGTATGATATAAAACCTTAAATATTACATACAACGTAAATTGAAAAAAAAAAAGAAATTAAAAATGCTCAAATTTGGTAATAAATTCAAATCACGCTTGATTTACTTTTGCTTTATTCTCGCTTTTGATTTCAATTTGTTAAATCAAAATGATATAAGGCAGTCATTGCCGTCTTTCACGGTCATTATTGAATTACTGTCATGTCGCTAACACAAGATGAATGTACACGTATCGTCACTATGCTGTAAGAAGGCAGAAGTCAGAGAAGTACAGCGAGAGTAACAGGCGTGTCACTTTCTACGGTGCAGAGAGTCATCCAACGTTACCGAGAAACTGGGCTAAACATAAAAAGACCAGGAACCGCAGACCGAGATGTACTACGGCTCGAGAGGATAGATTTATTGTTACGAGCATGCTCCGAAATCGGCACCTCACGGCACTTGAAGTAACATATCAACTTCGAGAGACCCGAAGAGACGACATAAGCGATCGGACTGTGAGGCGGCGGCTCCAAGAAGCTAATTTGACCCCACGTAGACCTGCAAATGGCCCAAAACTTGAAAGGGAACATCGAGTAGCAAGATTACGTTACGCCCGCGAACATGCACAATGGGGAGACGAAGAATGGGCAAGAGTAATGTTTTCTGACGAATCCAGATTTATGCTCTGTGCACATGATGGGCGGCGAAGAGTCTACCGACGGCCATGGCAACGTTTTATTCCAGCTTGTTTTGAGGAAAAAGTATCATTCGACGATGGATCTGTTATGGTTTGGGCTGGATAATCTTTAGAGAGTCGCACGGAGTTAGTGCTGAGAGAAAATGGTACGCTAAATAGTGTGAGATATGTAGAAGAGATCCTTACTGAGCATGTTGGCCTATACTCAGTGATTATGAGTGAATATTCCGTATTCATGCATGAAAATGCTAGGCCACATACAGCTCAAATCGTAAATGAGTATTTTCAAGACGTTGGCATCAATTGCATGGACTGGCCCTCGAGAAGCCCGTACTTAAATCCGATTGAGCACGCTTAGGACGAGCTTGGGAGGTGCATAAGAAAACAGAACCCCACCCCAGCTACACTTAGAGACCTGAAACATGCGTTAGTGGAAGAATGAACCAATATCCTGCAACATCGCATAAGAAACTTATAAACAGCATGCCTAATCATCTCACAGCTGTAAGAAGGGCCCGTGGAGGCAATACGAAGTATTAATTTGGCTTAAAGTTTGTTTTTGTGCGGTATGTGAGGGAACATCTTTTCATTTTTCTAAGCAAAAATTGATGAAATTTTGTTTCTTATGTAATTTTAATAAACAAACGAATAACGTTTTCAACATTTAATGTTGTTTTATTAACTATCAAATTATCTACAACATACAGTTTAATTCATGCCATTTCTCTATTACTTTAGGAGATATTCTAGTTTTTCGTAGTGACCCGTATTATTTGACCGCGAGTGTACTAAAAATTTATAAAAATACGAAATAAATGAAGTATGAGGAGATTGTACGAGTATTATTGTAATCAAAGTTGATTCTTTATAATGAAAGTTGTTTGCCTAAAACTCATGGCACCACACAACACATCTCAAATTTCAACAGTTCAGTTTCACATCATAATAATGACCGAACTAAATGGGATTATCAAAACAAAACAGTAGCTCGTCCCTGGACTAACCAACCGAACTACTGAAAGTAGAGATATGGTGCTCACTTTTTTTTTTAATACAACCCCGTAACATGTAGATGCGAACTGAAAGTGATTGTTCGTTGTTCACAGAGGTGCAGTGCCACCTGGGGCCCGTTTCGACCCGTTCGGGCCCCCAATGGGTCCGCCGATCCCCGGCAGGAGGCCGCCGCCCGATGCGGACCACCTACCCCCGCCTGGAGGATTCAACAATGACATGTTCATGTAGCCTGTGAATTAAACTCTGTATGGGAAACACTGGGCAACAGTAAAGTTGTTTGTTGGCTTTTTAGTTTTATTATTTAGCTTTAACTTGAATTCATTTTACGATTACGATAGTAACACACTAACAGCAGGATGAAAGGATAAAACACTCTAACAAAAATTACCGCCATTTTTATAGTGTTGCCACTCACTACAGCGTTAAGTCGTTGGTAGAATATTTTTATATTGAACTGTACTGCATTCGTAATGGTAATTGTTACATGAATTGTATTAAAAATCTGATCACCTTCCGTTGAACTGTACTTATTGGTTAAATTGTGACACTGCCCAGCGTTTGTACAGATTATTAAAAACTAAAAAAAATGCCTATGTACATAGTCGTCCCACGATAACTGCAACGAAATGACAACAGTAGAAATCTAAAGTTTGTTTATGGCAACACTGATTTATAGTCAAACAACATGTTTTGAACTTTTGATTACATTTAAACATAAACAGGTCATCGTTCATCCATCATCCACCATTAAAATACCTCTCAAATGTCGTTTTATAGATTTTTTTACCGTACAACGACAAAACCTACTAAACACTGGCAAAATTGTCCTCCAATGGACAGAGCCATATAAAAAAAAAACAGCGACTTTTGATTACTACTATCATTATTATTTTCAATTCATGAACTAAAAAACAATTACTTTGCTCACCCGCGACCAACTTTGATCGCGGGTGAGCAAAGTAATTGTTTTTTAGTTCATAAATATGGACCTCCGCAAAGTAACGCCTGATTATTTTCAATTCAATTCAATTTTTAGGGAATGTGGCCCCTTCATTATTATTTATAGTAAAATAAATGTCTGAATGTCATGAAAAAAGTATTACCACAGCGTGATTTTTCTGGGTTGCCAATTAATATCTTATGCAGAGTTATCATGGGACGATTTTTTTATAAAGCCTGACAAGTTCCTGACACCATAGATAGCATACACACTAACGTTTATCGATGACCTCCGATGACATACATAGGTAAGGCATTTGTCCCTCTCGCACTTGCACATTTTTGTTAGAAAGTGACAAATGCTTTATGTCATCGATAAAATTTACCGTGCTACTCTGCTACTGTACAAACTACACCTATTGTACTGTAAACGTTTGTCTTAAAGTTGGAGTCATTACAGTGGTTTGTATTTCAACTAAAAGTTTAGTTTACGTCCATACGAATTCTAACCTAAAAAATCAAATTAGGTTTGAATTTGAATGGAATTTTAACATAAGCCATACCCGAATGTGACAAAGAATGTGAAATACTTGAACAATGACTGCATCTGAAATTGTTATTTGGAAAATTCTATTACGCAATGAGACGAGTGGAGCAGTGAGTGTTTTAAGTACTTAAGTATGTGACAGTGTCAAAGTGTCACGATGTCATTACGAATTTAAATATCACTTAAAATATGTCATGTACATCAAATGTAGTTGGCCTTGGTTTTTTTGCCTAATACCAGTGTGCTTTTGAAAATCCTCGTCGGAAAATCTAAATGTAGTTTTTAGTAGAATATTTTGTCATCGTCATGGCAATACTAAAAATGGCATTTTTAAATTTTTCGTCCTTGCAACTCTAGAAATTAGTGCAGCTTTTTTTTGTGCGAAGCACACGTATTCGACGTGTGTGGTGTTTTCTCTTGGCTGTTCACGGCTAAATCCGTCTAATTTTTATTCAATGTGTATGGCTGTGGTGGTAAGTGAATTTGAATTTATATTATTCCTTTTTTTTTTTACTTTATGTTGTTTTCAATTCTTTGGTGCGAAGGTCGTGCCCTGCTACCGATAGACGTCACCGTCTACCCAAGCGTCATGAAACGATCTAAAATTAAAATGATATTCACATTTTTTACTCTGAATGTAATGGAAACGCTGTGAGCATCATTGTTGCTGCCGTATAATCGTTGACAATGCAATCGGGGCGTAGCCTTTCGTACTGACAGTTACAGGTGTTTCGTATACACTTGTTCGGAGTTAGGACCTAACTCGCATTGTGAAAGAAGAATATCGGGATAGGTTTATTATAATGTCGAAGCTCGTTTCATATTCCGTGGAAGCGTGTGAATGCGTTATTTTGTATTATGAAGGGAATCGGTCATGGTGGCTCTAATTACTGAGTCACATTCACTACGTACACTTAGCACTTTAGGAACCACAGACTTTGTTTTTCAATAAGTAACCACTAGCAGGTTGAATTTGATAGAACCAATAATGACATCATTGAGTCTAGTATTACGTACAGTTTTTGGTGTGGGTAGGCATTTTTTTTTTTCTTATTTCATGTTCCACACTGCACAATTTGAAAGAGTTGAATCAGTTAGTTTAGTTCATTGTTATTCAATTTGAAAAATCGTAATCCTTCCATTGTTTCTCCATAGTCGGGTTTTGAACTTAAATATGGTCTTATTAATTGTTTATACTTATTTGTCCACTACTTACTTACCCAAAGTAATTTTAGTAATGAAAGTCTATATGCATAGGGGTCAGATTTGTCCAGACATTTCTGGACTTGTGACCATCTGTTTGTAGTTTTACTTTATTGTATTCCCCGATTTTATAATCATAATGTAATAGAAATTACATTTGTAATTTATCATGAGCTTTTTGGTGAAGGAAAACATTGTGAGGAAACCTGCACACTCCTGCGAAGCAATTCAATGGTGTGTGTGAAGTTCCCAATCCGCACTGGGACCACGTGGGAACTATAGCCCAAGCCCTCTCATTCTGAGAGGAGGTCTGTGCCCAGCAGTGGGACGTAAATAGGCTGATGATGATGAATATAATAGATTTCTATGCTGTCCCCTAACCCCCCTCTAAGTGTATAGTGTAGTGTGTGTGTGTAGTGTGTGTGTGTGTGTGTGTGTGTATGTGTGTGTGAGGATTTACTTCATACCTACCTACCTATTTTATTTTCTAACTTAAATGCTCGAGGTATGCTATTTGGTGGGTTTTAAACAGACTTTAAAAGAGGTAGGTACCTATCTACTAAAGTTCTCAATTTCGGTTAAATGTCTTATGTATCTTTTTATAAATCTCTTAATGGTAACTGGTTGTGATTGTAAATTGTAAGCTACAAAATCACAAGCCTGACTAGACATTATAGCAGTTCTGCAGTTCTAATACAGTTCACAGAAAGGGCCCATACATTTTCTCTGCCCGGGTGCCTCTTAATATAACCCTGGTAACTGTTAACATGTTTGTGCAACAGCACATTGTACTTGTTAATTTATAAACATAGACCTGATTGTGTCCATCAATAATACCCATTGTCTTGCTGATTGCTTTGTCATTATGTAATGTGACGAATGAGGGACCTTTTTGTTTAAAAAAATACCTATATGTATCCTAACTAATATTATAAATGCGAAAGTAAATCTGTCTGTCTGTCTGTTTGTTACCTCTTCGCGGGAAAACCGCGGCACCAATCTAGATAAAATTTGGTAAGAAGATAGTTTGAATATTGGGGAATAACATAGGCTACTTTTTATTCGGGAAAATTATATAGTTCCTGCGGGATAGCGATAACCGAAATCTACGCAGACGAAGTCGCGGGCAACAGCTATTGCTTTATATTTTAATCTATAAAGGCATTATAGACTCTCAAGTCAGTTATCTAAATGTTATTTTAATTTAGCTGTAGGTACATAATTTTTAGTTGGTAGGTAGTATTTAGAGCATTGCCATTATCATTATACCTAGTAAAAATAAAAGCCAACAAAGTGTTCTATGAAACTACTAGAAAGTTCCAACTTGATAACTTGATTTCCATTCAATATTTATAAAATGATTCATCATCATCATTATGATGACATGTCAGCCGAAAGACGTCCACTGCTAAACATAGGCCTATCTCAAGGCTTTCCATTCAGACCTATCTTGTGCTTTCCGCATCTACTGCAATCCTGCGATCTTTACCAGGTCGTCGCTCCATCTTGTTTGAGGCCTACCGACAGCTCGCCTCTCGGTCCGTCCGTGGACGCCATGCTAGAACCTTCTGACCCCATCAGCCATCAGTCCTGCAAGCAATGTGCCCCTCCCACTGCCTCTCAAGTTTCTCAATTGTTCAAGCTATGTTGGTAACCTTGATTCTACTGCGAATATCATCATTTCTGATTCTACATACAATGACAATGCAAAGAAAAATTCGTTAAGCAGCTGGACTTGAACCACAAACCTCAGTAATCCGTACCACGCTCCACCAATTAAGCTATACTTAACGTTGGTATTGGTTGGTTGGTAACGTTGGTTGGGTTGGTGGTTGGTTGGTTTCATACTATGAATGTTTCATAAAAATAAAAACAAAAATAATCAATAAATCGATTATTTTCATTGATTTCTGATTCTATCCTGCAGAGAAACCCCAAGCATAGCCCTCTCCATGGCCCTCTGAGTGACTTTGAGCTTCATCATGTGACCCATCATTAGTGCCCACATCTCAGATCCATAAGTCAACACCGGTAACACAGACCAACTGGTCTAAGACTTTTGACTTCAAAGGCTGTGGTAATAAAATGATTGTTTAAATTTAAAATGTTGCTTATTGAAGTTTAAATAGTTATCTAATTAGGGAAATCAAAGAAATACTTTATTTACATAATAAAAGCAATTTACAATGACATTAAATCTAAGCTTAAACTAAATAAACTACAACTTAAAACTAAATTAAATCTAAATAAGGCCCCCGTGGCATAGTGCCCAAAAGGCTGGCAGCTTTGCCTCGCTGAATAGCGATGCTGATTCTTTGAGAGAGAAAACTGCCAGCCCTTTAATCACAAGTTGTAATTTACCTTAATAGGTACACATTCCAAACTTGAAGTAGGTAGGGATATGGTAATTATAATTATTTGTCTTTAATTTCTTAAGTACTGATGGATGGATGGAACCATTTAGCATTACTCTCTGATACCTACCTACTTTTGAAAATGTACTGAAAATTTACTAAAACATCTAGATATCTTACTGTCAAGACCAGGTTTTTTTTCAGCCCAGTGAAAAACTGCAATTCCATAGTAAAGCAAATCCCAAATAGGTACCCTAATTTTCATTCTATTTTTTCTTCAAGTTATAAAAACACCAAACAAACCTTACTAAGTTATTGTAAACTTACAACCACAAAAAACCCGTCCTGATTGTGTAGCTTCCCTCTGAGTTTAAGGCCTATCGATAAAAACAGTATAGGTACCTACCTGCTAGGGGAGGTTTTTTTATGTATCTTTTCTGACATGTGCCTTGCAGTCAGGTAAAATACCCAACTACCTGCTTCAGCATCCAGCTGGTTTGCCCCTCTTAATAGAAAGTTGGCCATAGGCATTTCGTTTCCATTTGTAACAGTAACTACCTACATAATTTTCCTTTGTAGCATTTGCTTAGCAACCAACCTAAATGGGTCTGATTTATGACAAAAAAAAAAGTTTGAAAATTAACATTTGCATTAAAATATAACAACAGTTGAATAAGTAGGTAGGTGCTACTGCTTTCCTGTTTTGCGCGGAACAAATAGACATTACTGTCGGTGCCGTTTCCTTTATTTGTTCCTAATAACCTAACCAACTTAGAAAAGTTGAAAAACCCCCGACATTGTCATTTTAAAGTTCAATATTTCAAAAACGGGTGAACCGATTTTAATGGAACTTAGCTAAGAACAATCTCGATTAAAATAGCTTTCGACTAAAAAAACCGCATCTCAATCGGTCCACCCGTTTGTGAGCTATGATGCCACAGACAGATACACAGATACACATGTCAAACTTATAACACCCCTATTTTTTGTCAGGGGTTAAAAATGTCTACAAAGGCCTTTAATGAATTGTTTGACTAGGTATAAAAACAAAGCAACAATAAAGTAGGTACCTACTTAGGTGCCTAATAAACCTTTAAAAAAGCCTAACTTCAACACCGTGATTTCCGTTTCTACTTGTTTATGTGAAACACGTGCAGGAAATTAGAAATTACCTAAAGAGCGTTTGAATCGAGTTCGCTTATCGTGTGTGGGTGAGCTGTAAGCTGTAGGTAGTCTCACGAAGCTAGAGTTACGTAGGTATCTATAAGCTAAGCTAGGTAGTCTAGAGTAGTTACCTACCTATAGATACCTACTATACACTTCAGAGTAATGGCGCAGTTCTTAATCACCATCAGGGCCGTGTTTTATAAAGCTACAAGTTATAATTTACTAGCGGAAGTCTCTTTCTAACAAAAGGTGGTAGAATGATGCCCGTTTTCACCGACTCCTAAAATTTAAGGGATCCCTTAGCTCTTTTAGGGGACACCTAAGATCAATTTCCGTTTCACCAACGCTTAAGTAACACCTAACTGCTTAGGGGGTCCCGTAAGTTTAGGGGGTCGAATATTGACCCCCTAGCGCTAAGTGACAGTTCGCGCAGTCGCAGATGCGTTTTAATTTTTATAGGTTATCGTGCATTTGTTATGTGCAATAATTAACTTGATTGATAATATTTATATAAAATGGAAGGCTATTTAAATGATTTTGTAGAGTTTGGAAGCTGTTGAATAAATAGATTTAATATTCACATCAAAGTTATTTAGATAAGACTGAAGATCAGATGATTTATCAAAGTATGATAGGTACTAAAGATTTTTCATAAGATATACCTACTCGTAGAATGTCGAAAGAAAACGTGCTTTTCATACTTGAAAAAATTTAACATTAGAGGTATTTGGAATATAAGAATAACCCAAAACAGAAGAAGAATAGTTCTATATAAAGGAAGGCCTCATCGCAGTTGGACGAATGCGTAATACTAATTATCCACCATCAGTCTATTCTTGACCCTCAGAATATAAAACAAACCAGAAGCCGCGGTTCAATTATAACGCCGCGCACTGTGTCGATTTATTATTGATTTCGCTATCCGTTTACACTTAAAATAATAATCCTATTCTGTTTTTTTATAAACCCAACGGCATTTCTGCATGTAGGAACCACATGAGAAGCGATTAATTATGCGCGCTCGCGGGATCTGGTCTGTTCTGTATTATACGGGTTTCAAAGAAATCGAATAACACAATACTTTGAAAATATGTACAGTTCATGAATAAATTATCAGATAACTAATCATTCCAGTTTCAGTCAATGAATGCTCGCTAATAAACTACAATCATCGCACCGAAAGTTCGAAAAAAAATTGATAGTTATAAACTGTTCTGATTTTTCTGGATGGCAAAGATAATGCCATACAGCCTAGTCAACATTTAAAAATAAGAAATAAGACGTCAATTTAGTATTAATTATATATCTGTATAGTTTTTCTATGTTTTTATAATGTTGGTTTAATTTTTTACAGACGATTTTTGAAGTTATTTCTCTTAAAAAAAAATATCGATACAAAACCGGTTTTAGAAATCACTATAGCTAAAACAAACCGTCACTTAGTTAAGTAACCCCTATTAAGGCGTTACCTAAGATGGTGAAAACGAAATTAGGTTAGGGAGAGATATAAGGGGCCACTTAGGATAGGGGTCCCCTGACTAGGTGATGACTTAAGTGTCGTTGGTGAAAACGAGCATGAGACTTCCGCTTGTAAATTGTAACATGCAGCTTTATAAAACACGGCCCAGATCATCACTCATTATAAACAAGCTTTCAGCAAACTATTAAAATACCGCTATGCTCTTGTCTTATCCGTGACATTGACATGAGATAATGACCTCATGTCTACTTAATTTACATTTTATCATACGTTTATACAGGATGCCTCGGCCAAAGTCAAGATCGTAAACAAAACTTCTAATTGCTTTCCTTATTTAAATGACCTCTTTAGACAGGAAATTATGGTGTTTTATGTTATTGATGTCCTATACATACGTAGGATTGAACACGAACAGACCCTAGATCGGTCTACGACCCGGCCTTTGGGCGAGTGTTGACCTGCGCCCGCGCTGGTCCGTTACCCCGCAGCCCCGAATGCGCACGATCCCGCCCGACTACGCACGAAACCGTCCGAAGATAGATTTAACGTCATCGCCATGAGAACTATGAGAAGTATGGTCCAACCCAAACCCAAGTCCTTATCCTTAAGCGAGGGCGAGCCAGGCAAATCAAATTTTTACATCCATCAAGGAATGAGGAAAGTGTAGTACCTACAAAACCCTCGCAGAAATTTGTGCTGGTTTCATCTTAAGATTGCCTTAGCGGGATTAATAATTATAACCTCAACGTTGTAATGTGTTTTAATTTCAGAATCTTATCATTATCACTTGCCTACCTTTTTTATCTTATCGCGACTTTTGTAAAAACGTCTTTTTTTCTGCTTCATCTGCTTAAACTATATATACCAGTATAGGTATGACGTCTTTATAGTAAAAAAATACATTGCCTTCAAGGTCGAAACTGTTCCAGACTATTGCTCCTACATAATTAAGCGACTCAAAATATTAAAATAACAGCGGTCGAGAGTGTAAACATTTACAGTCAACTCGGCCCAATTCCAAGTGGAAAATTACTGTATATTTTCACGTTCACTGCTAACAAATTTGCGACAGATCGTGGAAACGTCGTCGTGATGAGAGCGCGAGCGCGCACAATCTGCCTGCGCCAATAAGAAGGCAGCTAAAAGGTGTTTACATTTAAACTGCGCACCTATTAAGCGACGAGACGAAAGCCGGTCGAGCTGAGTATAGTTAGGCGCCTATATAAAAACTCCGTCGGGTAGCAGCAAGGGCTAAGGTCGTTGCTCCAAGCTCCTGGCTCGGCGGTCGAACCCGCAACCGCGGGGCGACGCACTCGAGCAGGCTTTCTATAAATGCCGCGCATTAGCCCATGATTGATGAGCCTTTAGACCTCAATGAATGTAGGCCCGTTTTGAAATACGTGTCATACTCATATCTGGAGATGTTTTTCGCTCGTAATCCACGCAGTTTGAAAAACACCGCATGACACTTGTGTTAACTAGTCTTACATTTTACAACGCAGTTTGTTTTGTTATGTTGTCCTTCGTCCGGATGTGTTTAGTTTAAGACGTACAATTTGAAGGCAATCAATTCTTTGAAGTTTATTGCCTAAGTTTGAAGACATGGATGTAACGCAACACACGCTGAAATGTTTTCTCAAATTAAGTAATATAGCAGCTACTTGCTACCTTTTAAGTCAATTCCAAACGACGATCTATTTGTGGGTTGCCAACAGCAACGCAGTTCTATTCGCGGCAGTGGCAGCCGGGCAGGTAAAGGGGGTCAGAGCGACCGCGCGGCTCCCGTGGATCCGGGTCACCGAAGCTAGGTCGCGGTAATCGCGGTGTATGCAGAATACGCGACCCATCACGGTCACGATTGCCTATCGATAATATCGATACTTAAATGTGAGCTCGAAATAGATACAATGCCCCATTTCAGGTTCTAGAACATTCGCGGTGACGATGAGTCATATACGTACTCCACCCACTTAGTTTGAGTCCCGCTCAACGTGAAATGTGCGCGGAAGGTGGTGCAAGGAATATTGCGCCATATTTGTACAGATAACCTTCACCAATTACAAATTGTGCGATCTTTGACGTTAGCAGACTAAGAATAAAAATTCGTCTCTGTTATTCGCTATGCAATGTGATCGTTCAAACTAACTAATGAATTATCTTTTTCAGAGCCATTAGTCTTAGAGCCTAGTCTGTTGATTTTATTTGGGCGCGGGTGGTTTCATTGCGCGTGACGTCATGCGCAGTACGTCATAGCTATGACGTCACTGCCATCTCGAGTTCCGATCCTACGGGTTAAATAAAAGTCATCCTGTTTGAAACCTGTCTCCCAATCGATCGTGTGACCTAAAAATCGAAGCGTCTTCAGCAAACATTCATACATAAACAATGGTTTTGGAACGTGGGAAGCTTCAGCCGGACGAATTTACTAAACCAACAATCTTTTATGAAAGTGTAACACCAATATTTGCTTTACTAAACATAACGTTACGTTACATGTAATTTATGGTACTTACTCATCCCTTATGCTTTTTGTGGTGGCAACAACTTCATTATCATAATTACTTTAACGTAGAAGTTGTAGACTTATAGCTGTTGGTGTTACAACGTCGCTTACCTTGCGCTATTTTAATCAATTTCGTGAATCAACTTGACAAATTTAATACTCTATGGCATTGCTTGCTTTGCTGTTATAACATTATATGTGGTATTTTTGGCATGCGTAGAATTCATAAAACTAACAAAAAATAGTGACGATTACTGTTACAAAGATAAAAATCTAAATTTTTGTTGATATGATAGATAAAACGTTTGGTTGCTTTTATCTTTCTGTGCTAATCTTTGTAAATTACATACATCTACTGTCATCTACTGTTGAAAAAGAATTTTTAATTACCTACACGATTATGTAATTATAGCTATCAAATGTTCTCCAAATACCGCTTCTTCGGCTTTGCCAATATTTTTTACACCTATGGGTTAAATTTTGCGTGCAAATTGAAGCACATTTTCGAATTTCAAATTTAGATCCACGAGTTGCATCTTCTTTCCGATTTGCTTCTAACTTGCGACTTCTTTTTTACTACAATGATTTAGAAAGCTGTAATACACTCTAACGAAGGACTAGAATCATCGTGTCCACAAAACCTGTCTGACATACTTCAGTCTTTTCGATTGCCATTTATATTTTAGTCTTAGTATCTAAGAAAACAATAATCTTATTCAGTAACTATTTTGTGTGCAATACTAACTCTTATTAAAATAAACTTAAAGCCTAATCCAGTTGAAAATTGTTTCGCAAGTCCCGTTTCCAAAGACAGTTTTAACGCGGACATTTGGACTGCGTTTTCTGGGAACTTGAACTCCAATTTCTAACTTCACAGTAGTAGACATGAAGGGGCCAAGCTAGGGCGGGTGGAGTCGATGACCGAGTATTGATCCAGGCGAAGTGGGTCGCGACCCGCTTCCCGTTGCATCCACCCATGGGGAGTGCAGTCTCAGACTAAGGGAGGTTCACTAACATAAGGCGAGGAGACCGGGAAACACCATTGCACCCAACGACGATCCCTCTCGTCGCGTCTCGCACAAATGAGTTTGCTTCCTGTGCTTGACTTATTGCAGATGTGTTCACGGATGTCTCCGATATTGGATTGTTATTGTCGCCTTTCAATTCGGTGCCAGTTGCCAGCTATCCGCTCTGTCGGTGCGTCGCTCAGATTTTAATACATTACAATCAGCCGTGTATTTCGGCGATCCATTCATACAGCTGCTTTTGTTAGGAAATGACAATAGATAAATATCGGATCGCGTGATAGATGAAAATTCTACGAGAATGGAACTAATCATTAGTAAATTCCGTTAATTCAGCTACACCATTAATTTAGTTTTCTTCTTGGTTTATGTCTCGATCGAGAATTCATGCTGTAGGTAAATATAAGATGGGACAAAATGGCTGTAGGGACTTTGGTCGCCTCTTTATGATGTTTATCCTGGCTTCTAATTCCGTTCCAACAACCGTCATTACAATCGACCTCATTCAAATAGACTTTGCGAACGTCTGTCATGCGACTCGTGCGTATATTCCGCAGTTTTCCGTAACTGGCACTGCCGGTCAATTTAGTAGCTATAAATATCTTCAATCCAATGAAATTCATAAACTATAAGATGCTTCCTGCTTTTGAAAACTTACGCCAATTTGCTCTTTACGAATCGAGTAGTAAGGCCTTCCAAGAACTAAGTTAAGGTTGAAAATGTCAAAATAAATATTTTGTTGTTCGGAGAAAATTTTAATAATTCATGGTAAGGTAATAAGGTTCGGTACCGACGTCAAGCCTTGCACGATCTGAGCTCATTTCCATGAGTATAGCACTTCGGGGACGTTTGTGGAAGGCGGAATACAGCACCGCTATTGGTTGATCGAGCAAGTGTCAGTACGTACCTAATGGAGTTCGCTTTGCTTTGTGAAAGTTGATTTGCACTAAGCGCTTCCCTCCATTCTTCAATACAAAAATATATTTAGCACGTTTCTCTTTCGAAAACTTCCCGTATAGTGTTAGTGATCCTAGTATCGTAAATATTCACGAGGATGTATCTACCTTCCACAAAAAAGGTAGCAATAATTATTACATACTTACATGAACCCTGAAAACAATACTCTTTTTCTTTGGGCAGTCATGTAAAAAGCTGGAAACGCCTTTAATTTGAAAGTATTTATCATTATACTTTTCAAACCATTTGTACATTAGATGAGTCAGTTTGTTCTCTGTTGTGAGGTGTTATCCCCTTTTAGTTATCACTATTACTGATATCAGAATTCAAGTTATATCAAGACCTCAACTTGACGAAATTTTCTGTACTTCCGCAATGTATCTAGAACATTTCATAGGTACCTAAAATGAAATTAGTACATACATTTTAATCAGTCATTTGAGTTCTAGGTATAAATCCAAATGGTTATCTATTACTTTTCCTCGATGTCGCATTCACATCAATTCCTTATCGCTATTCACCTTACATTATCAATCTTGGAATGATATACATCAATCCGGTTTATCTGGCTAAATACTTTATCACACTGCGGAGTGGATTTTACGTCTACAAACTTAAAGTAAAACAGTCTAAAAAGGAAACGATAACGTTCTCAATAGTTCTCGTAACGTCGCTGATGATTAAGTATATTGTTGCCATGGCATTGTAATTGATGTTTGACCTTCGGGTAACTACGTTATTAGTGTGCTAGACAATAATTGTCAAACGTCTTGTTCGTTCTAATGATTGGGGATTGCCTTCCTATTTGTTGTTTGAGCAACATGGCTGATACAGAGTTCTACTTCAGTACTTCTTTCAGTATCCTTGTAAAGAGCTTATACTTAAAAGCTTCAACGTCTTCAAAACAATTTCATGGCAGCTGCGAAAGCCGCGCTCACGCGGACCCGTCACGTTCCCTTACCAAGGTTCTTTAAAGTTAGCTTCGTACCGAAGGCAATTTCGCATTAACACGTTTTTCGCTTCGTCGGGATTCAAGCCGAACAACAATGGCTGAGATTTGTTATACAACCAGCGCTCGTTTCTCGAGCGCCACGTGTTGGTAGTCACGTGAACAGCCAGGCCACGCCAGGACACGTTGTCCAGTAAGTTTAAAATGGATCGCGCTATTTACCTACCAAAATAATAAATTGGACTAGTAAGCAATACACAAGGGTTCACAGATGGAGATGATGCCTAGTAAAGTTAGTTAAATCAGCAACTTCTTGAAACGTCAAAATGAAAGTAGAACGACGACGAGACGAGTGTGAAGTTTGTATTGAATTACTTAATATGGCGTCATAATTTTCAGTGATCAAATTGTCTTATTTATTTTATTAGTTATCAGTCTTTTAGGCATCGGTTTTTTAAGTCTTTTCGCCTGTTCGGAAGCTTGATTAGCCAAGTGAAAATGTAAAATGATGTATTTTAACATCATTCCATCAATCCATTGTCTTTCTATACAATCTTTCATTATTTTCCTGTGCTTAAAGTGACTCAATCCTGTTTATTGTTCGATACGATAACGTTAGCAATGACGCGGCAATAAGGGCCCACTATAGGCTCTCTTGGTGACTTCACGCCGTGGAGAGTATCGAGTGCTCTTCTTTTAAAAACCTCTCTCCTTTTGCGGCAGAACTTCAAAACGAATTCATTAAGTGCACTTTGATTTATCATAGCTTAGTCTTGTTTATTCAATTAGCCTTCTATTTCCTCAAGTTGACCAGAGACAGTAAGGTCAGGTAACAAATTGGCCTTCGCAACATTAACCTTGCTCGTAACTTTTTGTCCCTGGGCGAAGATACATATTGCCATCTGTTCCTCGCTTTTCTTGTTGGTTGGCTATTAGGTTTTTTTTTTTCAGAATGTAGGTACATTTTTGTAGTGCACATTATAAGATCGAAACCGAGGTTGACGTGTATCATGGTTCGTTATCGCGCGCAATAATTAGAGGAAATAATTATCCGGTCGTAAATCGTATGGGGTCTTTCTTAGTACGTCGTATCGTCTCGTACGACAGAGATATTTTTTCCATAACGGTAAGCATTATCATTAGTGAATGAGATGTTGCAATTTTATGCTTCCAAAATCAAACCAGCTCCTTCTTATGAGCCATTTAAAAACCGAGCAGTTAAACAAATGTTTCAAAATGAAATCCGCTATTTTTCCATCTTCTCGGTTATTGGAAATCATCTGTATTTCTGCAGCAGTTAATTTGAACTCGTGCGGAAAATTAGATGATGGCCGTACAATGGTAGTGGGTGGATCTAAATTTATCCTTAGTGATGTGGGCAGAGACGTGGGTTAATATAATGGGCTCTGTATCACGGAAAAGCCTGTTTCCGCTAGAACATTGGTTCCTATGCCGCTGCGATGCTCGTTCATGACGTGCATTTATATAAGCGCCTCGAAGAATACATTTTTTATACTGGATTTTTACAAACAGTTAAAAGATTCAGTTATAAAGCGGAAGAAGTTTGTTTTTGTTTTGCTCTGTCGAAGGTAGCTATATTACTATTCAGCAATGGCACTTCGAAACGGTCCCATTGAATTAATTTGAATTGAATATAGCTTTGGGTGAGCTTGAGGCTTGAACACCGTCCGACTGAAATCTATCTGAATCTAAATGTTCTATTTCACGATGTCTTCGCATTTAAATAGTTTCCGTTGTGTGGATTCCGCTCCGGTTTTCTTGTGACAAATAAAACTTCAAAGGTTATGTACATGTGGGTAATTTTTCTTCCATTAAAAAAGCCTTTTAATTTAGCTTTTTACGCTTCTATCGTGTAATAAAAAGTGAAGTTGGTCTGATAAATATTTTCAGTCCATAGTATTTACGAATTATGGTTGAGAAATGAGATTAAGGAGCATTTAACAATACGAACTATTGCCAACAATATGAATGTGTTAATTGGAGTTTCTAAAATAGCTTCAGCAATTACGGCATCGAGCTTAAATAGCGTTTTGAACGTGTCGCTTTGGCCAATTCATCCTGATATTTTTAGAATGTGACCAAGACAAACGACAAGCTTTTAAATCATATAAGTACATTGTATAATGTAAGTAATAAAAATACTCTGTTGGATTTAATTTATTTTCTTCTTTTTAAAACACTGCAATAGACCTTGTTTTGAAAAATATTTTTTACTATTAATTTTTGTTGGTTTTATTTTGGATACGTAGTGATATTTGGCTAAATTGGAAATTTGCATATGATCGAAAGAAATGCCGAAAGCATGAAAAAAAAAACGTAATATGAAAATGATTAAGTTATCTAAATTCAAATTAACAATTCCATTTAATAAGGACCACTTCCCAAAACGTAAACCAATGTTTACGTTTTGGGAAGTGGTATTTGATCATTTACTGACATGGTCATTCACGAATAGACAAGTTTAAAAACGCGATTCGCCTAAGATGTATATTTTGCGTTTTTGGTCATTTGCTAGTATGGTCATGGTCATTCACGAATTGACGAGTTTAAGCAAGCGATTCGCCAATAAAATGTGCATTGGTCTTTTGCGTTCTTGGTCATATGCGTCGGAAGGGTTGGACCTACATTTGACACGAACATGTTTTTACATAGGTTTTAATAGTGAATCCTTCTCAATAGAAAGCGACGATGACGTGGTGACAGCATTGTAGATTATTTTACAATCGCAGTTGCCAGCCGGCTATCATATATCAATATCATATACCTTTCCAGTCAAAACTTCAGGCACAATACGCGTTTACCAACACCAAAGATTGCGTTTAGTCTCCAAGCTATTATAAAAATTTGTTTAGAAGTTGGGGCTCCATCAACATTGCCAATGTTTCATGTTGCGTGTTATTGGTAACTTTAGTGATTTTACTTGAAAGCATTCCGATTTAACTAGTCCGTTCCGATATTAATGATTTTCGTGATTATCAGCCATTGGGCCTGTGAATACTAATGTGAATGTTCATTTTGAATTAGATAACTAAGTAGCTTTCATTAAAATACATTTAAATGATTACTTGTCTAACTATCGTGATGACAATGTTTTACCACAGTACCTAAAGAATATACAATACAATACTTACATGGACGCTTTATTGAACACCACATAATAAACAAAACAGAAAAAGGGTACTGAGAAACTGAATTCTTTTACGTCTTTTAACGGAATTTATACATAAAAAGATAACTGCATTGCAGCCAATGTTATTTTTGGTATCCGAGAATCGTAAGAGCATTCCTACATCATCTGGCTAGGCAAGATAAACGAACGTCCATTTCCCCTAATATCGTTCCCCTTGCATTCGAATCCAACTTCTAGGAAAAAGTTTGGTCCGTACGGTACAGCTGTGCATGTTCCGGAGAGCAAGGCTCGGCGGTTGTGCGCGACGGCGGCGGGTGCCGGGCGGCTGACGCCAGCGCCCCCGCGTCCGCGGCGCGGCGTGACGTCGCGGCGGCGCGCCGGGGCGTGGGGCGCCGGCACCGCCACTCGCCAGTCTATGCACAACCGCGGCACGGACAGTGTCGGCCCGTTGCAATGTGAACGCCTAACCTCCTCAACTGTCTACGACGACAGCTTCTGTTGCGTGTGCATCGTTTGAATTAATTTCTCGCACATCAATCGGTTCATTAACTATTTTGTGTTCCAATAACTATTGTTCGACGCGCCACATACATGTAAGTGACGTTATTTGTGTCATCATTAACCGCTGCGGCCTGTTTCACTGACACGATTCGGAGCGCCGAATTCTTGTGTGCCGTGACTAAAGTAGAAGCCGGGAGTGTTCGTCCACTGGATATGGTCAAAATAGGTGGTCAGGTAATTTCGTAATGATGCACGTATGTAGCGCGTTCCTCAGTTGATTTGTTAATGTTAAATTTTTGTATTAGTTTGCGCCGTCGTTACAGTCGCATTCCTGAAAGCAACAAGTGTTCAGCTTTTTAACGCCTCATTCACGCCACGTACATTGACGTCCGTCGGCTCAATTGCTCGCATTCTTGTTCGTCACTAGCACGCAATTTCTTATCAATTTCAGTATTATTGTTACTTTTAGCACTTCTCGGCTTCCACTATTATAGAAAGTGTTGACTTTGACGTAATTTTTGCTTATACTATAATTATATTGCACTATGTATTTAAATACGTAGACCGAATAATTTACGGTCCATCCATAGATTTTTATAGTTTTAACTGACCTTAAAAGCTCAACTACGATTACATTTTATGTCAAGCGTCTATTGTATTATACCTACTCCAACCCAAGGTGTGGTCACCACACTGGTGCTATTAACTAAATTTATAACTGGCTCTTTTTGGCTCAGGAAATTCAACACTAACCGTAGACTTGTTAGTAGACAAGTAGGTACTTACCCAATTAGAATGTATGTAGAGGCATGTTGTCGATTGTTCCGCATTTGCACTCATCACGTCAGAAATCCTTTGATTTACTGTATTTTTTTATTCATAACTGAAAATAAGCCAACTTTTATGAAGTTCTATTCCATGACATTTGTCCTTAACCACAAACCAATGCCAATGTCACCGGTCTCATGGTCAACACCAAAATTCACATATTTATCTGTGTAAATGAGCTCGTTAAACATCAAATGAATGTTACGACGCGCTTTTGTGGAGTAATTAGGTATTTTGTTTGTTTAACATTTGTTTTATTATCATACGTGGCTTGTTTTCACCTTGAAAGTTAACTGGCATGTTCACGATTTACAAGTGGGAGATTATTAACACAATGAAGGTAATCATGCAGGGCGCCAAGGTACCTACTAGATTATCGCTGTTCACCTACGTATTGAATATTAGAGGCACAAGCAATCTCCTCATTTATTCTCATTTGCATTGTCTTTAGGTTAAAGTAATCAGTATACCACGATAACTAAGTGCCGTATTTTGACACTGCGTTCCGCCAACGCCTTATAAAAATAACATAGCTGAGAATCAAGCATTTTTTACTCTTATCCTCAATTAATCCAATAGATACTAATAAAACAACGTTTTGTTGAACTTCACGTAAGTTAAAAACAGATACATGAATAATTCAGCTACCACAAAATTCATAAAGATGAGCTCAGATCACTACTTGGACGCATCCTATACCTGAATATTTCTATTAGTATTTCCCCACAAATATTTTTAGACCAAAATACTGTTTGACGTGTAAATGAATTTGCATTCAATTTCATTCCTCATCTGAGCTGTAATAATTCCTAAAATAGCTTAGAGTAAAGGTAAATATATTTGTGCTCTACTTATCTTATTTTTATTTCCTCTTGTCGTCCACGTCAACCGTTTATCACTACTCATTTATTTTAAACAAGACAAGTAAAGACTTTTTTAATTCAGATCCAATAAACAAGAAGCTTTAAATTAAGCTAATATCTACAATCTCCACGGACTGAAGTTATTATATTATGCTAAAGAATAGGTGCTCTACAAACAGCAATTTATTAAAAATGACCAAATTTTTGTTTATTAAAATTTATTCTGAGTCACTGTCTCGAATCGTAAACAACTGCTCCTCATAATATGTTGCTTTGTGTTAATGTAGCATCTCATATGATATTCAAACAGTGCAGCAGCTCTTGTGATTCCTAGCTTCAGGCAGCCGTCCGGCGCATACATGTCGCATACCTATTTCATACGGTCATTTATGACGCTGTTTTGCTGCTAGCTACAAAACGGACTGCGTAATTTGTGTAACACTGTTTCTGTTCTGACTCCGCTTTACAATGCGAATTTTAACTTCCTCATTACGGCCCTATTTATATCAGAGTTCTTAGAACTTTTGGGAAATATTTTTTGGTGGAAAAATTACAGTAGCCTGTTATCAGAAATGATAGGACATTTAGTTTATCTCCCCCGCGGCCTTAAGTACTGAAGTAAGCGGATAGGTACGTGAATAAGTTATTTAAAAGCCATCACACGGTATTGTCGTGATACTTTGGCTGATAGCTGCCTAATCCTGCCCGATAAACAGATCGACTGACGTGATTGAATAAATTACACAATACATTTAGTAAAAGATACGTGCGTTTTTTAGTACAGACTGGAAATGAATTCAGGCCTGAGGAATGTAAGTAAGCATATTGTATGTATTGATAGTGAAGACGGCGTAACAAGCGCCCAACCAAACCACAGAAATGTACAGGCCAACCCAGCTCGATTTTGTAAGACCCTTCTAACATCCTATCATTAAGCAAGAGTAAAACTGCATAGGAGCCATTTTGAAAACGAATAATCTGAGCATAAATTGAAGCTAAGTATGTACTTCCTGGACTTGCTGAGGCAGGTATATTATTGTATACTAGGTGTAGGTAGGCACAGATAATGAGCCTGTGGCTAGTTACAAACAATTGTTAGTCCAAGCGACCTCGCAGGTTTCCGCAACCGGAACGCAAACAACAATTCTTACTGATATTCTTATGTACGTCTAGCTGGGTAAGCTGGGTTTATGCGTCATAAATCAACATATGTATATAAATATTACTAATCAAAATTTAGCCCTGTAAGTTACTTAACCATTATGATCTATTATGATCAACCCGCATTACATCATTCAATGTCTTTATTTATGCTCGAAAATGTTTATATTGCGTGCCTCCAACAAATAGGATTTAGTTACCCTGGTGGCCATCAAGGCGTAGATATTACTAGGATACGTATCATGGTGTCATGTTTACTAAGTTGTTTGTTGTGGTTAGAATAGCCTCGATGGATGTGGTATGGCTTGTTTACCACGTGTCCGCTCTATGTATGAAAACAGATACGATGTTTAGCTAGCTTGACAATTGAGTTGCATTGTCTCTCCATAGACATTGCCAATGCTATTGATAGACCTTGTAACATCCACGCATTAATTGGCATATGGTTTTTCTTCCAAAGCTGCTAATGCTAAGTGAACTTTGATTATTATTATTCGTGTCTAGACATGCTCCCGGGACTATAGACATTACAGATAATAGTCTAAAACGTCTATGAGCACGTGTGTGTGAGTGGTCTGGAGTTTATCGACCGATTGTCGCGACTCTCCCTGATTCGGGCTGTCTTCTATATTCCTTTAGAGACCCCTGTTTGCATTGTTTACTTTGTATGTTGTGAGCTTCTTTTCTACTGGCACTCTTATAGTTAATCTTTGTTGTTATCCTCAAACA
Organism: Clepsis dumicolana; assembly: GCA_963691665.1. NCBI lineage: Eukaryota > Metazoa > Arthropoda > Insecta > Lepidoptera > Tortricidae > Clepsis > Clepsis dumicolana. The sequence goes on along the minus strand of OY829508.1, from coordinate 4,409,481 downwards.
CTTGTCATCAATTGATACAATTCTGTTGATATTTTATGCTATTGTACAGAACGCAAAGAAAGTGAATTGCGACAGACCGTTTCTTTTCTCTTGGTCTATTCAGGGATAGCGGTCATTCTCTATTTTCAACTGTTTATTCCTGGGCCGTGTTTTATAAAGCTACAAGTTACAATTTACAAGCGGAAGTCGCATTTTATCACCTTTTATTAGAAAGAGACTTCCGCTTGTAAATTGTAAATTGTAGCTTTATAGAACACGGCGCTGGTATATTTAGCTATGACCAATTAATGTAAGTTGCCCTTTTCTCGTTACTCTGACGCCGGCTCTGGATTATTTACATTTCAGTTAAGCCGGGATACCCAGTCTCCAGGAAATTCACCAGAGCAATTTTGATTAAAGTTAGTGATGTTTGTCTCGGCGGCGCAATCCAGTTTTCCGCCTGGCCTCTTCCCAAGTCGCAAAGCTGTTTCTCCTTGATAAAATCTGAAGGAAATAAATATATATTATTTGCAAATATTTTTGTGCGTACTTCGAATCGACGTTCGTCGACCAGTCGACAATTCGCATCCTACTTTCAACGAAATAGCGATGTCCATCACGATCGAGCATTATGTCGGTGTATTCCAAAGTAAACACATGACGCGTCCTGAATCCCACGTTGGCGATACGGTTGCCAAAATCTGTTGCGCCGTGAATTTTTGAGTCGACTTCGCAGCGTTCTCATAATCCATCGTCTTTATCGTGCTGTGCTACATTTTCGCATTGTTTTATTTTATTCTAATGCGTTGAGTGATTTGCTTTCCCTTGGCTGGAGTTTAAGATGCTAATCTTATGTTGGGCGAGTGATTTTTGGAACTTTGTTTTTCTGGCGTTGTTTACAGCTGTACCGCAGTTGGTGAACAAATGCCGTGACATTCAGTTCTTTCGTAATGTGCTCATCAGTGTTTGAATTATTACCTCTCTATTGACTAGTGCCGAAATTACTCATTGAGTAAGTGGTAGCTACACGATGAGATTCAGAATATTCAGATGTGAAATATTAAGCTAACGCTTACTTTTAAGAAAACCTACCAATCTGCCATGCAAAGACGTTACAGACGTCAGACGTTAATCAAAATATTTACATTCAATTTGGTTTGTTTGTATTGGTGCAGATATTTAAATTCAATAACTTTTAATAATTGGTCTCGAATCCATGTGCTTCCAGAAAGTATGCTTGACGGTGGCTTGTTTTTGTTTCAGCTGGAGATCCTTTCTGTGGCGACATTGATGGAGTTCCGCTTGGACAGCGCGGAGTACTGCCAGGCCCAACACAAATAAACTAGCGGCGTTCAGAGCCGGCGAGGGAGCAGCGCCGCAGCTAGACCCATGCAGCCGGGAGCGCGCGCCTACACGCACCCCGCGCACTTTATGACAAACACCCACCAGGTAACAGCCTCCGCTTATTTCCCAACGGGCCGCGCGGAAGGACGCTCCGACGAATAGACGCTCCCGAAAAGGACTATTGTGGATTGGGAACAATAACTCGTTATATTGTCTGCCCTACTACACTTAAACGACACGTCATAGAGATAATGACGGACGCCGTCGAAGCTTTCATCCGACACAAAGCGTTCTGTACTTTCAGACAGACCCTGTGTGTTTTTACACTGTTATGTAGAGATTCGTTTATGTGATCAACAGCTCTTAGATAAGTAGGATTCAAGGCTCCCTTATCGTACATGCCTGACCAAGTCAAGAACTTGATATCCGTTCATAGAGTGTCACGTATCTAGTTTGTTCATTATATAACAAGTGCTCAAAATACACAGGTATTTATTAAAATAAACATAATATTGCGTCGTCTAGATGCCGTAGTGTTTACAATCCCTGTTATCAATTTGATGTGTACACGGGCAATGCAGAGTGAACACTAACAAGTGACGCGGAGTTGGCAGTAGATCAGCAGTCGCGCAAATACTGCCGTCGCCGCCCGCCGCTTCCACTATAAGCTCACATGACCCGAACTTCGCTTCACAATCCGTACCATCTATTTTTACAAGCCATTTTTTATTCCACTCCAATTGCCGCTTCAGATTTGACGCAAATAATATTCTCATAAATGTTCTCCCACGAAAAACCCCAAGCCGTCGGTGCTCCCGCATTAATAAGTCTCCTTTGTTTGTTCCAGCTACCTTAAACTCTGAAACCACAGCAAATCGGAGCATATCATTCAGTTCCCGGAGTTCGAGTGAAGACAAGAATCTTATGTTTTTCGCATAATTTCTTTGAGTTTCATTCCACATTTTGAACTTTGGTTTATTCGTCTCCGAATGCGTTCGAGTGGTTGAAAGCGACATCCATGCGGGTGGTTCTGTTTATATAATTGGACCCTTTCTAAATAAAAGCAACGAAACTGCCGTGTGTTGTGTGGAAATAGAGTGACAATTTGTCTGTTTTGACTCTGACGGACTGTGAGAGCTAGCGCGTGTGAAGTGAGATATCCATCGGAGCCGGAAATTGAACGCGACGCCTTCTCTAGACTCGTGGTGCGAAGTGAGCGTGGTCATCATGAAACAGAAAGACATCCGCCCGGCGCCCTCTCTCATCGAGTTCAAGGGCATGCGGTTCCTCATCACCGACCGCCCCTCTGACGTCACCATCCAGGCATATCTTCAGGTACTGTCCATTGCATGCTTTTGCTATCTTCACAGAAACACGATACTTTATTATCAGGACGTCTCGTCAGCATTGTTACTGGGCGTTGTAACGTAATAGAAAAGTTAATCGTTTTCGTTTTAATTATCATCGTCATTGCGCATTGCACAAAACGAAGCAAATACAGAAGTATGACGCAATACGTGTAAATCATATTACGTTGATAATATTAGTTAGTGGTTTTGCTCCATTCATTCTATCGATAGAAAAGAGCTGTTCGAGATATGCGAGACATCTCTCACAATTCACCAATCTGTCACACCAACTCTTCCGAAATATGAATCCATTCCATCCAACTCGGAAGTGTCTCAGGGTTAGTCACTTGCTCTGGCTCAGAACAAAACTATATCCATGTGTGGAGAGGCCGCAAGTACCAATAAGCATTGTGACCCTCAGGAGCTGCGTAAGCACAGCGTGTGCACGGTGGTCCGCGTCTGCGAGCCGAGCTACGACGTGGCGCCGCTGAAGGCCGAGAGCATCGAGGTGCGCGACCTGGCCTACGATGACGGCACCTTCCCGCCCGCCAACGTCGTCGACGAGTGGTTCGAGATCCTGCGCGACAAGTGAGTGACTTTCATCATTTGTTCAAGCTTGCGGTTTCTTCGAGTACCAATGGTACTGCCCACACGTTCCGTAAATTTTCTGGGTCTACAAGAGAGCAAAACATCATCCTTGTTTCTTCGACGTGATCGATTTTTAGTTTGTTATGTCTCACGGGAATCTTATATGGAAGACTTTGTAACATATATAGACTTATTTATTACTTTCGAACGCTGATCTCTTCTCTTCTCTCGAGGCGGCAGCGATCTAACAACCAGTCTCGATGTTCTCCAAATGAACTCTACGAGATTTCAGTTCTGTATTAAGTGGTACGATGCCATGATTTCGGGTGGATTTCCCACACATATTTCGAGAAACATCTGGCTGCATTAACCTGGCTTAGGTAGGTATTTGCCAAATATCTTTCAAGTCGTTATGTTTATAAACTAAGACTCTCGTTGCATCGATCTTTAGCGTTTAGTATCGATCGATGGTACAAATGTTTGTTCCATTTTAGGGTATATACCACAAATAGTGTTATAGTTGCGGTGACACTATATCAGTGCCCTAAGCACGACTTGTCGAATCCTGCGTTACGTTACGGTTATCGTATCGAGATCGGGAAATCTCATACTAAATTTTAGTTCCAAATACGCTCACGGGCGGGCGCTGTTCCAAACGTCATACAAACTCGTTATAGTTTACTATTCGATTTTACGTGACGCAGGATTCGACAAGTTGTGCTTAGGGCACAGTATTTTGTTGACTGACAGCCAATCTAAAACTATAAATGAGTTCACTTATTTCATGAATTGATCCCGTTTTATCTGGACTGCGATCGCTTCTTACGCAAGGATTAATGTGATAGTGTGGGAGAAATCGTATGTTCAACCCACATACAATCCGTCAAATTGAATAAATATTTCCTTACTGACATCACCTTATGAAATCGGATATAATACACAATACAAATAAACGTTGTTTAACTTTTATGACAATCGAGATAAGGATTTTATTATACAGCACCCCTTTTTTAACCCCTGACGAAGACGGGTGTATTTGTCTGTGGCATCGTAGCTGCCAAGCGGATGGACCGATTTCGAGGCGGTTTTTTTTAATCGAAAGCTACTTTAATCGAGATGATTCTTAGCTAAGTTTAATTAAAATCGGTTCACTCGCCGTTTTTTAAATTTCATATTGAACTTTGAAATGACAATGTCAGGGGTTTTTCAACTTTTCTAAGTTGGTTAGATTATCACATTAGGGGCCCCAGCCCAGAGATAATCTTGTTTTTGACCGCGTACATTGGACTAAACAGCTGCCGATAATGACACGTCAACCTCAATTATATACGTCGATAATTAACAGACTTCAAAAAAAAGAGGTTTTCAATTTGTCGGATTTTTTTTACAATGATTTGCTAACATGGCGATGTCCGTTGCAGGGCGCAAAACAAGCCGGAGGCAGCGGTGGCGGTGCACTGCGTGGCCGGGCTGGGCCGCGCGCCCGTCATGGTCGCCATCGCGCTTATCGAGCTCGGCATGAAGTACGAGGAGGCTGTCGAGACTATCAGAGAGTACGTAGCCACATAACCCAGTAGTTTAATTCTATAGAACTTGCTAACTATGTAAACAAACCATCATATTGAAATTGTCTATGAATGATGAATTTACTATGGCGGTTTATTTACATAGTTAGCAAGTTCCATCGAATGACATTTTACGTACCCTGCGAGCGTAACGCACTAGTACTACCGCCGGCGAGAAGCGAGTGTTTTTTGGTATGAACATTTTGTCGCTCAACGATAAGAGCGAAAGAATTTTCAAACAAAAAAACACTCGCTTCTCGCTACTCGCCGGCGGTCGGACTAGTGCCTAACGCGCCGTGGACAATGCGCCTGATTCGCTAACCTGGTACTGACTTACCGAGTCGCGTCCGAAGCTGCAGCGAGGGGCGTGTGTCGAATCCGTACCAAAAGATGCCTAAAAAAGCCCGGGACCCCATCTAAAGGATGAAAATAGTTAATAAAAAACTGTTGCCACGCAAGGACGCACGCTTAGTCAGTACCCGGCTGTAATCATAACTCGGTATTCACTTTTTATTTTCGTAAGCCACACATCAACTAATGTTAATAATACATATTTTGTTTTTACAGTCAGCGTCGCGGCGCCATCAACTCTAAGCAGCTCTCCTACCTGGAGAAGTATCGACCGAAGTCTCGTCTGAAGAAGAATGGGCACAAGAACTCGTGCTGCGTGCAGTAGCAGCGCCCCGACAGCGAATCTAGCTCTGCTTTCACACACACACCGACACAGGAGAGCGTAGACAACTTTTATATAGTAGCAATGTCGCAACGTTTTTGACGAACGCTTTATTTTCTTACGTTTGTAACTTTTCTTTTCGAGGTCGTAACCGAACTGGCACATTGGAATATCCGCACACATTCCCCAAATAAAACCTCGAGGATATTTGGTTATGATCTCTCTGACACATATTTATCTCGGGTTTTCTATGAAATTTAAACTGTGAGCCTTATTGTAAGCTAATGTTTGTATGTTCAAAGTAAAGGTGTATCCCTCGTGCTGTACTGTGTATTAGTGGAATAATATGTTAATAGAAGCAAGCCACAATTTGTGTTCATAGAAAGAACAGTTACTCGGGTAAATGTACTTTAAAATCATAATAATCTTGATACCCATAATAAAATTTAACCGTCAGTGACACGTTTATGACGTATTCCTTATTATTATTTTCCTGTAATTGTGGTGAATTCATGATATTTTTATGTCAATATTATTATATTTGTAGACACTTATTGATTTATAATAAAAATGTGACATAATATACAAAATCTTAATGGTTTTTTTGTGTTTCACTTAGACAATTTAAATATCTTTTGACAAGCAATTTGTTTAAATTGTGTGCTTTTTTATATTGATATGTGATTGAAATCTAAATGTTATTTGAAGTGCTATTCTTCGAACATAGGTTGCAACAAGAATTAGTGATTTAATGTAACCCATACGCTATGTAACTCAACTATATGAAACATGATCCACAGAAATTTCAACCTTGATACGAAATTTTATGATACTTAGCTCACAAAAATATTGGAAATAGCAGTTTGATATTATTTTTCTATTTCTAATTTTATGAAGATTGTATGATCATGTAACTACGGAACAGTCGCATTCATAAATAAAAATATTTATAAGCACAAAATGTTTTATTTGTTTCTTTTTGTCATCAGTTACGTATTACTTATAATTTTATAGGATGAATGAACTTACTAGAAAAAACGTGTTTCTTTAACCGCAAAATTTATTGATCAATCTTGATATAATGATATCTATGAGGTAGTTAACATTCAGGTACTAAATAAGTATTATGGATATTTATTATATTACAAACTTTTTACTGGCATTAAATTATTTTGACAGGCGTATTAAACAAAAACGGCCTTTAATCGTAACTTTAACCAACTTACAAAAATATTCAGAGCACTAAGATTTCAGAAGTCAATTCGTAAAAAATAACAAATGACAGGATGGAAGAATACAATTTCAATTTAAGAATAAACCAATGAGCTATTTCTTTACCACATAAAGAATGCTCTTTATAATTCAATATATACTTGCAATATAACAGATGTTATTATGGGTAGTATTAGGCAGTAAACATTCACGTTTATTAGTAGTATCATAAATAAATAAAATAAAAATTAGTAGGATAACCTAGTGCTTCCGGTATTAAACATCACATGCAAGATCTTAGGTTAAGCTTCGTAATAATGGGTGAAACAAAGTATTAAAAAACATATAACAAATAAATGAGTTTAGAATGAAGATGCCAGCATTATTTTATCTAGCCATTAATTAGTGTATTAAATTTGTGTAAATTCAGCCTTGACTTCGAAAATTCGAGATAAAAAGAAACATTCTCACAAACAACGATCCGTTCCTGGCAATTTTATAAGAAAGCTTTAGAAATAGAATGCTTACCAGAAATACTTATTTCTTTGGCACGTATTTATGCACTTTGCCGCCGTATCGGGCCACAAAAGCGCTGACGTTGAACTTTCTCTTGCAGCCCTCATAGTTCATGAAACGCACTTTGCCGAACACTGCGCGCTCGGCCCAACCTTGATCGTGAATACCGCAGATAGACCACATACAGCCTTAAAAAGGAATAATGTGATTAATCAAAACAACGTTTTATCGAAGAAAGACCCTCATGGCATGGCGCCTAAGACACTGGTTAGCAACATGTCGTAATTTAAGACAGTGAAGAAGTGGCGTAACCTAAATTCTTTATGACGATAAATTATTGAATCTAACAATATGACGATATTAATTCGTTCTGTGAATTTTTTCCCAGTATATATTTCATTCTTGGCATTTGAAGCCTTTTATAAGTTACTTGGTCTCTCCTAAGTACAACATTTTCCGTAGTGGGTGCGAAGCCTTAAATTGATTCACTTGCCACTAATTCTTTAAATGAACGCTATGTAAGTAAAGTAAAGAGATAATCATTTCCACATACCGACGTAGCCGTTAGAATCCCGCCCGTCAATGCTAAAGTGATCATTCAAGTAGATGGCGTATTTGAGCGCATCCTCGGGAGATGGGGTCCACTCCAGTATCTTCTTGCACCAGTACATTCTAAGGAACCCGTGCATTTTGCCTTCCTTCACTAGTTGGAGTTGTGCTGAGTTCCACAGGTCATCGTGTGTCTTGGCTTGAGCTAGCTCGTCACAGGTGTAGATGTGAGTTCTTTTGTCTTTTCTGGGAACAAGGTGTTTTATAAGTCAACGTTTCGGAACGTTTCAATTGTTTTTTATTATCATTAATTTATTTCATGACCATGAATTATCACTTAGGATTAACTTATCCATGATGGATACAAAGTCCTTCAGTCGGAATAATAGAGATTACGTAAAATTCACTAATTCTAAACACAGACTTGACTAACAAGAAAAGTTCGAGTTTCCTACACGAGCTTTGAATTAATAATTAATATTTCTGAAAATTTAAGAACATAACATTACGTACCTATACCATCTGATCTTTAACATATCAATATTTTTTTTTCGGATTTTTTGGCCTGGTTGCAGAGTTTTACGTATCAATTGAGGGTGTCAGTGTTGCCACTTAGCCAAGAGTGGGAGAATTAAGAGTTATTAATATTATTTTAAGTAGCAAACCTATCAAGATGTCGGCGTATCACGCTAGGTTTTGACATAGTCATAAAACAATTGTCTCTATAACCAATTTGCGTGTGCTATAGCACTGGATGCTTAATATTCTCGATAAACACAAACACCAGCATCTGAGGTCTTTAGTGATCATTACCACATTTCTTCTTACTTCAAATGCATTAAATTGAATACTTATTGATTTAGTTTTACCTATGGTCGTCCAAAGTCTTCTGTGCCCAGTTGCTGGTTCCCTTAACGCTATCATAAAGGGGGTTGTAGAAACAGAAGTTGTCTGCCAACTCGCTGCGGACTATGGCCTCCTCGAGGAACGCGTTCACACTCTCTGTGTACTTGGACTTGTACTCTTGAACACAAAGAGCTACTCTTTGAACTGATATCTGACCTGAAAACGGAATTTTCAAACTTGAGAGCCATTACTTTTTCTCAAATTTCAAACTGAAACCTAAATTTACAGAAAGACAAGAAAAATAAATTTTCTGACTGGGATTCGAACCCAGAATCTTCACCATATCGTGGTGTCGCGCTACCGACTGCGCCACCCGAGCAATCAGTGGTAGCAGCGAAAAGCTCCTATATTCTTTTTTCAGTTTATTTCAAATTACTTAGCGAATACTGACTCGTTAGCGCCATCCATGTGACATCTCTGTACGAGAATTCACATCTTAGTTTGGAACATGAACTGCTCACCAACCCAGCGAGAGATGGCGCTACACATTGATATTTTAGGGTTCCGTACCTCAAAAAGAAAAAACGGAACCCTTATAGGATCACTTTGGTGTCCGTCTGTCTGTCTGTCTGTCTGTCAAGACCCTTTTTCTCTGGAATGCGTGGAGGTAGCGTGCTGAAATTAATATCAAATACTCAAGCCTGCGGTCCCTTGAAGCTGTGAAAAAATCAAACTTCCAAGTCAACGCAATCAAAAGATACAGTCATTAAAAAATCCATTTCCATACAAATTGCCGATTTTAAAAAACCTAAAGGGTATTTCCATATGTCCTAGAAACTTGAAATTTGGTATGAAGGTAGCTCTTATAGCACAACCACTCGGAAAACTCTCAAAATCTTAAAATTTTATGTCTGTCTGTAGATTTTACAGACCAATACAAGTTGACCCACACTGCGTACATTTTGCTTAGGAGCAAGGCTCTGCTAACACGGGACTTCTTAAAACACTGGGGAAAAGCGTTAAAATCTTTCTACGGAACCCACGTGCGCGAGTCCGACTCGCACTTGGCCGGTTTTTTTAAGGCAATTTTTTTGGATTTTTATTTTTTCAGTCATCTCGTTCGAAATTATTTCTCCAATTTTACTTATTTTATTTTACGTATCTATTTTTATTTTACTTTATCGTCAGTTGTAAAAGCTTTTCACAAATTGCTCACTTTTTTAATACAAGCATGAGCTCTATGTATTCATCGCTCAACAATTATTCAGATATTTGTGGATTTCTATGAAATAAATTGTACAAACACTGGCTACTTAGTTTATGTTAAGAACAATTAATTTATTGGATCAGACGTTACTTTGCAGAGGTCATGAACTAAAAACGATTCATTTGCTGACCCGCGACCACACATGTAAGATAGCTACGCCTGTGCGACAAATGTATCACTACACCCTACCCCTTTCACTACACACGAACCACACATGTCACACAGACTCATCTATCACCACTGCACTATACGCTGACGCGTTTCAGAACTCTCCACGATCACTACATCTTACATGTGTGGTGGTGGGTGATTAAAAAGGAGTATTTACCAAAATGAAACCAAGGCGAGAGATTGCTGAGCGCATCCAATGTGGGGTCGTTTCTCTTGGTAGCGAACAACTTCAGTCGGTTGTCGATGAAACTCTTCAGCATGGCAACGGCGGCGTCATAACCTGGCTTGGCCCATTCCACGGGGCCCACTGACTTGTCGGCCTCGCGGGATTCTATGGCCTCGTCCCAGTCTATGGGCTAAAGAAAAAACGTTATTTTTAAAATGTTGCCGCATGTTTTAACGGGTAATGGCATCAACTTGAAATTGGGTATGGATGTATGTTGGGTGACAATACACATACAGACAACAAAAAGTACAGTTGACAAAAAAAAGCTTGTTTTTTTCATCTTATATATTATTGAGGCTTTGGTGTACACCTGGTGTGACCATGTCAGCCTCATGGGGAGACTCCAGGTATTCATGGTTTACCAGACACTGCCTCCAGTGCTAGATTCCCTAGCAATGAAGCAGCTCTCTACAAATTTGTAAATCTGGACAGCTTGTTTTAAAAATGAAGTTTTCATGGTTAAACCTAATTATATAAATTTCAAAGCATATCAATTTCAACCAGATTTCAATTTAATCAAACTCAACCAGATAATCGAAGTGTCAGTGTACAAACATTGAAATTTACAATTTAAATAGTGTAAAATATACATTGAAAAATTATATATCCTCTGTCTGTTGTATCTTCCACCAGTTCGCACCGAACCTTAAGACATGTCTGTTTTCAGCATGAAGATTAAATAACAAACAGTTTCAAAACGACAATCTAATCACCTTGGGCTCAAATTTACTTTTGTATGGGTGTTTGATGACTGGTGGGAACTCCGTCAAGAACTCTCCCAGTTTGGAGTTGATTTTGTTCCTTATGGTCCTGGCCGAGTACTCTTGCTTGTCCGAGGCCACCCAGCATGGGACAATGTTATGAGCATCCACCTGGAATTGTGAGCACAATTAATAGCATATTTTAAAGACTTCAACTCTCATCACAATTTATTCAATAGCTTTTTTATTTTGCAACAAATAAACTAATAACTAACAAATAAAGTATTCAGAAGGAAAACAGGAGACACCACTATTATTATTATCATAGTCATACCTTTATTTCCACAAATTATTTTATTTCAGAAATATATCACAGGTATTACTTGTTTATTCTATTTTGTCATGTGGGCCCCTAAGTATCAAAGCCACTCTTTCAATTTCCATTTGGCTGTTTTCTTTTTTCTCTACTTTTGGCAATATTCATCTAATCTTTTCCTGCTATATCTTTGACACCACTATTTGAACATTGATTTGTACTTTTTTATAACAAACAGGAAGTGATTTTATTATATACCAAATAACATCTTTGCCAGTGAAATATATTTTACCAAAAAGTGAAGATCAAACAAAAAAAATTGTGTCATAATCACAGAAAAAGCTATTTTGGAATCATCACCTGTATTAGCGGAACATCTTTTTTCAGTCCCTTTCTTGCACCCTCTAGCCACCCCATAGGCGTTCTCAGGGGGTTGAAATCACAAACTATGGCTCCAATGTTATGGTCAATGACCCACTGCGGGAGGACATCCCCACCATTGCCTTCTAGTAGGTGGAAGGATATGTCCAACTCTTTGCATTGTTCTGCTACTGTCTTCAGGCCTGGAATTATGAAGATGTGATATCATTATCAGTTGTTTTTTTTCGCAAGGTAGATATTATGAGCTTACATACACATATGCACTTCAGTGCAGGGTACAATATACTTACAGCCAAGATATTCAGAGGACTATCAGAGTGATATATTATGTAAAAAAAATTATTACGAGTAGTTTCGCAGAGTTGCAAAGTGAGCTCAAATAAGTAGATAGTTTGTTCAATAGAAATTTGCATTTACCTGTTAAATATTGCACATATTATTAACTTCAACTGTCAACAAACCTTTTATTAAGAAATCGAACTGCCTTACAGACGCATCTAGGTACTTCGCGATCAAACAAAAACACACGTGGAGCGGTACCTCGTTCTTCAAGGCCAGCTTCTGGGCGAACAGGAATGCCCAGTTGTCCTGCACCCGGCTATCCCGGGACATCCAGTACACGATGCCCTCGCATTTGTCAGCCACCAGCTGCTCTTGAGATATTATTCTAAGACGTTTCGTATTAAATTTATACTCCAAAATCGACTTGGCGGTTTCATCTCGCTTTGTTTGTAAACTTTTCTTAAATTCGTTAATCGTACTCTTATTTTCAGAGCTGGTTGAAGGTAAAGAAAGTTTAGCTTTTTTAGCTGCTGACGCCATTTCGATGTGATTATTTATTCTCAATAATAACTGCACGTTTTTATTGCATTTGTTTACGAACCCTAAACCGCGCCATAAACATAGCATTTCACTCAAAGTGTGACAGTGACAAACAGCTGTCAAAAAATTTGGTATTGCCAACGCAAGAAATCCATTGAGAAATCCGTAGATACAGAAAATTCTCAGCAAAAAAATGTTTAATTGAGGTTTAATTATTAAAATTGCATTATTCTGCATCGAAGCACAACTCAATCTCAATTAAATTAAGAACCTACAATTCGTTTTACTTAAACATTAATAATCCTTTTTAAAAATTGATGCATCATTTCGTTGTCTTGTAAAATACGCTGAGAGGCTGAGAGGAGACAAACTGGAGCAGCCTTTACCTTATCTTGGCAGCATATTTTTTTGCCACTTTTTGAGGAAGATGAGGATGAGGTCACACGTACAGCACATTTCTACGCTCATACCGAAATTTATTAGTTATTTTTCTACAAAGTCATACCAAAATTACCAAAACAAGACTTACAAATGCCAAAAACACGCACAAACAATCAACAGATCCTGCGCAAAATGCCCAGTTAGTGTTAAATTAAATGTTGTTAAATGTTGGTAGAGGGCAAAAAGCGTGATAACATCAACATCTCCTTTTGCTAAGTGATTAAACGGGACCACTCGTGGTGTCATTACCTGTAATTAAAATTAATAATAGTGAACTAAATAATGACCCTCCTTAGGCATAATAAAAAAGGGATATTGACCGCGAATCATTTAAAATTGTTAATGACTCTCCGCTTTAAGTAAAATGCCATATACCTAATATTCCGATTATTACCTTATACCTACTTTATATGTATGCCAATGGTGGTTCAGTCAAGTTTGGTCAAGTGCAAAAACTTACTCAAAAATATGTCCCATGGCTCTTACGTCGGCGAATTAAGGTTGTGGTAGTGTTGTTGTGGCGGATTAATTCGATACCTACAAGTTTTTGTACTTGACTGTTTAAGGGAACGGATCCACGTTGACCTATGAACGACCTAAGTAGGTATAACACTCCTGTCGTAAGGGTGGACTTAGAACAACAACGTCTCACTCGTATAGACACCCTGATTCAGGCTTCAAAACAGGATAGAGCGATATTTTTTTTATTTTATACGACGAGGAAGGCAAACGAACAAGTGATCACCACTGCCCATAGACACCCGCAACCCCGGAGAGTTTGCAGATGCGTTGCCAACCTAGAGAGCTAAGATGAAATGCCTCTTGTGCCCGTAATTACACCGGCTGTCTTACTCTCCACACCGGAACACAACAGTGCAAGCACTGCTGCTTAGCGGCAGGATTAGCGAGTAAGATGGTGGTAGCGATCCGGACGGACCTTGCACAAGGTCCTACCACCCGCACAATTAAACTTCATTTGGAACCTTGTCGATCTTTGCGTTAAGCGAATCTACCTATCAGCATTAAAGTGGTTCAACTTTCATACTATTTCATTTATCCAAATATGGGCGAATAGCTTAAACGATATCGATATTTTTGTTCAAATTTGGCAATGTTTGGGTGGACGGTGACTGTCGTACGCTAAGCGTATGTTTAGTGGTGTGCGTTGCAGCTACGTTGCCAGCTCGCTAAAAAATGCACCGTTGTCAGATCAGACTAGACGTCAGGCCCTAAACTATGAAGTGCAAAATTCGAACTTCGTGTCGTGCCGTCCCGCTCATGCTAATATGATTTTATACGAGAGCGTGCGGGACGATACGATACGAACTTCGATTTTCGAATTTCGTAGTCGTCCCCCAGGCCCTAAACTATGAAGTGCAAAATTCGAACTTCGTGTCGTGCCGTCCCGCTCACGCTAATATGATTTAATACGAGAGCGAGCGGGACGATACGATACGAACTTCGATTTTCGAATTTCGTAGTCGTCCCCCAGTCAACACAACTAAACATTAGGCATTAGTTTTTCCCAATGGCTCATGTTCATTCTTTTTAATTCCACAAAGGATAGGCAAAGCAAGCAAAACCCATGCAGCCATGATTGTTGTTACAAAAAATTATATCTTTTGTAGATAATTTTAGCAATGTCATTGCCAGGTGATGTTTCAGTATTCTTGTGAAGGTGTTCTTAATGCATCTCAACAACCCGGGTGTACCTAATCCACGGTTTTTCAATTCTTTTGCTACTTGGGATTTTGATCACGGTTGTACTAGATTCAATTGCTGCCGACAAGGCAGAGACGAGGAATGCTGTTGCTTTATTTAATAGATTAGATGTACTTTACGCCTAGCAGCAGCCGGCGGCTTCTTGGGGGTAACAAACAGAGGGAATCTTTATTATCAACCAAATAACATTAGGCACATAAACCAAAATTCACATTTATTGACAGTATCCACTCTTCGATTTCCCGCCAAGAAACGCTCATGTTCACGTTTTTGTTATTTAGATTTTTGTAGTACGTTTTTATGATCACTTGCATACGGATCACGAATGATTTGGGATGGGATGTTTACGAATGGAACTATGGAGCCACAAACGTTAAGTACCTTTTTTCATATTTTTTGAACCTACGGTTAAGAAGATAAGGGGGGGGGGGGGGGGCACAATTTCCGCAATTTTCGGAGCGATTATTTCCGAAAACACCTAAGTATTCACTTAGTAAAAAAACCGGACAAGTGCCAGTCGGACTCGCGCACGAGGGTTCCGTACAAAGATTCCCGTGCTTCTCCCCGCTGTTTTAAGTTGTCCAGTATTAGCAGAGCCCTGTTCCTAAGCAAAATATACGCAGTGTGGGGTCATTTTATATTGCTCTATGACATATAAGTACCGACAGACATAAAAATTTAAGATTTTGAGAATTTTCTGAGTGGTTGTGCTATAAGAGCTACCTTCATACAAAATATAAAGTTTCCAGGACAACTGGAAGTACCCTTTAGGTTTTCACAATACGGCAATTTGCATGGAAACAACCTTTTTTAATGACTGTATCTTTTGATTGCGTCGACTTAGAAGTTTGATTTTTTAACAGATTCAAGGGACCACGGGCTTGAATATTTGATATTAATTTCAGCCTGCTACCTCCACGCGCTCTAGAGAAAAAGGGTCTTGACAGACAGACTGACAGATAGACAGACGGACAGCAAAGTGATCCTATAAGGGTTTTTTCCCTTTGAGGTACGGAGCCCTAAAAATGCTTAGAAATCTAAGTGGTTTTACAAAAGCTGTCGTAATTATGTGCCACACGCTGATGTTTACTGATTATTATTTTTTCAGCTTTTGTCACATGTACGGAGTGCTGCTGTCATTGTTGCGGTTGTATTTATCAAAAAAAACGTATTTTGTAAATTAAAATTCATCAGAATCTTAGTTGAATGCATCACAAATGTTATGCCATTTGCGCGAAACGTATTAGTCTTAAAGAATATGCACATTATCATACATAAAAAAATAAAATACGTCAAATTAGAACATCAACGCCATCTAGGGGCGCTTGAGCGCCTAGCTGACCGGGACGAACCACCTTAAAAAAGAATACAACGATAACCACTTACTCAATGGCGGGCTCGGGAAGAATTTCGCCTTGAAATAATCACTGCACGGATGACAGCTAGTTCTGTCAATGTTAATCCTTATACAGTTCAAATCGCAGAAGGACACGAGTTTGCACATTTGACATTGGATCCTCTCCTCTTCGAGCGGTGAAGCGCATTCAAAACACACGTCGAATTCAAAGTCCTAAAATAGGTAGAGACAATGGTAGAGACTATTTGTCTTTACAACACCAAATTGATGAAATCAAGATTCCTGTTTCTACCCATATGAGTGTAGTTATTATTTACACAGCCATACTTGAAATTGGGGTTTGTAAAATACGTACCGCATGAACAAAAAGTTCTGGCTGAACATATAACCTCTGCAGCGGCAACATTTCTGACTCAAAACTTGTAGTCTTTTTATGCTCACGTATCATGCAATTAACATCATGCTCTATCACGTTCCTCTCTTTAGACGTTACTGGATCCAAACGGTTGGATGTCTTGGATCTTAGGTTGTAAAAGTAGACTATGCACAGCAGATGTTTCAGGGTACGTTTGTCGTTATATATTTTCATTTTTGTGGTCTTTAGAATATCCCAGATTTCTAAACAACGTTGAGCTGGGAGCCACATGCCCGTCGACTTCTTACGTTTATGCTCTTTTAGTATAGTATTCCAGTGGCGGTGTTTGTGTCTGAAAAACGTTTGTACCTACCAATTATAATCTTAGATAAGTAGTACATAAATAATGTAGAATTACCTATCTAGAGTTTAAAAAAATGGAGACAAAATTATTCGTTGGTTTTAAAGATTGAATCAGAGCAGTTACTCAGGTACTGCGTTTTAAAAATTATTTTCTTGTGGATTAAAATAGTTACTTGTCAATGATTTGAACGAGTTCCTTGGTCAAGTTCCCTTGCAGCCACCTAATGTGTAGTATTCTAGCGCACTCCGTTATCAGATCGATCGCTTGCCTATAGTTTCCGAGGTCGTCGGTTGCCATTTTGCCAGTCGATTTGGCCAAACCTACTGCTGGCTTAGATTTTTCTTCCTTCTTCGGTGGTTCCTTTTTACCTAAAAAAACATGAAAGTAACAAACCTACTAAGTACTTGATAATGGCAAAGTCATCCATTCCGATTTCTGTAAAGCTGACTGCTACTGTGTCCTAAATTACTGGAGCTTTGATTTGATGGCATGCTTTAATATGGCATGTGTGGCCAATTTTGGATGTAAAAGTATGGGCAGTAGGTATATACTTAATAAGGTAGTTTGAACATTTTTAGCGAAATAAAAGTAGGGTAGTAATAGTAGGTAGACACCTAGTAGGTACTTAGTGGTGCGCGTTCAATACCCCGAATCTGCCTGGATACTTAGATACTGGATACTACACCACTTAGGTACTGAGTGAGGTATGAAATTTAAAACACTTACCAGCAGGGGTGGGAGAATTCTTACCGCCCCCCGGTATTGATTCTAACTCAAGCAAAGTATTCTTCGCCATGACGAACAAATTTTTGTACTGAGTTTCCCCGTTTTGGCATTCAAGGAGCGGATCGGCTCCGAAAAGGAGCAAATTTGTCAGCTGGGAATCAAATTACCACTGCAAAATTATAAGTTCTCACGGGCTGGAACTGGTAGGTAGTTAATAGGTACTTGGCTAACCGTTTGTAACCGATCGTTGCTATCAATAGTTTTAAAGTAAGGCAAATGGAACATCTTGACTAGTATAGTTTGACGTTGGTCGTTGATGATAGCATTCAGATTGGTTTTAGGGCTTCTTACAATAATGTCGAGAATGTCCACGCTCTTCGTAGCTATATCAAAAGCGGATCGCCCTTTGAACTGCGTCAGCGGATCGCAGTTGTACTCGAGCAGCAGTTCCAATAATTGCTTTCGTATCTTTAAGAGAATATAAGAAAGTCAGAGTTAACTACTCGTAAGTCCTACTAATATCAAAACCGGCCGAGTGCGAATCGGACTCGCGCACGAGGGTTCCGTAGAAAGATTTTCACGCTTTTCCCCAGTGTTTTAAGAAGTCCAGTGTTAGCAGAGCCCTGCTCCTAAGCAAAATGTACGCAGTGTGGGGTCAATAAATCAATAAATCAATAAATCTTTATTGTGTGTGGAATTCAAGTACATATAACAGATGAATTTGTCAGCATAATTGTCTCACCAAACCCTATCTTTACAGACGTACACACATTGTGTTAATAATAGAAACCTATATTGGTCTGCGAAATCTACAGACAGACATAAAAATTTAAGATTTTGCGATTTTTCTGAGTACTTAGTTGTGCTACAAGAGCTATCTTCATACCAAATTTCAAATTTCTGGGACAACTGGAAGTACCCTTTAGGTTTTCGGATTTCGACAATTTGTATGGAAATAGCCATTTAAATGACTGTATCTTTTGATTGCGTTGACTTAGAAGGTTGATTTTTTCACAGTTTCAAGGGACCGCAGGCTTGAGTATTTAATATTAATTTCAGCATGCTACCTCCATGCGTTCCAGAGAAAAAGGGCCTTGACAGACAGACAGACGGACAACAAAGTGATCCTATAAGGGTTCCGTTTTTTCGTTTTGAGGTACGGAACCCTAAAAATAAATAAAAATTATAAATGGCAATTACAAGTATAATTTTGAAATACATACTTCTTCTTCGATTTCACTTTCAGCCTTTCTTGCCAGAACTGCATGCAGCAAGGTCGGTCCTGGTATTTCTTGTACCAGTTCCGGGTTGTTAGGGGGAGGAGGCAAGACAAAACGCAACCGATGATCTGCGCGAGCGCCGCCTTCGAATAACGCTCGAATAATGTCAAGATTATCGTAGGTCATGGGTCGAGAGACAGCTATGTCAAGAATCGTGTAGTTGTACGCCTAAAAAAACGAGATAAACATAAGTTTCGTCTTCTAAATTTTTATTTAAATTTGAAGCAACGAACGGGAGTATCTCAAATTCTACGATTGCAGGAAAAGTTGTCGCACTCAATACATATTGTGCGTCATTATTACCAACCGCAAAAAAATATGCGGACGTAGATTAATCCAATAAGTAATGACTCTAAATCCACTCTCTATTTAGCTGCCTGCATACATGGTATCAGTAAGAAATTTTATCATTTATCACTTACTTGAGGATATACTTCATTGACGTCGGCGCCATATTTTAAAAGCTGACCCACTAAATCGGAGTAACCGGAAATGATAGCCATGAAGAGACCCGGGTGAGGACATTTCACCAAATTTGGACGAGCACCTTTCTCTAGTAACTGCTGGATAGTCGCCTTGATTCTTTCCAACCTAGGTAGTTAAAAAATAAATTTCTAATGTTCAGTTAAGTGAGTGGCCAACACGGGGCCAACGTTGAATAGATCTTTTAAGTTAGTAAAGAATTATCTTGGCTCACTTATTTAATCAGTTACACTGTAGGTTAATGTAACAATAGCTTAACTTACGTTTCCATTTTACTTTTATCTGTGCTACTCAGTGACGCATCCTCATCTCCTTCGAAGTTCTGCCACATTACTTCCTTGCTAGGTTTTGTGGTTTCCTTCAAAACCTTGGACATTTGTTTTTTTGGATTCTTTTCTGGCACAACTTTTTCCTCAAAGTCTAAATCTTTTACCATGTCATATACATCGAATAAATACAGCGATGGTATGGTTCCTAGAGGAAGGTCGTTTGCCCTGATTACATATTCATAATTAATATCTTTGTATAGTTTATTTTCTTCGGTTAACGATTCATCAGATTCGTAGCCCGATTCGTCCATTGACTTATTAAACGTATCTGTTTTCTTTTTATTGGTGTCCTTCAGAGACGTTACTGATTTTTCTTTTTTCGAGAGCGTCGACTTATCCGGGCCCAACTTGCCGACTCGGCTGGGTGACTTAGCCAATGCAACATTTGGTGGCGGGAGGTCCCTAATCATATTCCATTCGAAGGCTTTTGGCTCTTCAGTGGCTGAAATTAATGTGTACTTGACTCATATAAGACAGGCAATAATTTAGGCGTGGGTTTGTGTTAAAAATTAAATAAAAAAGTTAAATAATCGCAATTAACTTACGAGCTGGAGGAATTGTAGGCGGAGGAATCATGGCTTGGGCAACACCACCGATAGAAATATCTCTCTGAGCGCAAATGAGCCGCATAAGAGCTATGCCCAGAGCAGTGCAACAGGAATCGTTGTAGGTGTCTACATTTGCACCGGCCTCTATCAGGAAGTCCATTATCTCTTTTTGATCACCACACTGAGTCCAACACACATTTTACGTTAGGTGTTTTATTGCACTTAACGCATTTATTATAAGGGTTACATAATGAAATCAGGTGTAAAATAGTGTTTGACTCACGGTAGCATAAATGACAGCAGAATTTCCTTGCATGTCAGCAATGTCAGGGTAGACACCACGTTCGTTAACGAGATACGTTGTACTAGCTACGTGTCCTAAATAAGCAGCCATTAGAAGAGTCCTACAAATATAACAACTCACAAAGAAACCATTGAATAAAATTAAAAACTTCTTGGAAATTACGCACTCTACCCTTACTCGACCTAACTGGTCTTTAAAGGAAGGTAGAGATCAATTATATGCTTATTTTTTAACCTGCAATCCAGTTCATGTATACCAGCAAGAAGAAAATGTTTTCTAGGTCCAGTGAGCACGGACTCCAAGTCCATCCTCGTTTGACTCCTTTGCTTTTCATGCTTGAAGCAGTGTTTCATCATATCGATTGACATTTCGTTGTTGTTCCAAGCATAGTACGGTCCTATATCTTCAAAACTATCCTGACTGTCTTGATCTAGATCCTTTAGACACCAACGAATTAAAATACCTACTCAACTGTTATTCCAAGTGAGGGAAAGGTTTGACATAGAACCATAAAGCGTTACGAAAGAAAAGGTTATCCTGGCTTAATTAAGTAACTAAGTACTTACTTCTAATGTCAATGTGAAAGTAGTGTGAAGTACCTCATTATTTTTATGATCAGAATCCCGTTGCAAGTAATATATTTTTCCTTTGTAGTACTCATTGTCGAACAGGTCAATTTGGCAAAGTTGACTTGCGGTATCAGTGCAGCATTTCGGGTATAATCTAGTCCAGTTTTCAGCTGCCGCTATGGGCTCACTTCCACATTCTTTAAGGAGTTCAATTGCACTATTAATTTTTCCAATCTGCGACATAAATAAAGTGTTGATAATACTTACTCCGACGTAGCGTTACCTAATGCTGCTAGAAAGACAACAGACTGCTAAATTGCAACTCCGACGTTGGCGAAGTTCTACTTCTATAGAACTAGTTGACGTATAGTACCAAGTTTTTCTGTAGGTTAAGTTAATCGGAGCTGCGATGTAGCACTAACACTAACTAACAGTCTTATAAGTAGTGTTGAGGATGACTCGATGCGGTTCGACGAATGGCCTGCCGGTGGGTCCCACATGGAGCTCAGGCGCCACGCTTGGCGCTGAGGGGCGCCACGTTAACCGGACGAGCCTTGGGCCCCGCCATAGACCGACGTTGGCGCGCCGATTTGGATAGAACTCGATGCCAGGGCCGTAGCGAACGTTGTTGCTGAAAAGGCCCTGAGGAATTTTATTTACACAGAATCGTATGATAAAAATACCTGTTTTTGGGGTTGCAAGAAGATTTCACATCGAATTAATTAACGTTGTATAGGTCGCGCGGCGAATTAAGATCGCTTGTCAAAAGTGGAAGGGGGATGCGCAGAAGTCAATTCTTAGGTCTATTTGGTTGCGCAGAGGGGAGGGGAGGGTGCGCGCCGGCGCCGACACGTTATTGGTAGATCAAGTCGTTCTTCCCCTCCCTCGCTTCGTTCACGCGTCACGAGTCTCTTGAGTACTGTTGCGCACGGATTGTTTTACTGTATTAGTAGTAAGTACGATATGATGTCGTAGTTAGTGAAAAAAATGCCCAAATATAAAGTTTGAACATGGCAACCCAGAAAAATGGTTTACGACGTGAATTTTTATGTTGAAAAGGAAACTAATTAAATCATGGTTAATTAAAAGCACGTAAAAATACTACCAAGATTCTGAATAAACATACTAGCAAATAATTAGCCTTAGAAAATATATGAAACACATAATACGTGCCTATAAAATTTGAGGGTTGCCCTCGATTTCCCTGGGATCCCATAATCAGATCATGACTTGGTGACAATGGGACCACCTCAGGAGTATACCCTTCCGAATAATGATTTAACATTTATAGAATTATCCTCCAACTCCTAACCGTTAAGGAGTTGTACCTTCCATCATCAGCTCATCAACATGAGATGATGACTACCAAACTCAAATACTTAAATAGCCTTAGAAAATATATGAAACACATAGTACGTGCCTATAAAATTTGAGGGTTGCCCTCGATTTCCCTGGGATCCCATCATCAGATCATGACTTGGTGACAATGGGACTACTTCGGGAGTATACCCTTTCAAACAAAAAAAAAAAAAATGAAAAAAAAAAAACATACAGTGGAACGTAGAACCTCCTCCTTTTTTGAAGTCGGTTAATAAGTCACAAGCAAAAACGAGTGTTATATGTTAGGTGACCAAAGGTACAAAAAATGCGAAATAAGAAAAATATATGTATTTAAAAAAAAAGACTTGAAAATCGGTCTACAATTGACGGAGTAATCGATGTACATACATAAAAAAAAAAAAATACATACAGTGCACGTAGAACCTCCTCCTTTTTTGAAGTCGGTTAAAAATGCACACAGAACTTAACAATTTTGTGCGCAATTGTACAGATGCGTCAAATTGCCCCCACCAGTTTCGCCGAGCGATCTTAATCCATCGCGCAGCCTATACCTAGTGCGCAAGTACAGATTTATTTTGATGATAATCCAGTACCTACAATCCATCAGGTGTGCCGTCTACAAAAAAAACCTTGAGTATTTTGACAAAAACCTAACTGTGCCGGAAAGATTCAGTTGGAGAGGAATTATCCGTTTTCTCGTCGGTTTGGTATAGAATACCTTAAAGTATACTTACGGTAAAAATCTTGCCATCAAGATACGACATTGCTCCGTACCCATGCATGCGATTCACATAGAAGTTTCCCTCGTAAGTGGCAGCCAGACCCGGTTTCCCGCGGTAGCGGCAAAAATATTCGCCAGGGCCATGCATGGCGTCGCGGGTGAAGCGCCCGGCGTACCATTCCATGGACTGAAAGATGCTTAATTAGTGTTTTTTTTTCACCTCACTCGCTCGGAAAGGCTCTCATTATCATGCAAAATCTGCGTGGAAAATCGGTTTTTCCACGCTAGCGTGGAAAAAGTTTTTGAAATTCGAATGTGACGTTCATCGGGTTCATCGTCAATTTCATTGGCTGCGAAGGGGTCAATTTCATTGGCTGCGAAGGGCTCAATTTATAGGTTTTTTAATGGTTTAAACTCTTGTATGCTCTAGAGCATACAGACCTCCTTGCTTTAAACAGCAAGAGTAAACCATTAAAAAATATTTCTAATGATTTTTGATCCAAAACGGCAGCTGAGAGTTTGACTTTTTTGACAAAAAAATTGGTCATGGGGTCGATTTCGTGTAATTTGACCTCGTTGCGCTCAAATTTGACATTCTTTTTTGGATTCAAAATGGCGGATGACAGTTTGTCACATTTGACACAAGAAATAGTCATGGGTGTTGATTTCGTATTGACCTCGATGCGCTCAAATTTGACATAATGTTTCATCATCATCTTCATCTTGGTTTCTGAATTTTGGTTGTCTGTAAGAGATCGTTTTTAAGCGATAAGACCGCCACCTATTGTCTACTATACTTACCTGTTTTTCTGTAATCAATTTCCTTGTACTGTTTTGTGGTTTTTCAATAAAGAATATTTGTATTGTATTGTATTTAAGAAACAAAGACCTCTTACCTCAGCTCCCGTCCAATGATTTTGTCCGTCACCATTTCTCCGGTTCTGCCGATCTTTTGAACCAAAGTAGTACTCGTAATAAGGCCAACTGGGGTCCTTTTTGGTTCTTGTATTAACGCAAGACCCCGACGACGGTACCATAATTTCAAAATGATGTGGCTTGATTGCACCCAACTGGTTGTAAATATTTTCCTATCATTACGCGTTTAATATAATATTAAAAATTAGGTAAGTGTATAAAATAAATTAAAAATGACAGGTACAGAACTCAAACACTAAAGTGTCACTAAAAGTCATACGATATTTTTATTAAGTATTATCAAATTAAAAGAGCGTATGTATACACCCAAAGCGTACCATAGTGTTATTGATTCGACTAATAAGGAGGTTTTGGTTTTTAAGTCATTAAAGGAAAGTTAGTAAGTAGGTAAAGCCATGTATTTTATTTTTTATACAGTATAAAAACATCTTTTCCGCTGGCATTACAAGAATATGATTATAAAATTATTGGTACGAATAGTATAACTTTAGCATTAAAAGCAATTACACCGCAGACAACTTGATTTCGCCCTTTCAAAATGTGCGTATTCCTGAAACAAGTGAAATTAAATAATGTTCAAGAATTAGTAACCTGGTAATACCTACCTTACATTTCTTTGGTTACAGAATCGTCATGTACAGTCAGCAGCAAAAGTTGATTAGCAACCGAAGCGGACACAATGATCTGCACAAGCTCTTCTATGTCTATAACAATAGAGTCGTGAGTAGATCATTGTGACCGCTTCGGTTTTGTTATATGGCAATGTTGTTTGCTTTTCTATATTTGTAGTAGCAACATTGGGTTACCTCAGTAACTGCAAAAACTTATCTGTCGTGTGCTTGCCAATAAAAATACTCGTACTATTCTGAATAAAATAGTTTCTTTCAATCTCATATTATCCACATCATAGGTTTGCTTAGCAACTTTTGCTGCTGGCTGTCTGTACGTCTCGAATTCTTACCATAAGAAATGTTGCGGCCAACAACAAAGCTTTGTGTCTGGGTTGGACTGCGGTATTGGGGATTGTCAAAGTGGTTGTAAAGCTGACAAGGTCGCGGTCCCAGCCGTGGGCGATCTTGCCCACTTCTCGTAGCGAGTCCCCGGTCATTATCTGAAGGACAAACAGAACTCAGTTTAAACATATTATTTGGTTTTGATTTGATTTAACGTACATTACACCTTCATAGGCAAGTTGGGGGATTGATAAAGGCCATTGTTAAAGTCCATTTTAGCTCAACAACGAGTAAGTAGGTACGTGTTCTTTTTTCTTTGGCCCAACGACCTGAATGTAGTATAATGGCATACACTTGATACACTATTAAAACTGACTAAGCAGACTTAGCTCTGTTACCTTAAAGTAAACTGATAGAGTTCCTACTCATGTGGATGTTGCATATAATCTTTGTGTATAAATTTCTCGAGCTGTGTGTCTCTTTACACTCGCACAAATGAGTGGAACTCTGTCAGTCTACTTTTGAATGAGAGCTGAATGTGTGTGTGTGTGCTTACCTTAAACTCCGACAGCATGAGCGCACTCCGCCTCATGACCGCTGGACCCTCGACGGTGAAAAGCATTTGGTCGTTAGCGTCCCGGACGAGGTAGAACGGCACCATCCACGTCCAGCGCTGCTGCACGCGCCCGATGTAGTCTCCGGGAGGCGTGATCACTTTCATCTCCTATAAGAAAATACAATTTTAATGAAGGGTGTGATCGATTTTTTTACCGGCGAGCCCATGAAACTGCGGTTCAGCTCGACCTTAAAAAACTTTAACTGTAAAGTGTCGAGCGTTTGTCGTTCAAGAAAATTAGTATTATTAGATACCTAGCAATGGAAAGTTGGTGAAACGGGAATTAGCACAAATTTAGTCTCTGAAGTGGGCGGAAAGTAATTTATTCGAGGGAGGTATCATGATTCACGATCACGAGACTAAATTTAGAAGTAAGATGATAGTCTCCATCAATATTATTTATTTTACTTCGTTACAATCAAAGAAAGCTTTCATCTCAACCAACTGTGCAAAATCCTCCTGACAATCTCCATCTTTTTAACATACATCTTCTTACTCTCTCACACTCTTAAATTCCATTTCCCACGTTTCGACAGTCCTGCTCATACCTACAGCTGTCCTCAGGCTAACTGACACATCTTTACACCCCGAAGCTATACATATTTAAAAATATAAACAACTTAATTATATTCTGATGTCATGATTTGATAGTCATATTTCTTAAATATTCTTGCACCATATGGCTTCTCAATGAATCTGTAAATCTTAAGGCAATCTAGAGTGGAGATTAGATCTATAGGTGCTGGTAAAACACCATTGTTCACCAAGGTATCTGGTAGATAGCACCACTATCTTTGCATCCTGAACCTTGGTGAACAATGGTGTTTCACCAGCACCTATAGATCTAATCTCCACAGTATCTGAGTGAGGTACCTGCAGTCTACAAGGGAAGCAGCAAGACGCAGCAGCTAGCCGCCTGTGAAGTTGCAAGGCTTCCTGGCGGGTGTTGTCGTGCAGACGCATGACGAATGCGCGCCCGCTCCCGCACAGGCATCGCTGCGTTTGACTGGACACCTCACTGGCCAGATACAAAGATTCCCCGTTTGGTACCCGTACTATGTAACGGTTTTCGGAGTCTATTCTTGATATCACTGAAATTTATAAAAGTTTTTGATTGGATAATGAATTTGTTTTACACTTCGTAGATGCTGATGGTAGCCACTAGGTAAATGTGGTGATATTTCGGTTTATATCTTCAGCTTATTAGTTGTGCCTACGAGTTGCTGACGTGCTATTTTAAGCAAACGCACCTTTCGATTCTTGCATCTTTATTCAAATTTGGAAAGCTATTCATGTAAGGAACAATTCTAGTATTTTGTAGAACTTGATAGTTTGAAAGTACTTACAATCATCGAGTTCGACGGTCTGTTGGATCTGGAGGCTGGAGACGCCTATGAGGAAGTCGAGGCCATGCACCGGGATGAACTGTCCCCGAGGGTTGGAGCGCCAGTCCACCGTGGACACCGGGAGCTCGGCTCGACTGCTGTCTGGTTACAAGGCGATAAGGTTTTGAACATTGAAATAAAACAGGTCACTCACTAACCTTCGAGTGGCGGAAACCGTCTCACGGTTCCATTTGTACGCTGCCACTTGAAGGGATTCAATCGAGTTAAGCCCCACATGTTTCGGACTGACTCGTAGTTCTTTCTATACGTTCTATACGTGAGTGATCCGATTTATTTCACTATGATTGAGTCTCACGGTAGTTTAATGTTAAAAGGTTTTGAATGTCTTGTTAGCAAAGAAGTAGAAGACTAAAAAATACGACAAATTGAAGAGTGACTGATTTACTAAAATGCCTGTTTACTTAATGTTTCTTCTTAGCCAGAAATTTTTTAACTTAGTTACGAACTTCGTAATTAGCAATATGTAGAATAGTAGTTTTAATATGAACACAAGTTTCTCATAGCATCACCTAGTTATAGCTATTAGTCTATTAATTTGAAAGGACGGGTTTTCAGCGATATGTATACCATACTGCATACATAGCTACATGTATGTATAATTCTTAGTGTAGTTCTGAAACTTAGTATAGGTAAATTTCAAGTTAGCCAAGTTAGCGTTTTCTACTGTTTACTAAGATATAAACTCTACGTAACTTAGTCATACTCTATATTTTAAAATTCTTACCTGCTTGACGTGGTTGTACACTGATAACCAAATCCGGCCTCAAGGTGGACCCATCGTCTGCAAGACATTGTTATAAACTTTATTCTTTTGTGTATCTATCACGCTTCGTGACTTACAATCAACATGTTTATCGGCAATGATCAGCCCACAAATTATTCAATTGATAAACTAAATATTTACCCGCTACGAAAAATCGCTAATTACCTTCAGTTGCTGCTGGATTATCAAACCCCCTGCCATTCAGATCAGTCACATTGATTCTAGCCATGTATATGTGTTCTCCTCTCAATTTGATCGTCTTCTTTGTACGGTTTGTATTTATTATTATTATATTGATAATTTCCACCTGCGTGGACACACGTTCGTTTAATTATGTTGTCGCGATCTGTCGCCGGCATGTTATCGATGCATTGGCGCGGCTTATCTCTTATCAATGAGATAAATCTCTATCGCTTCGTTATAATGTAGCTGAATTTAATTTTTGTTAACAACTTTTATGTCATAAGTTGCAACTTTAATGAAATCGTTACTGTTACTTAATTGTTTTGTCATAATTGGCGAATTATCTGGAAGCTTGGAATATTGAGATGATGTTATTGATTTATTCATTGAGAGGGTTGAGTGGGTTAGTAAAACAATTATTATTGAAAACCATTTATATCCACGTGTTTAATACTTGAACATTTTACGAATAAAAGTGACAACATTCAAGTTGTTTAAAATGATCGGTAACTTCCACCGCCTACTATAATGATAAAATACATTTATTAATATTCTATCTACCTCCTCCATGATCACGACTAAACGTTGTAAATCCTAGGTTGAAACAGCAGGTTATAAAGTTCAAAGTGATTCAAACAAAATTGGTATATTTAATTTAGTCCCAATGACGTTTGGTATCGGGCACAATTTGAAGCCAAGTTCTGACCGGAAGACTTTGGGAATGAGTGTCATTACTCAACTAACGATACATGACAAAAGATACGCCTGAATAGCCGCGTGTATAAGCCAAAGATTTATTGTCCAAGTAAAGTCTAAGGTGCCCTACCAGCTAACCCGCGTTCGGAATTAAGTATTTATATTATTTCAGGCAGGATTTACTTCATTTGCGAATTTTCGATCCAGTGTCCTCAAATTTGTCACAGCAAAGCAGTTCTTTTTTAATTCGAATTCAGTTAGTCACACTAACTATCCGCTACATAACGTACGATAGAAAATAGAGAATAGAATATATGCGAAAATAGGATAATAAAATAAGTAATGTATATATTATTTTATAAGATATAACTTTGGAATTGAAGTTACGTTATTCGGCGAATAAGTATAAATTCATCTTAATAATTTAAAAATACGAAATTACATTTATAATAATTTAGTAAGATATATAATCACGTTGACACACCTTAACACTGGAAACACAAATATGTGTATGTAAATGCTTAACAACGTTAGATTACGATCTTGACAAATCTTCTCAATAGTATATACCTAGTCCTGCCTCAAGTCCTATGATACCTAATACATATCAGAGGTATATATTCGCAAAAATATACCTAGCAAAGAAACCGCGCTTAGGGCGGTCAATAGATACATACATATATATGCTGGTGGTGCTCCTAAAACATAACGATATTTTTACTTTGATTTATAATCCATCAAAAAAACAATTTTCTTCGTTCTTTAAGTGTAAGAGCTCAGTAAAATCTATATCGCTTAGTTTCAGTAGCTACTACCTAAAATTCTCATAATATATATTTATATAACACGTAACAACAAAAGCGTATCCGAACAGCTTGCTCGCACTCCGCAGTAGTATAACTCGCATAGAATAGATCTCTGTGAGAAGCTTAACCCTAACTATATCCTTACGCGTCTATGGCTGGTTAGACCCGTAAGGACATCCGACAAAACGATTAGGTACAACTTTATAGACTACTTCTGTGAAATTATAATATAAAGGTGACAATTAGAAAAAAATACGACTAGTTACATAACAGTTTCATCGTGAATTTTCGACAGTGCCATTGTCACGTTCGACTTGGCCGTTTGAGAACGTAATATGGGCTCATCTTTTTGATTGGCGCATGGTGTGGTTTGTGTGTGTTTATCGTTGCAGGGCGTGCTGCCAACCGATGTTAAGCTTCAGAGCAGCAGGGAGGCAGGGGCTGGCCTCGCACTCGCCGTCGAGTTCATCGGCTAGGCTGTCGTGGAGCTCGCGCAGGGCCATCAGGGCCGCCCGCGCCGCGCGCTGGCAGCCCATATCTCCCTCGCACGTAGTGTCAGCTTCAGACAGAAACACCAAGTCGCAAGTAGTTGGTGGGGCCTCACCCTGTAATGTAACATTCGACTCTGTAGCTGGGTATATGCTTTATCACAAAACTGTTTTAATTAATAAACCACCGGCTCCTAGGAACACGTATTGAAGACCCTATAAATTCCTCAGTGACAAGATGCATTTAAAGCTCTCTTGTGTATTTGGTGCATTACAAAAATATGGCAGCACTTACGCAAAGATAGCAAATCTGATGCAAGCTGCATAGCGGCAGGAAGAGTTGACCACGGTCTCCGGCCAGCAGGTCTACTCCACGGCATCGTTGTACAATCTTGGACAGAACGGGGCAGGGTCCAACTGCACTTCCTACAAATTCAATTTATTAATTGAAAATATACTTAAAAGATCAACAAGAATTCATTACTTTTCGTATCTTTTAAAAACTTACCCGTATCTATAACAGGTGTGCGGTGTCTTCCACTTCCACCCATGTACCCTTCAGAAAACTGGTTTTCGATCATGCCATTTATGTAATGACCAGCACCTTGCTCGTCTTCAAAGTCGTCTTCCTTGTCATCTTTATTGAAAACGGGTATTTCGTTGTTATTGATCTGCACCTTTTCTTTCTTAACAGCCACACGTTTCTCTTTCGTCTCATCCGCGGGCACAGATGAAGGCTGGATTGTGGTGTCTGGTTTCTGTGTTTGCAAGCTTTGCTTAAATTCCTTGAGAGCCTTCCTCATTTTCTCCAGGCTGTACGCAGCGGCCAATCGGGATAGCAGCTTTTCTTTCATTTCTTGTTCTTCTTTTGTATCCAATTCCTCGCCGGCAGATGAAAAGTGTAGAGCTTCATCAACAATAATACCTTCCATGTTGCGCAGTTTCTTGTCAATGTTGTCTAATTTAGACTCTTGATCTTGCGCGCTATTCCGCTTGTCACCGTCACGAACTGCAATTGCTTGAGCACTGTCTATTTGAACTTCAGGTTCTTCACTTTCAGGGCGCTGCATATAGTTACGTTTGACATTGCTATGTTTGCGAAACGAATTTAATGGATACACTACTTCTTTGTTGAAAGTGTCAAAGTATTGCTTCCTCAGCCTATCTTGGTTATGATCGTTTACAAATGATACAGATTTTTTCTTACGTTTATCGATGCCAAAGTAGGTTGACCAGTCAATGGACTTCTTTTTAACTGTAATGGGCTTTTCACTCTCATTATGATCATTGTCATGCACATGCTCCACTTCTTTGCCAGATATTCCAGGATGATGTAAATTATGACGATGTTCGTGACTATCCTCATCGTGTAAAGAAGTAGCATTAACGCGATCGTTGGTATGATTCTGAGGTATCATTGCCAATTGAGGGGGTTTGCCTTCATGACTCTTTTCTTGGTTGTCACTGCTTCGTTTAACTGGTGTTTTTACGAGCTCAACTTCAGAGTCACCGAATAGTTTTGATAAATCTCTTATGATTTTAGGGTCAGTTCCAGAGCTGCTTCTGAATCTTTTAGAAGTTTCACGTTTATCCTGTTCCTGAGCAAATCGTTTTTTCTGTTTTCCCCAATCATAAGGGCCACTACTGCGTTTCGAAACGGGGAAGCGCTTATCGATTATATCGTAAGCGTATTGGCCATCGTCGGCTAGGTCAGATAAGCTATCATCGTCCAAAGGCTGGAAAGCAAGTGCGTATTCTTCACGCAGATCATCCTTATCATCGTCAGAAAGGTCGTAGGTATTATAGTTATTGGAGTCTACGGGACCAGGCATATCTTTAGAGTTTCCTTCGAAATCTGAAAGAATGGGATGTTCATTCTCTGTATCAGGACTTCTCTTCTTTATAAATGCGATAGGACCCCAGTTGTTCGGGTATCGTTTCTTAACAATCTTCTCCTTGTACAATTTGACTACACCCTGTGGAGCTCCTTCTGCATTATGTTGAGCCTTGTTGTTTTTGTACTTAGACCAGAGTTGGCCCAGAAGTAACGCGTATTCCGCATCGTTTTCAGCTCGTTCCTGCAACGCTTCCTTAGGGACTTCAATTTCATTTCTGTCCATGAAGAGATCCCGCAGCCTGTCATTATCAGAGTGATGGCTTCTTTCACGGAACGCCGACTCCTTCCTGTTTATGTCAACGGGCCCCAAATAGTTGCTCTTTTTCTTGACCAACTTGTATTCATAAGCTTCATTGGGTCTCTCGTTGTCTTCCAGGAGTTTGATGACATAGTTCGTGGTTGGGTCATCTTCAATGTCTTCAATTTCTATAGAATAATCAAGATCTGAAACAAATAAACAAAATATGTTATACAACACCTAACCATATCATTAGGTAGAGTCATCGCAATATCTGACTTCAAACTGTCTAATACTGATAGCAACTATCAGTACTCAGCGCGGTTCGATAAATCAATCCATCTGCAAAATTGTGGATGCCATGACAATGAAAATTGGGGCAAGTGGTGAACCTGATGCCAGAAGTGATTTGCGACACACGGTACGGGCCTTGTGGACGTGGGTACCTCTGTGGACTTACGCACATGTACACAGGCATACCTGGCAAGAGTTGCGACTGATAGCAAATGGAAACAATTAAAACAAAAAAAAAACATTTTAAGCGAACAAATGGCAAAGCGAGTTCTAAAAAAAACTTGTTTTACTCGTATTGCACTCACCAAACTAAATCTTGACGTCTAATAAAAAAGAATCTAAAATCCAGATTCAATCCGGAGTCCGGATTAGATTTGGAAAAAATCCGATAATCGGAATTTTTGTAAATAATACATCCTGATTTGCAATCTTGTCATATCAATACGCAGTTTTAGGATCGTACCTATCCTTATGTAACGACGTCATTGAAGTACCTACCTGGGTAAGCGTTAGGAGGTAAGACCTCATACTGGTCGTAATCTGCCAGTGGGGGATGCGCACGGCCGCGCTGTCGCCGTTGTAACGCCTCGAGCGCACCGCGCAGCGAGCTGCCGCGCTCGGCGCCCGCGCCGGCGCAGGCCAGCGCGCACGCCGCTGCGAGGACCCACGCAGTTGTCATGGGAATGTGGCACGCTGAGAAAACAAAGGAAAGGCAACAAATAATCTAGTGGAAAAGAACCTGGCTAATATCAAGGGCGAGCGCGTAACTTTTTGTTAATACGACAAGGAAGGCAAACGAGCAAGAGTGTCACCTGATGGTAAGTAATCACCACTGCCCAATGCCCATAGACACCCGCAAGCCCGGTTTTGCAGATGCGCTGCCAACCTAGAGAGCTAAGATGAAATGCCTCTTGCCAACTATAGCGGTCCATGTTGCCAACTACATGGTACTTTACAATACAATACATAACTCTGTATTACATACAGTGGAATAAAGAATCTCCTCCTCTTTGGAGTCGGTTAAAATTGACTTTATCGTTTCAGAGCGATCTCTATCAGGCAACAATAATGGCTTTAAGTACAGAGGTTCGTATATCTAACGAACATAATTGCCCGCACCGACAACCCGCTTCGCAAAAGTCTAAAAGTCTTTCTAACTCAAATTAATAAAATTCATGCGTCTTCAAAGTACTTAAGTATTCTATCACTGTTGTCAAGCAGAAATACGATTGCTGAATTTCCTTAAAAGGTTTCACTCTTCGAAAGGTAAAAGAAGTTTAGTATTCCTCCGTTTCGTATTTTCTTTTACAAATCCAATATTTATTTATAAAAGACTTCAATCCTCTATCAAACAAAATTTGCATCGTCGTTCTGAAATCTTATAAATTTAGATGGAAATGGAAACAGACGATCGTGCGGAAAACTTTTTAACTCAAAGTCTCATGTAAAACCGCGAAGCTCGTATAACTCGGAAGCAAATCAGGTTTGGCTCCACTCCCGTAACGACCCTCAGGCATCGTTTCGCTAAAACGTTTTATACGAGAACTCGATTCCAATTCCCTGATATCGAATCGATAGTTCCCGGGACGATTCCGATTCAGGCATAGCCTTTTTGTAAGTTGGTTTATCGTGGCCGATTAATTTAATTGGTCCTAATCTTAATGCTTTGTCCTGGAGATTAGAATAAATAACACATGTCAAGTAATACGTTCGTGATCGCCTTCACGCACTGAGGCCCGAGTACGAATATTCGAATCCTGGGTAACGTAACGTTATCGTCTTATCGTATCGAAATCGAGAAACTTCATGCAAAATTTTAGTTCCAAATACGCTCACGGGCGGGCCTGTTCCAAACGTCATACGAATTTCTCGATAACTCGATTACGTTAGGATTCGAATACTCGTACTCGAGCCTTTGTATTTGAGAGATTAATAATTACATATAAACAGTTAAACTAAAAACAAAAACTAAACGCTCCATCCAGGTTCCGAGGTTCCTGCTGCCTACGTCATTCACGTTTCAAGTGCTCCGCCTGATCGCATTTTCAGTCCTGCAGTTTTAATTTTATTTTAATTCTACCATTTGATCATGGAATAAATAACTTAAAAAATATATTTTTTGTTCAATATGCACTCCTCTTCTTAGTAGCTAACCACGCGAACGTAATGAAAATTATTTACGACCTGTAAGTTAATGTATCTCGCAAAGCCAATCTTAGTAAGTCCGCAGGGAATCACGGCGCTGACTCATGAACTACGATAATGGTATTGAATATTCGACGCGACGCCATCGCGACGACGCTCACAAAATTGGATTAAATGTTTAGAGAGAAAATGCTACACAAACACTACTATCTATTTTTTATAGAGTTTTATGACATGTAAAAGCAATAGAATTTCATGAGGTAAACAATAATTTGAGTACCTACATTTACATACAAGAGTACCTACTTATGCGGTTGAGTGTAGAGTGTGTTCAATGACCTGGACTTTATTTACGATTGCTGTTTTTCGAAGAAATATGCTGTTACTAAAATGGTTTAAGCGCTTAACATGGTACAGTGCTAAAAGTTAAGTTTTTCGGCGTGACTAATTGAGCATGAACTCATGAAAGAGTAATACTTACGATTTTTAACCGACTTCAAAAAAAGTAGGAGGTTCTCAATTCCTCTGATTTTTTTTAAATGTATGTTCCCCGATTACTCGAAGACGGCTGGACTGATTTCAAAAAATATTTTCTTGTTCGAAAGGGTATACTTTCTAGTTGGTCCCATAGTCACCATGTCAGGATCTGATGATGAGATCCCAGGGAAATCGAGGGCAACCCTCAAATTTTATAGGGACGTATCATGTGTTTCATATATTTTCGAAAGCTATTCAAGTACTTGCGTCTGGTAGTCATCATCTCGTGTTGATGAGGTGATGATGGAAGGTACAACTCCTTAACGGTTAGGAGTTGGCGGATATTATTTTAAATATTAACGTAACTAAAATTTTTGAAATAAAACATCTTTTAACAAAAAGTAAAACCGAATTCAAAAAACTTCAAAAATAAAACATAAAGTAATCCCCAAAAATCCATGAGTTTTAGGCCTAGCAGAAATATGAAGTCGATGCTTCATTCCAAGAATATTCCGCTAGCACCACACCGACTTCATATTTCTGCTAGGCCTAAAACTCATGGCTTTTTGGGGATTATTTTATGTTATTTATTTTGAGGTTTTTTGAAGGCGGTTTTACTTTTTTAATTGAAAGCTTTTCAACCTACCAACATAGTTATAATTTCAATTAATAATGCTGCCATTTTTGCGTTGCCGCTGCTCGACTTGTAGGGTAAAGGACCAGTTAGTAGTAGTCAGCCTTTCCAACTTTCAAATTCAAACTCTTGGTATTCAGTCGGCAGTCGGATTAGGTAAAATAATTATCATTCTGTACGGTTCGAGCGGCCGTTTGTTGAAGTTAATTTTAAAACGAAAAGAAAAATTTAAGTCGAACGATAGAATACAAATCTTAAGTTTTGAAAAGAGGAACTCTCTGTAGTCTTTAGAAGTAGTATTTAAAAATATCGAATGTCATTACATGGTATGAATTTTTTGCCAAAGTAAGAATTTTCGCCAAAACCCAAAAGTCGACATGTAGGTACAAAGTGTACACGGAGGACACTGCTTGCATAAATTAATTTCTCTGGGCCGATCATGCGATGTAATGATAAAGACCAATGAGGAGTCTTACAGGATCATGGTTACCTTTATGGTTACCCTAGTTGTCGCCAACCTTCCTTTTATTTAAGGATCGTAAATGAAGTATTTTGGAACAAGCGTGCAGTAATCCAAGTCAGTGCAATAGACAATGTGTAAAAACCCAAAACTAAGTTAATATTGATACTAAAAAAACCTTAGAAAAAGAACGTAAAATAATCCTCTACAATAATGATAAATATGGACAGTCCTCGGCTCCCGGTATGTTGGTCATGATTTTAGTTTTTGCTTTGTTCATTTTAAGACCAATTTTTGATGATTCGCGTTGTAGATCGTCTATCATTGCCACCATGTCGTCGACGTCGTCCGCAATCAGTGCAATGTCATCCGCGAATCTCAGGTGATTTAGTCTCTCTTCGTCGATAACCAGGCCTCTACTGCTCCAGTCTAATCTCCTGAAAATGTTCTCAAGAGCGGCCTTGAACAGATTTGGGGATATGGTGTCTCCTTGACGCACACCTCTCTCCAGTTTAAATGGCTTTGTTAGCTTGTGAAGGTACGTATGTGCGCAGAATACGTTTCGCTGTTACCCAGTCGTGGACTTTCAGAGCAAGAGCTACGAATTAGTCCTAAACAGGTCGGGCTAAACTCGACTTACCTACACATGGAGTAATCCGTTTATTTCAATAAAGTGGTAATAAAAAAATTTAAATGGAAAGTGTAACATAAACATGCGAGCATGTACGCGTACCTACTTTGGCTCGAAGATCTTTTTCACTCGTGTAGTCATGTGTCACCTGAGTAGGTACGTTGATTTTCAAACGAATAAATCTAGAATGATTAACGTCGCCGAACCACAACCTACTTCCTCGCACGTCTACCTGACATTTAAAACCGCCTTCAAAAAAAACCTTAGAAAAAAAACTTAAAATAATCCTCTAAAATAATGATAAATAAATAAAATAAAATAAAATGCATTTATTTTATTTTATTTATTTGTCATTATTTTAGACGATTATTTTACGTTTTTTTTCGAAGGTTTTTTTTTGAAGGCGGTTTTACTTTTATGTTAAAAGATTTTTATTTCACAATTTTACGTTGATTTAACATTTTCAGAATTATCCTCCAACTCCTAACCGTTAAGGAGTTGTACTTTCCATCATCAGCTCATCAACATAAGATGATGACTACCGGACGCAAATACTTGAATAGCCTTAGAAAATATATGAAACACATGATACGTACCTATAAAATTTGAGGGTTGCCCTCGATTTCCCTGAGATCCCATCATCAGATCATGACTTGGTGACAGTGGTACCACCTCAGGAGTATACCCTTTCAAATAAAAAAAAAATGAAAATCGGTCTACAATTGACGGAGTAATCGATGAACATACATAAAAAAAAATACATACAGTGGAACGCAGAACTTCCTTTTTTTGAAGTCGGTTAATAAATAAATGCTATCACAATAGAAGAAACCAAACTGTCAAAATACTATAAGCCCAAGACTCGACTAAACTCAAAACTTTGTCAAACAGGTCAGTCAATATTTAAAAGGTAAATTCAGGACAACTCTACCTAGTATAAAATAGGTATTAAAGTCCACCAAGCACCAAGTAATTTAATATCGACGCCATCTTGTACTCCCACGCACAGGCATCCAGAACATTCCATGTAGTCGTGCACGTCGCTGCATTCCAGGCCACCGGGCCTTTATTGCGGATCGAATGGATATGCCTAAACACATATACTTAGTTGAGTTGCGATAGACGATGCGGATATGCGACAGAAATCGAGCTTTTAACTGTCAGCTTTCGTAATGCATGAAAAAGTCCTAGCAGAAGTCGTAAAAGAGCCTCACTCAATAGGTCTAATCGAATGATATGTATGTCCATGATTTTAAGCTAACTTTGAAATCTTAATTATCACGAGTTTTAACAATGTTACTTTCGAGTACCTATAGAGAATTCAAACAAACTCTCGTAACCAACCGAAGTCAGTAAAAACGCGCGAATAATTTAATTTGAATTTCTTGAAAAGTTCGATCATTAATTCTGGCGCCCAATATGGGACTATGTCGCTAATCCTAACTAATATTATAAATGCGAAAGTAACTCTGTCTCTCTGTCTGTCTGTTTGCTACCTCTTCACGGGAAAACCGCTGCACCAAACTAGATGAAATTTGGTAGGAAGATAGTTTGAATATTGGGGAATTACATAGGCTACTTTTTATTCGGGAAAATTAAATAGTTCCCGCGGGATAGCGATAACAGAAATCTAAGCGGACGAAGTCGCGGGCAACAGCTAGTTAAATATAAAAGCGGAAAAAAAATCGCATTAAAGATATTATTTAACTAAAGCGACACAAATATAAAAATCTGAAAGAAAGAAAAGAAATCTGTATTTTTTGTAACGATTTAATTGCTACTAATAAACTTTAACTACCTACTAGCGAGTCTAGTGACTTCTAGTTGCTTCTACACACACACAGCCTCTGTTGAGGTCAATGTTTTGGGTTATTTGTACTGGGAGGGAACGCTAGAGCGTTTTCTTAATTAAAACCCGAACTAAAAGCTGCTGTTTCAGGCCAGCCGAGGTAATCTAAACAAATGACTGTAATTGGAGGGGCAGGACACGTACCTCTAATCCAGGACACACCTGACCTGACTCCAGCAATTGAGTTTTTCTAAGATTTCTTTCTTGACACAGTTTATACGTTATGTCCGAATATTTAAACCTAATGTGTGCACACAGATATCACTTTTCACAGTTTTTAGCGTTATTTATAAAATTAAAAGAGTTATTTGCGTGAGAGAGAAAATTATAGCGTCACTCGCGATTCACTTGTTTTTTGAGAGTTCGTTTTTAAAAACTTCTTCATCTTGTCCTGAGGTACGGGGGGGGGGGGGGGGGGGAAAGGAAAAGGATCGTGTTGCCAGTGTTTTTTAATGTATGTAGTGCGTTCGAGTAAGATGTGAGAGTATGAAATTAACTAAATAAATATATAATTAAAATTACATAAAACTGGCGCAGCCAGTAATTACATGTAGCCCCAATTTGCTAATGACTGTACTGGCGCACTAAGATTTGTTAAGGTGTGCTGTGTATAAAAAATTAATAAAAGTTTGATGAACGTAGAAACCACATAGAAACGGAGAGTGACATGACTGTTTTTGGAAGGAAAACTGTGTAAGTAATTGTTTTTTTTATTTTTTAAGCTTTCGCGATTTTCACACATTTTTATGTTAAAATATACGGACCATGGCCGCACTGTCGCTTCCGAAACTTACGTGATTAAGTCCCGTGATTAACATAAGAAATGCTTAATTGAATTTGGTCAATAATTGAGATCCAGCCTAGGAATCCCAACGTTATATTTAGCAAAGACAAGGATAAAAAAATATGAATACTTAATGTGATGTATTTTTTGCTTCTAATTAGAGCGTATACCTAATCTCTCGTGGGAAGATATTAAACGTGGGTTGAAATCAAATACAAACAATTCATAGGAAAATCAAAGCGCGACCTAAAAATAATATCCAGTCTAATTCAAATAACAAGCGGGGTAATGCTGCTGGTATTATGGGGACCTTTGAGCCGGGTACGATGCGGGGCGGGGGGTTTTAGGTTAAGCTAGTTGACGAGGCCTGTTGCTGATGTATTTCAATGTAAATGCCCATTACTTGACATTGTACGTAATATTAATGACGTAGTTTTATGATGTATTAAAAAACGAATTCTATAAAATAAAAAAAATAAAAAAACAAAATAAATAACAAGCAAGCTCTTCGGACTCCCTCTTCTTCACTTCAGAAGAACACCAAAATATCGAGTGGTGTGTTTTTGAGCAATTAATTTCAGATTGGAGTGAGATTCCCGGGGTGGCCACTCCAACTAATTGAGTTGGCTAGAAATCTTTACATTTTTGACATTTAAAATGTACCTAATGTATTTCTCAGAAGCAATCGAATTTAACGTATCTAACGTATCTTGGCTAGAAATAAAAGCAATCTAGCCGATGTCTATCGGAAAGCCATTACGGAATGACCCTTTGCGAAGTTTTGGAGCACGGGTTCAATCGGGCAAGTGCTGCGGATAAGCCGCGAAGGTACAATATGTTTACAATGAGGGCTATATACTATACCAAAATAATGGCCGCCAAAAGGCTATTGGGCCAATGTCAGTGATTATGACAGGTGTTCAGTAGATTCAGCTCAGAAACGCCACGACAGCAGCAGCAAGGAAACAATTTTGAAACAATGAGGTTGCATGAGGGCTCTCGTGAGTCAAAAATCCTCTAGGTTTGCTATAGCGTCGAGTGAAGTCTATCTGTCAATTTCCACCAATCATAGGCCAGTAGCTTGCCTCTCATTGGTGGAGAATGACAGATAGAACTCACCCGACACTACACTTCGTTTATTTTAGCATTAGAAAGAAGGTAACAATCTTGACATGTCTTTATTGAAAAACACTTTAAAAATATGCAACCGTTATGTATAGAAAAATAAAAACAAATAATTAAAAATCTCATTGTTATTTAATTGTTATTGTTATTTGCTGTTGCTTATTTGTAAAAAGCGTTTATTGATTAATTGTCAAGTACACCTTAGTGGACAATACCCATTTTCGCAAACCTTCAAACCGACTTTTAAACCTTGAACAGCCGAAAGTTTTATGAGCAAGGAGGATAGTATACGGAGTGTCAAAGCCCATACTTCGAATCTCTTCGAATCGTTCCCCGCAGTTATCTTAAAATTCAGGCAATTTCTAGATGGCGCCAAGGTCTTAGCCAGCGGGTCAAATAAAAACAAAACAGCGGTTCTAATGTCTTACTCAAGCAAGGTAGATGGCGCTGAATGTAAATAAGAACGATTCAAAGTATGGGTTTTTTCCTGTTTGTTTTTCTGTACAAAAAAGCGTTTACTTACTTACTTTTGTCAATCCGTTTACTTTCCATGACCCTTGGTTATGAGTAAACGACCCGTTTAAGTTTTAATCGGGTCTAAGACCGACTTGCACCTACCTGGGTTACACTAACCCGAGGTTAACGAACAGTCAGGTCAAGTATTATATTGAATAAATTATTCACCTAGTTTTTATATACCAATCCCCACGGTCTAGATAAAATGTAAAATGTTGCCTGCAAACCAAAAGGATATCCGTTGGTATCGCTGGAGGTCCCTTGAGCAACGTTTGCGTGGCAACAGAGGACTCTACTTTCTTTACGGCGGGTCCAAAGTGTGAGCACATGTATTATGTACCCGGACGCTACGCAGTGCAACAGGTGGGTCTTATATGCTTCAACGAGCCCGGGCGCGATCAAGGTCTCAATCCTAAAATTAAATCTACTGCCCGATTTCAGTGTCTCTACACTCTTACAATAATTAATCGTAAAATATTGCTACAGACGTGAAAATCGATGTAACTCAAGCAAGATGCCGCTTCGGTGGTTAATTGGCATAAAAAGTATAAAACCTGCAGAAGAATATCAAAAGAAACATAAAGGAAAACTGGCTTTATCCAAATAAAAATATAATTAATTTGAATAAACGAGTACTTAAGCTGTAAACAACGCTCGACCGACGGTCAGCGCCTTTGTAGTGCGCGCCCTCGCCCGATAAAATTTCACTCTTATCATATGTCTCTGAGACGAAATTTGAAATAATAAAACTGATTGAGGAATATAGTAAAGTAATTCGTAATTGTTTAAGTACTTTGTTGTGTTGTATGCTTGACGTTTTTCATGCTTAACTGGCGGTTTCTTTTTACACCAACCTATATTATTAAGCATGCTGCATACCATAATCATACTTAATGCACGCTATTTGTATATTACTAGGAAAAAAAAATAGTAAAACCATTTTGTACCTTGTACGACCTTTATTCACTTTATGTATGACAAATCAAACTTTCTTCTTCTTATCCTTAAATTGTACGTAAATGTCCTAAACGAAAAATGTAGACGGCAATAAAAATGAAAAGAAGATTTCGCAAAATCACGCCCCCATTAGCTTTAAGAGACGTTTAAATCATGTTTACCGGAAAAAAACTAGTGCTCCATATTAGAAGGAATAAAAGTTTCCCCATCCAGCCATCTATCAAGCTGTCGGGTGGAAATAATGAGGATATGTTGGCGCAGGTGAGCGTCTTTCCG
Source organism: Clepsis dumicolana (assembly GCA_963691665.1). Classification (NCBI taxonomy): domain Eukaryota; kingdom Metazoa; phylum Arthropoda; class Insecta; order Lepidoptera; family Tortricidae; genus Clepsis; species Clepsis dumicolana. Next base: position 4,367,306 of record OY829508.1, on the reverse strand, counting down.
CTATTCGTCTTTGTTAAAAGCACTTGCAATTGTTGGGTTAAACTGTTTTATTTCTCTAGTCCTCTACTACCCGCGAGTGCCTGCCTGTGCCCTAGGGAACTGGTCTGTGTTTTCAAAATGAGAAGTAGCTTTCTGGAAGATTGCACAGCTCGTTCCTGTAGCGATTTAAAAGTTTAATTGCTCCAATAAGTCTTCTGTGATGTACTCTTGAAGAGTTAAGTTCCTATTATTTTGTCCCTTACCTGAAGTACAGGAGTTAGCGGTGTAGGGGACGATTTTCATTCTGGATTCTTATTTTATTTTATTTTTGGTGTTGAATCTAACCGTCCTCGTGCACTACATTCTTGTTTTATGTCTCACTGTTCAGGTCGAATATAAGAATGAAAGTAGGGCTATAGTTTCCACGCGGGCCCAGTGCGGATTAGGAACTTCACAGACACCATTCAAATGCTTCGCGGAAGAGTGCAGGTTTCCCTGCGATGTCTTCCTTCACCGAAAAGCTCGTGAAAAATTACAAACGTAATTTCGCACATGAATTCCGATTTTTAAGGTCTTTTTTTCCTAAACACCGATAAAGTAAGTTGATTGCCAATCGCAGCTTTATGCTTATCGCAAAAAGCGACACCCATTTTCGACGTTACAAAAAGGATGACACTGTCGTCCGATTTTACTCCTACAACGCAAAGGTTTTGGAAATAAAGTCGGTCAATAGCCCATCAACCCTCGCGAGTTATCGGATTAAAGTTCGGTATAGTCATGGTTTTGAATAGATTTAACACCATGTCATGACTAGACTTTATATCAAGACAATGACTCATTGAACTGTTGTTTGGTCATCATTGCAAATAAATAAACGTAAGGTAAACGTCCCAATTATCGACACGTCAATTCCAATAATTGACGCCCTGCTTGTCACCTTTATTGCTACGTATTAAGATTGAAGGTGCCAACTATTTTGACAGCGTCAAGCACAGGGACCTTACCTATTTTTACTTAGACACGGAAAATTCCATAATTGCTGCTCCTCTTAACTGATACTGCAGTTCACATAAACGGTGAAAGGTGCACCTATTTTTGGAACAGCAAAATGTGAAAAAAATACGAAGTCCGTTATGCACTAAGTAGTTCCATATATTTGAAGATATTTTAGATTTCAGTGCCTGTTCAAATTAAATCAAGGAGGTCCATAAAGTGTACCATACCTTTTCAATTATTACGCAAACAATTACTAAGTATCTTCTAAATGGCAAGTAGGAAAAACTGGTATAACACGAAACGGCTGCAAGTATATACCGATAAAAGGCAACAGAAAACTTCGTAAAAGTGGGTTTGCGAGTTCCAATTAAGCCGCAATGTCAGCTGATACCTGCAAAGTTACACCGCGTTATAGAGCCATCGTAAACCCTTAGATAAACCGCTAAGTTTACGTCGTTAACCATTTGCACAAAACCTTCCTTTATTGAACATTTAAATCCTTTATTATTGTGTCCCCGTCCGATATTCAACTTTGAAGGTGTTTCAGCACATCAGAATATACAAGTTTAAAGGCATACTGTATCCTACTTAGTATTAAGTACTTACCTTGTTGTTTAAAACATTGAGCAGTGTCACAACAGAACGCGGTCGTCCCGACGTGCGTTCTCTTCTGCTCAGGAAAAACAACTGAACGTCTCTGGGTGCCTGCGCCCGCTACTGCGCAGGGCTATTCAAAACTGGGGTTCCGAAGAGAGATGTTTGAGCCACGGAACCTGGCTTATGAATGGAGGAGGGGGGTTATATAACGCCGGATCGATAGGCGCGGTCTCGGCGAGTCGTGCATATTGTTTTTTACCGGATAACTGTTTTGTTGCAACTATTAGTAGGCTGCCAAGTGGTTTGAGTAGCGTTATTAATTGTTATTCATTGGTTTCTTTTGTTTCATGGGATTAAGGTTTGTTGAGGTTTATTTTCTTTTACGTAATAGGTATACATTGGTCACGCAATGAACACGGTGGTGTTTCCTGCGAGCAAGAATTCTGCGAATTTCGATTTAGTTAATACCTAGTTGCTACGAGGTGTTCGTAATGTTAGGAGCGCGACTTTTTCTTTGTGTTGGTTATACGACGTTTCAATAACTTGTTTTTTAAAGAGCTATTTTCAACTCGGTATGAAGAAGGGTAGTATTGAAGCAAATGAATGAATACATGTGCCGTTAAAGTAATAGGTGCAGACAAAAAGGTTTCAGCAATTATCGTACAGTCTAATTCTAGGCAAATAATCTTTAAGTTCATTAGCTTGAAAGGAAGTTGTTTGGACGACCGGTGTTGACTTACAAATCTTATGGTGGATTTTCAAACTGTAGACCTCTGGTGTAATTTGTGTGGCACTTATTTCAATGCAAAAACACGGCCACGCAATTTACAGTCGGACCACGTGCTAGAAACAGATCACCGTCGAGCGGATACCCGTAGCACGAAGGAGATAACATGTGCGTTGCCGACCCTTTTAGAAAGAGGTAGACCCGTTTTTTATGATGATGACGATGAATGGTGAATTCAACTTAGAAAAACTTTTTAAATCATGCTATTAAGTATTCATAAACGTCGCCCAGGAGTTCTGTCCGTCTATACCCAGTCATTACTTATAAATTAAAGCCTCTTTTGCTGTCGAAGAACTTTAATTATCTACCGAATTAGAGTAATTAAACAAAAATAATCAAAGTTTAGTAATACTGTATTTTGTTCTTTCTTATTTTCTTCGTGCTTTATTATTACCTCGTGCTCGACCCTCAGCACGTAACCTGCCTACGGGCGTAGCGGCTTTCTCGTAGCGTAGAGGACTCGTAGCACCGCCGTGCTATGTCCGCTACGAAAGATTTACAAGCTCATAATAATAATATTTTACATCAAATTCAGTAATAGAAAATATTTTATTTTCAGACATCATGAATGAACTTGTCTCATACATGACAAAAGACATAAACTACTCTTTTGTAAAAAAACAGACTTATGAATTAGATACGTACATTTTCGCCTCATTATAATTTTTTTGGCCATACAAAAGAATTCATTTGTTCTTTTGTACCTACCAGAAGATATTCTAAAGATAACCCACTTAATATGATTATGAAAAACACTTTTTGCGTCAGAATATGTATTTTTTTAGGCTAACATACATCCTGAAAAAATATAACTCGTATTGAATATTGCGTGAGCGTTTACAGCCGACCCTCGTCAGCAATGATTGATGTGTACTTAGAATATGAAGTCAAACAAAACAACAAAAATAATTAAAACGTAACTACAGGCCGCATGGTTTTAAAAGCCAGCTAACCTGTGATCTATTTCTAATGTCCCTATTATTAATATTAATTTGAAAACTAGCTACATATTATTGACTAAAAATTGAAAACTAATTTTAAGTAATAAGTAAGTAAACACTTTACTGTACAAAATAAAAACAGGATAAAAGCACAACACAAGTTACAAGTCTAGAGTTGCCACGAATAGTGATTTGGCCGAATACCGAATATTCTGCAACGCTGTCGGCCGAAGCGCCGAATATTCGGCACAAAGTACGTGCTTGTCGAGCGCGTAAAGAATAATACAAGTTATTAAAGTATTGTAATTTGGTAATAAATACAAATCTTGAGTAATATGATGTATCTTTTTTGTCCATGATTTGGTATTCGGTATTCGGCCGAATAGTACGTATTATTCAGCCTAATACCGAATACCAAAAAAGTGACCGAATAGGCCGAATATTCGTGGCATTTCTAGTTAAAACAATCAAATTCGAGTGCAAATACAAAGGCTAATAATTTTAATGTGTCGGTGGCAGAAAGGACTCAATCATCAAAGCCCAAACAGAAATACTTTCTGTTTTTACAAGATTTTTAACCGATTTAAAAAAAAGGAGGAGGTTCTACGTTCCACTGTATGTATTTTTTTTTTTATGTATGTACATCGATTACTCCGTCAATTGTAGACCGATTTTCAATTTGTTTTTTATTTGAAAGGGTATACTCCTGAGGTGGTCCCATGGTCACCAAGTCATGATCTGATGATGGGATCCTAGGGAAATCGAGGGCAACCCTCAAACTTTACAGGCACGTACTATGTGTTTGATATATTTTCTAAGGTTATTCAAGTATTTGCGTCTGGTAGTCATCATCTCATGATGATGAGCTGATGATGGAAGGTACAACTCCTTAGCGGTTAGGATATGGAGGATAATTCTGAAAATGTTAAATCATTATTCGAAAGGGTATACTCCTGAAGTGGTCCCACTGTCACCAAGTCATGATCTGATGATGGGATATCAGGGAAATCGAGGGCAACCCTCAAATTTTATAGGCACGTATCATGTGTTTCATATATGTTCTAAGGCTATTCAAGTATTTGCGTCCGGTAGTCATCATCTTATGTTGATGAGCTGATGATGGAAGGTACAACTCCTTGACGGTTAGGAGTTGGAGGATAATTCTGTAAATGTTAAATGAACGTAAAATTGTGAAATAAAAATCTTTTAACAAAAAGTAAAACCGCCTTAAAAAAAAACCTTAGAAAAAAAACGTAAAATAATCCTCTAAAATAATGATAAATAAATAAAATAAAATAAAATGCGTTTATTTCGGACAACAGAAACTAAAGCCTAAAGTTTTATCGCCTAGCACTAAGCAGCAGAAATATGAAATCGGTGCGGTGCGAGCGAAATATTCTTTGAATGAAGCACCGACTTCATATTTCTGCTGCTTAGTGCTAGGCGATAAAACTTTAGGCTTTAGTTTCTGTTGTCCGAAATAAACGCATTTTATTTTATTTTATTTATTTATCATTATTTTAGAGGATTATTTTACGTTTTTTTTCTATGGTTTTTTTTGAAGGCGGTTTTTTACAACCCTTTATTACTAGCTTTAGGTACTAACCTTACCTTTTTTGGAGTACTTAATGTAGATCATCATCATCATCATATCAGCCGAGTCGAAAGACATCCACTGCTGGACATAGGCCTCCCCCAAGGCTCTCCACTCAGACCGGTCTTGTGCTTTGCGCATCCACCGCGATCCCGCGATCTACACCATCGTCGCTCCATCTTGTTGGAGGCCTACCGACAACTCGTCTCCCGGTCCGCGGACGCCATTAGAGAACCTTCTGACTTGTTTGGTATATATTGTTATTGGACGATAAAACTAAAAGCAATGCCAATGTCTACATGTCACGTTCCTTAATTCACCTTTGACCGCCACAGTCATCTAATTGTGACAACCAATGAAAAGGCACGCCAACGTGACGTCATCAATCATGACCAATATTCCACTCGAAATAAATCCTTCTACTACTTACTATAAGATCCCTATTTGTCTACTAGATGGTGTTTCGTGGCGTACAGACCACGACACCTATAGAGAGCGTAGGTCTCTGTACCATTAATTTCGTATGGCACTTAGACCTGCACATGTAGCACGGCGCGCCATTTTGTCGTTTGTCGCACAGTGCGCCCCTTTCATAGTGATGGAATCAGTGAAGGACGCACTGAGCGACAAGCGACAAAATGGCACGCATGCTAGCTCCCCTGTGCTTATTAACACAATACCGCCATCTACATATATTAGTTTTATCTTTGAGTTGACACGCTCGGTTTCCATACAAATAAATAAACTCCTTCTATGTCGATAGTTCTGTGCGTTTGAAGACACGGCTTCGGATTTATTACATTAGCGAGTGTGACGAAGGATGCCGTCGCGACGCAATCATTGGGAAACTCCCCGCGGGTCTGTATTGACCAAAAGTCGTGTTTTCATGGCTTACTAGGGGGTTATTGGCATGGCGTTTCATTTCAATTTCCTCGCCGTTAGTGTTCCGGGACTTGAATAACCAAGTAGCCAGCCCTGGATTAAAATACGTAGAACAAAGGAGTGTTTCGAGAATTACATTTTGGCAAGTCTATATTTTAAGCCGTGGTAGCTTAGTGGTAGTCAAGCAGGTCGCAATTTTTATGTGCGAAATTACATTTATAATTTATCGTGACTTTTACGGTGAAGGTAAACATCCTGAGGAAACCTGCACACTCCTACGAAACAATTTAATGGTGTGTGCGAGCGAGGTTAGCTAAAGTAGGAAAAATCTTCGGGACTAGATTCCTACATATTTTCACGGAACCCTCGGTGCGCGAGTCCGACTCGCACTTGGCCAGTTTTTTCTTTAAAAAGACTATTGAAGAAACCTTAAACCTATTAAGCCATTTAAAAAATAGATTAAGTGCACCCTGCGTTCTTAATTTTCAATAACTGAGTACCTAGACGTTTATTAGTTGAATGTCAAATAAATACGGATTTACAAATGAATGGTTTGAACGTCAAATTGTCAGTACAATTCTCATATTCACAGTTAAAAGCATGGATTTGATTAAAACGCCTTTCACTTATGGCTAATAAATGTTTCTGACAAAATCAGTACGAGTGTCAAGTATTATCAGATGGCAAATTTTATCACCAAAATATTTCCGGTTGCTATCGAGGAAACGAAATGAGGCCGATTTCATCGTCTATGAATTTCGTCTTTTCAATTCAAAGACAATTCTTTATTTACGCCCCCAAAAGAGCTTTTAATCAGGTTTACGTTTACGTGAAACCTTCCGATTTTTATCGGAGAAGAATTTGATTAATACTTCTCTTTGTTATGTGTTGTTTTTCATACCCCTTTGTTTGAACGAGTATTATCCGAACGTAAGATCAAAGGAGAAAAATGTTCATTAAAATGGTATTAGAAACTGGTTAGCGAATAGAACCAGGATTGATGTGGTTGTCGGTACAGTCTGCTGGTAAATTACACGATGATTAGTGGTCACTCGTTTGCCTTCCTCGTCTCGTGATCATGAAAAAAATACTAAATACGTTTGGTGGTTGAGTCTGTGTCCTAACAAATACAAACTTCGAGAAGAGAGCGGTTTTGCTCTTATGCTTCGTCTTGTACGCTTTCGGCTCTCATCGAGCCATAAGATAAGAAAAACCTAAAAACACGTTAGAGTTAGTTAGTTAGTTAAAGATTCGTTAAAACTTGGTAAAATATGGGTTTTTTCCAACACATGTGATTATGATCACGAAGTAGGCCTAAACGATACCGCCGTTTTGTGAGTGGCCGCCAAAGTGGGTCTTCAGAGCTCGCAAGTGCTTTTTGCTTTACCAACTTTTTTAATTAATTAAAACTGATGTGCTCCGTTCGCTTCGTACTTATGCATACCATATTTTTTATGTAGGTACATTGAACAGCTGAAGAACCTGAACCGAGTGAAACTTGATTAATCTATATGTACCTACAAGTATGTTTATCCGTTGTCTCGTACCCACAGTAAAGGCTTTGCCTAGTCAGGGAATAGGTCAATTGGTATCAATTGTCCTATGGGAATCTATTTATTGTTTATTTATTTATGTATAATTTTGCTATTTTTTTTACTTTTCACCACGCAAGCATATTCTCCAGGCCTGTTAAATAGGGCGAAAATCAGGTAAAATTATTCCAAAGCTCTAATTGGCAATCCACCAAGCCAACAAAGAGCGTTATGATAGTAATGATAGCCAATTCATAGATCAAAATGGGTGATAATAGCTCCCGGCATCGTCGATTCAGCTGAGCCTTAATAGGTCTCTTTATGCAGAAACTGCGAGCTGTTGATTTTTTTTCTATCAAAAGTGACATGATTATTGTGAAGAGAATCAAAGCAGGCACTTGCCTACGTACGCCCTGTAACGTGGCCAACCTCTTTGGCGCGCAACTGGCCGCTTACAATTCGAACTAAATTCAAAATTCCAAATTAGCGATTGGCTTTTGTTTTTTCCTGGACTTGAAAATTATTTGGCAAGGCGTAAGCCGCTTTTTTAGATTTGCTCTCGATATATCTTGTTATTTATCAGCGATCTACTTCTAATAATTATAATATAAAAGGCCTGCCACTAATGCAGTCCTTCCTTACCCGCTCCACCTTTCGCTTCTCTTCCGCCGTCTGGTTTCCGTCGCCCTACGCCTCGGAGCAGACTACCGCTGAAGACTGAAGCCTACTGGAAGCTCCGAGGCTACCCTAATACCATGCCCTGCCTTCCTACCTATCCTGCTGTGTTAAGGCCAGTGTTTCAGAGTTTTTTTCAAGAGCAGTGCTGACTGGGACAATTTGTATATAGTTCTAGTACATTTCCCAAGCAACACATAGGCCAGATAACAGTACAGAAATTCACTTATAATCAGTTTAAAGCTTTGTTATACATGTATTAAAGCTGACGAGATAGCCAAATGCTGTATTGAATAATTTTTGGGCTATTATAACACTTCAAGCTTAATAAATTTTGTATATTACTAATTTTATTTCTTAGATCTTAATAAAAGTCATGAGCAGAACTATTAAAGATATGCTATTCAGTTTAAGGCAGACGAGACGGCGGAACGCTACATAATTGCTGCATAACTTTGGTATCAGTTTTCAATATACTGCTTGATGCTGAATAGCCTATTTTCTGTACTCATCAAGCTGTATTGCAGTTCATATCATAACCAGTTATTCAGTAGCTGAATATTTGACCTTTTTTAGGTTTTGCAAAGCAGAACGCTGCATAATTGAAAATAAGTAAGCTCTTTCAACTAAATTATAGCGATTAAAGCGCAAGATATACACATTTATACAGCTTTTAGCGTCAACAAACATGAACTGAAGATTTTTATACAGAAAATAACTGGATATTGAAAATTCGTAAAGCTATTATATTACACAATAGTCAAAAGTGAGTGGAACTCGCGCACCGAGGGTACCGTGTCATCATAATTATAATGTTACGTGTAAATAAGTACGTAAAGTAACACAAATGTGCGTGTAACATTTGTGATACTTTATGTACGTTTTTACGTACGTATATTTTCGACATTTGAAAATACCTGGATTTTCTTGTGTTAAATGTAACCCTAATAGGCTGTTCAACAGCATTATGATGGGTAATTACAGAAATGTTATCCCAAATTGTTCTTTTTAAATCCCTTTTAACCAAATTATAGTAAGACAAGTGCGCATATCACGCATCCATTATGCAGAAATAAGCAAAGGAACGGCTGTATGAGCAGCTTATATTCAAAATAGCCGTGTCGCCATTACATAACCTCTAATAAAAATATAAATGATCCAATATTTAATCAAACACTGCGTTTTATTAATAAAAACACTTTTAGAAAAGGAAAAACATCAGCCACATTATTATTGCACATTGAAATACACAAAATCGTTAAAAAAAATCGCTTGTCCAAGCCAGGGTATTATAAAAAAAATTGTTTAAGTACTTACTAAATAGTAGCTTAATCATGCGGCGCTTGCAAATTTTACGGTAAATGTATATGTAAATTCACAGTAAAATTAAATGCCCAATAAGAATTCACTTCCATTAATTATAAAATGTGTAAAACCAAAATTCAAATCCATTTGTAAAATAGTAATGGCGACGCTTATGTTGATACGGAGCCATTTTTCTATTCACAAAACATTTTTAGAATTCACGTATTTTTAAAATATGATTTGCATATTCTCTCCAAAAAGTACAGAATGAACTAAATGCTGAATATTAAATGAATAACTGAACTTGAACACGCTCAACTGGGTAAAAGAGTTTTAATAGCTGATTTAAAGGTCAATCAGCACTTATATCGACGATATTAAGCTTCTTGTACATTTATTCAGCTACTATGTAGCTGTTATGTTGCTATTATACAAATTAAAGCATTTTATTTTGTGCCCAAATTGCTTGAATAACGACTGTGGAAACGTTTATACAGCCGAAAAGCAGCTAGTTTATCAGCTTGAAGTTTTCAGAAATGCATTTATACAAAGATTATACAGCCAATCTGTGTTGCTTGGGTTGTATATTGGCTAGCCGGTTATAGCATACAAATCGTAATACAGTCTAGACTCTAGAGCCTAGAGTGTATTATATTCGTATATGCTGTATGTATTTACTGGCAAGTGCCTGGTAGCCTACGCAGTAATAGGCTGAATATGCAAAACAAAAACACAATTCGATTTCCATAAGTCCTTCAACTGAATGGTTCGCGTCATTTAGTAAAAGCTTTTTCCGTTCGTCCTGAAATGTTTCGTAATTTAATTCGTATTCTGCATCAGCGGAACACATGTGTATGCGGACGTGTAAAGGAACAACATTGCGGATCATCAGACATAGTCAAAATATCAATATCACAAGCCACTTTCCGTCGGCATTTTCTGCCATGTACAGTGAAATTGTGGAATCAACTCTCGTCAGCGGTGTTCCCAACTATCTATGACATTGGGGCCTTCAAGGAAAGAGTGTATTGTTCCCTTAAGGCCGGCAGCGGACTAGTGGCTCTCTTGGGGTTGCTGGTTCTCGTGGGTGGCGGTGATCGCTTAACATCAGGTGACCCCTTTGCTCGTTTGCCTCCCTCTTTCAATAAAAAAAAAAACTTTTATACTTAGTTCTTCTTCTCAGCTTCTACGTAAGTTTGTATTTTCATTTTCAAAGGTTTTATACAAAGTCCGCTGTCTCACGCCCCTTTTAGTATCTTTAGTCCAAAGTCAGCCTAAATGTTGCACGCTTTAGGCACGCTCAATTACCTTACCAGTTGCTAAGCACCCAGCTGCTTGCCTCTGGCTAGTAAAGCTTAAAGCTATACTGTCTGCTGCAGCTAACGGCTTAACTCTGTTAAAAGGCAGACCTATTTGTGGTCATAAAACGCCGCGTGGCTCTACCAGTTTTTAATTGTGCAAATCTAAAAGAACTCTTATTTACATGATACAAGAGATACTTTGAGTTTCTTTTTCAAGCTTTTTCTACTCTCACCTGTCCCGGTGCCTGTCTGTCTTGTCTGTCTTTGTTTTTTTATATACCAAGTCGGTGGCAAACAGGCATGCGGATCGCCTGATGTTAAACAATTACCGCCGCTTAGGCTTGCAACACCAGAAGAATCACTCGCGCGTTGCTGACCCCGCATAAACCATTTTATACACCTTTTGAAGACCGCCATGCTGTAAGTCGCTGGGAAAACCTTAACAGGAAGTTCATTCCACAATTTAAGTGTTCCTGGGAGAAAGCGCCTTTTAAAACGGACAGTACGTGACAGTTGTGGTTCCGACGTCTATGTGTACTGAAATTCTGCAAGTTAAATTTGCCCCATTTATAGTGGTCAGGTTGACCTAAAATTTGGTATGGATGACAATAATGATCTAATTGCAACCGGAACAACATATCGCCCACATGTAGAGTCGAGGAAATTAATTCCTGACCCAACGTAGAACACTTTCATAGTAAACGTCATTAACGATTTTCCGTGTCAAGCTATGCGATGTCACTATGAAGTTTACTGTGAAAAGGTTCCATGGTGGGTTAGGAATTAATTTCCTCGACCGTACCTAAACAAGTTTTAAGCTCCGGGTTGACCCGCAAACAAATGGCAATACACCAGTCACATCAATTCACTACGGGCGGCATGCGTGAGATGAGTCGTTCGGCTGAATTCGAGCGTGGTAATTACGGCTGGCAGCCGCTCGCTGCCACTGGCAGGCCGAGCTAACTATCCTCGTGCTAGGGTGGGGGCGGCAAAAACAGGTACTCACTCAAGGGAAGAAAAAACCGCTTGTTTATAGCTATATAAGTTTGCCAGCCTTTTCGCCAAACCTTTAACCCCTCGTATACGGGAAGTAAAAAGATACTGCAGTCAAGTCTCTTTTATTTGAAAAAGTAGTTCTTGGACATTAAAAAAAACCGGCCAAGTGCGAGTCGGACCCGCGCACGAGGGTTCCGTAGAAAGATTTTAACGCTTTTCCCCAGTGTTTTAAGAAGTCCAGTGTTAGCAGACCCCTGCTCCTAAGCAAAATGTACGCAGTGGTGGGTCAAGTTAGATTGGTCTGCGAAATCTACAGACAGAGATAAAATTTTAAGATTTTGAGACTTTTCGGAGTGGTTGTGCTATAAGAGCTACCTACATACCAAATCTCAAGTTTTTAGGTCAATTGAAAGTACCCCTAAGGTTTTTGGATTTCGGCTTTTTGTATGGAAATAGATTTTTTAATGACTGTATCTTTTGAGTGCGTTGACTTAGAAGGTTGATTTTTTCTCGGCTTCAAGGGACCGCAGGCTTGAGTATTTGGTATTAATTTCAGCATGCTACCTTCACGCGTTCCAGAGAAAAAGGGTCTTGACAGACAGACAGACAGACAGACGGACAACAAAGTGATCCTATAAGGGTTCCGTTTTTCCTTTTGAGGTACGAAACCCTAAAAACAGGAAAAAGTATTTCATTTGGTAGTACCTAATTTTTTTTGTTCTTCCTGCTATCGTGCGATCAGTGGAATGACTATGAACAGATTGGTTGTAAGGGTCATGGCATGTCGGAGTTAACTCCCCGGTGAGAGCCCCTCCATTTGTGGCTGGATGTTTAAATTAATTGATCCAGTTCTAGGATTCTGCGCCGCTTAAGACGTCTTATCTCGTCCGGTACAGTAAGTTGTCCTACCAGCTGATTTGAGTGTAGTACCTAATGAACTTTTTAGGGTTCCGTACCTCAAAAGGAAAAAACGGAACCCTTATAGGATCACTTTGTTGTCCGTCTGTCTGTCTGTCCGTCTGTCTGTCTGTCAAGACCCTTTTTCTCTGGAACGCGGGCAGGGAGCATGCTGAAATTAATATCAAATACTCAAGCCTACGGTCCCTTGAACCTGTGAAAAAATCAACTTTCTAAGTCAACGCAATCAAAAGATACAGTAATTAAAAAGGCATTTCCATACAAATTGCCGATTTCCAAAAACCTAAAGGGTACTTCCAGATGTCCTAGAAACTTGAAATTTGGTACGAAGGTAGCTCTTATAGCACAACCACTCCGAAAAGTCTCAAAATTTTATTTTTTTATGTCTGTCTGTAGATTTCGCAGACCAATGTAAGTTGACCCCACCCTGCGTGCATTTTGCTTAAGAGCAGGGCTCTGCTAGCACTGGACTTCTTAAAACACTGGGGAAAAGCGTTAAAATCTTTCTGCGGAACCCTCGTGCGCGAGTCCGACTCGCACTTGGCCGGTTTTTTGAGATAAGTACGTATCCAACTAAATATTATTTTGTCAAATCCTCGCCATCGACTCTCTTCTCAAGTATTTAGAGGCGGTGGATATGATGGTGTTTAGTATATTGTAAGTACCTACACTATAAATTCTTATTTAAATAAGTACTTAAAACATTTTTATCCTTTAGACATACATTGTCTCCAGTCGACAAGATGATGATGATGAGACATATATTGACCTCAATTACCTTATAAGTTTGATGACCTCGATCCTCGATGATCCGGTTTTCATTATGTCAATGCAATTAACCGCGAATCATTTAAAAGTGTTACATTTTTATCCGTTTGGCGTTTATGCCTAAATACTTACGCCACACACGTAGACTATGTTATACACATGTGCCCTGCGTAACCATTTGGAATATGTTAAAGTAATATACATTTCCATTCTGCCCTTAGCTTGCCTTCTTGTCATGTCAAATTGAAGAGACTTAAGCCCATACAAGTAAATTACATTAATATTAAACGAGTATTTCAAAGAGACTCAACCATAGTGAAATAAACGGATCGTTCACGTATACGAGAATTTACGTATTTACGAGTACCTATATTCGTATTTACGAGTATTTCAAATGTCATGAAAAGAGGCAGTCGATATTTCAGTTGTAAGTAGACACTTCGATCCAAGCTTGCGATTACGTTTAACGTTTCCAATTAAAAGATTATCTATATAATTAGGTATATTTTTATTACTTCCATTTATAAAACATTAATAATGACAACGCTATTGTATTTTATCTCCCAAAACTATACCAAGTAGTTCGAATCTTTAACATACAGCAAAATACCTACCACATTTTACGAATTACAATAAATTACTTTACAATTAAGTGTAAAATGATTAGTACTTAAAATATCAATGGCATTACAGTGTATTGTAAAAGGATTAAACACAAAATTGTAAAAACTCCGATTGTTTCAGGTTACAATCGAAAATCCAAATCACTTACAACACTTTTATTCTGTACACGAAAAACGAATGTACTTAACCACAAACCTTTTGAGTATCAATTATACTGGGTGAAAAAGAGAAAAGGTTTCGTCGAGGCCTATTTTTCTATTTTTGTACAATGCACTAGTAAGTATGTAAGGTATTCTAGACATTTACAAACATAATGGCACTTGTTTGACTACACAACAATTAGTATCACTATTTCTCGTAAAGCATCCAATAGATATTGGGCATGTGAGTTAAGTTACCATGCGGCCAACTTACAAAACAGATTATTAGTTAAATACTAACTAAACAAAACCGTAATAAAAATTACTGGCCCTAAATATTGATAAAACTAACAAGACACAGCGCTATTTAAAAATAAATTAAATTCCATATTCGAACGCTCTACAACTCTAAATCAGGGTTTTCTGCGTCAGCCAGTTTGATGAGGCCGATGAAACTTTTTTCCGATTCCATGAGTGAGTGTCGGTCCCCACCTGTGTTCCTGACTGCCAGTCTGTCACCCGCTTTTAGGAAGAGAGCTGCAGCCGAGAAGCAAGAATTGGGCTTTTCAAGGGGCTCACTCGAGTGCGAAGATTGAGCGCACTGAAGCAGGGTGTCCCTTCCCTCGATGTCTGCGTTAGTACGATGAAGAACCCACGATATTATGTCGTGGGTGTCCAGGTAGTAGATCTGTGGAGATAATAAGTTTTGTTAGTTTGTTTTGCCATGCGACCAAGCGGGAAATTCCCACAGGATGTGAAGTACGAGGACAACTGCGAATTACGTTTGTTATTCTCGGCTCGGAGAATTCTAATGAGGCTTGTTTCCCATTATCTTTAGATAAGTATATCGGAGACAGCCCGATCAAAAGCTTATTAAGGACTCTCTAGTTTTCACCAATGTTACAAATGTCAATACAATGATAATTCGATCTACATTATTTCATTGTCAAATATGAAGCGCCATAAAACAAAAACGCTTCAAGAGGCTTCAAGTCAGCAATTAACTGACAAACTAACATTTGTAACAGATGAGTGGCGTCAGGATATTGTTTCGCTTGTCTCTCGATGCCGTCCCTCTCAACAACAAATTCACCGTGGAGCGAGGATACCACGGTCGACGGAGGAGAGTACTCGAGGGTCGCAGGGACCCTGTACATATACATCTCCTGGTCAATTAAATTGCGCCAGTAAAGTGTTCTGGTTTCACTGTTATATTAGGTAGCTAGTTGTTTTAATCTTGTTTCTAAAATATTGTTTTTTTTTTCTCTTTATTTTCTAAAATGATACAGTGAGTCTTCTTTGTGTAATTCATCCGTGGTTATGTATTGTAAGACCTAATGTAACTTGTTTTTAGAAAAAAATACTTTGTGCCAATTTTCTTGCGGCGCATTCTTCTTGGCAATCATGGTCTTTCCGAAAGCGCTGGAAGACTCAAAAAAAAATTTTGAATTTGAGTTTTTCAGCCCATTATTAGTACATGCTCACCTGTACATAGACGAGGTAGACACCGGTGTGGTGTACATGCACGTGGCCGTTGCGTGTGAGTGTGGGGCGCGGGTGCGGCGAGGCCGCGGTCCAGGGCGCGGGGTACCACACGTTGTGGGCTGCGTCGTGGGACACGCGCACTAGCCCATTACCTGTTGGACAGACCCATTCAAATGAGTAAGTTGAGACCATGACAGATTAGGCCCCTATTTCACCAAGGTTACAAATGTCAGTTTTCAATGACCATTCGGTGTCAGTTGCCGACTTGAATGAAGAGCTTTTGTTTTAGCGCGCTTCACATTGGCAAAGAAATGTAGTTCGAATTGTCATTGTAAACTGACATTGTCAAAGAATACATACACTAACGTAACAAGAAACGACACTGACGCATGTGTGGAGTGTTTACTCCAGACCTCGCGGCTGTATGCGTTTCGGGACGTGAGCGGGGGTGAGCGCGGGTCGCGCGGGGTATGGAAAGGCGATCCGCGGTCGCCACGGCGCGGCAATTGTAAAGTTGGTGAAAAAGGGGCCAGGGAGTTATGTCAAAAGGGAACGGAACATCTGGATATGCGTTAGTCGTCCGTGCAACGGCAACGGTAAAAAAAAGGCGTCCATGTAATGTTTTATACAATACAATACAATAACTCTTTATTGAAGACCACATAATAAACAAAACAGAAAAAAAGGTACAAAGAAAATGCAACGTAGCGATGGGCGGCCTTATCACTACATAGCGATCTCTACCAGGCAACCATAACGGAATAAAGTACGGTATGGTTTATTAACTAGATCAGCGGCAAGTTATTTCAATCGGCGTCTATTATTGACGAGTTTTTGAAAATTGTATAAATATTGTGATGAAGTATCACTATTATACAGTAGGTGTCAATATTTTATTTTTTTTGTCGATGTTTTTGTATAAACTTGCAAAATACAGAAATAAGTTATGTCAGAGGCCCGAACACGAATACTCGAATCCTACGTAACGTAATCCAGTAGTAACGTCGTACTATTGCAATCGAGAAAATGCATATTAAGTTTTAGTACCAAATACGCTCACGGGGGGCGCTGTTCCAAACGTCATGCTATAAATTTTCCCGATAATGTTACTACTCGATTACGTTACGTAAGATTCGAATATTCGTGCTCGGGTCTCAGCACTCAGAACGGCAAAGTGCCTACGCACTCAAAACTGATCCTGAACCTTTTCTCAAAAGTCCTGCAGAATAAATCACCCGATTTATTGGCACACAATTTACTAGCAATTTGTATAAGTATATATAGGTACAGAGACTAGCTTATGCCCCGCGGCTTTGCTCCCGTGAAATATTTCAAAATGAGCTAGTTCCCCATTCCGTGGAAATTTCGAAAAATCCCTTCTTAGTGCACCTCTAGGAATCTATCCTAGAGTCTCTTGAGTATCTACTCAAGGTATATGTTTGCCAAATTTCAAGTCTCTAGGTCCAGTGGTTTAGGCTGTGCGTTGTCTATCAGTCACGATACTGTTCTATAGGTATAGATATCACGCAATTTCATGGAGGATACTGTTAAATATTTACCTTTGTAATGCTCGTGTATCTCGGGGTTTAGGTGTGAGGTGTTGCCATGGAAATGTGCTGCTACGAACGGCCGCCGCCCCTCCTGTAGGACCAACACGTTTTGAGTTGCGTCAAGGAAAATACGTCACTAGGAGAATTATTTGAGTTATTGTAATTGAATTGTCAAGTGTTATTATAACCTTGAAATAGGACTTTAAATAAAGATTAGGTATACATATTATGTTAGGCGGCCTCGAGGGCTTTGTTTTTCTTTTTTAGATTTCGATAACGTCATACCTTCGAGGGCGGAAACCGTCTCACGGTTCCGTTTTATTCGCCATTTTTAAATAGGACAATTTTCAGTTTTGGCTACGGGACCCTTAAAAGTATTGAAATAATGATTATGCATACGTCGTCGCTATTTCTCACTGCTCTGGACACGGTGTGCTGAAGGTTGAACATCCTGACGCCCGAATCTGAACTGGCAGAGAACTTCTTTGTCTTACGCCGGGGGCTAAAAAAAAAAATATTACAATCGAAACTTAAATAATCAAGAGTGCTATATTTATTTTGCCTTTTTCAACCCCGACACAAATAGAGGGGTGCTATAAGATTGACCTTTGTATCAGTGCACCTATTGGTTTATCTGTGTATCTGTAGCATCGTAGCCCTTAAACGAAGGGACCGATTTAGACGCGTTTTTTTAACCGCCTTCGTTTATGGAAAGCTAGTTTATTTAATTGAGATAGTTGATAGCTACGCGTTCCATCAAAATCGGTTCAGATTTTTTTGAGATACTGAACTTATAGGTTAAATAAGAATCGGGGTTTTTCAACTTTTATAAGGTTTTTAGATTCCTTATTAGATATTACACATATGACCTTACTTTCACTTCAATGTTTATCAACGAAAACAAAATTTCCAAGTAAGTATCTGAAACATTTACGCTAGTTACAAAATAAATATGAAACAACTTTCAAGAACAATTTTCTGGAAATACAATTTATAAATATCCTCCCACACGGTAAAACGTAAGATTTTATCTTTTCAGACTAGGTACAATGTATTAAATAATGTGGGAGTTCTTTGCTCCTTTGAACTAAATACTTATAAGTAGATTAGTAATTCAACACACTTTGCAGGTAAGACATTTTCCTTTTAGATGGTAGTACGTAGGTAGTCAGTAGGTAGTGATAGAAGTTTTCTACGTTGGTCTGTAGTCTGTAGGTGGGCGAATAAATCTCTTTTATATGTATTTATGTAGAAATTAGATTCAGGACTATGTCTAAAAATGAAAAAAAAAGCCAAATAACCTAATTTCTCGGGACAGCCTTGCTTGTAAAAACTGGCAGATATTCAGGTTACTCTAATTAAAATGCAAAGACGAGGAAGATTTTTGTTAAATTCGAGCTACTAAATATAGAGAAATTGAGGTTATAAAAATTACTACTTTCTAGTGTGTATTTAAAAATTGTAACTATGAATAAAGAGATTGCCTTTGAATCAAAATATTATAGGTATCTATATTGAGGGAAGAATAGAGAAATAATGTACCTAATACTTTAAGCGATAAGTAAATACCTGTAACTAATTCCACTGAAACAGTTATTTGTTATACAAGGGTGCAAAGTTGTATTTTACCCGCAAGTGTGGAATTGAAACACAAGCAAGCGAAAGGAATTTATAGTTGAACCACGAGCGAAGCGAGTGGTTCTAAAATAGAATCCTGATAGTAGCAAGTGTTTCAACACACGAGAAGTAAAATACATTTGCACCCGTGTGTAACACAAAACTTTTCACCTCACTGTAGCGAGGAAAGCGCAACATGCAAAAAAACAGCTCATAAAAACAAATATTCATCACTGGAATCACAATTTTTTTTACGATATTATAACAGAAAACTCTGGAAGTTGTGTATTTTTACGTGAGTCGGAGTCTGTGACAAAAATTTTGCTGACAATGTTGACATTTCGACGATGTGTTTTGAAATTGCATCGGCTCAACTTGTGCGTTCAGAATTATATTCAACATCATTATAAAAAACAAATGTTTCCTAAAGAATATTAAGGACCATTAAATAAAACTAAATTTGGTATTTTTTATTAAATTCTCAAACCATTTATCATTTATTTAATGATAATTAATATCGAACGAACCATTATTATGAGCGTTTTACGTTTTGTTATCTGTCAAAAGCTACTTAAACACGCTCCACTCCAAGGTCAAATTACTTTCCCCACTAGTGGATAAAATGCGATTTTACCCGCTTGTATTAAAAGATAAAAGACGGCTTTCCGAGGTAGTGAGGGGAAAAATACATTACGTAAGTAATAGTTGGAAACTAAGTAAGGTTCCCAGTTCCCCGTTAACTTTTCCAAATGATCTGCCTTTCGTGATTGTGTTAAAGGAAAGACTTTTAATGAAACAGTTAAGCAGTGGTTTAGTAATCCCAGCCGTAAGTTTTAATTACGACCTGAAAGACAATCCGGAGAAGAAAAATATCGCTCCAGAAACTACCATTAAGGTAAACTTAACTTGTGATTTACTTTAGATAGGTAGGTAGGTACTCCTAATTGAGACATAATTCAATTATATACTTTCTCCCTTATGAACTAAAAACAATTACTTTGCTCACCCGCGACCACAAAGCCTGCCTTTGAAGTGCCTTTGCTCGCGCGCGCGTGGTCGCGGGTGAGCAAAGTAATTGTTTTTAGTTCATAAATATGGACCTCCGCAAAGTAACGCCTGATTCAATAAATTATACTTTCTCCCTTGTCCTTCCAGATCTTAAGGTCGTTCACTTTGTTTGTTGACTAAAAAAGTATAATTGCATGTATAATTTAATGAGGAGCAAAAATAGAGTGTCACTTGTATAGAAGTATTGCTCGTCAGTGTATTTACAATTTTGCCTCACACAAATGCAACCTACGTACGGCATGTAAAAGCTTAATAAAAGTGACTAAGTAATGCGTGTTAATACACTTACATACTTACACAAATACCGCATAATGCACCCTAACCCGACGTAATAAGAGTCACATTAAAGCTGTTATATCTTGCTTCAGTTAACGTTAGTTATTTATATGTAAAGGTATTCAGGGTATTCTTGTAATTTGATCTCTGCGGTCGCGGCGAAGCATCTCTTTGTTGGATGGCTAATGTGATCTCTAAGTGACAACGTAATTCTTTAGAAACTCCTTTGTGTTAGATCTAGACACGGGACGTGGGATAACGCTTTGTTAAATATGGTAATAATGTTTATGAACGAATAATAACATCATTATGTGACAGTTAATGGCGTCATTACGGGGGCGAAATTCCGGTGCGGCGCACGCTACGCACTTTGTGAAAATAATATCGTAGCGGGGTTTCATCGTAAATGAAAGAGAGCCTTTGCCTCTGCTATGGGCTGCAGCTGTTTTCTTTAAAGCCAATTAAACGTTTTTTTTCTTGCCAGACATTGTAATTGTAACAGACTTCTACTCGTGATCATTAAGCTTAGTAGATTCTTACTGCCAATTATAGCAATCGTCTTTAATGAACGTAGTAGTCAAAGTGCAACGATAAAATCCATCTAGTACAGTCAGCAGCAAAAGTAGCTAAACAACCGACGCGTTCACAATGATCTAAACACGGCTCTATTGTTATAGACATAAGAGCTTGTGCAGATCATTGTGACCGCTTCGGTTGCTAAGCTACTTCTGCTGCTGACCGTACATTAAAACTATACTTAGTTGCATATCACTAGTAGGGTGACAATGTGGCAATTTATACTGAGTGTCGTTTATTGGCAATAAAGGCACGAGCTGCCAATGGACCGGAATCGTATGCAGCAATTTTAATCGACGCAATTGTTTCAATATCGGTTATTCGTATCGCTATCAATATCATTAGAGGACATTCCTCAAAGTCGAAACTTGAATCCATAACATGTCATGAATGTGCATGCATATTAAAATATCTGAGCATGACAAACATATTTATACAGTTTTAAGAACGATCAAGAGGTTTATCTTTGATTTGTGTTTGTATCATTTTTCACGCCTCTGTGTTTTCTTTTCAAACGATATTTTACCACTCAATTTGTAGGTTCAATTAATATGGTATGATAGGCCAATCACATTGGATGCCTTGCCTTGTAAAGTACGCATCCTCATAAGAGGTGTCACACCCATTACGTGCACGTGCACGTCACGCAAGCGGTGTGTCCTCTCTTATCAGGATTCATACTTTACGATGCAATGACCACGTGCACTTGCACGCACGGTGCACGCATACAAATCTGGTGTGGCTTGGTTTTTAACAGAATTGTCTCAATCTAGGTCTAAATAAAACAAAATAAACTCGCTATTCTCAGTTTAATAATAAGCATGCTGAAATTAATGTCAAATAGGTACTCAAGCCTGCAGTCCCTTGAAGGTGTGAAAAAATCAAACTTCTAAGTCAACGCAATCAAAAGATACAGTCATTAAAAAGGTTGTTTCCATACAAACATCCGTACCCCGAAAACCTAAAGGGTACTTCCAGTTGTCCTAGAAACTTGAAATTTGGTACGAAGGTAGGTCTTATAGCACAACCCCTCAGAAAATTCTCAAAATCTATTTTTTTTATGTCTGTCTGAAGATTTCACTGACCAATATAAGATGACCCCACACTGCGTACATTTTGCTTAGGAGCAGGGCTCTGCTAACACTGGACTACTTAAAATAACTAGGAAAAAGCATTAAAATGTTTGTACGGAACCCTCGTGCGCGAGTCCAACTCGTACTTGTCCAGTTTTTTCGTATAAAAAATAGATAGTGTTTTTATTTTACCTGTCTTCTGGCCTGGTGACGACAGCGTCAATGTTGGCAGCGGAGTCTGGGAACACGCTGCGTTTGTCGCGTCCCTGGGGCATGCTCTTCATCTCTTCATCTGTTAAATAAAAATAATAAACGTGGGCATGGTGCGGTAATTTAAGGAGTAGGTATATACTAACTAAGCTAAACTCAACTACTAGAAATAGAAATATAACCGTATTCTTGCAAATAATTTATTTCTATTTCTACTGATGTATGGCAAAAGGCTTAAATCATTGTGATATTAAATTTTGAAACATACCTGTAGTATATTAAAATATTGTTCGGTTCAGGGTCGTTACCGGGAAAAGTAACTGTATTTGTCGGTTTTTTACCGATATTTTGTTAAGTAACGTTATTTTGTTAACGATACCACAATACCGATGCCTTATAACGATAGGTACCCCTACGTCAAAACAAAGCGACGTTGCCAGCTTGCTCTACTAGCTACACCCTTCGGTCCTCAGGCCCCTGTTTCACCATAGTTACAATTGTCACTTTTATATGACAATTTGAACTACATTTCTTTGACAATATGAAGCGCGATAAAACAAAAGCTATTCAAGTCAACAGTTGAAAGCGCATTGTCATTGAAAACTGACAATTGTAAAGTTGGTAAAATATGGGCCAGGACTCGATTGTAAATATGTACTTAACAAAGAGACACCTAAGATAATTATTATTTGAACTAGTGGATACAATTACTTGTAGACTTTGCCCTAAGGCAGTTGAGTTCTGTAATAAAATTACAGAGTTATTTGATTATAGGTATTATACGAATCCGAACATTCGCAACTGGATTTCTTGTTCCTAAAATAATAAATACCGTTTAGTTTTGTAACCAAATCTACGGATTGTTTAAAACATAGCCTCAAGCGGTATGGCTGGAATATAATACAAGTCCTTCTAAGAACAAACACAAAGTTAGCGAATAATATTAAAGGAGAAAATAAGGAACGTCTAATTAAAAGGTATCAAATGAAAGTTGACTTGTTGACGCTTGTATCTATATTCATTTACTTTTACTAAGACCCTTGTCACGATCTCTTCGTTATAATTGCAAAAAGTAAACATTAACTTCGCTAATTAACAAAAATACACATACCCACAGTGAAGTTAGAAATTCAAGAATAAATGTTATTTTATGTGGTCATAATGTCAGAAATTACACTTAGTAAGTACCTAAGTACTTAGGTATTTCTTTATTAAAAACTAGTTATAATCATATCTACCTTAACCTGTCGGATTTGAAACTTTGGGTCCATGGGGTCCTAGCGCTTACAAGCTTATTTCTGAGTTACAAAAGCGCTTAGTTGATGCAACTTGTGTTCAAAGGGCTGGCAGTTTTCTCTCTCAAAGAATCAGCATCGCTATTCAGCGAGGCAACGCTGCCAGCCTTTTGGGCACTATGCCACGGGGGCCTTATTTAGATTTAATTTAGTTTTAAGTTGTAGTTTATTTAGTTTAAGCTTAGATTTAATGTCATTGTAAATTGCTTTTATTATGTAAATAAAGTATTTCATTCTATTGTTGATTTTATGATCTGAATGTGGAGACTTGTCGCAGTTCAAGATTTAATTACCTCTATTTAGTGTTAATTGGTGGTTCACACTACATTAAACTAATTAAACCAGAATCAATTAATCGTACTTTGGTAATCCATAGGTTTCTCTTCACGTAGGAAGCCGATGAAACTAATTAACAGTATAATTTTGTAAAACAATGGGTCCAATAATACTCGTTTCCTTTCTGAGGATAATAATCGAGAACCCGTAGCTGGGGAGTCCCGTAATGTGATTACGCTCTATAGGTAGGTAGGTAACTACAAATACATAAAAAACCGTCCAAGGGCCAGTCAGACTCGCGCACTGAGGGTTTCGTACAAAAAAAATCGATTATAATATAACACTATGGAAGTTTTGGAAAACAGTTATTATTGGGCTTGGTTTTTTTATTTAAATTAATTATTATTGTGATTAAAAATGGAAATCAGTAATTTTAGGATTTGTTCCTTCACTTGTGTTGTCAGGTCTTACTTCTTGCCGAATTTCACAATTGTATGTCAACGGGAAGTACCTTATAGGTTTTGATACCAACGGTTTGTGTATAAGAATACATTTTCAAAGGCTTGTATCATCTGATCGCTTGTACATGGAAATTTGATTTTATTTTAAGCTTCAAGTGCCCATAGCCCTTAATATTTGTCATTAATTTCAATTTGATAATCTAAACGCGTTCTGAGAAAAACAGTATTGAAAGACGGGCTGACAGACGAAAAACGAAGTGATCCTATAAGGTTCCTTTTTTCCTTTGGAGGTACGGAATCCTAAAAAGGATTTACTGTAGCACTTAGATAAGTGTCCAGGGAGCAAGAGATTTGGTATCTGGACCATATACTTACCCGTGTATTTTTCAAAATTGAATGGCTTGCGTACAAAATACACAAAGAACTGTAATGAACTCCCCGAACTTGTGATTGAGCCTTTAGTGAACAGTTTCAAAAATAGAATTTGAATGGGCTGCTAATGCCATGGGACTTTTCATTTCAGTCTGAAGCTCGTAAACGGCGGGACAGTGTCAATAGATTTCATTCAACATTGCGCTTTATTCAAGCAATGTTCATTATTCGTTTGGGCAAAATATGGATGAAGTAATCCTTTCATTAAGGGGATTAAAACGGCGCTCTGATAAGGTCCGGAGTCCTTCCTGAGGAAGGTAACAAACTCATCTGATTCATCACTTTAAACGTGGTAAAATACACGAGAAACAAGTAAATTTAGAAAGGATTGAAACTTAGATTTAGCTCTCTATAATCAGGGTACAAGCAAGAGCACTTATTTCAAATTATATCACCAACCTATTTAGGTATGATCTCAGTAGGAGTAGTTCCCGTGAACATCAGTTATATTTTTTATAAACTCACTGAAACATGAATAGGTATGTGTAAATAACAAAACTTATTCTGTTCACATGAGACCAAGCTTAAACGGGCCAAGTCATTAATCCTTAAACTGTGTAATCTGATCAATGAAAATAATCGATTATTGATTCTTTTTGTTTTTATTTTTATGAAACATTCATAGTATGAAATTCAACATACAATGACAATGCAAAGAAAAATCTGTTAAGCAGCTGGACTTGAGCCAAAGCCCAGCTGCCCAGCTGCTTAACAGATTTTTCTTTGCATTGTCATTGTATATTGTGTAATCTGATCCCTTACCTGGTTCATCAGTCTTCGGCCTGACTTCGGTCTTCTGCAGCAAGCGGTGAATTTCACGGATGTTAGACGGAGGCCGCTCTCGTCCGGATGTCACCACTGACCCAGTGAAGTCTTCGGGCTTGAGGTGCACCATGTTTGATGTGCCAGTCTGTGTAAAATTAACAGATACAAAAAGATACATTTCAATGTGATTCATTCAAATTTTGCAGAATCCATTTCATTATCATCCTGTTCCGATGTTTAGACCTTGGTAACAAAGGAAAGGCGCTTAAAGGTTTATATAAAGGTATTAATTATAAATGAGGTAAAGGGTTTGACGGGCGTATAAGGATTATGATGTGAACATGCTTCTGTCATAGAGTCGAAAATGTATGAGAACTGGATCCAAAGATCCTTACAGCTTGCAGGCACATAAGCTCTATAATTTAACAAGCATTAAGTGAATAAAGTACGAAACACCCTTACCAAATGAAACTAAAACTCTTTTTATCAAAAATTACCTTAAATACTTAAACACTTAATTATACGTATACTATATAAAATGAAGGCTTTATACAAAAAAAACCGGCCAAGTGCGAGTTGGACTCGCGCACGAGGGTTCCGTAGAAATATTTTAACGCTTTTGCCCAGTGTTAGCAGAGCCCTGTTCCTAAGCAAAATGTACGCAGTGTGGGGTCAACTTATATTGGACTGCGAAATAGACAGACATAAAAATTTAAGATTTTGCGACTTTTTGGAGTGGTTGTGCTATAAGAGCTACCTTCATACCAAATTCCAAGTTTCTAAGACAACTGGAAGTACCCTTTAGGTTTTCAAAGTACGGCAATTTGTATAGAAACGATCTTTTTAATGACTGTATCTTTTGATTGCGTTGACTTAGAAGGTTAATTTTTTCACAGCTTCAAGGGACTGCAAGCTTAAGTATTTGATATTAATTTCAGTTTTAACATAAAACTACCGTGAGACTCAATCATAGTGAAATAAACGGATCACTCACGTATGTCAGTCGAGTATAGCTCGACATGCTTCGGACTAATCCGTAGTCCGTAATCCGTACTCGACTGACATACGTGAGTGATCCGTTTATTTCACTACTAATTTCAGCATGCTACCTTCACGCTTTCCAGAGAAAAAGGATCTTGACAGACAGACAGACGGACAACAAAGTGATCCTATAGGGGTTCCGTTTTTTCCTTTTCAGGTACGGAACCCTAAAAAGTTAGTAGGTACTGCCACGTTTAATATATGTATCTGCTAATGGTGTGTTGGTTCGAAATACAAACCCCTGATGACTGGGACTGACAAATGAGATTGATTATGGATTGATTACAAAAAGGCGGCACAGCAAAACAATTTTCATTATTTCGCGGATCCTTAAATCTAAAAATGGTCTAGTCTTCGCAATACAGAGTACCTACTGGAGAATAGAAACTATACCTAATGCAGTATTATAAATCTACCGACACTCAAAGTAGATAAAGTCGTGTTCAAAAATACCTAAATACGAAAGGGCTGCGCAGACCTAAAATAAAGGACCGTTGGCAGACAGACTCTGATTTTCAGTCGCCCCCACCATGTACTTTTGGCTCTCACACACACGTACGCACGGATGCTATAACTACTAACATTACTACTATTATTATAACTATAGCTACCACATGGCGGCAAACACCGTTGCCGATTTGAAATAATGCCTAATAGTTTATGACCTGTCGTTACACGTAATCATGTGTAAATAATCAAAGGTGGCTGGGAATTATAACTGTACACAGAAACAGAAGTTTCTACATCATCTAACAGTCAAATAGCGGTTAAAAGCGAAGTAAAAGTTACCTAATAACGGAAACTTACGGACTTTGAAGATAGTGTCGTACGAAGTTCCGACTTCGTAGCTTCCCCTTCATTCCCTGAGGTGAAAAGCCCGTGGAGCTTTTAGCGAGCTTACATAAGCTTTATTCAGATGAGGATTATTGGCAACTTGGTTTAATGTGCCTCCTTTATACAACCCGTGAAAGCTTAAAGCTATAAAGAAATTTGATTCAATGTGTTTGTGGTTAGGGTTTGTGATAAATTAATATGTCTGTGGCAAAGTTTTATTACTTATGCCTGTTTCGGTAAACACTTCTAGAAAATCGAAATTTACTGTGGTGGATTTTGTCGCGTCATTAAGATTCGCCATACAAACTTAGTTCATGGTTTTGTTGTAATGTATTTCAGAGAATATCTTGATTGTGATGAAACTGCAAATATTATTTCATCTTTGGTGTTTAGGGTTCGTTAAAATAAGACGGAATAAAAAAATACAACATTCAATATACCTATATGTATACCTATGTACCTATTGTCTTAATAAAAGTAATCACAACCACTTTCTTCGTTTATGTACGCAAAAATTCACTCAGGTACTTTGCTTATAGGTAAATTACAACCAACCTACATTTCTTTAAGCACGAGCTTACTGGCGACTCTGAAAACGGGTCGTGACACCAAAAAATTCGAAAACATGTTTATGCTATTTATTTACATTTAGGTCATTCTGGGACGTTGCTAGCACCATTATTAACGTTTGTGTAATATTAGCTCAAGGAAAAACACTAAATGCCTCTTAAATTAAAATTTTTCGTCATTTATTTATTATTCTAAGGGCTGTGTTGAATAAATTGAACTCAAGAATTTAAGATGACATTTCGTACGTACTCGCCTGAAATTAAACGTGAAATACGATCAAGGATTATAGAGTAATATAAATCTAGTACTTAAATAGATATATATTTAAATTGATTGAATCAGGCGTGCTGCTTTAAATAATAGGCTTAAATGTAAATTGTAACGATGTTTATATTTAAGAACTATGTACCGTCTGTGCCCCAAATAAAGAAAACATTACCTACTTTGCTACTCCGTGACCATACGCACATATGCGCATTCGTAAAGTCGAGCACGACTTTACGAATGCTGCGTAACGTAAATTCGAATAGTAAACGTTGCAGAGTTTGTATGACGTTTGGAACAGCGCCTGCCCGTGAGCGTATTTGGAAGTAAAATTTAGTATGAGGTTTCTCGATCTCGATACGATAACCGTAACGTTACGCAGCATTCGTAAAGTCGTGCTCGACCCTCAGCTACATCAATAATCACGTTATACCAATTTTACCTCTAAATTTGCATCGATATACAGAAAGCTTTCTACACTACACTGCTTGTTTCTAAAATAGTACCGTATTTTTTCTTTTATTTTCTAATGATACAGTGAGCTTTTCTTGTATAATTATTCTGTGGTTATGTATTGCAAGAGCTATGTACTTAACTTGTTTTAAGAAAAAAATACTTTGTGCCAAGTTTCTTGCGGCGCATTCTTCTTGGCAATCGTGGTCTTTCCGAAAGCGTTGGTAGACTGCCTATCAGCTGAATAAAAATTTGAATTTGAAAATACAGCCACAATAACTAGGTATTTTCATCATTCCATCTGATAGTGCAGTTGTAAATAAAATGTACAAAAAAAAACGAACACCAACCTTTTCCCTCCTCCTATCGTAGTCCCCGTACCAGTAGCCGCTCTCGCCGTCGTCGTCATCATCGTACAGGTCCTCATCATCAGCCATGTCGTCATCATCTTCCAGGACAGTCAGGTCCACGAGCTTGCTCAGGGCGTCCACGTCCTTGGCAGTCGTCAGCTCGTGGTCTTCGTCGCCGTCTGCGTATATCTGAAAGAATAAGATTGGTTTTCAAGATTTTTTGTTGGCGGTACTTTATTATTGTGTCATTAGGCTTACATAATACTGCTGATCAAAATTTTACTAATTTAACGGTTAATTTAACAACTTCAAATTCCAGTATTTTTACTGGAATTTGAAGTTGTTGTTTGATTTATTTTATCTTCTGCATTTTATATTTGTTAGGTACCAATGTACTTTGTAGAGGTCAACGCTAAATGGTGCCAAGAAGCTTTAAATAGGCTCGTAATTGGTGTAGCAGGTACCTATAAATAGTTTATGAAATCTTATTCCGTTAAATTAGTAAAATTTTGATCAGCAGTATTATGTAAGCCTAATGACACAATTTTTATGTGTCCTTCAACTCTGTCCAATTAATAAATTATCCATTTGTCGTCACTTCACTGGCGCTCGCTGTAAGTTTCGCAATTAGTGCTCGACGAAAACTTAACAAACGAACATTTCTTCATGGGGTGGGTTAGCAACAGCCTTAGGATATCAATATCAGCATACTGTAAGTACTTAGGTACGTATATTCAATAGCATAATAGCGTTATAAGCCCGGAGTAATCAATCTTCGTAACCGCTGAATGTAACGAAGATACTGCATTGACGTATCATTTTTTTTGCAAGCTTTAAGTAAAAAAGTAATGTCTAAGTAGATATAAAATATTAGGATAACAACTGTTGCCATGCAGTCCGCTTTTTGAGGTCACTGAAGTTTTGATGAATTACCAATTAACGCAACAAACTCTGTTTTTAACCGACTTAAAAAAAGGAGGAGGGTCTACGTTCCACTGTATTTTTTTATATGTATGTACATCGATTACTCCGTCAATTGTAGACCGATTTTCAAAATTCTTTTTTTATTCGAAAGGGTATACTCCTGAGGTGGTCCCATTTGTCACCAAGTCATGATCTGATGATGGGATCTCAGGGAAATCGAGGGCAACCCTCAAATTTTATAGGCACGTATCACGTGTTTCATATGTTTTGTAAGGTTATTCAAGTATTCGCGCCTGGTAGTCATCATCTCATGATGATGAGCTGATGATGGAAGGTACAACTCCTTAACGGTTAGGAGTTGGAGGACAATTCAGAAAATGTTAAATCAACGTAAAATTGTGAAATAAAAATCTTTTAACAAAAAAGTAAAGCCACCTTCGAAAAAACCTTAGAAAAAAAACGTAAAATAATCCCCTAAAACAATGATAAATAAATAAAATAAAATGCGTTTATTTCGGACAACAGAAACTAAAGCGTAAAGTTTTATGGCCTAGCACTAAGCAGCAGAAATATGAAGTCGGTGCTTCATTCAAAGAATATTGCGCTCTCACCGCACCGACTTCATATTTCTGCTACTTAGTGCTAGGCCATAAAACTTTAGGCTTTAGTTTCTGTTGTCCGAAATAAACGCATTTTATTTTATTTTATTTGTTTATCATTATTTTAGAGGACTATTTTACGTTTTTGATTTTAGAACCAGAAAAACACATTTGACATAGATTTTGACAGTGAAATCTATGTCGAATGCAGATTTCAGAGCACCGCCTACGCTAACGTGAGCAAGCAACGTGAGTAAATAAATGTTTTGCTTATTTCAGAGAGAAAATACGTATTTTAAAATGGTAATACAATGTAAAATATAATAATTTAACCGTTGTGTAATATTACATGAATAAAAATGAAGTAATCGATAAAAGAAGTTAATCGTACTTCATAAAGACAGCTTCATTGCTATAATGCAGTTTTTTCACCGCCGGCAAGAGATGGAAGCGAATGGGGCAATAAATGTTATTTTATTGACACGGGATATATAATTATCTCTTGTACGTTTCTTGAGCGCTAAAATAGTCTATAGCTGGCTTTCCTCGCCGGCGGTGGGATAACTGCCTAAATGCAACGACATTCTATACACAAGGACAATTATCACCTCATACATGATGTCCTCTTGCAGCAAAAAATTAAATCTAGTTTAAGTTAAGGTTTAAGCGTGACAGTTACATTTTGACACAGCTAAACGGACTTAACGCTAAAACTGAGTTTAATTTCTTGCTGCAAATGGCACTAAAGTAAACTTAATGTATTTTATCCAACTTAGAAAAGATGAAAAACACAAGACATTTTCATTTCAAAGTTCAATATTTCAAAAACGGGTGAACCGATTTTAATGAAACTTAGCTAAGAACCCTTTCGATTAAACTAGAGTTCGATTAAAAAAAACCGCATCGAAATCGGTTCATCCGTTTGAGAACTATAATGCCACAGACAGATACACAGGTTAAACTTATAACACCCCTCTTTTTCGTCGGTTAAAAATCATTGACAAATCGTGGTACGTTCATCCAATTCCATCCTATAGCTATGCTTCGACTAATCTGATCTGATAATTCACACAATTGATATATTGCCGCTCACATATTAGTCCACTTAAATGTAATGTAGTAATTGAGCAGCAATGTGAAATATTGTTTATTTGACGCTTAATAGAACAGAGAGAGCAGCGGGTAGTAAGATGGCAAAAATTACAATATTTACGATTTTTAGTTAGGACCTCTAAAGAAAAAACTTTGGTCACCTCGCTCACTCAAGTGACTTTGCAATTAAGTAACCCAGGCTTCTGCACGTCCTGCCCTTAAGTCCTGCCAGTATGCATGAAAATGGGGGAGAGCGGTAAGAACTCGGCCAGAATATTTCAGAAATGAGCATGAAGAAAGAGGTAATTTTTTAAGAAATTTAAAAGTACGAAAATCAAGTAATTTTTTCGGATAATTACAAACGGAATGACGTAAGAATCATTAAAATCGGCCCACGCGTTCGGTCTCTAGAGTGCCACAAAGGAACAAACATACATACATACATAAATAGGCTGATAAACACATTATCCTCCTCTGCGTCTCGCAGTCGGGTAAAAACATTGGCGACTTTAGATCTTTTTACACGACTGCCCAAGGAAAAAGAGTGTATTGTTTTCATTTATCTACTTACCTTTTAATAAAACGGATTTCGAGGAAAACTAAATTACTTTTTATGTCTAGCATAGCAGATTATAGCAGGTCTTTCACCTTTACCTACGCTTACTAAGTATAAATAAATATGAGTTCGTAAGCATTGAGCCGTATTAGAACGCAATTAACTCCCTTAAGATGAAACACGACCCAGATGACTATCACGTCACATATCGACATGAGTCGGTAAACGCGAATGACTCGCTCGATTAAACTAATTCTTAATTACATGAAAGACTGCTTTCATTTGTTTACGTATTTCCCACCCTTTAGTTGAATTTGAAATTGGTAAAGGCAACTTTGCATATATTAGCAAGAGAAGCTAGATATTGTTTAAAAAAACTAACCAAGAGTTTTATAAATTACAGTTTAGAAATTAAAGGAACCGCGAACGTTTTAGTCCGTTCCAAAGTGTTTTACAGTAACAAACAGGCGGAGAAAATTATTCGAACTTGTAACTTAGGATAATTCAGCATTCTTGCAAGTTTCAAGTATTGCCAAAGTAAATATTTTCACTTGCAGTAATGTGAAATTATTGAGTTTGTTATGCAATAGCCTCGTTGAAAGTTCCGAATCGCTGCTTTAAAAATAAATTAATCGTGTGATCGCTATTGAGGGCGAGGTTGCATATTAATTATTTTATGAGCCTACCTACAACGTGTAATGAGTAACATTAATTGTTTGCATGACTCTGATCTTGATAACGGTGTCTACACATTATTTATTGGTTGTCTGACAAAGTTGTGTGTATCACGTTGTTGTGAAGAGTAAATACCTAATCCTTTAATTGATCTCATCTGGAAAGCAGCATAATTTTCTTTATTGTTTTGACGGCTTTAATCTAAAAAGGGCCGAAAGCTGATATACAAGTGCTATTAACCTTGAGGTGGATGAATTCCTTGCTTTGGCAAGAGAGCAGATAAAAATATCAGTAGCCTGTGTAACTTAATAAACTTCAGACAGTTTAATGAGATCGCCCAAAAACTGAGACTTCACACAAAGACGGTATTAAGATGAAATTGGACCCGACACCCGTGGGTGGACGAGGACAGACATTTAAATTCTTTCGGCATAATTATACGAAGCGAGACGCGACGGAGTCGTCTGTGTAACAGTTAGAACTGGTAAACACACTTAGAACACAGTAAACACGTACGTCTGCTTAAGTATAAGTATGGACTGCTGCAAACTCCTGCATCTGTACTTACTGCCTTTAGGAACCCGTTATTTTAAAACAGTGCATGAAAGTCGGTGTTTTCAATAGCACGTGATAAGTTGCAATGTTAAATGTACCACCCACTTATTCAAACTTGATAGATTATGTACAACTTAGCTGCGTGCTTTTTACGTGGTCACAACTGTTGAAGTAGCTACCTTACTGCCTTTCACACAATATCTATAACCCAACCGGAATACACTCAATAATAGGATTGTTGATTGACTTCAAAATAAAATCATTTTCACTTATCAAGCTTCCGAAAATACTCATAAAAACCGATGCCTCACTTATTACTGCAATTAAATGGCATTCAAAGCCGCTTTGATCACTGAAAATTATGACGATGTCATAAGTTTTGTAATTCAGTACAAACTTCGTACTAACGGATCCGATCAAATCGTTTTGACATTTCAAAAAAGTTGCTGATTTGACCAAGAGGCATCATCCCTTATTCAATACGAAAACAATAATGCCACGTTTATTAAATTTCCAACTTGAGTCATCCCGATATTAAACTCGTCTAACGTGCTTACACAGGCTTCACATTTTCATTAAAATCAAAGCGTGTAAATCTATTGTCAACCAGATCTCCTTGAGCTAAATTTATTTCCTCCATGATAATGTCGAAGGTACAGCAGCTTTCTTCGATGTCGCGTCGAGGATATATTACACTCGTTCTCGGAATGTAACAGGGTTTTTTTTATAGAAAACTCAATAATCTCGGCAAGGTGAACGTTAGAAGTATTTTCCGTTGGGATATCACAATATACCGTCATGCTATTATTTGTTGTGTATTATCTCGTGCATAATTATTACCTTAAATGTTTTCTGTTAATTACAAATTCTTTCTATGGTAACGAAAGATTTTTTTTCTTGTGAAACTTCATTCACACCGCATAAACAAAGTTTTCTTTATAAATGTGTAACGTATCAAACTTTTTAATTTTTTTCACAGCTTCAAGGGACTGCAAGCTTGAGTAGGTATTTGATATTAATTTCAGCATGCTACTTCCACGCGTTACAGAGAAAAAGAGTCTTGACAGACAGAGTGACGTACTACAAAGTGATCCTATAAGGGTTCCGTTTTTCCTTTTGAGGTGCGGAACCCTAAAAATGGAAGTCATAACGTTATAAATGTATTAATCCCTAACGTTTTACGAGCTGTTACTCGATTATTCCGACGTCCCCGCGCCATTAGCGATTCGTCCGCGTGGCTGCGTCGGCATAATTATCTTGGATTACCTGTAATTTTGCCGAAAAAACACTGGTAAGTATATTGTGTATTAGGTACCAAGTTCAGCCTCCTAAGCCCTCACCTTTTCCGACTGAAGTAGAGACCGACCGAGCCCCGATTTTTCCCTTGGCACCTGCACAAGCTCTTTATGTCTATAACAATAAACTCATCTTCTGGCAGCTTAAAATTTTACATTTTAATTTCATCTCGCTAACTCCACGCATCTTGACAGACAGACAGTGATCCTAATAAGAGTTCCGTTTATTTCCTTTTGAGGTACGGAACCCTAAAAACAACAAAATTCACTGAAAGTAGTTCAACAAAACTGTTCTAGCACTAATTACAAAAAAGTAGCGACCTAAAAAGATCACTTAAACGATTTTTTCTTAGTCTTAGGTAATTGGGCCTGAGGCCCGAGCACGAGGTTGTCGAATCCTGCGTAACGTAATCGAGTAGTAACGTTATCGAGAAATTTGTATGACGTTTGGAACAGACACCCGCCCGTGAGCGTATTTGGAACGAAAATGTAGTATGAGGTTTTTCGATTTCGATACGATAACGTAACGTTACGCAGGATTCGAAAACTCAGGCTCGGTCTACAGTAGCCCATGTTTCTGCTCAAACGTCTCAAACTGCAGGCCTCTAAATTGCTTCACAAGATCGTCCGGCCGATAAATATCCTCTAAATGAAACCGTCACGTCATAGCAAACAATCCCACGACATTCGGTTATCTCGCATCGAAAACAGAATAAAGGGAAGATGAATTTATGCCGGCCATCAATTCGGACCATCTAAATTGGTTCGGACAGCCGGCATGCTTCCGAGTTATTTATATAACGCTTTAAACATTACTCGTTATTTGATACCTTTATATTAAGAGGTTGAAGGAGTTTTTGCCGTGAGCGTGGCTACCAATGATGTGTAAAGATGAAGAACCTGCCTCAAAATTAGTTTGTTTATTATTAGTATTAACGAAAAATATGCGGCTAGTGCGCGGCGGGCATAAACTTCTGAGTTTAATGGTGCGAATCGTATATCATTTATTGCTTTTGTAATAGCTAAAAAAGAACATTTATTTTCTGTAAATTCTGACAGAATGACGATTTTTGGGCAACTGGGGCCTTAACAAGATCTGGGTTACGTTTACGTTATAATGGTGACAAAAGTGGTCGCTCATAGATAAGAAGAATTTTGGCATCGTCACAAAACAGAGAATGAATGAATGATCTTTTAGAATGAGCCACATAAAGTCGCCTCTTGCAGATCTGTAACAGATATTACGAACATATTGGCAAGCAATAAAAATGCAACTGATTTATCGACGTAACTAACAACTGACCCAATTCCTGCTACCATCCACTTTTATCGCATTTAACCAATACCGAAATTCGTCCAATCAAACAAAGAGAATTGACTAAACAGATGCATGATCTCAAAAGTTATTCAAAAGCGCTTCCACTGACAGCGCGAAATGTATTATTTTGTTTTGTGCAGGCATGGCATGGGTGGCCTTTTAATTTGGGAGGAAACATACATAAATCATAATAAATTCGAAAATATCTAGTTTCAGAACGCTTTGCGAACACGTTGCGTTTAACAAACATGGGCATAATGCTTGGTAGGCACCACAATCACCGATAGTGACCGGTCACTTTCAACAATATTGTTTTGTCAAACTAGCAATCACGATTCATGCAGCAGTGTCACAGGATGCGATACGACACGCCCAAATGAGATTAACCGCCCAAGTGCCAGTCGGACCCGCACACGAACCAAACGCACTGACAGACAGGGAGGCTTTACATATTCTTTGGTAGTAGGGTCCCGTTGGTACAGTACCCTAAAAATACTACTACTAGGGACTACAAAATTGACATATTTAAGTTACTTATACATATGTAGTTTATACAAACTGTTAATTAAGTAAATATTTATTTCGTTTTTGCCTCTAGTTTATAACTGTATATAAATAAATTGTGTCAGTTTGATGATGAAATAAATTGAATAAATCATACTTACTACTTGAAGAACAGATTCGGGGTTTCACTGTCCCGAAAAAGAAAAATAAATGCCAGTACAGCCTGGTACGATAACAAAAGTAAAGCTTAAAGCATTATTATCATGGATTTAAAATCGTATTCCAATGTTTACAAACCCATTAATCAATACAATGACGTAGGTTTCAGTAGTAAGACTGTAAAAAGCACGATTGTGAATGGATGTGCAGTGTTTTTAGTAGTCAGTCGAGTTTAGACATTTATTTATAAATACGAAATAATAGCGTCCGGCTTGGATTGTGTGAATTTGGCTGGCATCGAATCAAGAGCCGATAAATATACTGCGTACTTTTGATCTTCTCTTTTTTAAGATCTCGATCGTTGAACTTACACTGTAGGTACACCTTTAGCAGCACTTGAATTTTTGCACTTGAAATTA
The DNA here is from genome assembly GCA_963691665.1 of Clepsis dumicolana. NCBI lineage: Eukaryota > Metazoa > Arthropoda > Insecta > Lepidoptera > Tortricidae > Clepsis > Clepsis dumicolana. The sequence goes on along the minus strand of OY829508.1, from coordinate 4,330,579 downwards.
TGTTAAATTTCCACTACGTAATTTCGTTTTTATTTAACACTAGCTGTTGCCCGCGACTTCGTCTGCGTAGATTTCGGTTATCGCTATCCCGCGGGAACTAGGTATACAATTTTCCGGGATGAAAGATAGCCTATGTTTTAATCTAGGGTATAAGCTATCCCCGTTCCAAATTTCATCCAAATCCGTCCAGCCGTTTCAGCGTGAAGAAGTAACAAACATACTCACTCGCTCACAAACTTTCGCATTTATAATATTAGTAGGATATTAAAGTATTAATTCAACCACTGGACGCCCTCGGGTTTTATCGCTCGTAAAGGACGAAAATACTTTGACGGATTTTCGCACGCCTTAAAACTATAACAGAAACTCCGATAAACTCTTAAACTACCTTACCTACCTACCTATTTACCATTGTCTTCAAGACATTTAGGGTATTTAGGGATTTTAGGGATTTTATGGATGGGTGGAGAGATAGATTTAGCTTAAGGTCGTCAAGAACTGTTCCAAAATTGAAACTAATTAATACTTAAGTAAAAAACTGACGCACTTTCTTGCAGGCTTTTCGTTTCACACAGCAATCCCACTCGACTTTCTTTTGATCTAATGTAGGTATACTTAATTATGTTATAATTTAATAACGCCACATTTAGCAAGCGGAGTGAGCAGAGTTATACCCATTGGGAATTAAATTTCTTTCCGTCGTTATAAAACGAACGCTTGTTAAAATCTTTTTCCCTGACGTAACATAAAAATAGCACAGGGATTACGTATTTTTACAATAAGAAGGCTTAAGGGCTAAAAGCAGAGCGTAACGAAAGGCAGGTATAGAAGGAAGGCGACGACCTACTCAATTTTTTTGCATCTCTTACTAATGTCATAAACCATAACTCACAACATTTCTTAACAGCGCATTTTCAGAAGACTGTGTAACTTACCCTTTTTGCCAAAAAAGTCCAAAATTTTTCCATAGAAAATTTATTTGTCAGTTTTGTGACGGTCCATAAGAATGTATGTAAAAACGCGTCACAAAACTAACATAAAAATGCGGGACACTTTTTTTTATTTTAATAGATAGTCCTCGTGATTCTGAGCAGAGATAATTCAAAATTTGTTAGGTTATTCAAAAAAAGTAAAGGGTACACTGTTTTCTGAAAATCCTCAACAACGCTTGAGGTACAGTCAAGGAATTAAATTTCCAACCCACCTAAGGTTTAATATCGTATAGCAAACTGTCACCATAAGAGCTGACATTTTCGACCTTAATGCATTGCGAATGTCTAACAACCTTTCAACGAAATGGGTAGGGAATTAAATTCCTTGACTGTACGTATCTGTAGAGTTTAAACAGTTTAACCTTTTCAACTCGCTACACAGCATTTGAATTACCTATTAAGAAAGAAAATTACTGTTTAATGAAAAGAAAACGAACAATACCGCAAGTCCTAAACAAATCTTTGCCTTGCGAAATTTTAAAATTCGACAATGGCAGTGCCAAACTGTGGCGCGTCACTAGCTCATGCGCACATCACTACGCCCAAACCGGCCCAGGCGCCGGCGGGCTGCGGGCCGCGCGCGCGGGGCGCGGCCGGCCGGCGACCGAGCCCAGTCGGCGGCACGCATCGCCAGAGCGCTTCCAATCAGCTTGCACGCCGGACCTGTGCACTTGCTTACCGCATCCCGCTTTCGAACGCTTACGCGCCGCGCGCTTGCAACTTTTGCCTTGTATAATTTCGCCTTGCCGTTACTGCCTTGTAACTTGTAACATCAAGCAATATCGAATAATACATAACGTTTTTGTATGTGGAGTTCTTGTTTCTTTACACGCCGTTAGAATAGACCCACATTTGGTGACCTTTAACGACTCGCGACGCGAAGCTTAATAGAATCCCGCGATAAATAGTTATAGCGATGCCGGTCGATGGCGGAGCGCCCGCGCACGGCGCAGCTACCGCGCGAGGCGACACGGGCGAAACGCAGGAATTTACCGACGCTCAAGATGGTGGTGCGTCCGGTTTCGTCGACCGCGTGGCAATTCGATTACCACCGTTCTGGCCCGACGACCCTGAGGTTTGGTTTGGACAAGCGGAGGCACAGTTCGTTGTGTCCGGCATCAAGGACGACGCCACGAAATTTTATTGCGTAATTGCGCAACTGGATCACAGGTATGCCAAAGAAATTAAAAGCTTGATTAAGAACCCCCCGCAAGTTAACAAATACCAGAAGCTAAAATCAGAGCTGGTAAAATGCCTATTTCCCGCCACCAACAAATCACCCAGGTGCTTTCTAACGAGGAACTTGGGGACCGAAAGGCGTCGCAATTTTTACGCCATTTAACGGCTACGGCGGACGGCGGAGTTAGCGAGGAATTTTTACGATCCATATGGATGAAACGATTGCCTGCCCACGTTCAACCGATTTTGATTTCGCAGACCTCATCTACCCTGGAGCAACTGGTGACCCTCGACATTGGACAACAAACGCAACCTTCCAAGACCTACGACAATGACGCAGTCTCACAGCAACGCCAGACTACTACACTGTGCACCACTAGCATGTTGCTATATCTCCATGCCTGGTGTCTACAGTGTGCAACCCTCTCCTACACTGCTACGCACTCCGACGAGGATCCAGACTAGCAGCAACTCATCGCTCCCGCCAGCACAGCGGAACAACTCATCGTTTCCGCCAGCACAGCGGAACAACTCATCGCTTCCGCCAGCACAGCAGAGCAACTCATCGCTCCCGCCAGCACAGCGGAGCAACTCATCGCTCGCCAACGAGGCTGAGCAAACCTCGCAATTGGCCCTTGCAAGCGCCCTCACGACGCACAGACTGCGCTCCCACACCGACCTCCGGTCTAAAAAGGGGGGCTGGTGTAGCGACCCTAGCGCCACACGCGAGTGACGTCACTGTTCTACGTCACTGTTCTACATCGCGCTAACGAAGTTTCTCAAGTCGGTTGCATAAATACAACTTCCAACTCTCTTCCTTCGGACTTCGGTCCCCAGGCATAACATCTGCCTGGAGAGAGATCTCTCTATTGGAGTCCTCCCCAAACAATGCCAGACCACTTAACTGGTTTCCACCCCGTGCCATGTGACTCGGTAACCAAACGGAAACAACAAGAGAAATAACAAGTGCTTAAGAAAAATAATGATCACAATGAAACACTTTTTTTGTAGAATGAAAAGGGTGTTTACGTAAACAGTTCGAGTTTTGAAATATTCTTGAAAGCCTCAAACTTTGACGGATGAATGGGAAAACCTATCAAAAAAGGAGAAAAGTTGTACTTTTGCGCACTCCGCAATTACGGTGTATCGCAGTCGCAAGCGAAGCGCTTACAAGGGTTCAATTCATAAAGTACTAGCTTTTGCCCGCGACTTCGTACGCGCATAACCCCGTTTATTCTCTATCCCGTGGAAATTTGAACAAATCCGACCTTAGTGCTTGTCTACATCATGAAGGCAACTTCTGTGGAATATTTCAGTCTTCTTAGGGCCAAGGTTGTGCGTTGTCTGTCAGTCACTCAGTTACGGAAGAGTTTTATTTAATGTATAATAATATGTATTTATTATACGTATACATACTTTACGTCTTTAGAATAGCGACGTTATATTTAGTCTCCGTATAAATGTCCATAATTAGTTAGCTACAATCTTACCAATAAAATGCATGCACGTTAAAAAAATGGGAAAAGCACTCAGAGATTCCCCTTTTCAGAGTCCTTAGTGTGTTTCACGTCGCAACAAACGTCTCGATCGCGTTCGCCGTCAATACATGCCGCTAGAGACGCTGTCGATTTGCCCATAGTAATTCAGACGTTAACGCGAACGCGATCGAGACGTTTTCTTGTGTAAAATACCATTTTACGGAAAGTTGTACGTCCCACTTTTTTTCATTTGAATTTTTTATGCTCAGAATCACGAGCTCTATCGATTTTAATAGGTGAAAAAAGTGTCCCAAACTATTGTGCTCCATTCCATTGCCCTTTTCAAATACTTTTATGAGATGAGAGTAACGGAATGAAAGTGGAATGGACGTACAAAAAATGTAGGTACGAAAATTTTGGGACTTTTTTTTTCACCTATTAAAATCGATAGTGCTCGTGATTCTAATCAGATATATCACAAAAACTTCAAAATAAAAAAGTGGGGGGTACAACTTTCCGTAAAATGGCCCAAAAATAAAAATTACACTTAGAGGCTCTGGAATCTTTAAATAAGTCACACGTAAATTAATTTGAGGTAAGCTTTCAAAAACGGCTCTAGAAGTCTATACACACCACGTCAACACACTGCATCAGTTTGGCACCGAAATTCGGGAATGCCAAGCGTCGTAACACATTTACAAGTGGGGGAATATCGTATTTTGCTGTATTTCAGAGACGCCGACGATACGTGGGCGTTTCAGGTGTGCGTGCCGGTTGAAACGGGGCCTTTACCAACTCGACTCCGTATTATTTGTTTTAATTGTGTTACATTATTTGTTGAAGCTGTGGTGGCGTAGTACGACCTCTCAAGCACTTTTCGGAATTTATGTCAGAAAAGGGTTGTCAGAAGTGTCAAAAGGATTTGTCAAATTTATGTCTAATTTAGCCAACCGACTTTATTTTAGTAGTGACAGTTTGAAAAAATATTTTCAGAAAGTGTTGTGTAAAGTAAGTTAGGTACGTGTCCCTGTGCCCGTCACTGAATGTCAAAATGTTCGGGTCAAAACTTACAGGGAAAGCATCGTGAGGAAACCTGCGCACTGCTGCGAAGGAATTCAATGGTATGCGTGACGTTCCCAATCCACAATGGGCCCGCGTGAGAACAATAGCCCAAATCCTCTCATAGATGAGGTAGGAAGTAAATATGCTGATGATGATGATGATTTGTTAAGTTAGTAGGTATTACAGTGGGATGGTCTATTGAATGGTGTGCGTGTGAAGTTCCCGAACCACACTGGGCCCGCATGGGAAACAAAAAACAATCATTGTCATTGTGTAGCCATGTGTCCAGTAGTGAAGCGTTTAAGTATAGGTTGGGAAAAGAAAAAAATCCATTACCACTTAGAGTCTTAACACACTGGCGATTTGCGAGCGAGTGCTTCATTTATCGCTCGCGGCGAACACTTTGCGTGATTGCCTTATTACAAAACTCACTAGCAAATCGCCAGGGTGATAAGGCTGTTATGTATTACAGTATGCTTGAAACTTAAATGCACCTTTGAAGCTGTTCAGTCGGCAGAAAGCGGTATCGCGGTCTCGCTCCCAGATTATTCCCATTAGTCTTCCCTCTTCGTCATCTTGCAACTGACTTTAGTTAGATATGAACTACATGTTGCTAAACAAAAAACCCTTCTTACGCCCTGACATCAGTCAAAAAGTATTCAAACACTATATTGGCGTCGAGTCGGGAAACACCCGTCTCGCTGACGTAACACCATGCACTCGAAACGCAAAATGTGTTAACCTATATTTGTGACTGAAATAGCTGCGCCGGTTGCAATGATGCAAAATTTTATAAATTTTAAGTGCACATATAATATTGAAATTTAGCGTTTCATTCCCAGTTTTAACGAAATACTACGGACTTAAGTACAAAATCGAGTGGGTGCTGTAGCGAAACGGCGTCCATTAAAACGTTTTAGTTTTACTCAATTCCAAATTTGAATATTGTATCCGGCCAATCCCGAAACAGTTTCGCGTAAAAAGAAGAAAACCTTGTTCAAAGTTGTTGCCGTGTTTTATTTTCATTTGGTAGGTAACTGAAATTCTCAACAGGATTACGTATAATTTTATTCTAGTTGTTCTAATAGTTGATATAAAGGTAAAAAATACATATCTATCTTTATTTACAAAGATAATAAAAATTGTTTCTTCTCTTTGTATGATGCCGATGAGACCAGAGAACGACCAAACCAAACCAACCAACCAAATTCCTCAAAGAAAACGTGGCTTTCCTCGAGTAATACACTTAGTTACCGTCGCGGCGTTTGTAATGAATTAAGGACGGAGACGACTTAATTTCAATCTAGGGCTCCTTCCTAGAAGCAAATGATTATTAACTGGTTTAATTTGTTTAACGGGCGTAGCGTACAGCAATTATAAATATCAGCCGGTACAAAGGTTTGTTGTTGCTTACATCAGCGCGGGGAATAGACCAGTGCCACATTCGTTGTAGACTCGTTAATAGATTCAATAATAAATCTATCATTATCAAGGCCTTGTGAAATGATAACATTATAAAACGTCGTTGTTTTCGGTTTACCAGGCGCGGTTGCACTCCAAGATTTTTTCACAGCACCAAATTTTGAACTTGTGTTTTTTTTATGAGCAAATACCTATTTAAGTATTTTTGGTAGGGTCGTGTCCAAATATTTTCAATCAAAATACTCGTAACTAACGTCAATTTATTAAGAGCTTTTACGTATGTTAGATATGTGGATTGCCCGTAGGTGCGGGTCGGCGATTGTCAATTGTCCACTTAACTCAATTATTTCTTCTGCTAATTCCATTAAACTGTTTCCAGCCCACGTTCCACCACATTCACACAATTTTAAATAGAACTACATACCTCTACTCTACTCGTATCTATACAATACTTAACTGGGTGCGAAGGAGATGGCGGATGAAAATTAAGTATAATAACGAAATATTGTTTCCATTTTATATGACCTCGCTCTTGATTTCGATAGCACCATTGGTAGTTACTAATAGATCAACACTTGTGTATTATTTAAAAACTTTTTTTTACTTTATTAATGTTTTTAGGGTGCCAGCTTAAAAAGATGAAATAAGTAATTGGGAGTTTGCAAAATTGGTTATAACAGAAACTAAGTAGGCGTATCTTAATTGAGTATATTATTTAATAGCAGCTATAAAATAATTATAATATCAACTACTTACTTATGTATTTTTTCAGTACCTCGATGCAATACCGGGTTCAAAATAACTGCACTTCAAAGAAACGTTTTTATTCATAATACCTAAGTAGGTACGCAATTACGCAAACAGCAGCAAAGTACACCATTTTCCAATTCGTTAAATAAAATATTGAATCCTACGAGCACCGATTCATCACTAGACCACAAACGTTTAATTTCATATTTCATTGTTCGTGGATATGACTAATAATTAATTCTTGACGATAACTAAAATTTACTCAGTAGAATATTACTTGTTCAAAGGTTACATTACATTATTTTATACTTTACAATATTCCATCCTCGCTCAACCTCCCTCCCATTATGTTACCTGAATGAAATACCTACTTAAGTCCTCTCCTCACAAGAATAGAAAAATAAGGAAACTACCTACTTAACTGCCAGAACACGCAGACAATTTCTCGTTTAGATGAAGTACCTACCACAGTAACGGTTTAGTGTTTATATGAAGACTAGCTTATGCCCCGCGGCTTTGCTCCCGTGAAATATTTCAAAATGGTCTAGTTCCCTATCCCGTGGGAATGTCGAAAAATCCCTTCTTAGTGCACCTCTAGGACACTCAAGGTATACGTTTGCCAAATTTAAAGTCTCTAGGTCCAATGGTTTAGGCTGTGCGTTGTTTGTCAGTCAGTCAGTCACGGTACAGAAGAAGAAGATAGGTAAGTTTTTTTAGAGCTGCAACAGATTGCCTTCACTTGGTACCTAGGTCTAGTAATTTGTTTTAATTTAACCACTATACCATATAATGCCTCATCACATCACATCACCAGCCTTTTTTACGTCCCACTGCTGGGCACAGGCCTCCTCTCAGAATGAGAGGGTTTGGGCTATAGTTCCCACGCGGGCCCAGTGCGGATTGGGAACTTCACACACATCATTGAATTGCTTCGCAGGTGTGTGCAGGTTTCCTCACGATGTTTTCCTTCACCGAAAAGCTCATGATAAATTACAAATGTAATTCCGCACATAAATTCCGAAAAACTCAAAGGTGCGAGCCAGGATTTGAACCCACGATACTCTGCTTGAGAGACCATAGGTCAAACCACTAGGCTATCACGGCTTCTAATATTTTATAATGCCTGACTCTGTTAAAAATAATGTAGGTACCTAACTTCTATCACAAATACATTCCCACGCCGGACCGGAGCGACGGACTAAGACAACGATACACACTTGACATTCGTATATTTAATTTTACGTTGCGTGTACCACCTATCTTTTTACACGACGCCCCAATCTTTTGTGGTAAAAACGTATATTTGTTCGTAGATTTGTTTATAAAGTAATACATATTATTTTCCCGCGGTTTGATGTTTTCCAGTCTAATTTCTTGTCACTAGACCGCTTAATGTCAACCGGAAGTTGAGTCACGGGTGTGCTCCAATAAAACCCCCATTAGCTATAAGGAAGACTTCTAATAAATCCCAGTTAAAACGGACTACGACGAATAATCATTTTAATAACGCACAAATTGTATTTGTTCCTAATGAGGAATAAATACAATTTGTGCGTTATTAAAATGATTAACAGTTTTATAACATTCGAGTCGTATTTACACAAGGTCCTTAGAAATATTTATCGAGAGTACCTGTATTGTTGCACATGCGGGGTTTCTCATCTGCAACCTAAACGTCCTAGGTCCTACTACAGGAGATTGCTCAGTGTGGTATAGAAACTCCACACATTAAATTGCGATGTGTTCAAGATTCATCTCTGAAACCGAAATTTCAAAAGAACCAATGTTCTACCAAGGTACTATCACTTAATTCAGATAAGTGCGCGAACTTATATTAGGAGAACATCGTAACCCGAAGACTTATGAACAATACATTACTCGTACTACGAAATCAAAGATCTTTAAAGAGGGACAAAGCTATGAGCTAAGTTATAATAAACCAAACATTTGCTTGCCGAGGTTATTCCCAACCCTGGGGCACGTTAATAAATTAAATATCCCAGGACGAGGTTCGCTTAATTTTATTAAAGGACATTCACCTTGAGGCTATTGGGCTCTCGGTTCTCATTTTACATCCCCTTGATCATTAATTTGGAATTTTACCATTATTAACACGTGTAAATAAATTAAATGGGGAATCAGTTTGGCTTCTCGACCCCTATGCCACGTTATATTAATTAAATCAAGCACCTAGCATGCTTAGAAAGTGCGTTTACTGTAACGAGTAAAGAAAGATAAGAGTAAAAGTTAAAAGTTAAAAAAAAAAAGTAAAAAGAAAGTAAGAAAAATACCTCAGCAAAAAAACGTTTAACGCTTTAATGATTGTGCTTTAAGTAATGAAACTGCATATGCCCCTTCAATTATGGATAGACCTTGCGTGGTTGAAAAGAATATTGAATACTATCTGTTGCCTGCGACTTCGTAAGCGTAGATTTCGGTTATCGCTATCCCGCGGGAACTTTATAATTTTCCCGTATAAATAGTAGCCTATGTTATTCCTCAATATTCAAACTATCTTCTTACCAAATTTCATCTAGATTGGTGCAGCGGTTTTCCCGTGAAGAGGTAACAAACGGACAGACAGAGAGACAAAGTTACTTCCTTTATCCGTTGTCTAGTACCCATAGTACAGGCTTTGCCTAGTTTGGGACTAGGTCTACTGGTGTCAATTTGTCCCATGATATTTATTTATTTATAGGTACTTTCCGTGGGATAGCTTATGAACGAATTCTACGCAGACGAAGTCGCGAGTAACAGGCAGTTCAATACAATTTCTTAGAATTCTAATCCCACGTCAAAATATCACGCAAAGTATCATCATTTCTGAAGTAATATTAACTGAAGAGTAATGTTACAAAAGATTATCCTTAGTTGGCGTGCCTCCTGAAGTGGCTTTTCAAATATTTTTCATACTTTTAGTTACGGTAACTAATTTCGTGTAAAATTATAATTGGGTCTGTTGTAGGTACTAATTCCCGATTCTCGAGAAAATCTCGTCCTATTTGCTTTTTAAAATGGACTTGGAAATATATTTTCTTTTCATGACATTAACACTGCTTGTTGTTGCGTTGTTTTCGTAGGAAAATTTTATTCAGTAAAATATTATCTGGTAAGGGAAACGCCCCAGAGATTGAGACGTCATTTCCAATAATTGACACCCTGCTTGTCAGCTTTATTGGTTCGTGTTAAAATTGAAGATGCCCGCTCTTTTTTTTTTGGGATAGTGTCGGGCACAGGACATTTACCTTACTAGATTCTGTTATTTAATGGCTTTTGCCCTGATTATTCTTAATAATTCAATATCCCGCAGAGAATCAAAGAACAAAATCAGTTGAAACACCCAACTATAGGTACATTTACTTAAGTATGTATAAGTGCGGGTGTACATAAGTACCTAGTTATACACCCCCCTCTCTACCTTTTACCAATTTCTTCCAATTGAGAAATTTTCAAAGTACTTCGATTCGAATAGCGCTATAAAATGGAATCCTAGAACGCGTATACGATCACTACGCCGTGCGCTGGCGTATGTCCAACGAAAGGGTTTGTAAACTTCCGACCGTCTATATTTATTCGGTGAAATTGTAAGCTCACGTGCTCGGCTGCTGACAGTGTAAACTACGTATGCCACAGTTAATACCAGTATGTAATCTATTAACAACACGTCGAACGCCTTTCACACAAGGACGCGCTCCTTGTTCGCTACCATTTCGCCCGTGACGGCCAATTTACAACGAGTGGTAAGTAAGCGGGTGGTAGGACCTTGTGCGAGGTCCGGCCGGATCGCTACCACCATCTTAGTCGTTAATCCTGCCGCTAAGCAGCAGTGCTTGCACTGTTGTGTTCCGGTGTGGAGAGTAAGACAGCCGGTGTTATTACGGGCACAAGAGGCATTTCATCTTAGCCCTCTAGGTTGGCAACGCATCTGCAAACCCTCCGGAGTTGCGGGTGTCTATGGGCAGTGGTGATCACTTACCATCAGGTGACCCACTTGCTCGCTTGCCTTCCTCGTTGTATAAAAAAAAAGTACAATTCTATGCAAGCTTAGTTGACTCGCTACTGTCCGATAGGTTTATACGACTGTACTTGCTCACTGTACTTATCTACCAAGTAGATAAACACTTGACTAGTGTAAATCGGCCTGAAAAGCGACCAAGAGCAGACGAACGCGGTTGCGCCTATACCAAGCTTAGCCTATACCACCGTGGCTCCTTTACTTCAGTCCAAATTTAAGGCGAAGGGTAAGGTGAACGTGGCGGAATCAGTAGTTTTTGTGCAAGTTTTATGGCAACAATACACGCTGTGGAGCTTTGAAAACAACACAGTGTGTAAAACGTATCTTCAAGTTCAGAATGACAGACCTAAAATTATTCATTTTAGTCATAATTAATACAAAAAATGGTTCGCTGTAAGAGTTTTAAAATTATTTCATGCACGTTCTTCTCGGGAGAATGCCATTTGTTTACTGCCAAACTCGACGAGGTCACTTTAGTAGTTTTCATCTTTAGAGTAGCAGGAATATTTTCTTCAATCACTAGATAAATAAGGTTTTCCGGTGTAGATACTACTTACGTCTATAACAAGTTCGAATCGAACTAAATGTTGTGTTAAAAACGTAAAACAAATTAAAAAAAATACAAAAACATTAAAATTTTACCCGGATTCGATCTCGGTAACTATGCGTCATAGACTGACTGAAACTAGTTAGGTCAAACGCTGTTAAATTAACCCTTTTCAGCAATAGAGAGTTGTCGTACAGATGGCGCGTTGGTCGGCGCTAGCCACGTGTTAAACTGGAAATGTCATTGGCGTATCCCGTCGCCTTAAATTCGGTACATTGTTGCCAGATCAAATACTGGTTTATACAAATTAATGCTATCTGTGCCTGTGGTTAACGTATTTTACGATTGCTTTTAGTCTATGATGGCGTGTTTGAAAGGTTTTGTAATATTTGTTTTAACTATACGGTTTAAGTCTATTTATGATGTTTGTATTGAATAAAATACAATGTAGACAGAGCTCAGCTCTACTGGCGATGTGAAGATCCAGTGGGGTGCGATCTTCACTTTTTGCTACTTATAAATTTATTTCTGAAAAACAACCACAAAAAAGCCTGTGAGTGAAGGTCAGACAAATATTCTCATTTGCTCCCCAAAATTTTAATGTATTCCGTTCGAGAAATGAGAAGTCAGAAATATTCCATTCTCAGTCTTACTAAAGCTTCCTGTCTACATTTGCATCCAAGGTCGTTAATAATTGACTGTCTACAGACTAAGCACAAAAAGAAAATATAATCATGTTAGGTAGCAGTAGCAGCAAAATAATTATTCAGGCAGGGCATTTACCGAAGTTATTATTATTATGAAAGAGATAAATACATTTCTGGCTCCCGTACCTACGTTCAAGGAATAACAAAGTTTTAACATTTATCATTTATACTTTTTACTGGCCAACAAGTTAATTATGTAAATGTAAAATTGTAAAAGACTACAATTAGTTTGGCCTAATTACAAGAACAAACGCTATGCATATTTATTCTCTCGCTGGGAACAAATTGTCATTAACGAAAGTAATTATATACTTAGCGTCGGTATGCTGAGACAAAGCCAATAGGTTCATCTAATGATGAAACTATATACTTAACTGTACTTAGCCTAAGGCCGACTTGCACCGATGTGGGTTAGTCACTAACCCAAGGTTAACGTAACATCAGATGATACGTCAAGTTAACGGCGGGGTAAACCCGTGGCACAAATTTTGTTTCCTTCGTGTTTTTTTTATCCGACAAGGAAAGCAAACGAGCAAGTGGATCCCCTAATGGTAAATGATTACCAACTACCCGTAGACACCCGCAACCCCGGGAGGTTTTGCAGATGCGTTGCCAACCTAGAGAGCTGAGATGAAATGCCTCTTGTGCACGGGCAATAATTTATTTTTAATTGTAATTACGGAATTACACCGGCTGTCTTACTCTCCACACCGCAACACAACAGTGCACTGTGCAAGCACTGCCGCTATAGAAAAATTGTGGAATTGCTGTTTTCTTATAAAATTTTGGCTGAATCGCGCAGCCTCTACCAACTCTTCGCTATCATTGGGGTATTTGTCTACTTATACTTTTTACGTCTGGGGTTAAAAATTAAACATCGCCCTCATCGATCACCCAAACTCAATCGAGCTCCGTGAAGGCTTTGTGTAAATAAACATTATGTTGCTTCCTTAATCTAAGTAAACAAACACAACACTGATGTGACAAAATTTTGCATGAAATTCAATTATGTTTTTTCTTTTTATCATACCTAAAAATGTATCTTTCATCTTCTTTTTTTGTACCTATAAAACAGTACCGTGACGGACTGACTGACTGACAGACAACGCACAGCCTAAACCACTGGACCTAGAGACTTGCAATTTAGCAGACATATACCTCGAGTATCCTAAGGGTGCATAAGAAAGGATTTTTCGGAATATTCTATCTCTAGGAGGGTAAAAGGGGGGTGGAAGTTTGTATGGGAAAACGTTATTTTTAAAGTTACGTTTAAGAAACTTAACAGGTAAATGTGTTTTTCAAAAAAAATATTGAATAGGTGTTTCGCCATTTTTTTTAATTTCAATCCTAAGGGGGTCAAAAGTATCCCCTGACGCAAATTTAACTCTGAGTTAGTGAGTTAACGTTAAGGTTGACGGGATTTAAGACGGGTCCTTTAGCAAAGAAGGAGCTTCAACAGAAATTATTTCTACCCGTACGAGCTACGAAATCGCGGGTAAAAGCTAGTACATTATATTTGTGTCCTATCCTTTGTTCTAAGTAAGCGTGAGAACAAAAACAATTTGTGTATCTTCTCGAGTGATTATGATTAAAGATAGGTAATTGTTATTGGCCATATTTTTGTACATAATTAGTTGATCTAACAATAGCAAAGAAAAAGTGCGTTTATAATGACGTCTTTAATCATCATCGTCATTTCAGCTTCACTATAACGATAATTTCCTTTTCTTGCATATGTTTTGTTAACTAGCATTTATTATATTACTTATAGTCTTAAATTGTAGTGAAAGCGATTAAAACAATCATAAACTATTAATTACCTACTAATATCCTTGATTCCAGACAAAGTAACAAAGAAACAACCGAATTGAGAAACTCCTTTTTTTTCAGATCGATATTTCCCAGAACTCTCAGAATACCTCCACGTGTACAAAGACAAGTGTTATTAAAACTATCGTCACATTTCCTTGAAATGTGTTAAGGTTTTAACACATATGGCTCGTCTATATTTCTCATGAAGAAACAAAGACTTTTCTCCCTAAAAATACAAAGCGGTTCCCGTTCGGTCTTATCAAAATGTCGTCCTTACGAAGCAATAACAGGGGTCATAAGAGGTGCGAGACCGAAAATAAGCTTAACCATTTACTCTCAAACACCGCGCGTGTGTGGGATAAGCGGGAGAGAACTCTATATTCTCGCCCATTAAATATTAATGACTCTCACGGTTTTTATAGCGTTTTAACAACTCCGGTAGCCGTTATCTAGAGTGAATTACTACTTGTTAAGAGCTTTATTTTCACAGCATTTTGGCTCTAAGTGATTAAAGTCGTGCGTAGCATTACACTGCGGTGCTTGATCGATCACTTGTAACTGGTTAGCTTCGAGACGCCGTAATGTATAATATTGGCATGATTTTACTCGCTTCGTTTAATTAGAATCAGAGCATGAACTTTAGGTTTAAACAACGATAAAATATGAAAGTGTCGCGTTATCATTATTATAAGCGTGAGGTGAAGTTATGTCGCGTCACGTTTAGAAGCTAAAGAAAGGAAAGCAACGAAGAGCATAAATAATTCGAAACAAAAAATAAGCGTGCCTTCTACTACATTCAATTTCTATGCCAAGACAAATATTTGATTTGATTTGGAACGTAAAATAGACAGAGCTACAGAAATAAATTTATTGATGGAGAAACCGACACAAACACGTTCTGAATAATACATCCGTGTCATGTAATCATTTGTTTTATGGGTAGTTCGAGGGATCAAAAAATGGAAATAAAGAGAAACAAATAATAAACTCTACTTTCTAACTATAAACCCTATATGCTGTTATCTAAAGTACAAAGACACAATGCGGATTCTCTGATGGAAAACGGAAGGAATCGTCTCGAATATTGATTAATAGATATGTATCGCAACATTTTCCTCACGTGAATCTAGACGTAAGTACCTACGCGGTCTTATTACGTCAATTGGTATATTGGTTGGCCTCTCTCCAAAGGCCACGGCCCACGGGCGGGCAATAAACTAAGAATCCGTGGGACATCCGCAGACACAGGTAAAAACTAGCTTAGACTCCAGTTTGACTGTGTGTGCTCATTTTACACGACGACACGCGACGCGATGTCGTGAAGCAATTTAGTTCGCTTCGTCGTTGTAGAATATGTACTTAAAAAACCTGGCAATCAATGATACCCCACACTATGGGACTATGGGGTGGGCGAGAAATAAAAAATCATCCCCAATTTACGTGTAGGGGAGGTACCCCAAAAAACATTTTTTTTTGAAAATACACTTAAGAGCAAAAAAAACGGGTCGCTTTGTATGGAATTGTTCATACAAAGTGACCCGTTTTTATTGCTCTTGAGTATATAATCCCAGCGCTTTTTCGGCCTAATTAATATATATTAATACATATCTATGCAAAATTATAGCTTTCTAGTACCAATAGTCTCTGAGCTATGCCGCGGACAGACAGACGCACATGACGAAACTATAAGGGGTCCTTTTTGCCATTTTGGCTTCGGAACCCTAAAAAGGCTCTGTATAAAAAATGGGTCTGTTGTTCCCATTGTGATAGCGGACCGATAATTCTATAGTGATATATGATATAATTGAGAAACAACCGTCTTTGCCATACCATAATCGTTGTCTTCTAATTTGGCAACTGAGCATTCATTTATTTAGCTTTTTTAATTTAGTGACCGATGCACGATGCAGCTCAAAACAACTGCACCCGGATTTTGCTGATGAGGTCAGGGTTATCATGATCCATGCCCATACAAACATTTTAGTCATAAAAATATCAGTCGAACTGTATGTACATATTTGAATTATGATCCATCGTAGAACTTTTACACCGTAATCATTGCTCTGTCAAGTATTCGCTATATCATTACGGCTTTCATTGTAAAAAGGTTCTACAGTGGGTTATGATTCAATAAGCGCTACTACCGCGAGTCAATAATCCGCTAGGATCGCCTAGTGTCGTGTGAGCTCTATCTGTCATCCTCCACCATGAGAGACAACCTACTGGCCTGTGATTGGTGAAAATTGACAGATCGACCTCACTCGACACTATAGCAATCCTAGGATTATAACAGATTCTTGACTTACGATAGCCTTACCCTGTTATTCATAAACCTATTTTAACTAAACTAAAATACCGTTAAAGTTCGTTTGTCCCTTTTTGTCACATTGACATTTCCGTTAGTAAGACGAAGACAAAACCTATTTTAGCTAACGGAGGTTTGAATGACGTTTATGAATAAGCCCTTGTTTAGCACGTACTGGTGACTGGCCGTGTTACCATGGAAACGGGGTGCACCGCGCCGGCCGGCGCGCCGTGTTTACATTCTGGTCAGTCTGTTGTGCGAACAAAACCTGTTTCGTACCTGTTATTAGCGGTTACATGACATAACAACACACCATAATGAGAGTATAAAGGTGTATCGTTCCAAGTCAGCCGCCATTGCAAATATCGATAGGCGCTTTTAACCTTAGAGATTGGATCATAATATATTTTCCACTGATAAAGGTAAGTAAGTATGTTGTATTTGCAATGCCAAGTAATGCTTTCAAAACACGTCCTTACAGTAAGTATGCTTTTTATAAAAGTTTTATTTTTTTCCTTATGCTGCTGGTCAGAAATTGACACGCCACTGAATATTCTGCAATCATGTGTCAATGTTTCTAACAACCAGGGTCATTTCGTAGATTTAGGTTTTTAGGAACTACAACTTATGACAAATCGCAATCGATCTGCGCTAAATTATTCTCGAAATTAAGAGCAATCTGAATAGTATCGATAAGGTATGACACCTTCTCTCAAGTACACCGTCTTGTGCAGGCTGATGTTGGGATTAAGTTTATATTGTAAACGAATTGTTCAAACTTAAAAATCATCAAGTAGGTAACCGATTTGGATACGTATTCACTGCTATGAAAGTACTAATTATGTTTATCTACGAGGTGGAACGTAATTTTTGCTAGTTTGATACTTCTGAACCCGTATCATCGGATTCAAAACTTTGCAAAGTTTCACGATGGAAATTTCCGTTAATATTACCAACTAAAATACACCCGTATAAGCCACAGAAGTATATTAATTAAGATAAGTATTTACTTAATTAATAAATTATGATATTGGAAGTCGTACTGTAAACAAAATATGTTCAAATATGATAATGATGAGTGTACCGTTAAACCACAGCGCTTATTTTGATGTTAAGTAGGTAGTTTATTCTATTAGTCATTCATATAAAGTTCTGGGAATTTTAGGATAATAATTATGAATAAAACCATTAAAGTGTCATGTAATGTAAGTGTACATGTAAACCATTAATGTACGTGTAATGTGTCATAGATAGTGTTTTTTTTTCCATGAATAATAGTTTGAATAAGTTCGATACCTCTACCTACTTATTTATGATATGAGGAAGCTCAACATGCTAGCCGTTAATCCAACAGATGCAAAAGCACAGCACTTCAAGCTGCTACAAGCATGAAGTGCTGTATACAGTAAAATCTGTATTCTGTATCCACCCATTCTCATTTACTAGAACTTAAAGCAAATCGTTTCTATAAATAAGAGCAAAGGTCTGCAAATTGATTTCGTGAAAGAAAAAAGTTTCAACATAAGGCGTTTTGTGTAAGTTATTATGCTGGATAAAGTACAATAACTATCGACTCCATTCGTTAAATCGCTAGCAATTGGCGGTAATAGCAGCCATTACACTTAACTGATGAAGTTATTGGTTCAGAATTCGATAAAAAAATTGTGAGGCTCTTTTGTTTTGTCAAGTATATTTTGTTCGGAAGTCATTAAAAAATAAACACGATACTATGATAAAATTAAATACAATTCCAGCTAAACATAATTAGCAATAGCAAACTAAAAGAACGAAGTCATATGTATGTACAATACTTACTAATAAAGTAAGACGTGTATACATACATTTGGAGTCTGGAAACTCTCGTCTTAAAAACAACTTAATTAATGATCTTCTCTCTAGGTTAGGTACAGTTTATCAACCTGTATGTACTTTTGAAATTAATATACATATAGCTCTAGCATATTCTTCTTATTCTTGCCATCTTCTTGTTCTAAATTTAGTAACAGGAGTAAGTAAAGTAGTTGAACAGTCAAAAAAACTGAAGGTCGAAAGATGTAAAAAATTACAACAGAATCGTGTCCAAATGTTTTTCAGCTGATCTCCATGACCATTTAGTTACTTTTTAATCGTTCTTTAAAAAACACACCTGGACACAACTCGTATTTTTATGTTGGCAAACGTTTGTCATACCATCTCTGTTCTTCAGGTGAAAAATTAAAGAGGAGCAAAACGATTATTTTTCAAATACGGTCAAGTGAAGTAATTACATCCGTGTTAGGCGACTTGCACCGACCTAGCCTACGCTCTGATCCAAGCTGGTTTTTCTCCATGCTGCTGCTTCTGCTGGTTCTAATCCATTTTCCTTATTGGCGTACCTACCTATAAGGCCAATAATGAATACTGCTGACTAGAGGTAGGTACACTTTGACTCGGAACGATCTTATCTAAACCCGACACTTGCAACGTACTGATTATGTAACTTATTCCAAACACGTCGGGTTAACCTACCGGTAAGAACGTCCTTGTGTTTGCTTATTACGGTTTAAAGCAAAGTATAGGTAAAATAAAAAAAGGTTTTCCATAGATCACGCTAAAATCAATCTTATGTTAAAACATGTTAAAGTCATAGCCACTTTGACATGTAAATTTCTCAATTCAACTATAAGCAGGCAGCTGACTGGTTGTCGGCTACTATGCTCCCATCGATCAAAAGCGAAAACGAGGCATAAAATGCTAAATATCAGAAGAAGTGATACTTCTATAACTATTATAATTAGGTAAATGCTACTTAATCTTCTTACGTCCTATTCGGAATAGGACGTAAGAAGGAATAGGCTATTCCTATGGAATGCTCGTAACTACCACTTTATGGCTAAAATCTTCTTTGTCAGAAGAAAAATGTGGCCAGTGCATAATAAATCCGAGTGGCCTGACAACTTTTTGTAGAGGTTAATTTGTCAAACCATTGTTTTTTTTACCATATTTTGAAAGGGAACCCCCGTGAGCCGTAACGTTTTTTTTTACCTGCTAATAGATACAATGTTTACAAAAAGCGGAGTCGTCTACCTGTCTGTTTCGAAGCGCAGTGAACAAAAATAAAGAAACCTCTTGTTTGAAACTAAAAACGTACATACTACTTGTTTGTTGTAAACGACGATAATGTGCGTAGTATTTAAAGATGTTATAAAACATGTTATGATTATGATAACATGGACAGTACTGGACATAAACTGGCCTGTTTATGTAGTTAGACATTAGTGAGCAGGGGCCGCAATTGCGTTCAGTTTAATATGAGTCAAAGGTCAAGCGACTATTTTTCCAATGTTGCATGTAATTTTTTAGGATTTCTTGTGGCTTGTTGCCACCTAATCTCAGAATCAAAGTACTGATATACCGATGAGCATAACTGTGTTTCATAAAAGGAGTCCACGATGTAAATAAAAACCTGTGCTTGCGGGTATCACCTTATCCATATCCTTACCCACACTTTTAATTCAACCTGTCAAAAACAGGAAAAGGACAATTTTTTTTTGAAAAATAAGACCAATGATGGATTTGAACATTTTTCAATGTAATTTTATTTGCCATAAACCTTAAAAGTGTTTTATAATATTGAGAACTTTAGCGTTTTGGTTTGCGTGCTTATGTGATGGCTTATACGTACATTGGTTTCCTATTTTATGAAGTCGAACTATTTGGCAGCCGCTTGCAAACTTGGTCAACAGCTTTTGGTGTTAGTAAACATCTGCTTATATCTTAATTTAATGGTCCGCTTCGTGCCAAACGGGACATAATATTCCGCTGAGGATATTTCAAGAACGTGCGCAATATCAGACCTAGTTTATGGAGTACGCCTGAGGGTAAGTAACATAGAAGTCAAACTCACCGTGTCGTCCATTGTCTTGAAATCATTGAGTTCATTGAAGAACTTATTGCTACTAAGCTTTTGATTGAGAGACTTGACGTTGGCGGTCACGGCGATCAAGTTGACAGTGAGCTGGTCGACCTCGCTGCGGAGCCGCGCGAGCTGCACCTCCCGCGCCATCGTCAGCACCGCGAGGCACAGCGCCAGGGCTCCGATGGCGGTCGCGAGCGCGATCACACAAGTCCTGCTCTTCTTCACCGGCTCTCTGTAATCCTTCTCGAACTCACCGGTCACTAGATTTTTCGACATGTCCTTCACTTCCCTCAGGGCTTCCGTTTGAGTATACATGGCGTTTGGGAGCAGCGAATAGTTCTTTGCCATAACAAAACAACGGCGGCACTGCACACGCGACTGTCACTGGTGGTTATCGGGGCATAATCGAGTTGGGAGACGGGTCGTGCGCAGATAGTTGTGATCTCGTAATGGGTGCACGTGCGGCTGCGCTTGCGACGGGGACGCGCGTACGCGGCGGGGCGGACCGGCAAGGAGTGACGCGGCCCGACGGCCAGCGCCGCCCGCGCATCATCCAATGCAATTCGGGAACATAAACAACATCACAAACTGCCTAACACCTACTCTCAAAGTTGCAGCACCTCAATTCCGGATCGCTTCTTGTCTAATAAACTTAAATTAATTTCGCGTTATTTTTAATTCGATAACGATGGCACCAGTTTACATTGAGTTCGGTAGTGTTTGTTCGTGTTGTCACAGAACGACTGATAGCATTCATGCTAAGATAAAATGCTTCGGTTATAATGTTAACTAAACTATTTAATTAATGAGGTTTCGGCATCATTTGTTTACGTCATTTAATTTAGATAACCTAATAGTTGGCTTTGTGACTAAACTGACAAATAAGGAATGGCTAAAGTCGTGTCGTTTTATTACTCACCAGACAAGAAGATGGGTAGGTGGGTAGGTACGTCAGAAAAATGCTTAGCTTATTTATCTATGTTTTTGCTAATAATTATTTATTGATATAAAATATACATTAATTGCTGGGTTGCCAGCCGTCATATCGTTTGTATTTGTAAACTTAACATGAACGGAGTATAGATCAAGTCACAACTCACACACATTAACATTACGCAACGCAGACCGCTTCATTAGATTTCTAGCACGGATGCGCCGGCGCAGAGACGCTTGTGATTGTTCTTGCACTCGCAATTAGACCGGCATCTTTCTGGCATACCTACAGTCCTGTAGCCCATGTCTCATAACTAACGAGCTAAAATATAGGTCACTTTGTATGGGACTAATGGGACTTTGTATGGAAATTGATATGTTTGCTTCTCAGTATGCTACTACATCACAGGTCCAGTAAATTAGTTTTTCGAAGCCACTTTGACACCACACACTTTAAGGATTTAAAGAACACACCACATCATCAATAAATGAAACACCACACGAATATGTGTAAGTCTTTTAATCAATTTACACCTACGACGATGCAACGGACGATTGGAACAGCCATACTTTTCCCGGTACTGTTCGTAGTAACAGCGCTACAGACTGCAATCCAGCGTCAACCAATTGCCTTAATTCCGAGGTTTTGGTCTTAAATTTTCTAGTTGTTACCGTTGGTCGAGGCTTTGCTTTAGTCGGACCATACGTCGACGTACGGTAGTGTCTTTCGGTGGTAGTCGTAGTATAATGGTGTATCGGTCGATACGTTGAGGTCGGATATGGATGTGGGTGGTACGGAGGCAGCGGTGTGTTTAGTGGATAATAAGGTGGCTGGTAAGGTGGTCTTACTATAGTTGGTGGATTAGTGGGTGGGTAGTACGGTATTCTCGTTGTGGGTGGTGGATTAGAAGGTGGATAGTAAGGAGGTCGTACTGTGGTTGGTGGATTAGTGGGTGGGTAGTACGGAGGTCGCACTATAGGTGGTGAATTAGAGTGCGGGTAATACGGTGGTCGTACTGTGGGTGGTGGATTAGAGGGTGGGTAGTACGGTGGTCGTACTGTAACTGGTTTATTAGTGGGTGGATAGTAATGAGGTAGCACTGTGGGTGGTGGATTAGTGGGTGGGTAGTACGGCGGTCGTACTGTGACTGGCTTATTAGTGGGTGGATAGTAAGAAGGTCGTACTGTGGTCGGTGGATTAGTGGGTGGGTAGTACGGAGGTAGCAATATGGGTGGTGAATTCGAGGGTGGGTAGTACGGAGGTCGCAATGTGACAGGTTTATTAGTGGGTGGATAGTAAATAGGTCGTACTGTAGTCGGTGGATTAGTGGGTGGGTAGTAAGGAGGTCGCACTGTGGGTGGTGGATTAGAGGGCGGGTAGTACGGTGGTCGTACTGTGTGTGGTGGATTAGAGGGTGGGTAGTACAGATGATTCTGTTTTGTGCTTGAAGGATATGAAGGACTAGTGGGAGTGGGTGGGTAATAGAGAGGTTTCCTCGTGGAGCTTACATTATGTGAAATCATAGTGAGTGGATTGAAAGGCGGTTTGATACTTGTTGGATATGTAGAGTTAGGAGGTGGGCGGTTCAAAGGTCTCTGGGTGGATTTTACAATAAATGGAGGATTAGTGGGTGGGTACCGGTGTCTCTGCGTGGTGCCTGGAGGATATGGTTGCCTAGTAGTTTTATGAGATCTCGGGGTAGTAGATGGGTAGGTATGACGCTGTGTGGTTTTGTACTGCGGTCGTGGCGTCGTATATCTTGCGGTGGTATAGCGATATGGCGTTGGAGTCGTTCTTTGTCTACCACTTGTCGAAACCTTATTACCTGCATCATGGAACTTTGATTTCGAATCCTTTACTCCAGTTGTGTTTGATTTCGATCTTTTAAACCGCTCATGATAAGCACTTCCAATTTGTTCACTTTTGTCATATTGGCTTTCCCCTAAGACGGACGAATTTGGATAATTTTCGTCATTCTCTTCCAATATACTCGAATTTAGATCACCAACTACTCCGTAATTAACAAAACAAGCGAAGACACTTAACATCAAATACAATTTAAAACTCATTGCGTCGTCACTCGGTCAAATCGGCTTTGGTTATGAACAGTAAGTAATAGGTAGTTTTGTTAAATACCCAATGATTGTCTTGAATATGTAATAATGCCGGAGTCTTGATAACCTTTTGTACTTGATATGTGATATTAAGAAATCGTTAATTTTATGAGCTTCTAAAGTGTAGTAAATCACGCCTGAACAAATAGCAATAAATATGGGAAACACCTATACTTACTTAGTTCTGTGGGAAATACCAATATTGACACAGCAATAACTTTTTGTTTTATTAGATGGAAAAGGCAATCTAGGATTTCAAATCAGCAAAGGTTCGAATTTTGTTTTTCTTTTTATTTTCATTTAGGATAAGTATTTATTTTATTGTTTTAGTTTAGTTTAATTTTAGTTTTTATTTATTAAGTTTGTATAATGTAACGTATTATACTTAACTGAAAGTTAATTACCATACCTGTTTTTCTGTAATCTCCTTACACTGTTTTGTGGTTTTCAATATGTTTTTCAATGTTTGTATTGTATTGTTAATTAAATTTACAAGTAAACTGTTGGTAGAGAAGTCTGACGACAAGATCATGATGAGCTAAATAAGTAATTAACCTAAGTTAAGGGCTATGGGTGCGCGCGCTGAGCGGAGTAAGAGTACATAGTTTATCGGTGCGCAAAGACAAAACAAACCAATCGCACTCGTTGAAAATCATCAATGGTAAAATAAAAAATGAGTACTTACCTAACCCCAAGATATGGGCACACACGTTTTAGTTATGTTCATACACACATAGAAACACATACCTAACTGAACTGGACAGCTAGGCGGACTGCTCGTTGACAATTGCGGAGTCTAGATTCCTTCCTATAAATAGATTGGCGCCTTAATAAAAGCAGTTGGACTAGCACACGCGACATTTGCGGTTAATGGTGCTAGGTACTAGTTTACGCTTTGCTTTCATGCTGTCCTGGTGATGAAGAAAATTTGGCCAAAAAACGTGAGATAAACTGATTAATTTCCCAAAAGTTTCATTTCCCAAAACGCTTTTTTTTCAGAAACTTTAAATATTTCAGGATAAGTATACAGGGTGTCAAATAATGCTTTAACGATTTTTTACCCACATATCAGGTTAATTGGTCTGAACATCCCTGCAAAGTTTCGACCTGCAGTTACAAATTTAAAAAAAATGAATAAAATATCAAGGTAATAGAGTTGCTCAGTGTGCCACAGCCTACGCCATATCACTGCTACACACATACACACGTCGTATTTATTCGTAGCACTTCGGCAAAATTCTTTCATACTTCGGCAAGGTTCGGTAACTAATTTTATACCGGGAAAAAATAAATTATTGCTGTGAAAGCCTAAAAGTACTAATAGAGTAAAAGCCTAATAGAGGCCAAATTGCTTACTCGCATGGGAATTTCGTCGCTGATTCGTAGTTTTGAATCTTGGTCCATAGGATAATTTTTTCGTTTTAATCACTTTCACCAATCGCACATCATATTACATTATTGTATCACTCGTCGTGAAGCAAACACGTATTCACAGTATCTAGCAGGTTCTCTGACCAACAACCATGAATGGCTTTATTATTTTAGGTACTTTTAATGGGAAAAATAGAAACAAACTTAATAAAATAACCGCGCCGCGCTATAATTATTTGAAGAAGTCACTTTGAAGTATTTTAAAATTTGTTTTTTTTTTTTTATTAATTCATCCCATAAGGGATAGGCAAAGGAACTGAGTCCATACAGCCACGTCTGATGTGTTGTAAATTTCTGTATATTAAAGTCCTGTCATCGTCAGAGTTGTGTCAGTCTGTCCTAGTCACGTCCTGTCAGCTGCTCATGCCTTCCGTAAAGCGATAGTGTACTTTACGGCGAGCTACGGCGAGCAGCAGCCGGTGGATATTTGGGGGTCACAAACAGAGGGAATACGCGTTTATACTTGAATTCTTCATTTGCTGGGCACTTTCACGTCAATTTGTTGTATAATACACTATCTTTATTATCCACCAAACAACATTAAGCACAGAAACTAAAATTCAATTAACGACACGATCCACTCTCATCGGTTTCCCGCCAAAATTCTTAAAATTTGTTTAAAATCAATCAACACTAATGGTTTGTATTTCTCCGCCACTCGTAAATACTAAGGAAATTAAGTTCATACTGCCAGTCTTTCGCGTTATTATCCACATTTTTTGTCAAATTAGACTATCAACGCCATCTATGGGCGCTTGAGTGCCTAGCTGACCGTGAAGAACCACCTTAAGGTTAGATAGGTTTATATTGAATTTGAATCAGGCCACTTATAAACTTCACGGCTTGCAGCGCTTCAAAAATACAATCGAGTTTGGTAACATTAAATATGTAGAGAATTGCTATGTGACTTTGACCACTTTACCACTCAAATATTAGTATGTCAAAACTGTCAAAACATTCGTAATCATAATTTTCATTGTAAATATGAATTTTATTAGAAACAACCGTTTATTCCATGTGAAAAAGAATTAATTATTGTAAAAATCTCTGATTTCGGTGGTGAAGTTTTTACGTGTGTCATGTGGTTAGGTACTTGTTGTGTTCTTTAACAAACTTCAAGTGTTTCGTGATAAGATATTGAAGCGATATAACGATTGTAAGTAAGTAATTAAAATCTTTAGCAGGATTTAAGATACTATTTTAATTCTATCTCCTAACATCCTACCTATCTCATAAACGATTTCTACTACTTGCTTAAGGCACAAAGAGGAGCCTCTTTCTTTGGCCTTCTGCGTATCGAGCGAAATACACTGATTACGTTCACCTCACTATACGCTGTTAACGCGCTGTTATTGTCGTAAAATGGTAGGTATACCTTAATCCTAAATCCATCTTAAATAAATAGAAATAGGTATACAGAAAACGTACAAAGGCGTTTGACGTTTTAAAATAAAATAACGTACGTAACGAACTCTCGCTCGAGTGACTTTGTATCTAATGAATGAATGAGAGAGAGAGATAGGAAATGAGTACACTGGGAGCATGGACCGTAATTAATTTAAACATTCGTTAACTAAATGGTCATTAATTAACATAACAATAAAAAAAAATTGCAGGGGTGTTCAGAATAATTAGCCCGACGAGCTAGTGAAATATCGTTAAAGCATTATTTGACACCTTGTATAGGGCCATCTCGTAGAAGCCTGTAATGGTTAGGTTAGGTTTGTTTTGTAAAAATCCTTAAATAATTACAGTTTCAAAAAAAAAGGATTTTGGGAAATGAGTCAGTTTGGCAAAATTTTTTTGGTGGTCCTTCTTCTGCTTCTGGGTAGGTAGGTACTACGAATCAGTCCGAAACAGTCATGTCGGTCAGTCACTCGACTTATATACGTGAGTGATTCGTTTTATTTAACTATGAAACATATTTATTGTTTTTTTGGGATTTGTAACACCTGAAGTTTAAGTAATAGCAGCAAATTGCATTCGTGAGCAATATAAGACGCGTACTTATGTGTAAGTACATATTAAACAACAATTTCGAATCCACTTCAATAAAACACACATAATGCTCGGCACGTTCCCAATCTATTTTATCTTTTCACGGGTCCGTACCCACGGAACCTTTTATTGGTTAGGGTTCCATGTCATTTCCATGTCAAGGGGTCAACACGCAATTTTCTGTAAGTACTAACTTCAGTATAGTTAGATCTTTACCGAAAACCAGGCATAGTTAAGTTACACAATCTTTTCGAGACAAGGCTGTAGCTAGGTTAGTAGTTTATGCAACTCTTACATAATGATAGTCCGTAAAACATGAGCGTGTTTTATGAAAAAGCGAATGCTGGTCTTTACTTACGTTGTCTGAACGCATTATAGAGGGGTTTGATATGTTTGTAGATAAATTATTTTATCTACACACATATCATAAGTCCTCTAAAATGCGTTCAGACACCGTAGAAAATAACCAGCATTGCAGTACATCGTCGCCTCCGCCGCCAACCACCTCCACCAGCAGGTCCTGCAGAAAAGTAATAGTCATTACGACATCGAATTCGATGTCGTAATGACTTTTCGATATCGAATTCAATTTTTCGAATTTGACGACCAATATAATTTACAATCATAGTGAAATAAAACGGATCACTCACGTATATAAGTCGAGTTCAGTCCGACATGTATAATTAATAATGTGATATTGAATTTTTTTTTACAAAAAAAAACAGTTTACGAAACGTCAGCTCGGTATGTTGTCTATGATTAAAAAAAAACAGTCAAATTCGTGACAGGTATGGGTATGATATATGCCTTCGGCTTCTGAACCCATCTTAGAGTACTTATAATATGTGTGTAGATAAAGTAATGTATGCAACTCCACATAATTAGGCCTTAAAACACTCGTGTGATCCTATTATGAAACTCGGCTTTGCCTAGTTTCATAAAAACACACTCGTGTTTTAAGGACCCTCATTATATAGCAGTTGCATAAACTACTATTATCATAAGTCCTCTCTATAATGCGTTCAGAAACTGTAGGTAATGACCTAATTACTAGCATTACGACAGTCAGTTTCATCTTCAAAAACCAATAATAAATTTCAAAATAGGCCTCAATTTAAAAAAAATGTCTATATGAAACGTCAGCTCGATATGTTTGTCTATGATTAATAAAAACAGTCAAATACGTGACAGGTTTAATGCCTTCGGCTTTTGGTCCCGTGTTAGTGTACTTATAATATGTGTGTAGATAAGGTAATGTTATGCAACTCTACATAATTAGGCCTAAAAAAACATTCGCGTGCTCTTATTATGAAACTCGGCTTCGCCTCGCTTCATAAAACCGCATTCTTGTTTTAAGGACCCTCACTATGGAACAGTTTCATAAATTTCTAATTATCTTCTATTTCTCAGTAACGTACAGAATACCTACTGCAAAGCACAGACTAATAACCTTCACGTAATTTAAAGACCCAAACCAACATAATAACAAACCATTAACCAAGTATTCGATGCCTCAGCGCCTCATTGCGACTTGTGAGAAAAAAAAATGCACCAGTTGCAAATTGCTAACAAATATTTGCGAAGGCGAAAACTCGTACTCATTCATTGATGATGATATCACTCCCAGACGAGCGTTAGTGCAAACATTGCATGTAATACGTAGGTTTATAAAGATGGTTCCTTACAATTGATAAAGTATACAGAAGCTTGACCCACGCGGATACTCCCACGCCTCAGCGGCTTTACTTGTAAACGCCTACAATCGGATGCACTGCAATAATCTGTTCGAACGAAGTTTCAACGAAGGGATTCCGAGCTTCCCAGGTGCCTTATTACGTACCTAGTACATTTATCTATGCCTTTGGTTATACCTACTTTACCTCTCTAGAAACGACTAAGTATCGTAATCTTGTACAAGTCGAATGCATCAATAGTAGTTTATGCAACTGCTACATAATGAGTGTTTTAAGGCCTAATTATATGGAGTTGCATACATTACTTTATCTACACACCATTGATGTACCAAATAGTGACAGATTCGCCACCCTTTCACCGCGCGCGGACAAGCAATATAGGTGATTAGGTTACTCGGTAACTTAGTCTCCAACAGCCGCCGCGCAGGTGACATCTCGTTGATTCGCCCTGTTCAACCGCTCAAAATGACGTCGTGCACATTTATGAACTGTACAAATAACACAAAAAAGAAAAACAAAGCACATGGAATCACATTCGATACGTAAGTAAATAATATACTCATTATTTGTAAAGAAAACCACGCACTTAAAATTATATTATAGCCAAATAATGCAGGGCCGAAAAAATATTTTTTTTGTATATATGCATTTATTTTTCTACGTAGTCACCTTTTAACTCTATACGTTTGTTCCACCTATACTCAAGCTTCAATAAACCATCCAAAAAGTATGATTTTGGAAAGTCATTAAAGTAGGCCTCTGTGGCGGCAATGACTTCGTCATTTGATCCAAATCGCTTGCCACCGAGCCATTTTTTTAGGTTGGGAAAAAAAAAGAAATCGCATGGGGCCAAATCTGGAGAATACGGGGGGTGAGACAATAGTTCGTAGCGTAACTGTGCTAATTTAGCCGTCACAACTCTGGACGAATGAGCCGGGGCGTTGTTGTGATGAAACAGTACTTTTTTCTTTTTTAAATGGGGTCGTTTGTCCTTCAACACGGCGTCAAATTCATCCAATAAATTGGCATAGTACTGCCCTGTTATTGTTTTTCCCTTTTCTAAATAGTCAATATGTATAATACCCTGCGAATCCCAAAAAACGGTCGCCATGACCTTTCCAGCCGATGGGACGGTTTTTGCTTTCTTTGGAGCAGGTTCACCCGGTAAAATCCACTGCTTCGACTGCTCTTTCATTTCCGGGGTGTAGTGGTGGACCCACGTTTCGTCCACTGTCACGAAACGACGCAGAAACTATTAAAATACAGACTTTCCGTTACCAACTGATCTTTTTATTACTTTTAAAAAAAATTACCACAGACTGCACACAAGTACAGTTTATTTAGTTACCCATAACCAATATCCCCACTTAACTAAATAAATGTATTTAACTAAATAATACATCTTTTATTTAACCTTAACTCCAAGCATCTCCATAAACTTATAGTGTTTAGTAGACAATAAACCTTTGGTCAACAGGTCAGCAGGCATTTCTTGGGTTGAAATGTATTCAATTTCAATAGATTTATTCTTTACTGCATCCCGAACATAATGGAACCGAACATCAATATGTTTTGATCTATTGTGTGCCTGATGACTTGTTGCTAATTTTAATGCACTTTGATTATCACACTTTAATTTAATCACACATCTTTTGCCAGTAATTTCGTACATCAAATTTCCCAAATAAACAGCCTCCCTAGCCGCCTCTGACAGAGCAACATACTCTGCTTCGCTACTTGACAAAGAAACTGTTTTCTGTTTTCTGCTTTGCCATGATATTACAGAACCATTCATAATAAAACAGAGCCCAGTATAGGACTTTCGATCAAGACTATCGCTAGCCCAGTCCGCATCAGCAAAACCTAGCAGTCCTATATTCTCCTTGCTGTATTTTAGACAATACTGTTTGTTTTTTTGTAAATATTTTAACACTCTTTTGGCGTAATTGAAATGACTTTCATTATAGCAATTATTAAACTGGCTAAGATAGCTTAGAGAAAACGATATATCAGGTCTAGTCAGAATAGCTACATACATAAGGCTTCCTATTAGTCTTTGATATGGAATATTTTTTACACAGTTTTTAGACTTGACAATATTCAACTTATTTTCAATAGGAGTGTCTATAGTCCTACAATCAGACATGTCAAATCGTGACAACAATTGCTCTATGTATTCTTGCTGATCTACAGTTAGAGTCTTACTTTCCTTATCCACATTGATTCGCATACCTAAGTAACGTCTGACAGGACCTAAGTTCTTTAATTTAAATTCAGAACTTAAGTGTGTTTATTAATTTTTCTGGCTCTTTAGTACAATTTGAGAATATCAAGAAATCGTCCACATAAATTTTTACAATTTTTTTAATATTTCCAGAAGTTTTATGTCTTCTGTATGTGAAGACCAAACTTTTAATAAATAGATTTTGCCTTTTGTTGTATGTATTTATTTCCTCGCAAATGTGATGAAAAACATTGTGTGTATCACGGGCAGTAAGGGTAGTACAAACTCAAATCATTAAAAGCCCTCCGCCTTCGGCGTCGGCCTTCTAATAGACTTTCGTTAGTAATACCCTTCTTACCGCCCTTCATGCACAATGTACTATTACGTAGGTACGTGCTGGTAATAAATGTACGTCAACTGATGTAATAAATTAAGATATTTCATAATATTTATTTACTTGCTGCTAACATGAAACTACCATAAGCCTCAACCATACTAAAATAAACGGATCACTCGCGTATATAAGTCGAGTTTAGCCCGTCATGTTTCGACGTATAAATTTAATGTGTACTTAGTAGTCGCGCGAGCAGGGCCTTGGCAATCAACGTGCGTCTCGCTGGCGTTGAGTCGTGCGCTCCCAGAGGTAGGACTACGGATTATACCGAAGAAATGTAGGTCTAAACTCGACTTACCTATATGCGTAAGTGGTCAGTTTATTCCGCTAATATTAATAATTCACTGATAGAGTTGGTACCTAAATAAGTCAGAATAATTTGCAGCTTGTGAGCCAGGTCTAAATCCCGGCCAAGCTTACTGGCCTTGGCTTCCCGGCAGTCACTGAAGTATCGGCCGCTCGTAGTGGCGAGCTCCGGAGCGACGGCGCAGTAAATCGTAGTCTGCGCGCCTTCCTTCGGTGTCTTGAAGAATAAAGGCTTCATTGGTGCCACAAACCTTTCAAAACATGGCATTGACTGATTTAAGAGAAATAACTTCAAAAATCGTCTATAAAAAATTAAAACAACATTTTAAAAACATAGAAAAACTAGACAAATATATTGTTAATACTAAATTGACGTCTTATTTCTTATTTTTAAATGTTAACTAGGCTGTATGGCATTATCTTTGCCATCCAGAAAAATAAGAACTTACGGGGACAGTTTTTAATTAAGTAATTTATTGAATCAGGCGTTACTTTGCGGAGGTCCATATTTATGAACTAAAAAACAATTACTTTGCTCACCCGCGACCACTAATGACAAATAGTTATATCTGTGCGGCAAATGTATGTTTCCATGCAACACCTCCGCCTCCACTGCTACACGAATCAACACATGCCACACAGACCCAACTATCACCTACTCAATCACTTCATAGTGGAAGTGGTGGCATGTTGAGCGGTTGTTGTTATGCTTCGTAAATGGCCTCGTGGAGAGTGCCGAAACGCGTCAGCGTTTAGTATAGTGGTGGTGGTGATAGTTGGGTCTGTGTGGCATGTGTTGATTCGTGTAGCAGTGGAGGCGGAGGTGTTGCATGGAAACATACATTTGCCGCACAGATATAATTATTTGTCATTAGTGGTCGCGGGTGAGCAAAGTAATTGTTTTTTTAGTTTAATTAAGTATCTAATTTTTCCGAACTTTCGGTGCTATGATTGAAATTTATTAGCATTCATTGACTGAAACTGGAATGATTACTTACCTGATTAATTTATTCATGAACTGTACATATTTTCAAAGTATTGTGTTATTCGATTTCTTTGAAACCCGTATAATACCGAAGAAGAAGAACTGACCAGAACCCGCGAGCGCGCATGTTAATTAATCGCTTC
This sequence comes from Clepsis dumicolana, assembly GCA_963691665.1. Classification (NCBI taxonomy): domain Eukaryota; kingdom Metazoa; phylum Arthropoda; class Insecta; order Lepidoptera; family Tortricidae; genus Clepsis; species Clepsis dumicolana. Next base: position 4,298,189 of record OY829508.1, on the reverse strand, counting down.
TCGTGTGTTTCCTACATGCAGAAATGCCGTTGGGTATATAAAAAACACAAAATAGGATTATATTTTAAGTGTAAACGGATAGCGAAATTAATAATAAATTGACACAGTGCGCGGCGTTCTGTTATGATTGAACGCGGCTTCTGGTTTGTTTTGTATTCTGAGGGTCATTAATAGACTGATGATGAATAAGTATTGGGCATTCGTCCGGCTGCGATGAGGTCTTCCTTTATACAGAACGGAACGAAAGTATGAAAAGCACGCTTTCTTTCGACATTCTACGAGTAGGTATATCTTATGACAAATCTTTAGTACCTATCATACTTTGATATAAATCATCTGATTTTCAGTCTGATCTAAATAAGTTTGATGTGAATATTAAATCCAATTATTCAACAGCTTCCAAACTCTACAAAATCATTTCAATAGCCTTCCATTTTATATAAATCTTATCAATCAAGTTAATTATTGCATAACAAATGCACAATAACCTATAAAAATTAAAACGCATCTGCGACTGCGCGAACTGTTACTTAGCGCTAGGGGGTCAATATTCGAGCCCCTAAACTTAGGGGGCCCCCTTAGCAGTTAGGTGTTACTTAAGCGTTGGTGAAACGGAAATTGATCTTAGGTGTCACCTAAAAGAGCTTAAGGGATCCCATAAATTTTAGGAGTCGTTGGTGAAAACGGACATGAGATATTTAGCTTACAGAAGCTGTTCTTATTGCAGATGAAACGGCTTTTTGTGTTAGCAAGAAGATACAATCGTGCCAGTCACGTTAGCATTATCAAAAACTAACAATACCTTCACAGATACAATGATTGAGCGTTATGTTTATAAACCCAAAACTTATTCAGGAACAACCTTGAACCAATTGCGAAGGCCTTGGCGATCGTCTGGCATTCCAACGGGTCCAACTTAGGGCTATGATGTCATCTGCGAAGCATCAGGAGACTATTGACATGTGCTAGTGAAACGATCCATGCTGTTTAAAAGCCAATATTACTTAGCTAGAATATAATATTTCATATGCTGAAATTGCTGAATAATGTGCCTTTTTAAGATAGGTATTTTTTTAATCAAAAATTTGTTAGTGAAATAAAACGGATCACTCACGTATATACTCAAATGTTTGCCTTTGTACTCAAATGTTATTGTTGTAACTTGTGTTTTATCCTGTTTTTTGTACAATAAAGTGTTTACTTACTTACTTACTTATATAAGTCTGGTTTAGCCGGACATGTTTCGGACTAATTCGTAGTCCTTCCTCTGGGAGCGCACTACCCAGCGGCACCCAGAAGAAGAAGGACCACGAACTAGTCTCACGAACTAAGCTCGACTTATATACGTGAGTGATAGCTTTTATTTTACTATGATTGAGTCTCACGGTAGTTTGATGTTGAAAGATGTTCGCAATTTTTCAGAGACATTTGTTATGACCCAGCAATTTTCAGATCCAATTTCGTGAGTTCGTGAGATTCAAAAGTTTTTACCCTGATGTTATGTCGGCGATGCTTACTTAGTACAATTTAAAACAAAGTGAAAATTTAGAGATGGGCCGACTACGGGTTTGTAGCTCATGTAGCACAAGTAAGTAAGAGAGTAAGACAGCCGGTGTAATTACGGGCACAAGAGACATTTCATCTTAGCTCTCTAGGTTGGCAACGCATCTGCGGGCCCTTCAGGGTTGTGGGTGTCTATGGGCAGTGGTGATCACTTACCATCAGGTGACCCACTTGCTCGTTTTCCTTCCTCGTCGTATTAAAAAAAAAAAAGTAGCACAACCATTCAGAAAAATCTCAAAATCTTAAAATTTTATGTCTGTCGCAGACCAGTATAAAATGACACCACACTGTGTACTTTTTGCTTAGGAGCAGGCCACTGCTAACACTGGACGTCTTAAAACTCCGCGGGGGAAAAGCGGGAATTCTTTGTACCGAACCCCATTACTAAGTGAGCGAGTCTTTTTACGACTAAAATAGCACTCCAGACCGAGACGAGTTCTCAGTTTTTTTGATTATGGAAATTATTTCAACATGTTTTAAGTTACTTATTCATTGAGCAATTTGTACTTCACATAGTACATTCGGCAGTTATTCCTACGTTTAATTTGTACTTGTACAAGTACGCGGGGACTTACGAGGTTGAATAGCGGCCATGGGCGTATTATAATGATAAACTTAGTTTTAATTATTATTGCGTGCCCTTACAGGGCGTCATGGACTGACTTATTATACCAATGTAACATCTTTATGTATATGTACATGACTTGACCAATTAATAAATAAATAAATAAATAAATAAGGGGTGGAGGGAGGTTAGGAGGGGAGGTGGTCCAGACCAGACCATTACGCTGCGATAATCTGTGACTGACACACAAATTTAAATACTTTGACCTCCCCATAAAAAGCTCTATAACATAGTTATACCTATGTATAGGGGCATAATGATGGAAGGAGAACATTTTGCAGGAGCGCCATAATATTATTCCGATTCCCTAACAGTTTGTCGGGCACAAGCGAATAACACACGGAGATGGCAATAGCTATGAAGAAATAGTTTCAATGCTATGGTCGGCCATTTTGTGGTACCATGGTGTCGGACGGAGACTTTCTTCAGGAGAAAATGCTTACAGTACCTAAAATAAGTGACATTGACAGTGACATGTAGGTACGAAAAACAATGCTGGCCTTTGCACCAAGTATCGCCATTTGATACGCTTTATCGTTTTTGTAATTACTGTTAGAGTTAAACATACCTACGAGTTAGCCTTCATGATCATAATGCCTAGTGAAATAAGTTTTTGCTAAAAAAACATGTTCTGTTCTACTTTTTTTTGCGGGCTGTAACTTTGTGGCCTTTAACATAATAACGTAATTGAATTGAATTATGACTTAATAGCCAAACTATCTATCGTGTTGTGTTGATAGATAATGTTTTATCTTATGATATCTACATGTAATTAGACAGTGAAACCAATTAGAAGCAATGATTGGATGTCGGTTAATCGCCTAAACAAGAAAAATATAAATACCTAATTACCATATTTTAATTCGTTCTAATTTTGTTGTAGGTATAGATTCAACCAAATTCTCGCATCCAATTTTAAATCCATTTTAATTTAGTGAACGTTCAAAAATTAACGCTTCAAGAATTTGGTAGGTAGCTTTATATAATTTGTTATACACTATATTTACACTATTTATTATTGTTATTATAGCGGCTGTAGTAACACAGTACACAGTGTCTTGCCTATTACGGTTCTAAACAGACAACTGTGGCTTAGTAGCAGGTTAGCAGGGTTCAGTTAATGGCATAATAGGAACCCTCTAGTCAGTATAAAACACATGAGGGGATAAAACGCGGCTTTAGTTTATTGACAAACCTGATCGGAAGCCCCTAAAGAGAATTATCTACACAAATACTATCATCATCACCAGTCTTTTTAGGGTTCCGTACCTCAAAAGGAAAAAAACGGAACCCCTATAGGATCACTTTGTTGTCCGTCTGTCTCGAGTGCGGAACCCTAAAAACGGAGTGCACCAACATGTCTGGCTAAATCAATGCGAACTTACGATAAGATAATCGGACATTAAGTAGGTAATTACGATACGAACTTTGTGTTCGAGTTACCTGTTCAAAAAATTGCAAGCAACGTACAGTCCGCGTAGTAAGAGGAGACCTGTACTCAGCAGTACGACAAAAAAAAACCGGCCAATTGCGAGTCGGACTCGCGCACGAGGGTTGAGTAGAAAGATTTTAACGCTTTTCCCCAGTTTTAAGAAGTCCAGTGTTAGCAGAGCCCTGCTCCTAAGCAAAATGTACGCAGTGTGGGGTCAACTTATATTGGTCTGCGAAATATACAGACAGACATACAAATTTAAGATTTTGAGACTTTTTGGAGTCGTTGTGTTATAAGAGATACCGTCATACCAAATTTCAAGTTTCTAGGATAACTGGAAGTACCCTTTAGGTTTTCTCAGTACGGCGATTTGTATGGAAACCACCTTTTTAATGACTGTATCTTTTGATTGCGTTCACTTGGAAGGTTGATTTTTTCACAGCTTCAAGAGACCGCAGGATTGAGTATTTAGTACTAATTTCAGCATGCTACCTCCACGCTTTCCAGAGAAAAAGGGTCTTGACAGACAGACAGACAGACAGACAGACGGACAACAAAGTGATCCTATAGGATTTCCGTTTTTTTCCTTTTGAGGTACGGAACCCTAAAAAGACTGGTGATGATGATAGTATTTGTGTAGATAATTCTCTTTAGGGGCTTCCGATCAGGTTTGTCAATAAACTAAAGCCGCGTTTTATCCCCTCATGTGTTTTATACTGACTAGAGGGTTCCTATTTTGCCGTTACCCAGTCTCAAAAGCAACACGTGACGTGGTACATAACTCCCAAGCAGAAAGGGATCCAAGAAGTGTTTCCCGAAACTCTCCAAACCGCAACGTTCTCGAACCTCGGAACAAACATTCACAAGAAAAGCAAACATTGCCACGTGTCGCACGCACGTAAACACGCGCGTGAATCACGGCGATGGCCGGCGTCGGGTTGCGGATTCTAGGCATCGATTCATTGACGACACGCTGTCGGGCGCGGCGGCAGCGGCACAGCCTAAAACAGTGGCTCAGAGTCACTAGTGTAGGTAAGTTTTAACCTCCGACGAAAAAGATTGGTGTTATACGTTTGGCCTGTGTATCTGTCTATGGCATCATAGCTCCCAAACGAATGTACCGATTTCGTTACGGTTTTTTTTAATCGCAAGCTAGAATAATCGAGATGGTTCTCAGCTAAGTTTCATTAAAATAGGTTAACCCGTTTTTTAAATATTGAAGTTTGACATTTCAAACCATTGTCATTACAATGTCGGGGTTTTCTACTTTTCTTAGTGGTTAGGTTTGACACAAGGAAACGTCTCGATCGCGTTCGCGTTTACGTCTGTGCCCTTAGTGTAAGTAATCAAAAAGCACAAAATACGTCTCGATCGCGTTAGCGTTAAAGTGTGAAATAGTATGAGAATTGCTTAACGCGAATGCGATCGAGACGTATTTCTTGGCTTTGTCAGCGATTACACTAGGCGCTCAGTGCCGTTAGTGTAATCAAAAAGCACAAAATACGTCTCGATCGCGTTTGCGTTAAAGTGTCAAATAGTATGAGAATTGTTAAGCGCGAACGCGATCGAGACGTATTTCTTGGCCTGGTCGGCGATTGCACTAGGCGCTCTGAATACTACTACGTACTATGGGAAAATTGGGAGCGGCCTAAGCGCAAGAGATAGTTACTCGACCTCACTTTCCCTTCAATCTGAATTAGGCTATTAAGGCTTCCTGTTTTTGGGGCTCGTTCACGGCAGTTATAATTAGAATTAGCCGACGGCCACTGTTTTTAACCCCCAACGAAAAAGAGGGGTGTTATGAGTTTGACCTGTGTGTCTACATGTATCAGTGTATCTGTGTGTCAGTGTATCTGTCTGTGGCATCGTAGCTCGCAAGCGGATGGACCTATTTCGATGCAGTTTATTTTTCGAAAGCTAGTTTTAATAAGTAAGTACCAGAATTTTGGCTGAATTTAGAATTTGAGTAGAGCGGTGGCACTACACGCTGTACGAGTTTTGTTAAAAAGCGTCGTAGTCGTAGAGACTTCTCTTAGAAGTTGGCAGCACTTACTGTCGGAAAGAAAGTGCTGCGTTTCGTTATTGTTTTTGGAAAAACGTTTGATTTGTAGATCGATTGAATTAAGTAGAAAACAAATGGGCAACTATCTTGTGTTAGTGTGACAATATGTAAAGAAGTAAGTACGGAACACATTCTTTAGTACATACCAGTTGAACTTCTGGCTGGTCGCGTCGCACACGCTAACTATTGCTCAGCATCAGCACATCCTCAACATTGTTGAAAGACCAGTCTAATAACACCCTACAATGGGATACATAAGAAAAAAAACCCGGACAAGTGCGAGCGTTCCTTGCAAAGATTTCCCTGCTTTTCCCCAGTGTTTTATTTTGTCCAGTATTAGAAGAGCCCTGTTCCTAAGCAATATGTACGCAGTGTGGGGTCATTTTATATTGGTCTGTGATATATACAGAACAGACAGACATAAATATATAACATTTTGAGATTTTTCTGAGTGGCTGTGCTACAAGAGCTACCTTCATACCAAAGTTCAAGTTTCTAGGACAACTGGAGGTTTTCACAATACGGCAATTTGTATGGAAACAACCTTTTTAACACCCGACGAAAAAGAGGGGTGTTATAAGTTTGATCTGTGTATCTGTCCGTGGCATCATAGCTCCGCTTTCAATGCGATTTTTTTTATGACTGTATCTTTTGATTGCGTTAAACTTAGAAATTTGATTTTTTCGCAGCTTCAAGGGACTGCAAGGTTAAAAATTTGATGTTAATTTCAGCTTGCTACCTAAACGCGTTCCATAGATAAAGGGTCTTGACAAACACACAGACAGACAACAAAGTGATCCTATAAGAGTTCCGTTTTTTCCTTTTGAGGTACGGAACCCTAAAAAACACTTACGTATTAGGCGAGGACCAAGAGTCTCTGATCTATGGCGCGGCCAGACAAATTGATAGACAGATGGACGGACAGTCGGACATGGTTGGCTATGAAACCCTGTAAATTCAGGCAAATTCTACTTTATATACATGCAACCAATGAACGAGTAACAAAGCGCTATGCAAAGCGTAACGGAGCGACAAAGTAAAAATCAATCCTGACAGACAGATTAAATTACTAGCTAGAAATTGATGTCATACGTCTAGGAATTAGATCTTGGTGGTTCGGCTTTCAGCCTATGATAAGGACTATAAAAATTGCCTACGCGGTACGTCAATGTGTAGGTAAACTACCTACTTAGGAATATATAATAATAATAAATATCATGGGACAAATTGACACCAATTGACCTAGTCCCAAACTAGGCAAAGCCTGTACTATGGGTACTAGACAACGGATAAACATACTTATACAGATAAATACGTACTTATATATACATATTAAACATCCAAGACCCGAGAACAAACATTCGTATTCATCATACAAACATTTGCCCCGACCAGGATTCGAACCCGGGACCTCAAGCTTCGTAGTCAGGGTCGCTAACCACTAGGCCATCCGGACGTCAAATGGGTGATAAAGGCAAGATTTTACACTGTGAATTTGGCGAGGAAGAAACCTTAGGTACTTACTTAAATCTTCAATCTTAATTCATAGCGGTAAACGTGAGAAGCGGTCTCAATTTATCAATTAAATTACAATAACGTATACATACACCTAGAATAACACACAAAACACAATTCCCCATTCAGCCAATGACAAAAAAGTGGTAGGTACCTATTTTTTTAAGTTGTTCCAAATCATCATCATCATCGCGTACGAGAGGTACGTTGAGTAAAGTCCCTGAATAGATTTTGATGTTGTTAAAGGTTATTTTTTAAAGTTATTTAAGTACACGTACATTTATTCTTTGAGGGTTCCGAACCGAAATGGTAAAAAAGGGAACCCTTGTGGTGTGACTCCGTCCGTCTGTCTGTGTGGCCGTCACGACCCCCGGCCCCTCTTAAGATTCTTCGACTGACGGTCGGGGTGTCAACATCAACGACGTCCGCTGAAGATGCCTCGGAGAGAGGCCAAACACGTGTCTAACTACCACACCTAAATAGTAACCTATTTTAGTGGTTGTGGTAATTTTGGCTCTGTGAGCATACTTAGTAGTTGACTATTTTATTTTCTATATGCGGAGGGAGCGCGGGAAAATTAATTGCATGAGAATAAATACTCGGCGCAGACGAGGCTATTTTGCATGACTATACTGCACTACTTCGCGGAGGAGCTAATCCAGTACTTGTAACTAAGTACAGTTTTTTTTTCGGCATGACGTCACTCTTAGGGCCCTGCACCAACCGTTGTGCGCATGGCCTGCCGACCCTGGAATCGCACCATACGACACCACGCAGCGCACCTGTCGTTAATCGGCTCCGATGACCGATATTAGGAATCGATCAGCATTTTTTTACGCGAAAGCGTGCGAATATGATATTGACGCGTGTTGTGTTGTGCATTGTGTTGATGTTGACATACAGAACGATACTTTACTATGACTATGGACACCATGGCACGTAGTACCTACTAAAGTGCTACCAGGTAAACATTTATTTATACTGGTGAATGCTTTCGTTCATTGGAAGGTGGGCCGAGTACTTGCCGGGTTTGGGTGGGCTGCAACCTGCCTGAAGGACATTTTGCTCCGTCCTATAATATCTACATAGAACCTATAATAAAGCTAAAGCAGCATCTGTGGAGCTTGAAATAGCGAAAGGGCACAAATTCACGGGGTGGTAGGACCTTGGGTGAGGTTCGTCCGGATCGCTACCACCATCTTGTTCCTACCACCGCCACACCACCACACCACCGTGTTCCGATGTGGAGAGTAAGACAGCCCGGTGTAACACGAGCACAAGAGGCATTTCATCTTAGCTCTCTAGTTTGGCAACGCATCTGCAAACCCCCCACGGGGTTGTGGGAGTCTATGGGCAGTTGTGATCACACTTCGTTTTCCTTCCTTGTCGTTTGAAAAAAATACAGACGAAGATATGGAATCAGCTTCCAGCGGCAACATTCCCGGAGCGATACTACAGCTTGGGGATCTTTAAAAAACCGGACAAGTGCCAGTCGGACTCGTGCACGAAGGTTCCGTAGAAAGATTTTAACGCTTTTCCCCAGTGTTTTAAGTTGTCCAGTGTTAGCAGAGCCCTAAGCTGCTTCTAAGCAAAATGTAGGTACGCAGTGTGGGGTCATCTTATATTGCTCTGAAATCTACAGACAGACATGAAAATTTAAGATTTTGAGAATTTTTGAGCGGTTGTGCTATTTATAAGAGCTACCTTTATACCCACCAAATTTCAAGTTTCTTGGACAACTGGAAGTACCCTTTAGGTTTTCAGAGTAGGGAAATTTGTATGGAAACAACCTTTTTAATGACTGTATTGTATCTTTTGATTGCGTTGACTTAAAAGTTTGATGTTTTCACAGATTCAAGGGACGGTAGGCTTGAATATTTGGTATTAATTTCAGCCTGCTACCTCCACGCGTTCTAGAGACAAAGGGTCTTGACAGACAGAGAGACAGACAGGCACACCGGACAACAAAGTGATCCTATAAGGGTTCCGTTTTTTCCTTTTGAGGTACGGAACCCTAAAAACAGGATTCTAGGATACGAATACGCTTCATCCTGTTCGGTGTCGAGAACCTTGGTCCGAAGATTCCTACTGTTCCCTAGCGTTTTAATTGTAATTAGGTGTAGGTACTTACTTAATTAGGCACCACAAAGCATTCGCAACAGGCAGAAAACCGCGCTGTCGCTATGGTAAATTTTTGGGTATTCTAATTATGCAAATAAATTACTTCTTCGGGAATAAAAACACAATGTTTTAACATGAAATACATATAACTCACGTATAATATAGACGTTGGTGAGTGCAGTCCGACGTGTATCGGATTAATGCGTAGTATCGGATTAATCCGGGAGCGCACGATTTGGCGACAGTGAAACGACTAAACTCGATTTATGTACGTGAGTGATCCGTTTATTTCTCTATAAAGCACAATGTCATAATTAAACCACGAGAATTTAAATAAAAAGCATTACTTAACAAACCTAAGTCTAAATATTTTGCGCTGGAAAGATCGAAATTAAGGTTACGTTAGCATCTGTACTTATTTGACTGTAAGGAAAAGTGTAGTCGTCCTGATTTTAGGTAATGATTATGATTAACTACTCATTAAACTAGTAAACTAGGTACATATAACATATGAATTTACATTATACCTAATTCAATAAACATAATTTCAATTATGTTAAAGCGATGATTACTTAAATAGTCTAGCCGTGACGAAGCCAACTTATACTATTCGTAGGTACCTACTAATAAATACCTACCAGGGTTCTTGATTTATACTATGTACCTACAATATTTACTCTAGGTATTGAGACTATCGAGTCTATACCTATACTAAACTAGCATTGTTTACCTACTAATATTACAACAAACATGAATGAAAGTGGGACTAAATATCATGGATAATCTTGTCATAGGTCAGGATAAGCCTCTTTTAGATCAAGAGATTTTCAAAAGAAAATTTACTTTAATAGGAGCTTTTGTAGTTTGTAACGTGCATAATACTAACCGCATCATTTAATGATACTGTTTAATAAATCTTCGTCTTTTTCTTTACTTAAATGTAGCCGCAAGTAACCTCTACAACTCTACATCTACAGCGAAACGTACCTAGTAAAAAGTAGGGTTAAGTACAACTTGCGCGAAGTAGAGGCTCTATGCCTCGCGCAAAATGTAGCTTTATTTTCCATCTTCCCCTGCAAGTTTCGAGGCTTAGATGAATAAGAGAGATCCTTCGATCATTCGCAGTGGATGAATTACAAATACAAAACTGGGGCTCAGAGGCCCGAGTACGAATATTCGAATCCTGCTCAACGTAATCGAGTAGTAACATTATCGAGAAATTCGTGTGACGTTTGGAACAGCGCCCGCCCGTGAGCGTATTTGGAACTAAAATTTAGTATGAGGTTTCTCGATTTAACGTTAACGTTTCGAACATAACGTTACGCAGAATTCGAAAACTCGTGCTCGGCCTACAGTTGTAAAACGTCACACACTGACGTAGCCCCACTTGTTCAGAATTGGTCCAAAACACCTTACCGGGTGGCGTGAAACCTAGTTCCAAAAAAATACTATTGCGCTGCAAGGTGGCCCAGTTACTCTATTAAGCAAGTACTATTGTAAACACGTCTCGATTTACCCAATCAATCGCAATTCCGTAGTTAATAGTACTTAAACGTGCTGATACATCAACACGATCTTACATAACATCTACCTATGTATGCAAGTCCTAAGCAAAACGCTTACCATTAATTTACTATTGTCAATAAGGTAATTGGAGTTCAAAAAAAGTCCTTGATGAATAGCAATTTCTTGTGCGTAAACAAATGACGCTCTGTCCTATTTAGTCGTAACCTCGTAACTACGTTAACCGGGCGACTCCACCGCAGGCTGTCAACATGATTGGCATGAGTTACCACGACGTACTTCTTACTAACACAGTAGAAGAGATACACAAAAGAAATGGTGAGTCGTCAGGAGGTTTATAAATTCCACTTTAACGATAAATACACCAGGTATACTAGAAATTGATATTCATGAAACTTGTCAACTGGCATCATGCGAGTACGTATAATGTTAAAGTTTTGAGAGTACTTACGTACGTATTTAGGTAGAATGTTAAAGGCTAGAAACATGGCAAAAACGTAGGTCGTAAACATAGTAGGCCTCCCCCGCGGCTTTCCACTCACACCGGTCTTGTGCTTTCCGCATCCACCGCGGTTCCGCGATCTTTACCAGGTCGTCGCTCCATCTTGTTGGACGCTTACCGACAGCTTGTCTCCCGGTCCGCGGATGCCATTCGAGAACCTTCTGACCCCATCGGCCATCACTCCTGCGAGCAATGTGCCCCGCCCACTCCACTTAAGTTTCGCAATTCTTCGGGCTATGTCGGTAACCTTAGTTCTACTGCGTGGGTCTATGCAGATGGTAAGTGATCACCACAGCCCATAGACACCCGCAACCCCGGAGGGTTCGCAGATGCGTTGCCAACCTAGAGAGCTAAGATGAAATGCCTCTTGTGCCCGTAATTACACCGACTGTCTTACTCTCGACGTTTTCCTGACACGCGGCCTGTGAGAACAATTTTTCGATTGATCTGTTAGCTGCTTTCTATATAGATTTTAGCAAATAGATAGACTCTATTATTTCCTTATACCCATACAAATTTTTGAACCTGCCGACATATACATGCCTTGCACAATAGTTAACCATACCTACGAGTACTTACCTACTCAAAGTCTATACTTACCAAAATGTATAAAACACGTCTTATTAGCACCGTTTGTAAGCTTTCACTGTTCCACTTGTCGCTAACGGTCGACCCGGAATCTAGAGCCCCTTCCGAAGTTCGAAATTCGAAGTTCGTATCCGACCGTCCCGCACACACCAACATAGTTTAATACGAAAGCGAGAGGGACACTCGGACACGAACTTCGAATTTCGATCTTCGGAATAGTGGGGCTCAGAGTACCGCTAAAAGGCGATGAAATCGTTTGAGAAAAAGTGAACGACCTGTGGTACATGCAGAGGCGGCTGGCCTAGATCGGGTAGATCCTGTACTATTGTCAGTACAAACCGTATTTTTAACGGGTTTCTTTTCAAGTAAGCATGTCTGTATTTCATTGTACGAAAATAGATTTTCTTGCCTTTTAGGTATCTTCAAAAGTATCAAATGCAAAAATGTGAATTAATCATCATACGCATCTGGACAAAGGTATAATTTAAGTTCTCCGCCCATAACTGTTAACCTACGTGCTAATGAAAAGAGGCATTGCATTCTAATTTGCATACTTATCTGACATAACACCAGGAAAGCGAACATTACAACAACCTTTACCCTCAGTACAGTTGAGGATAAATAATGTTGGTACATCCCTTTCAAGAAAATCATAACTGTACTTTACAATATGAGATGTAGATGCGTCACCATGCGGCCGGTTGTACCAAATTTTCGGGTCACTGACTCATATGACTAAGAACTTTTTAAAGACTAAGTTACCTCAGGTATCCTCAAGAGGCATACTGTGCTGCTAAATTATTACGTTCATTCAACTTTCCTGGGAAAATGATTCATTGTTTAAAAAGTTAAAGAGACTACAATTTTACTAGACGCGCATTTCGTAATATAATAACACACATATCACTGCAAAACAGATACACAACGTTCGAACAAGCAAAACAGTCTGCTTTTTCTATGTTGAATGACATACTTACTTACTAATGTAAAGTTACTTTTATATAACTAAAAACCGGGCAAGAGCGTGTCGGATACGCCCAGGATGGGGTTCCTAAGCCATTGCGAAAAAGCCCTGGCATAGATCATAATTATAGATCATAGATACCTAATTTTAAAGGTATTTTCATCACACCTATTCGAAACCAGTATTAGCAGAGCCCTACTCCAAAGCAAACTATTAGTACGCAGTGTGGGGTCAATTTATATCGGTTACTGACATAGACACACATAATTAACTATTACTTCTAAACCTATAAAGCCTGCTTATCTCTGATAGTTTTCCTTTTAAATTCACTATATGCACTACTGCTATGATTTTTTTCCCATTTCCAAATATAACAGTTTCTCTGGTAGAGGGGGGGGGGGACAAAATCTATTTTAGCTAATGTAGACTTGAAGTGACGTTTATGAATAAGGCCATTACTGTATAAAAACAAAATTATTAATTTAAGGTAAGTATACCTAATAACATACCTTGAAATCTTGAATTCATGGGGTCCCTGCGCTTAAGCTTCTTTCAGAGTTGCAAAAGCGCTTGGTTGATACAACCTGTGACCTTTTAAAAGCATGGCAGTTTTCTTTCTCAAAGAATCAGCATCGCCATTCAGCGAGGAAACGCGCTCCTAGGTACCAGCCTTTTGTGCACCATGCCACGAGGGCCTTATTCAGATTTAATTTAGTTATAAGTTTTAGTTTAATTCGTTTTAGCTTGGATTTATTGTCATTGTAAGCTATTTCTAAGATTATTGATATCGTTAAAATATGAATAAGCAAAGAGAATAACAGTATTTCTAATTGATTTATAAACTTTACCTACACTACGTTATTTTTATGCAACTACATATCAGGTTTTAAAAAAAAGTTAGGTATACTACAAACTATAGTGCATTTTCAAAGCGGACATGCATATATACTTAAGTATTTAACTACTTAGTACTTACCTAAATATTTTTAGGGTAAAACAGAATTGCTTTTCCATTAAATCTACGTGCGAAGCAAACATTATGTGATACGCATAGTTAGTCACATAGCCCATTTATACTTGGAATCTAAATTACTTAATGCACATTTCTAAATAAATGCAGCCTTGTGTATGCAAAATAAAAAAATCGCGATAACAAACAAAATTATGGGCAACTTATTGACATAGATAAATCTATGTACGAGTATGACTGTATAGTACCTAATCGTATACCACTTTTTTTTAATTTGCGATTGTTCATTACTGGCAACTTGAGATATGTGAGGTTCCGTAGAAAAAAAAGCAATGATACTGACTCGAAACGAATTCCAATGTTGCCAATGTATAATATTTACAAGCGCGATTAGGCGCCAAGGTCGCCGATTAGCTGCCGATCAAATATCTGGCCCACATTAGTGATATGTCACTATATGTACCGTTGACACCCTGACACAGTGACTCGATCTCCATGGCTGTAACGGTGTCATCTCATTAACATTACCTCTAAATGAGGCAGTTGGTAATCTACACGGTCGATTTAATTCATTAAAATGGTAGCCGATATGGAATAAAATAAAATCGACCAAATGTGAGTTGGGAACTGTAGCAGATTTTTAAGTCTTCACAAACCTTTACGCTTATAATTTAGTAGGATGCACAATCTTAAAACCATACGCGAGTTCTTAGTTCGGGGCGAACCATAGTTATTGGAGAAATTAAGAAATGGGTGCACTATTAAGCGAAACTGGGCATCCCAGCATAGACAGAGTTACTATAAAATAATTAATTTCAGATCTAACAATAAAAGCAATAGCTTACAATAAAAGAAGTATTCAAGTATAATATTTGTCTGAATTGCGGTAAAAGCATCCCTTTTGGGATGTGCTAAGTGAACTATCAGTTTTAAACTCGAAAGTTTTACGAACTTGAAATTTTAATTAAGTCAACGTTTAAAGCAACCAATTGATGTTTCACGGAATTAGTAAGCAAAGCAGCTGATTTCTTTTGTTTTCTCTGGTTACTATAAACAAAGACAATGACACCTCACCTAAATATTATTTTGATCGATTACAAATGTTGCACTTTTAAAATGACGCGTGTGTGAATCAGGACTACTGTATTCAGTTCAATGAGTCATTTTTTTTTAGATTCAGATTACATTGTCTGTAAGTACTCTTTCTAGAACTGACCTTTACTCTTTCTTATATATATACATGGAAATACTTACCTAGTTATAAATAGAAGCGAGTTATAGCCAAAATTGTATAGTAGACCTTTTTTCGCATTGTTGCTCTACTTTATTTAATACCTAATCGTTTAAAAAATACGTGACCCGGAAACAACATTGACTGAAAGCAAAGATAAGTATTAATTAAGTTAAGGCTAACAAAACCAGAAAGGGAATATTTTTTATGCAAAAGATTGGGGGTGAAGGGATTGCTTATGCAAATAAATTCCAGTGTTTTTTAACACGTAACAAGACGCCTGAACATCGAACAACTTCACAACTTCAATTCAGAGGCACATTTCCAATTTTTGAAGCATACTGAAGATACCTACAATCTCTTACAACATGAAAGATTTGAATGAAATCGTGCCCTACCATCACCTTTATTGAATAGGTGACCTGCTTGCTCTGCACAGGAATGTATCTAGGTATGTTATTTATTTATTTAAATTTATTGTTTTCAAAAAGCTAGAGAGAAAGTTACGAAAATGCTGAATAAAAGCCTTTTAATGTATACTGCTACTTAGGTACCTACAAATAATTCTTCAATTAATCTTTTTTTGTAATAAAAACTTTTGCCAATAATAATACATATACAAATATATTTTCCTTAAAATGAGGAGGTAGGTAGGTACAGAAGAGGCGTCCAAAAAACCCGGAGGTAGGTACGTACGAGGGCTGTTTGATAAGTACCCGTTTATGGAAAAAAAAACATTTTTATTTTTGTATATATGCATTTATTTTTCTACGTAGTCACCTTTTAACTCTATACATTTGTTCCACCTATACTCAAGCTTCAATAAACCATCCAAAAAGTATGATTTTGGAAAGTCATTAAAATAGGCCTCTGTGGCGGCAATGACTTCGTCATTTGATCCAAATCGCTTGCCACCGAGCCATTTTTTTAGGTTGGGAAACAAAAAGAAATCGCATGGGGCCAAATCTGGAGAATACGGGGGGTGGGACAATAGTTCGTAGCGTAACTGTGCTAATTTAGCCGTCACAACTCTGGACGAATGAGCCGGGGCGTTGTCGTGATGAAACAGTACTTTTTTCTTTTTTAAATGGGGTCGTTTGTCCTTCAACACGGCGTCAAATTCATCCAATAAATTGGCATAGTACTGCCCTGTTATTGTTTTTCCCTTTTCTAAATAGTCAATATGTATAATACCCAGCGAATCCCAAAAAACGGTCGCCATAACCTTTCCAGCCGATGGGACGGTTTTCGCTTTCTTTGGAGCAGGTTCACCCGGTAAAATCCACTGCTTCGACTGCTCTTTCATTTCCGGGGTGTAGTGGTGGACCCACGTTTCGTCCACGGTCACGAAACGACGCAGAAACTACTTCGGGTTACGTTTGAACACGGCCAAACACTGCTCCGAAGTAGTCAGTCGGTTCCGTATTTGCTCCTCCGTGAGTAAACGCGGCACCCACCTCGCCGATACTTTCTTCATACCCAATTTTTCTTTTAACATATGTTGTACCCTCTCGATTGAAACGTTTACAGCATCAACGATTTCTCCAAGTTTAATTCGGCGATCGGCTAAAACGATATTTTTAATTTTCTTAACCATATCGTCTGTAGTCACCTCAACTGGCCGGCCTGGGCGATCCTCATCAAAGACGGTTGTTCTCCCCCGCTTAAACTCGTTATACCAATATCTGACGGTTGTCATAGAAGGAGCACATTCATGGTTAACCGCTTACATTCTTACTTTTATTTCATCACATGTTTTTCCTTCCAAAAATAAGAATCTAATTACAGACCGATACTGTGCTTTCTCCATTTTAACAATTTTAAGTTCACGCCTTCACTGAATCGTTGTCAAATGAGATAAAAAAACGAAAGAATGCCATTTTTTTTAATTTTCCCGCCTCTGAAAAATGGCTTAAAAAGGTGGTATACTTATTTGCGGCCAGTGATATTAATATATTTAGAAAACGGGTACTTATCAAACAGCCCTCGTACGTGATAAGTTTCCTGCTATTATAACTTAATTAATTTGTATAGTACCTAACTCAGTAATATTACTCTATCGCTTGAAATAATAACTTGGAATGTCTAAGCCCCGCTTCTAAGTTTGGCTCGTGCTGAAATAGTTATTTCTAAATGCGGCGATAGTCTGCGGGGCTCGCGAATGGCCAGCAGCTGTTTGCATACCCACGACACTCAAATACCGACATACCTAACCTACCTACATCAGACACAGAATCTAATCATTTGAAAAACGTAGCGCTCACTATAGGCTCTCATTTGAGTTCAAACTGACAGATCTACAGCCAGATCGAAATGAAAATGAAACTATAAAACTGGTCAAGTGCGAGTCGGACTCGCGCACGAGGGCTCAAAGATTTTCATGCTTTTCCCCAGTGTTATAAGTTGTCCAGTGTTAGCAGAGGGTCGAGCACGACTTTACGAATGCTGCGTAACGTAAAATCGAATAGTACACGTTGTCGAGTTTGTATGACGCTTGGAACAGCGCCCGTCCGTGAGCGTATTTGGAGCTAAAATTTAGCATGAGGTTTCTCGATCTCGATAGGTACGATAACCGTAACGTTACGCAGCATTCGTAAAGTCGTGCTCGACCCTCAGAGCCCTGGTCCTAAGCAAAATGTATGCGTGTGGGATCATTTTATATTGGTCTGTGACAGATACCGACAGACATAAAAATTTAAGATTTTGAGATGTTTCTGAGTGGTTGCTGTTCTATAAGAGCTACCTTCATACCAAATTTCAAGTTTCTAGGACAAAAGGAAAGTACCTACCTTTTAGGTTTTCGCAGTACGGCAATGTATAAGGAAACAACCTTGACGTACCTATTTTTTGATTGCGTTGACTTTTTCACAGCTTCAAGGGACTGCAGGTTTTAGTAATTTGATATTAATTTCAGCATGCTACCTCCACGCATTCCGGAGAAAAAAGGTCTTAACTGACAGACAGATAGACAGACGGACAACAATGTGATAATGCTTATAAGGGTTCCGTTTTTCCTTTTGAGGTCCGGAATCCGAAAAAGTACCTACGTGGATAAACGAAACAATCAGTTTGGTGATTTCGGATGCCCTGCACTGCACCGATTCAGATATAAAACTAAGTAAGTACGAGGGCTGTTTGATAAGTACCCGTGTTTTGAAAAAATAAAACATTTATTTTTTGGACACGTATATTTATTTTTCTACGTAGTCACCTTTTAGCTCTATAAACTCGTTCCAGCAGTATTCTAGCTTTAATAAGCCACCCAAAAAATAAGATTTCGGAAAGTCGTCGAAATAGGCCTCTGTGGCGGCAATGACCTCTTCATTTGACGCAAATCTCTTTCCGCTGAGCCATTTTTTTAGGTTTGGGAATTAAAAAAAGCCGTATGGGGCTAAGTCTGGAGAATAGAGTGAATAAGGTAGCAATTCATAGTGTAATTTTTCTAATTTTGCCCCTGCGATTGTGGACGAGTGAGCTGGTGCGTTGTCGTGGTGGAAAAGAACTTTTTTCTTTGTTAATTGGGGTCGTTCATTCCTTTAAACAGAATAAAATTCGCTCAAGAAATTTTCGTAGTATTGCCCTGTTATCGTTTTTCTTTTTGTAAGTAATCATTATGTATGATTCCTTGTGAGTCCCAAAAAACGGTCGCCATGACCTTTCCGGCCGATGGGACGGTCTTTGCTTTCTTTGGAGCCGATTCGCATTTTAAGATCCTCTGCTCTGACTGTTTATTATTTTCTGGGGTATGGTTATTAATCAACGTTTTGTCCACAGTCACAAAACGAAGCAGAAACTCATCAGAATTGCTTCCATACTTTGCTAAACGTTGCTTCGAAGTGGTCACTCGGATAAGCTTTTGTTCCTCTGTGAGCAAACGGCCTGAACAGTCTTCGTTAAAGACGGATGTTCTGCCCCGTTTGAATTCGTTATACCAATATCTGATAGTTGTCATAGAAGGTGTATTATCCTTGTAAACACGTTGTATCTATACTTTTATCTCTTCACATGGTTTTCCTTCCAAAAACAGAAAAGGAATTACAAACGAAACTGTTCTTTCTCCATATTTGCAAATTGAAATCGAATTCTGACCTTCAACAGCCGTTAAACGAAAAAAAACAAAATAATGCTGTGATATATTTTTACCTTTTCTGACCCATAAAGGATGCATTAAAACCTTCGTATACATATTTTCAGCCAGTGATAAGAATAACATTTGAAAACGGGTACTTATCAAACAGCCCTCGTAAGTACCTATCCTAAATGAAGACTACTAAACGGCCAAGGTATGAAAGGCGCTGAAAGACCGGAGAGCAGTAGGCAGAGCACGAGTTTTCGAATCCTGGGTTACGTAACGTTATCGTATCGAAATCGAGAAACCTCGTACCTGTTAAATTTTAGTTCCAAATTCGCTCGCGCACGGGCACTGTTTCAAACGCCATACAAATTTCTCTATAACGTTACTAGGTACTCGATTACCCTCAGCCCCTTCAGTCATACCCGTAGCTCAAGCTATAGGTCCTACTATACTCTCGGATACTACTCTATCAAGTCTCTACTCTATACTCATACTAATGCTCTAACTTCCTTGTACTTTACTTAACTCTCGGCATACTTATAGCCAACCTGTTGTTACCTACTTGAGTTAGCCAACAGCAGCCCTCTGTGACAATTTTTTTAGCATGCTGTTTTTGTATATTTACGAACCCATACATCTTCTTCGCACAATCTTCCTAGTAGAAGGTAATGTATGATTTACGTTCACGACATAAGCTAATAGTGTGCATGGTATGCGCAAGACACTGAAGCCTTGATTATTTATATGAATCACTTCGAACAACGATCTTAACTTACGACTACTTATAAGTTAAGACACGTTCCAGTCGTTGTTTATTTAAATACTGCAGTAAACAGAGTCAACAATTACCTGCTCCCGCAGGGACGAAGTAGGTACACAAAGCAACCCTGGCCAGGTAATCAGCGCGTAAAAAGCATTTTTTCCGAAGCATGGAATTTTAATTAAACTAACTTTGGCACGGTCCTCAAGTACTTACGTAGGTAGGTATGTTAACCGCATAATACCACGCGCGCATGTAAAATGATAATATAGGTAGGTATTAATGTATAGTCTTCTAGACATGTCCTAGGCATTACATTTATGTACAAAGTCCTTAGCAAGAATGTCACTCTAATGTTAATTGTTTCAAGTTCAAGACTGTTCTTCTGTGTTTAAGTGAAAGTTAAAGTTAAAAGATAACTAAAATATGTTTTTGTATTTTGATGCATTAGGTAAACATCAAAAACAGGTAGAACACTAGATGTTAATGCTACCTCTTTTTAAGTTTACTTACTTATGCATCAAAATACAGAAATAGGTACCTACATAAGTAATCATACTCCAGTTAACCCTACCCTTAATGAGGTTTTAATGAAATAATGATGAGCACTGCAAAATTTGTATGAGCAATAGCGAACAGTTAAAAGGAGTTTCGCATAACTTTATTTGTATTGTTTAGTTAACAAGCATCCAGTGTAGTCGAAAGCATACGCTATCGCGCAACATTCCTTGGCCGTTCATTCGCACGCCGGCCGCCCGCAGTTCGAATTCGGCGCGGTAACAGAAGCAGCCTCTCCCGCCATTGACTTGACAGCTATAGCCAGGCGCAGCTACTCGCCTCGCGCGCTGGACCGTGGACCGCTCGCTCTTTCGGTGTCCACAACTTTACAACGTGTTATTTTGTTTCTATTTAATCCGTGTTCATGTGCAACTAGTTTTTATTAAACACAAAAAAACTTTATGTGTAGTTAAGTGAACGAACAATTACAATCAATGGAATAAACAGTGGCTTGGGGTTCTTAACGGTATGTAAGTTGTGTTGTTTTTTGTTTTGATTGTGTGACCTCGCGGTTATCGCGCGGTCCGTGCGAAACTCGGACTTCTAACAAGCTGTGCTTCCTTTGTTTAGGACGCCGACGCCCACGCTCCCGATATTGTAAACTGTAGTACCGCCGTACTACGAGCGCAGTATTTATAATGTTCGAGGAAAGAAAAGTTAACGTATGTGAGGGTGTACCCTTGAATTCGGCTTCGTCAGGTGCGGCTAATATATTTCTGAATACTGGTAAAATTACTAAAGCGAAATCTGATGGGACTGTCATTCATCTCAACACAGGTGATTGTCAAATACCTATGATATCTATATAACATTTTCCTTCACTTTTTAACCGAAACAAGTTTAATTAAAGTTTGCGTTTATTTTTAGAGAAACCGGCTGACGTTGGCGTGCACATAAACACGACGTTGTCCATAGCGTCTTCTAAGAAAATAAAGTTACTATTTGTTTTGAACTTTTTGTTAAGTGTTATATGTATTGTAATAAGCGGTGCTATTGCATTGTATTACTGGAATGAACTCATGGCAATGAGGAGACAGCTGGAGACCATGAAAGATCAGTTAATTATGCAAACGCTGAGGGACAATGTGCATCAAGATAAACTGGAACAGAGTGCATTAATTTCAAACCTGAGGCCTCCCTTCCATGGGCCTGAAGTCCGGGAGCCCCGGATGGACATGCGAGCGGACACCCCTCCTAGAAAGTACTATGTTGAGGACCTGGGGGAAGACATGTTGTTAGTGGACTCCAGCAAGAAGATAGACAAGGGTGAAAAGCCGGAGCTAGACTTACCAGTTTTCCAAAAAGGTAATTTACCTAAAGATAATAATAAGTAAGATAATAATTTACCTAAGTCCTAATAATACCATTGCAATTTAAATATCTGCTAAAACCCAACTTTGCTAAATTGGAAGTAGGTAATTAACATAACAATAATGTAGTTCCCTAATTATTCTCCTAAACCAGTTAGCCTCAATAACCAATTCCAGTTATAATTAGTTGCCATTAAATTAAGTATTTTTGTTTCCAGAGCCCCTAGTTGTGCAGTTTAATGGTGCTATGAAAGAAATAAATCTTGGGAAAAAAGGTAAATACTTAACAATATTTATATTACATATTACTATGTGCCTACCTATTACACCATATCTGCCATCTCACCATCTGTACAAGAACCACAACACAAACTTATGGAACAAATGCATCCTGTATTGCTCATCTATAGACCTTCATTCATAATTATGAGCAAGTACATATATATGCAATTACATAATGCATAATACCGCATAATTCTCCTCCAGGTGCAGATCCTATCTCTAATTCATAATACAACTAGCTAAAGTCTATATTCACTACAATCAATTTTGTAATGATTTCATAGTAATATAAGTATTGCAAATATGTCGTTTGTATGATAATTTAAATGCTGACCACAGGATGTGTGTACAACACAAAGCCTTGATTATTTGCATTATTTTATTATGACTGTGAATTAATCTCAACTTTGTGTGGCCTTTTTATCTATATAAATAGAGTTAAAAGTTAATTATATGTAAGTACTTGAACAGCAGCCAAAAATAAAAAATAACATAATTATACTTGTACCATTACCAGCTAGGGTAAAAGTGTATTCACATTTTTATTAACAAAACATCAATTAAACATTTCCATGAATCATTACATCATCAGCTAATTGCTTCCTTAAAAACTATCCATTTCAAGTTACAATAGGGCATTCAGCGCATTTTTGTGGACTCCTATGACTCTTAACAATGGCTGTCCAGTAGCTAATTAGTCCCATAAGCGACAATTAAATGGACAGACGATGTAACATGATCCTTCCTTTGGTTCCTTTATTTATATAGCAGTTAGAAAGATATAACTTATCTTAACTGCTAGCTTGACAGATGGAGCGATAAATTACATAATGTTTGTAAATTCTCAGTAGGTAGGTATGTGTAGTGTTTATTTCCGGTGAGTTAAAAAACTTGGTAAAATCATGGTGCTGTTTATTGAACGCGTGTTTTTCCAAAATTATTATTTTTCAAAAGACCTACCGAAAACCTTAATATAGAGGTACAACTAAATAAATAAATCTTAACCCGCTCTATCGTGCGTACCAAAACGTTTGAAATAGGTACGACAGAGCTTCTGCGGGCGATATCTTTATACTAAGGAATTATGTAGGTTTCAGCATGAAATTTGAGGAGTAGGTAAGATTGAAAGGGAAGCGAGGCTTCTCATGCTCATGCGGACAGTTCAGAGCCTCTAGTGTAATCAACGGCCAAAAAAAAAACGTTGAATTATTATAGACACATTAGCAGCGTCACTAATGGCACGTTTCGACAACAAACAATTCTCATACTATTTGACACCCGTAACGCAAACGCGATCGATACGTAGGTAGCTACCTACCTATTTCTGGTCGTTTCATTGCATTGCAAGCAAATTTTGTTGTAAGGGGAAGAACTGTATTTGCTTGCAACTGTTTTATCAAATTAAATAGGTAGGTACGTGCGATGTTTTTCGCGGAAGACCTAAATGCACGTTATCCGATTATATTTATCTTTTGATATATTAATTACGTTTTAACTTGTTTTCAGTCTCTTGACTTCCGCAGGTATTATCAGAAACAAACATCCCACGCATTTATTTATGCTGAAACCAAGTAAAACGTCCTGTGAAGCGATTACAATACTTAATAGAACAGAGGGTCGAGCACGGCTTTACGAAAGCTGCGTAACGTTACGGTTATCGTATCGAGATCGAGAAACCTCATACTAAATTTTAGTTCCAAATACGCTCACGGGCGGGCGCTCGCTGTTCCAAACGTCATACAAACTCCACAACGTTAATATTCGATTTTACGTTACGCAGCATTCGTAAAGTCGTGCTCGACCCTCGTAGAGCTAAAGCTCAGCGGATTTGAGTTGTTATGTTTTAATTAACTTTTTTTACCCATTCGAAGTTACACTTAACAAGCGTACAAAAAATATTTGAAATGGTACGGGTACAGTCAGCGTCATATATATGGTGACATCCAAAGTGATCAAATAGTTCGGCACACCATACGATTTGTATACTGACTGTACGTAATGCCTAAAGTGCAAAAGGCTTGAAATCAAGAAATGTACAAAAATATTTGTACTTAATGGTATGTAATGTCTACCTAAAGGAAGTTTAGCGAAGATAAACTTTTAATTGGGTACTGCTCGGATTACACACATACGTATAAGCAAAGCTTACGATTACAAAAGTACTCCAATCAATAAAGTATTTTGTTATTGTAAGTACCTACCTGTTAAGTAGGTATATGACTAGTCTGTTAACTCACTTCAGATATCATGACCGCACTACATGTCTTTATCTAGTGTTCGTGTCCCTCTCAACCCGCAGCTAAGTAGGTATTAAATAACAAAGCCAATCAAACATTGAATGTTCAACTGTAATTGCACTGATTAGGTATTATAAGATATTGCCCGATATCGTTTCAAGGTGCTTTCTATATTTACTAACAAAATGACATCATCATTAATTATAGAAGGGGTAATAGTTTAGAGAAAAAGAGAAAATGGGGTCCCCATATTTGCTGTTGACCTTGCTTAAATTAGGTCAAATGCTACGAAACGGTCAGGCAATTTACATATTTAACTAAATTGTTAACGCTTTCGGTACATCAATGGTGCTTATTTGAACGTCGAAACAATATTACCGGTATTTTCTATTTTAATAAAATAAAAATGTGTACTTATTAATTCCAAAAACAAAAAAAATCTGAATTGCAAAGCTTTGTAATGCATTTTTAGGGCCTTAAACACATTGGCTTGGATAATAACTAAATACAGTTCTATTCTACTAATTTCATACTGTAAGTACCTAGTGACGGCCTGGTTGTCAATTAGCATTTAAATTTAACAATCACCCTAATGAAGTTTTTCCCAGAGGCGATAAATAATCTTTTCTTAAAAAAAACTTTCCAGTTTAATTTTGTTTAACTTTACCATCTGTTGTTCTCTACATTCTCATTTACATAGATTCCAGATAAGATATTAGTAGATTACTAGCTCAAGTACGTTGCGAAGTAATTAAAGCATAAAACGCAGCAATGATTACATTAAAAGTAGGTTTGATAAACAATTATCTATGTATGTAGGTATTTGTTTGTGGCAAGCAGCCCATTTAAACACAGGACTTGACATGGATTCAATTTTTATTTTATTTTATTTTATTCATGACTGTATGCACTTGTCAACGTGTATTCTTTCATGTAAGTGTTTAGTGAAGTACCTTTACACATCTTCTATATTTTAGTCATACATAACAAATATTCAAAGGCAATTGGATAAATTTCAAAGTACCTACAATACGTCGCGGGTCAAAACAAGATATTTATGTTCTTGAATTAAGTTACACGAGTTAAGCATTTTGAATTAAACAGTATTTATGCTCCCGGGCCTATGTTAAAAAGAGCTATAGTCGACAACAATAAATGGGTTTTCGAGGCTTGTGTGCTGCCTGTCCTCTGAAATCCAAAATGGGTTTGGTAGTGTCGTTAATTGTGGACGAGTCCTTGCCACAGAATGAAAGGTGACAAGTAAAAAATACAAATACCTGTGTTGTATTAAAATGATTATTATCAACAAGAAATGACGGTCAAATTTTGTTTTTAAACTGTGTTACCTACGCTTTCAATGCTCGTATTCCTCGAACTGGTCTAATTTAAATGATGCACTCAAAACGAACGTGGTATTATGTTATGGTATCAGATACCTACCACCAATTGTGCCTTTTATCTTCATGCCTACCTAATATCTAAATACGGAGTTATTTCAGTGCATTACAATGTCTAATCTTTTTATTTACGAATAAACACAATTAGCTACCTACATCTATACAAATATAAATATTCGGCGTTCCAGAACTTGAACAGAATTGGCATGTATCATTTTCTTGGATTATTTCAAAGTTCACTGAAGTTTGGGGGAGGAAACAACTAAATGGAAACTTCTGAAATCCATTACACGAGCAAGATCGCTAGATTGAGTTTTTGTTTATCTTCGCTAAAATAAGTAATAAGACTTTCTGATAGACCCGGTTTTCTTAGAAACAGTGGCCCCAATGCTACCCTAAAGGGTCGGGGGGACCCTAAAGAGTAGGGCACTTCTGTCTGTCTTAGGTAGTTACTGAAATACTTTATTCCTCGTATTAAACATTGGACTCGTTAACTTGCCAATTTAACTTTTAACGTCAAATTTAAGTCCGTTTATTTTTAAGTCAGCTATAAAGCCTTATTACAGCACCCCAGCCATTTTGCTCCCAAATACTCGATTGTATAGTCTTTATAAGGTATCTATAAAGACAACAATTACGCGTAAAATATGTCTTAATACAAATGGTCGAACAGTGAACGCCTGGTAAAATAAATTGGTATCAAGGCTTTACCAATTCATTGCCATTGTCTCAATGATAGTCTGAATTTATCTAGATTCAATTTAGGCTCGGGACAAGCAGAAATTACGGCCATAAATTTTTAAACTTCCGCTGTTAGCGGGAAGGAACATTATCCTGGATTTATATGATTGTATAACTGCTCATCAATGGTGCAAGCTTTCATTTCACTGATATCCAATATAGTTGATTATGTCTAGGGTACTTTTCAATAATTGTTAGTTCATTCTTCATTAATCAAGTAAAAGCTGATACAAACACTGTAACAGTGGAAATCAATTTATTTTGTTATAGATATCATTGGGCCGTGGCAACGCGACCTGGGAGTTTCCTCGAAAGGCAGTGAGACGAAGATTGAACTCGACAAGGACTTCGTCACGATCAAAGAGAGCGGGCTTTATTTAATCTACGCACAAGTGAGTAGCCTAATTTAATCACTCCGTATATGCCGCATTTAAGAGGAAAGGAAAATCCTGAGCCAGGTCGGCATAATAGAATACTGAAAGTAGATAGTACGTTAAGCTATCTGAATATATTTCTTGGAAATGGGCCTTTTTGGCGATTGTCAGTCACATAGTAATGGGTAATTTCCAAGTTGTACTGAATTTCGTGGGAAAAATGCATGAGACTAGGAGATAAAGTTATGTATGAAACTGGACATAACTAGGTGATACCACTCACACACGCTCGTGTTTTATTTTTTATACTTACCCCTCAATAAGCAACAGTTTCATATACTATTAGGTGTATTTATGTCATGGAGGTGAGACCATACTACTACTACAGTTGTTAAACGCGCTCAGTCCTTTCGGGTCCTAACCATTGACGTAATACCTTTTATTATTAAAGGAAACATCTTCAGAAGCGTAATACATAATCAGTGTAATTTACCTTACAACAATGCATTTGCTCATTAACCGCAACTTAATCGAGAACGCGGCCAGCGATCCCAGACCGCAGGGCGACTGACGCTAATGTCTTCTCCAAAATAACAGTTTAAATCTCAATTAAACATAAATAAACACATGAAAATTAATCGTTACCGTATTTAGTTACATGATTTATTTTCTCACTAATTGCAATGACGTCCTTGAATCCATTTAAGTAAAACAGCTTTTTTATTAGTTTTATCAGGCGGTTGCGGTTGCGTGAAAAGTAGGTACTCTTTGATTTTGTTGTCCGTCCTTTACTTCGCACGCCGCGTCGATGAGTTACTTACGGTAACGTTCTAACGTTGCTTCGTTATGTAAACATACTTTCTGGTTTTTGTCATTTTGTGTTGTTATGGATCAACGAACGGCTGTACAGTCAGTTGCAGAGAAAAGGTACCCCTCGGTTATGGCGGTAACAACATCGAAGGCCGATTTTTTTTGAGGGGCGGTACCTTTTCTTTGCAACTGACCGTAAGCCTTGTGCATTCTGTACCTGACGATCTTAAGTCGTCGGCACAAATCTTGTAGGGTGGGACAAAGACGTATGCCGGATTTTGTTCAGGAGGGCAGCCTTGCTCTATAATCAACTTTTTTTACCAACCGGTACGCCTATGGATAGGAGAACGACTCATGCCCGCCACACATGGTAAATAGTTGCAGATTATCTGTGATTTAACTTCGCAAACCGATCTGTAATGATCTGTGTGCTGTGTCGTAGCGATTATCGTTCCCGTGTGTAACGGGCATAACGCCTTGCGCCACATCTCTCGGTCTTCAATCAAACACACTTTCCTACATAATAATAATAATATTTACAATTCAAGAGTAAAACTAACCAAACTTTCTCTTCCTAGATTGTATACTTATCTCGCTCGCCGAACTGCTACTACATATGGGCTCGGCAGCCCTCTCAGGAAGGCCGTCTCCTCTCCACGTGCGCCACAGGAGACGACTCCTCGAACCGTGACCTCAACAAGTCACAGATGTCGTGCTCAGTGCAGACCGTGGCCCGCCTCAACAAGGGAGACACCGTCAACCTTGCTCAGAGAGAACCCAACAGGACGCTCTGGCTTCGACCCGGTCATTCGTACTTTGGTTTCGTGAAACTCAGTTCCTAATGTGGCTGTGAACGTAGTGTTTAAAGACTTTATGGAGCGAAGGGCGAGGCCCCGCGTGCAAAGTTGGGTTGGTCATAGTTTTAGACCTTAGCCGCTTATACGAGACCTGGGAAATAATAATCCCTTAGTTTAAAGATTTCTACATTACTGATTCAGTGCGATAATGTGAAGCGACTAAATCACCTAACGTGAAAACTTCTGGGCATCATGTCCTTCATGGTAGCATAGCAAAATAACCTATTTTCATATTTGCTATCTTACCGTTCAGCATTGTGCGCGGGGCCGAATTAGTGAACAACACAACGTGTTTTGGAATGGTGCTAATTAGATAAGTGCGAAAGTGATATTGATGAAAAGGATTAAGTAGTAAGTAGTCATAAACTGTCATAGTTTTAAATTTTTATATCAGAAGTGTGCCTAAAATAGGCAGTAATTTGCAAACGAACGTATTTCAATAAATATGAGTAAAAGGACTAAGTTTTGCCTAGGTGATTATAAGTGCCATAATGTGGATTCGAACTTTTTAACATATTTTTTATGACAAGTAAGCCATTATACACTTATACCATTTATATTGTTAGAGACAAACATATCCTTAAGAAATATGTTAAAATGTTATGTATACTCTTTATTTTTAATGTATTCAAATGCGTCACAATGTTATGTGTACTTATTCTTTGTAGTTGTATGTTTTGTGTTGAATTATAAAAATTGTGCTTCCAGTAGTACCCATGTATGTTTTGTATTTTGTTTTATAATGTAAGTGATTTCTGTATAAGATGTTTGATCTCTCAATATTGATAAAACAAATACCAACGCCTTAAGAATATTTTGTACTAAGATAATTTTTATGCGATAATTAAGCATTTTTTCGTATTATACATACTTTTACTATTTTGTAATTATTGAGAGAATACTTAGAATAGCGATACTCTGGGCCACTATGATATTGCTCAAGACATTGGTAACATTTTTGGTTATTGTGTTTATGGTGACTGAACTGTAGTCGATTTTTATTTAGTAGTTCATGAGGAGTGGACTGATTGTTAGTGAACAAATTGTTCTAATAAACGTCTATATTTTCGAAACTATTTTTTATTTTTTACACTTATCCTAATCTGACAACTATTCTGTTAATATATCCGAAAACCTCGTCTTTATGCGCCTTGGAACCTGGAATTACAAAATTGTTTAACCCAGTGAATAAAGACTAAACAAAAAACGCTCACAGCTTAGAGCATTTAGTGCATCTATAAAAGCGCAGGTATTAAGGTTATTACAAAAATTATAATTTGGTAGGCACTTAATCAACAATATTAACTAAAGGAAACTCGACTAACTTAATCTTTACACTACTTGACACTATGTTGTGTCTTGTTGTTTCAGCGTCACGAAAATAAACAGCTATTTGCATTGATATTTAAACAAAGGAACATTTTTAACATAGGAATAGCGGAGCGAAACTGCCGGCGGTGAGCGGCGCGCGGCTCATGTCGCTGGCACTGATTAGTGCCATAAAACTGGCAACGAAAACGGAGTACCTTAGGGCCCGTCCGCATCCATACGCTTTACATATAATTAAGTACCTATATGACTTCATGTTTCAGTTTTCACCCAAACCATGTACATATTTACAATCACTTTGCATGACTATTGGCAACGTAAACATCGAATGGCGAGTTACATTTAACTCTCGTTCAAGTTTCAGTAGTTCGAGATCTAATTTGTAACTCTCCCGTTTAGCAATATCCAACTTCACTTTGGCCAGTTCTAATTCGACTTCCATCTTTTGTTTCTTTATACCCGTGGCTTCGTCGTTATCACTATCAACTGCCAGTAATCTTTTTCGTGGGCGCTGTAATTCCGTTGCATTAGTCTGTGGTAATGCAGCTGCAGCTGACCGTGGGGTTTCTATATGCATCTGCGAAATAACTTGTTCTTCGCTTGTCCCCGGAGTTTCCAGAGGGTCCACTTCGTCCGATGAGGAGGCGTGGACTGGATCCTTTCCCACAATTTTGTATACGAGCTCGTCAGCGGCATCATATTTGCATTGCTTCCCCGTCTTTAAGGAATTGAGCCGTTTTTCCTGAAAGAATAACAATAATTATTTTAAGTGTACTGGACCGTACAATCTATAGATCGACCAAAAAGTAAAAAAAAAACTGAGAAAAGAGGAACTAAAATTTCTCGTACTCGGCAATTTACGTCAAAAATATGAGTTACGAAGAAAGTGGCGCCCTCATTTAATTTCTTAACTTTTTGGTCTGACTGTAATGGGTATTATTAAACTCTAAATGATCACCGAAACAAGAACACCTGCACGGAAAACCAGAAAAATACTGCCTAACTCTGAGATCGAACCCGGATCTTTGACATTCCGTGTCACGTGCCTTCTTATGTACACTAAAGTAGGTACAGATTCACGTCCAAATTTATCCGTGTAAGTATTGTTGTTTATTACCATTTTGGGTGGTTGTGTTGGTTTCAAACAGATGGCGCTATTCGCCCAAAATTGTGACAAACAGTTGTTGTTTGAATAGATGGTAAAAATGGGACAAACACCGCGAATTCTAAGCAAAATCACCTGTTCTTCTATTTGACATAAGCCAAGGGCTATGGCACAGGCAAGCAAGCGAGACAGCATATTGCCCTGATTGCACGCTATGTATACTCCGTTTATTAGATCTTTTTTACTTGCAAATCGGGGCAAGTGCGTCATACTTTTCTCTAAGTTGAGTAGCATAGTCAACTTTCGGCAAGAACATTAAGTATTTTAGATTCTTTATTTCACATTTAATAAATAGTAATAGGATATAAAAAAAGTTGTTCCTTTAGTATGCTATACCTATGCTTAAATGCACTTCCCAGCGAAATGGGGCAAGCGCGGCAGACTTTTATAAAGCACTTTGAAATATGGCTACGTTTTATAATTTCATATATCATTAATGGTAAAAACCGTTTACGAGCTTACAAACACAATTATGTAAGTTTATTCTAAACTTTAATTCATCAACATGTATGTCTAATATAAATTGGCTAAAAGAAATGGGACAAGTCAAGTCCGTGGTAGTCAACCTGTATCTTAAATCTCATTGAGAAAAGTGACTTTAAAGGGCTTGTAACGGAGGCGATAGGCGGCAGTGGTCAAAAGTTTAAGTCTGTGGCGACCTAGCGCCATCTGTCATCCAGTAGGAGTACCAACTTACGACATTCTAACGACTCCTAGCGCCATCTGTCATCCAGTAGGAGTCGACTTACGACATTCTAACGATTCCTAGCGCCATCTAGTCATCGAACGTTCTCCACAGTTTCTGCGCTACATCACGCTGACGAAGTTTCTCAAGTCGGTTGCATAAATAAAACTCCCAACTCTGTTCCATCGGACTTCGGTCCTCAGGCATAACATCTGCCTGGAGAGAGATCTCTATATAGCGGTCTTTCCCACATTGTTGACCCCGACTTAAAGGACAAAAATGCAACCTACGATGAAACTACGAGACAATGACGCCCGCAGCAGCAAGCCAGACTTACTGCACTGTGCACCACTAGCATGTTGCTATGTCTCCATGCCTGGTGTCTATAGTGTGCAAAAAAACTCTTCTCCCGCACTGCAGCGACAACAACAAACAACAACAACGCAGCGGACAAGAACAGCAAACAACAACGCTCGCCAA
This sequence comes from Clepsis dumicolana, assembly GCA_963691665.1. NCBI lineage: Eukaryota > Metazoa > Arthropoda > Insecta > Lepidoptera > Tortricidae > Clepsis > Clepsis dumicolana. The sequence goes on along the minus strand of OY829508.1, from coordinate 4,266,032 downwards.
CGAGGCTCCGAGCAACCACGCAACTCTGGCAGTTGCAAAGCGCGCCCACATGACGCACAGACTGCACTGCACAGCACCGACCTCCGGTATAAAAAGGGGGGCTGGTGTGGCGACCTGGCGCCATCTGTCATCCAGTAGGAGTCGACTTACGACATTCTAACGACTCCTAGCGCCAACTAGTCATCGAACGTTCTCCACAGTTTCTGCGATACATCACGCTGACGAAGTTTCTCAAGTCGGTTGCATAAATACAACTTCCAACTCTGTTCCATCGGACTTCGGTCCCCAGGCATTATAACATTTGCCTGGAGAGAGATCTCTCTATTGCGGTCCCTCCCACAAGTCGAATAGAAGCAAAAAGCAAATTAGCTACGCATATTCATAAAATTAAATAATCGTTTACAGGGTGGAAATTTGAGATGAGTCTCTATGAAAAAAAAACATTATAGCATAAAAAGTTAGTGATGGTTTCCTAAGGTCACTTTTCGCTGAGTGGCAATGATTCTAGTAGCTGCCTTATTGAATTGCCATCTCCATTTTTCAGCCTGTAACCAGCAAATAAAAACTTAATTTAAAGTAATTAAGAACTTTGAATTGGTTCAAATGACATGTCAACCTTTCTATATAAACATGTATTTTGTTCCGGTTCTTTCTTAATATGAACATTTTCAGTGGCCGGTGACGGAACTGTCGGCCTTTTAAGTCTTTTTTGCCTGCGACCATATACATAATCCATGATAGTAGACCGGGGGATATTAAATGTTTTAGCAGCTTCATAGCCGGACATTTTATTACTTTTGACAGCCTCAACTGCTTTTGCTAAGGTGTCTTTTGTCCAAAATGGGCCTTCGGTTTTCCTTTTATAATTACGGACCATATTGAGGATTGTATCTGAAATAAAACAATTAAAATAAAGAACTCTAAATGTATACCACCACTGATCTGATCGCAAAGTAATCGAAATTCGATCGTAATTGAATAAATTATTTACTTGGTCAATTTTCTTATTAATGGATTTTTGCGCTTCTTCGCCATACATACCTAGGTACAATATTTTAAGTATGCCAAAACCCACAGTCCCACACAACTCCAAGCGCAGTATTTGGTAAAAAGGGATCCGAAGTTTTCGCTTCACGTACCTACTTAATATGTAGATAGTAGTTTATAAAACTGTTGCATGATGAGGAGTATTAAAACACGAGTGTGTGTTTAAAAACCGAGGCTAGTGCGACATAGTGACGCACTTACCTCAAAGGTTAGACGCACTTTCACCTTTGCAAATTTTATGAATTGACAAGTTCAAGCTAAAACAGCGTTAACCGCCAAATAGCAGGAAAATAACTACCTACCTATTGATATGAGTAACCTTACCTTTTCTTTTCACGTAAAATTATATCCCGGAATCCCGATCAACGAACGGTGGTACACCTGTCAACTCGAGATACAAGTACAAATGTCACTTAAAATGTCATCGTAAGTCGTAAGCGTTGCCATATACAAATTGTATTTATTGTTCTATAGTCTGTGTGTGTATGTGTGGGTCTCGGCTCTCTCGGCTCGGGTACGTACGTAGTATCTTTGGTAGTATCTCTAAGTAGTCTGTGGCTCAGGTGAGCAAATTGATTGTTACAGTTAATGAGTATGGACCACCGCAAAGTACCGTCTGATTCAATCAATTAGTGCGCTGGTCTAGATAAACATTCATTGTACCTAAATAAATCACAAAAATTTACATAAGGTTCCGTAGCCGTAGAAGTAAGTAAGTAAATAAATAAACTTACCACTGATCTTTTTCTCCAATTTTGCCAAGTAGTATCTCTAAGATATTTCCAGTCTTTTTCAAAAACGTCCATTTCTATTAACTGGTCCGTTATTTCTTTCCATCTCTGTACTTTCATTTCGTGTGTCACGTTGTTGCAAAATTTCCCGAACAATAAATCTTTATTTTCATAAATAAGATTTAAAACCGTCAACTTATTATTGAGATTCATTTTGCACCGATTAATAATGTAGATCAGATAAATAAGAAAAACAAATCAATAAAGACAATTATGTCGGCAGTTGATAATTTACTATAAAATTGTCGCGGAAACTGACAATTATGTCAGAATCTTAAAATAGACACATTCACTGCTTTTCACTCGCCGTTGGCGAAAGAAAGTATACTTATTTGTTGTGTCTCAGTAAAACTACGTGATATTTATCACATTGCAATTCACCAATTATTATTATTCACGATACAACAACTGTTCTGACAATTTGACAAGTAGTATGACTGACAATCTGCCTCTGACTTTTGTCGTATTGTCACGTTTAGTCTATGAGACAACAGAGACGGTATAGGTTAGGTTAGGACACGGTCACAAGGAGTCGAGGTAGACAAGTCAGCGCTGCGAGTAAATTAAAAATTAAGAAAACAAATTCATTGAAAATTTTGATTGAAACTTAATTTTATTTTGATAATTAACTGACAAAGGTAGATAGAAAATAATCAAGAGACAACCCTTCGTGGTAAAATTAAATTTCCGAACGAAAGTCAAGTGTCAAAAGTACAAACCATTCCGTTCCGCGTGGAACAACGTCAACGTTTTCACAACTTTTCCATATCTTCCTCACTTAAAGGTGATACTTTAATAAAAACAGTTACTAGAATATTTTTAGAAATTATCAACAATTTATGTTGTTGTGTCTCGCGTCTGTCGGCGACTGTCAAGCCGCCAACCGCCAAATATTTTTGATATCGCGAAATGGAACGTTAATATTCTAACCTCAAAATAATTTGCTTTCGCCTTTCCCTCTCTCTATTCATCTATTGAGCTTTAATTTGTTTATACAGATGAAATAGTATTACCCTGATCCTGCCAAAAATATACTTTTCAATATGCTGACGAGGTAATAAGAAGATTTGAGAACTAATATAATTCGGGCTCTTTAAAAAATATATTAAAGCTGGGTTTTGTCGTTTCAGACTCCGATTCAAAAAGGATTTTAGGATTATTGCGAGATGCTTATCCGACAAACCTTCAGAAGGCGATGGAAAACTACCTGGAAGCCAACAAAAACCTGCTGCTGAAAATAATGAAAAGGAAAAACATTCCAGTAGAGACAAAATTCAGGAGTTGCTGAAAAGTATGATGAATCAACCCTTAACAAGAGAAGCCGAATACAGAGCGAACTTTGCATCAGCTCCTGACACGAGACGGCAGCGTAAACGAGATATTGCTGATGTTAAAAAGGAGAAAATTGGTAATCAATAAACCCCATAATATTTTAATTGTAATTTGTATTAAAATAATAACTCTAACAAACTGAAGTTACCGGGTCATCCACGAATATTAGTTAAGTGTTCGGTTCGCTGCCGCCGAGGCGTGCGCTCCCAGAGGTAGTATTATGAATTTGGCCAAAACATGTTGGGCTAAACTCGACCTATACATGTGAGTGATCTGTTTACTTGTATGATGGTGTCTCACATTAAAAATAACAACTTGTTGATCATTTGTAGAAGAGAGTATCACTAAAGCTGCAGGGACTGTAGCACAAGCTATTGGTGGCGACATTAAGAAAACAGAGGCTGAACTCCTTTCAAAAGTGCTGGGAAAGATTGATCAGACATCAACAGGTCTCAGGTACCTATAATATATTATAATAAAATAAACATACCCTGTTACCAGTGTTGCAGATTCATTGAAATCGCTAGGGATGGCACTGCACATTTTCTTGACATGTATCTATATTATTATGAGATGAAAAAAATTTTTAACAGTTTATTTCGAATAAAGAAACAAAATCGTACAACATGAAATTAACCTATAATCTTTCAGCCACCTGGTCTATTTGATGTGAACTTCACAACTCACTTTTTTATTTAAATGTTTTAAGTATACATACTTAAAAGAGGTTTTATTCTGTTTTAGAACTACATAATAGGTGATGCGTCATTTATTTGTCAATAATGATTAATGTCGTATATCATTATAATTCGTTTACCTTTTATTCAACTAAAATCGTGAATTTCCTTAATGATTTTGCTGAATTTTCCCAGTTTAAACCAGAGCTGATGGCAAAATTTAAGAACTCGATACCTCTTAATAATTTATTCAGAAAACTAATGAAATTATACAAATCTCTTGTTTTACCTTTAGAAATATTCTTGTAAGAAAAACGTTTTATACACCAATATGTCACATTGACAATAAAATATTGTGCGACAACCCTATGACTTAGTTTCAATGAATTCGCAACACTGATAATGGGGTGTGATAATAAATGCAAACAATTGCAATTTTCACCCAAAAAGCAACATAAGCTTGATGAATAGTATAATAACGATTATGACAAATACATAATCAAAATGCTGGCCTATATTTCACTCAAAGGCTTAGCATTTGCTGCCAGCATTTTGGGAATGTTGCCCACTGAAAGCGGTTTATTTTTATATTAATAATTATTGTCTTTAGATAGGTTTTAGATGACAAACAGTCATTCAACCAAACGTTACATTAGGATAATAGACATGTATGCAAAACAATAGACATCAAAGTTTTTTTTTAAACATTCTTATTAGATTAGGTTGGGACCAACTATCTACCTATAATACAGAACTATGGAAATATTTTTCAGTGATCTATTAATTGGCATGAAAGTGGACCATTCAAAAGATGGAAATGATAGAGTTCCGCATCAGGAGACTAGAGGGGTGCAAGTGAAGCGTTTCATCAGCAAATCACAAGCAGAACAGAAAGGCTGGTCAAGACCAAGGCAAACTAGACCTATGCAAGATAAAACACCAGCAATGGAAAAAAGAAGGTAAGCAGCAATTTTAGAACAACATGGATATTGTAATATATAAAAACATGGATGTGGTGAAGTAAGATTTGTCAGAGTGGGCAAGATAACACTTGAGTTGATTTTATAACAATAGAACTAATTACTGTGTCTGGTGTTGTGTCTCTTCTCTGATGGTGACAGTTTTTTTAATAATGTGGTCACAATCACAACTAAAGTGGTTAATAAATAAATAAATAAATATCATGGGACAAATTGACACCAATTGACCTAGTCCCAAACTAGGCAAAGCCTGTACTATGGGTACTAGACAACGGAACGGAACGGTTGTCAAGATATGTCTACTTATTTTTTAATACCTTGCTTTCTCCAATTAACTTTTTGTCCAAGGTTTTTGCTTCCCAACTCTATTTAACAACATATATCTAGTGACTTCAGAGTGCCTAAAAATTACTGCTAATTACAAATTAACTATTAATTTCTAAATAAATTTCAGCCTGCCACAGCCAACCACAGTCAACATATTCGGTGCTGAACCCCTTGGCATCTTCAAAGCACAAGAATCAAACTACGGTACCAAGTTAGAAGTATGGGAGAACTTGAAACAGAGAGAAATTATGCTGGCCACCTCGCAACAGCCCACCAGTTACTTCCAGAAGATGGCAATCTGGACTGAACAGGGAAAAGTGTGGAAATTCCCTATAAACAATGAACAGGGCAAGTATACCGTTTTTGTCACTACTACTTTTAATTTAACCCTTTTCCAGGCTGCACCAAGCTAGGCGTCTTAGCAAAAAACCAAATTTATAATCACAATAGTAATCTATTTCGCAATAATTTTGAGACAAGTAACTATTCTAGTAAATTTATTTCATTTGAATCTTATACCTTGGTGTTATGGTTGAATTTGTAACTACATTTATGTGGTTGCTCATTGTACAGTCAGCGTCATATATACGGTGACATCCAAAGTGATCAAATAGTTCGGCACACCATTAGATTTGTATGGTATGGTATGGCTTGTATGGTGTGGTGGTGTGTATGGATGTCACCATATATATGACGCTGACTGTACTATGCCTGGAAAAGGGAACAACTAAGAATAAAAGTTAGCATTTATCACCATTAAAATTCCAGTTGTTACTGATTGTGGAGTGGTGGTAAGTTGGTAACGGTATTCTCTACCAATAAAAACTTGTCCAGCAGTGGATGTCTTTCAGCTGACATGATAATGAAAAAGAAAAACCGGCCAAGTGCGAGTCGGACTCGCGCACGAGGGTTCCGTAGAAAGATTTTCACGCTTTTCCCCAGTGTTTTAAGAAGTCCAGTGTTAGCAGAGCCCTGTTCCTAAGCAAAATGTACGCAGTGTGGGGTCAACTTATATTGGTCTGCGAAATCTACAGCCAGACATAAAAATTTAAGATTTTGCGATTTTTCTGGGTACCTAGTTGTGCTACAAGAGCTATCTTCATACCAAATTTCAAGTTTCTGGGACAACAATTTGTATGGAAATAGCCATTTAAATGACTATCTTTTGATTGCGTTGACTTAGAAGGTTGATTTTTTCACGGCTTTAAGGGACCGCAGGCTTGAGTATTTGATATTAATTTCAGCATGCTACCTCCACGCATTCCAGAGAAAAAGGTTCTTGACAGACAGACGGACAACAATGTGATCCTATAAGGGTTCCGTTTTTTCCTTTTGAGGTACGGAACCCTAAAAGCCAATCATCTACAGGATTGCAGATAATGAAGCGTCAATATTTAAGCAAGTGAACTCTGTAATTTTTTTTAAAACAGTCACCTACATTCATTCAATTATTTTTTCCCATAAAAACTTTACAGAGGGTTGTTCACTTGCTGAAATATTGATGCTTCATTATGTATCTACAACCCTTTATAAAAAATGATATACGAGTGCATTTTTAACACGTACACTGTCCTTGTTAATAACTTCAACTCCACTCTTTTTCCAGGTTTGGAAGATGAGCAGAATGTCCATTTCTCGGAGCACATATTCCTGGACTCTCATTTGGAAGACTGGTGTCCAACGAAGGGTCCAATCAGGCACTTTATGGAACTAGTCTGCGTAGGGCTCTCAAAGAATCCATTTTACACCGCACAGGAGAAAAAAGACCATATCATGTGGTACAAGGAATACTTTGAGTCGAAGAAGGATGTGCTTACTGATGTGGGCGCGTGGGATGTCCGCAAACAGAGTAATGAAGCTTCAGCATAAAACTTTAATTTATGAAATATATTATACCTAGTTAGATGTTATTTTGTGATTTTCTTTAACATTCATCCATCCGATATTCAATTACATACAGATCAGGGTTTCTTAAAAATTACGCCACTTAAAGATAAGGGTGAAAATAAAGCAAATGCAATTATTTTATAACTTCACTTTATTGCACCTATTGAAGTACACTTCGTTGCTAATTTCGATGTTTCAAATCACTAGTTACTTGCAACGATTTCATGCTACGGCATCCGGCGAGCTATGCTAAATGGAAACTGCCTTACAGCTTACAACATGTCTGTTCACATTCAATACAAAATGAGTCTTTAAAATTACTTATACGGGTTTACAGAGTATTTATATGTATTACTTATTGACGATATGAGATATGTAACCAGAATATTATACACCGGCTGAATAAAAAAAAGACTTATGAACACACATTATGTTTAAAAGTTAAAGATAAATTGTATAACCAAACGTGATATGCCACAGCCATGAATACAGCTTTAAATTGTTTGTTCGCAAGTCAAATAAAACAATTATGATTTAAAACAATTTGTTCAAGCAGCAATACAAAAATGCTTACATTATATATTTCAAATACTCATTTGTATTGTTGTATTCCTCCTTATGTCGTTACAAACAAGGAACTCCTAAATCTAAGTACATATTCTTACATTTATCATCGTATACTTTAAAAGCCTCCAAAATTCTTCAAATTAAAAAGTACATAATAAAAAAAGTAAATTAAAAAAATCACTTCAATTTGTACAAATCGTTCGCTTATGTACAACGTTTATATAAATTTGCGGAATGTTTTCAGGAATTCTAGTACACTGGAAATCGTCGGTGTGTACGAGGCATTATCGATCGTCAGTAAAAATACGTTAGTGAATAAAGTAGTATATGAACAGTAAACTAATATGATTGAGGCACCAGAAAGTTACAAAGTACGAAAATTTTTAGCAAATTTAACGGTGTAGTTTCCCTTGCCCTAAATAAAGAGAACTAAATGTATAAGTACAACCACTATAGTAAAAACATCCGTTAAACTGATGCAACAACAAGTTAATAATTAAACAAAACAATAGCTGAGTATTTTCTGTTATAACAGTCCAAATTTATTTCAACCAGTAAAACCTGCAGTACTACACAACTTCCTTTTACTTAGATCGTTTAGTTATTTTGGTGTTACAGCTGTTTACATCTGGTAAAGAGTTATTTTAACCACTGACTACATCAAGGGAAAAAAATAACATCCCGATGCATTATTGGTTTGAAAATTGATAAAAACAAAGAGTAACATTAAAAGATGTCCCAACTCTTGACATAAAAGCTAAACGAACAACAAGTATATCACAAAAACAAGAAGCGGGAAGACTTAGGAGGAAAGAGTTACAGCGAAATTAAACAATTCTACAACAAATTAACTGAAAAAAAAATTAGGATGAAATTGGCAAGATATTAGGAGAATGTAGGATACTTATTTAGGCAAACATAATAAAAGTCGACAGCCGCAGATATGGGCAACTTTGACTTTTAGTACAACTAGATGTTATTCCGTAAAGATGACGTAGAATAAACATTTTCACAAAATACTTTTCTAGTTAAGCCGTGACAATCACATTTTAAATTTGTCCTAAAAAAATGTTTTCTTGAATGATATTCACAATAATTATAATTTTGAGCTAAAAATAACTAAAGTTTTGTTTGAGAGTCACGACAAATATATAATTAAAAACGAGAACCTAGTTTTGGGACTTGAAATAGCAAAATTCTATGCATGAAATAAACAAATTATTAATAGTTATTTATCGAATTATGGAACCGTATAGGTCCCCCACCCGTCCTATTTTTATTTTAATAAAAACGTTCATAGTACCTTGAACCGTTCAGTGGGTCGAGCACGACTTTTCGAGTTTGTATGACGTTTGGAACAGCGCCCGCCCGTGAGCGTATTTGGAACAAAAATTTAGTATGAGGTTTCTCGATTTCGATACGATAACCGTAACGTTACGCAGGATTCGACAAGTCGTGCTCGACCCTCAGCTATCAGCTAACTACGAAACTTGTAAAGAGTTACTGTATAAAAGGAATGTTATAACTACTTATCGGGTATTCGAGGGTTGAATAGTAGCTAGATGTTACAAAAACAAGTACTTAGTAATTACTGGAAAATGTCTTAATCAGAGTCGATTAGACCGGAAAATATCGTAGACCACTCAAGCAAACGCGAAGTTCTTTCAAACCTACAACTGTGACCCTCACACGTAGCCCAAAATGAAGTTTCAGCAAATAAGAGCGTTTAACTTCTTACTTTGCGTTTTCTTTCAACTGATAACAGCTGAAATTAATTGAAGTAAAACCACAAACGCGTTCGACATCGTGTCGAAAAAATTACATTCATGTTATTTATACAGAAAGGTATTTTACCTACGGAAAGTGTAACGGGATAGCCCCATACAATATTGTCTTGATATTATGTAGAAACTGTCCGTAATTGACATCGCTCGGGTGGACGGCTGAATGACGGTCGTATTGCCAACTGCTTACATCACCTGAAATTGAAAATGGATCTATTTAAAGTTCACTCGGTTTTTTAGGCAGTAATTATTTTTTTGCTAAAATAGGTACTTATTATCGCTCGTTCCCTAAACATCAGAATTGCAAAATACTAGATTGCCGATCTACCCGATTTCTAAAATACCAAATTCTTGTTACCTTTATTTCTTTATATCTGATTGCCAAAGCAACTTGTTCTCAATACACTATGTTTCACTTAAAACTGATGTCAACCTTGTAGATGAAGAAAGGCCTATGGTGAGGGTGGTACTCAGAGCACGAAAGGAATGGAGATGTTAACGCGCGATTTCCCCTCTGCAAAAACTCTAACATTAAGTCTGACCGAAATGGTCAGGGTCTGTTGATTGTGTGCGTGTTTTTGGCATTTGCGTGACAGTTTTGTTTTAGTGTGTGTTTGTGGGAATGTACAAATTTTGACATGAGCGCAGACGTGCGATGTACGTGTGCGAGAAAAATTGTAGTGCATAGATAAGCCAAAAGCGCCTCCCGTCTGTATTCTTTATGGGGCGGCAGGGTGGTAGCCTGACCTGCAGTATCTGGCTGGCCTCGAAGGCGGTGCCGGGCAGCAGCACGATGGGCGCGGCGACGCGGCCCGCCTCCACGCACACCATGTTGGGGAACTCGTCGTCACCAAAGTCGGGGATCTCCTTCGCGTACTCCGCCCACGGGTTCCAGATCACTGCGGTATGAAAGTAAGGATTTCATGGCACGTATTCTAATTTAAATTTAATTTTTAAATATTATGGGACAATTGATACCAGTTGACCTAGTTCCAAACTAGGCAAAGCCTGTACTATGGGTACTAGACAACGGATAAAAATACTCATGTTTCAGAATTTATGTGCGGATTTACATTTGTAATTTATCATCTTTTAGGTGAAGGAAAACATCGTGAGGAAACCTGCACACTCCTGCGAAGCAATTCAATGATGTGTGTGAAGTTCTCAATCCGCACTGGGCCCGCGTGTGAACTATAGCCCAAGCCCTCTCATTCTGAGAAGAGGCCTGTGCCCATCAGTAGGACGTAAAAAAGGCTAGTGATGATGATGATGGTGATTTTTATTAATATCGCATGACGCACATCTTTAGCAGGTGTCTGTAAGAAATTAGAATCAGCCTATCAAAATTCAAAAATGCTGGCCGATTCGGCGACTGATGACGGGAGAATGATTTTGATAATGTGCGCCGAGGTTTGAAGAAAATGTGCAACTGACCGGTATCGGGGAAGTTGTACTTCTGTATCCGCATCTTGCGGCCGCTGACGACGTTGGTGATGATGTGCTCCTGCATGGTGTTCTGGTACACACGGTCCGTCCACTCGTTGATGGTCACCACTTCGCGAGTTTCTTGGTACACCGTGCCTTCTCGCGTCTGAGGAATCATTTTAAACAGAAAAATACCGTGAGATTTTGACAATTAGCTCAAGATACCCACACCCGCGCGTGCCCAACGATATTTGACCCACGGCGTACCATGGTTATGGATCTTTGTAGGGCTAGCACGACTGGCCACGGCTTTGTTTTTCGCGCGATATTATGTTACCCGTCGCGTTGCATTCTAAATGACAGAAAAGGGCTCGCACTGTCGCAGGAAGTCGCACTGTGAGTTGTGCTAGACCTACTGATAGATTCCAAATTGTTGTGTTGGATCATTATTATTAACACGAGATTATTTAATCAGGTGACTTGCATTTATCATATACTGAAGGATAAAGTCATTTTGCGGACTGTTTGTGTTGAAATAAGTTCTACGATAAATTGGAGTTATTGTGGGTCCTGCCGATGGACAGACCTTGAATTTCCGAGGCGGCTTCTCATCCTTAAATTTCCACTGTAACGACTCTTGCTTACTTTCCGGGTCCCATTGTCGAATCCAAGTCTCATCACATGTTACAATTCTAGAAATTATTTCTTCCTCTTTCCCTCGACTCATGTCCAAAAACTCTTCGCAACATTTGACACGCCTCTCCATGTCAAATGCAGTCAACATTCTGGGGACCCAACGTGCACTAACCTTGGACATGTTCAAATGCTCATGAATTATTTCATTGACTCGCTCTTTACTGACGCCCACATCTCTAGCTATCTCCCACTGCTTCACTCGTCGGTCCTCTAATATTTTTTTTTTTTCACCCTGGCTACATTTTCATCGGTGACGGCCGAAACTGGTCTTCCGCTACGAGGATCATCTTCCAGGCTCTCACGACCTAACTTAAACTGCTTTGACCAAAACTTTATAACAAATTCGAAAGAACACGAACTGCCAAACACACGTAACATACGCTGTCTGATCTCCGAAGGCGTATTCCCTTCTTTAGTCAAAAACTTAATCACCGCACGCTGCTCGATTTTATCCATTTTCACTTTTTCTACCGACATGTTTGAAACAATTGTAGGAGACAAATAAACGTGATGCAATAAACAAATGAATGTAATACATTTTGAAAATAGAATAACAAACGAATATAAATCCATACCAGCCAGCATTATTTTTATATATATTTCTGACCAAGGAGATTACTTATCAGCCGCCCCTCGTACGTATTGTAAGAGCTAATGAAACTTGTTCTTAGAAAAAATTACTTTGTGCCAAGTTTCTTGCGGCGCATTCTTGTTGGCACTCATGGTCTTTCCGAAGGCGCTGGTAGACTAAAAAAAACACATCACTTTTCAAAAAGAGCATTCAACTGCCTATTTGCTGAATGAAGTTTTGAATTTTAAGTCAGCAAAAAGCTTGTTTTAAAAATATAGTGGTTATGGTTAGGTTGTTGTAATGGCCGGCGGTCCCCGTCCTGACCTTGTCGATGAACATGCAGCCGTGCATGCCGGTGATCTGGCAGCGGCGCACGTCGGGCACCTTGAAGTAGGTGTGCAGCAGCAGCTGGCAGCTGAAGGTCAGCTCCTTGCTGGGGTTGTACACGCCGATGTTGAAGTGCAGCTCCTTCTCGCGCAGAATCAGCCGGTACGTCAGTCGGAACCTGCGGGGAATGTTTGCGGTTGTAAGGGTACTCTTAGAATACAGAACAAATTTGCCCCCTATTTCACCGTCACCAAATTTACATATGTCAGTTTTCACAATGACAATTCAGTGTCGATTGCTGGCTTGAAGAGCTTTTGTTTTAGCGCGCTTAATATTAGCAAAGAAATTTAGTTCGAATTGTCACTTTCAATAATTTTCCGAAAACACATCAAACATGACGCGACCAGTGGGTTGAGTTGAGTTACAGGCCAAAATATATCATTTAATTTTAAAACGAAAACACTCATGTAAATGTACACATGCACCTATGTCAGATACACTATATCATCAGCCTATTTACGTCCCATTGCTGGGCACAAGCCTCCTCTCACAACGAAAGGGCTTGAGCTATATTTCCCACGCGGGCCCAGTGCAGATTGGGAACTTCACACACGCCATTGAATTGCTTCCCAGGAGTGTGCAGGTTTCCTCGCAATATATTATTTCACCGAAAAGACCATGATAAATTACAAATGTAATTTCACACATAAAACGCGAAAAACTAAGAGATACGACCCTCTGCTTGAGTTGAGAGGGCGTAAGTCAAACCACCAGATTACCACGGACGGTTATACCTACAACATACCTACATATACATATGCGTTGTCTGTCAGTCAGTCAGTCACGGTACTGTTTTATACTCGGACCAACAACCCTCTGGACACCGCATCTTCTATAATTTACTTGGAAAGTCATTACGAAAAAAGCTGCGGTGAGCGGGCCGGGGGAATACGTCGTGATTGGTTCATAGTTTGTCATCTCGCTTGTCATCTGCACATGTAGCTCGGCGCGCCATTTTGTCGCTTGTCGCGCAGTGCGTCCCTTTCATAGTGACGGTATCAGTGAAGGACGCACTGAGCGACAAGCGACAAAATGGCAATATTAGCCCCCCAGGGCGAAAGTGAGCCGCGATCGTGGCTAGAAATATTTATAGGTGCAAATGAGCATATGCATTTCGGAAACGTTCGCCGTGACATTTGGTGGTTGTGGTTGATTGAGGGTGCAACCATCCGTGGTTTTATAGGTATAGATATATGAAGTGGTAGCGACTCACTGGAAGTGCCACATGGAGCGCGTGAAGTCGTCGTCCATGAGGCTGAACACCGCCTCCACGTCGCCGCTGGGCAGCCGCTCGGGCATCTTCTCCACGTGCCAGCGAGCCACGCGCGCGAACCCGTGCTGCGGCCCGAACGCCCATTGCCCGAATTGAGCTGCGATAGTTACACAATCAGGCCGCTATTTTACCAAATATACAATTGTACTTTTAAAATACTCATTGAAACATACATACATAGAAAATACCGGCTAAGTGCGAGTCGGACTCGCGCACTAGGGTTCCGTAGAAAGATTTTAACGCTTTTTCCAGTGTTTTAAGAAGTCCAGTGTTAGCAGAGCCCTGCTCCTAAGCAAAATGTACGCAGTGCGGAGTCAACTTATATTGGTCTGCGAAATCTACAGACAGACATAAAAATTTAAGATTTTGAGACTTTTCCGAGAGGTTGTGCTATATATAAGAGTTACCTTCATACCAAATTTCAAGTTTCTAGGACAACTGTACAACAAGGGTACTTCACCCTTTAGGTTTTCGGATTTCGGAAATCTGTATGGAAATTGCCTTTTTAATGACTGTATCTTTTGATTACATTGACTTAAAAGGTTGATTTTTTCACAGCTTCAATGGACCGTAGGCTTGAGTATTTGATATTAATTTCAGCACGCTACCTCCACGCGTTCCAGAGAAAAAGGGTCTTGACAGACAGACAGACAACAAAGTGATCCTAAAAGGGTTCCGTTTTTTCCTTTTGAGGTACGGAACCCTAAAAACGATACTGAGATTTGAATACATCGAAGAAGTTCGGCCTATATCCATATGCCAATCTTGGTGTAAGGGTAGGCACGCGACACGTAATGTCGAGGATCCGGGTTCGATTCCCGGGGTTGGCATTTTTCTGGCTTTTTTTCTATGTATTCTTGTTTCAGTGAGTATTTTAAACGTATAATTGATATTCACAGGAAAACCGTAAAAATAAAAAAAAATGGGAAAAATACAAAAAGATACTCCAGGCTCCTATTTCACCAACGTTACAATTAATGAAAATAATCGTTTTATTGATTATTTTTGTTTTTATTTTTATGAAACATTCATAGAATGAAATTCAATATACAATGACAATGCAAAGAAAATTAAGCTTGATTAAGCTACTCATAGATGGCGCTGAGGAGAGATCTTCCAAATAAAAATATGACACAAGGCATTGAAAAATTCGTTAGGTACACCAACGTTAAGTATAGCTTAATTGGTGGAGCGTGGTACGGATTACCGAGGTTGCTGGTTCAAGTCCAGCTGCTTAACGGATTTTTCTTTGCATTGTCATTGTATATTTAACGTTACAATTGTATGTATGTATGTAGGTACGTGTATTTCTTTATTGCACATACAACAAAAAAATAACAGATAACAGAACAAAAGCAAATGTACAAAGGCGAACTTATCCCTTAATAATCCCTGTCATATTACATTAACTATGGTTAGCAGTTGTCACAAAACTGACTGCCAATGTCAGAACATACATTTCGTCACAAAACTGACCATTAAGACGTGATGTGAACATAACTTAAGTAACGCTTGACAGCACAAATTTGCGTGTATTAATCTAATTTAACTAAAAAACTGTTATATACAACTGTCAATTAGGTAAGTAAAAGAATGGATTATATGGGCGTTGTTAGTCCCACCCTCCCACCGCTCATACATACACGTCAGACGGGTTGAATAAGTTGTTATTTATAAATAAATAAGGGGTATCTTTGAGTAAAAATGCATTAAATTATCTAGTCTCGAACTAAGGAAATCTTGTTTCCATCGATGGGTATCTCCAGAAGTTATATCTTTATGAATCTAAAATAAAGTTTAAAACTCTGATTTAATGATTTTCATAATCACGAAAACGCAAACTGTTTAATACTTACGAAATACAAATGGTATCCCTCCTCGTATCGCTCTTTTGCCATCGAAAACGGCTTGTTTACTGAAACGAAAAAAAAAAATTTTGTGAAAAGAAGTAAGGAAACATCAAAAATGTCACGTTGTTTAATTTTGAAATGGCGGGTTCCTATTCAAGGAAAAAGTTTACGATTGAGAAATCTTACATTTATTTCTTACGAATTGGGCAACTCTCTAAAGAAAATAAACATGAGAACAAGCAATGATAACTCATAAAATGTTTTGTCTGTGAAATGAAGCCTGAAAAGCTCCTAAAATTCCTAAAGAAACTTCTTTGAAAACTCATTTTCAAGCTCTCCTTTCTTCCGATTGTCATCAAAAATGTTTAGGGTACCTACTGCAAATACATAAAATCATAATTAAATAGTTACTAGACACAAAAAAAAAGTAGCATTTTTCCGTAAAAATAGCTGTACATTTTCATCCGTTGACCCTATGACTCGCGCTTACATCATTAGGAAAACCCACAACGAATCCTATTTTAACATTTACCATGTTATTTTGTTTATTAATGACACAACGGTATGTCTGAAAAACCAAACTGATGCGTATTTATCTAGCTGAATGCGTAACTTCCAAGGTTCAACTCTCCAACTGCAATTACTAAAAGCGCGTAGCAATCATCAAGACCGCATTGCTACGAGTATACTTCGAGTATCTAACACGTCTTACTCGCCAAGCAAACGTTCAGATCATTACAATAATGCATTCGTCAGAACCACAGCAATACCGTCCGCTAACCACACAGCATCGCATTACTCTGCGACTCACGTCGAAACAAGATCAATTTTAGCGGTTGCATTCCAACGCGGCCGGGGTACGCTGCAAAAAGCACCCTTATATTATAAATGCATCAGTGGACAGGTCGGACGCGACAAAAACGCAGCCAGAGCAAGGCGAGTATAAATTATTTATGCCATTTTAAACATTTTGGAGTCTGCCGCAAGTGGACAGCGGACGCCGCTGACAAGCGCACCTTGCGAGGACGCTGCGAGACGAGCCGCGACTCCGCGAGACATCGCAAGACATCGGACGAGTTCATACCATATCCATACACAGTAGGAAATGTTACACACACAACACAGTAAACATATTCCGAAATGGTAATATGTAACATTAAAAAGAAATCGGTTATTACGAGTGCACACATAATGAAAGAAGCCAGTCTCGCAAAGTGGGTCTACCTATCCACACCAATGTGGATAGTTAGTTAGATAGTTATGTAGATAGTTGTGGTGGGTTTTTACACCAATAGGTACATAAAAACAACAATTAAACATCGACGCCATTATTTTTCGATCCGCGTAGTCTCTATAATTGGTAAAAAAAAAACTCCATCTACCTATACATTATAATGTCAGGAAAGTAAATAAGTGACATTATTCCTAATACCATGTATAGAAGTCACCCCTTTATGATCACCTTAAAAAGGACTGGTACAATAAAATGCAGTTGCGCGATAAGCCGTTAAGTAGCAATAATGCATTCCTTACATTATAGCTACATATTAGCCGGCAAAGTTTAAAAATCGTTCGTCACTTGTCTTAATCTGTTTCACGTTCGTGAACTGAATGCTCGCATAGCTCGGGGATGCGTGCGGGCGCTATCCTAATTTCATTGATCGTGCCATCCTATCAGTGCTCTGGTGCCGAGGAACCCTAAATTGGGCAGTGCAATCGAAACGATTCCACGAATCAGTAGAGGGACTGACTAGATAAAGTTTTAATTGGAGATTCCGGATGAAATTCCTTCATGAGCGGTCGCTGGGCCGATACATTCCCGCTTCGGCATCAGCCGAGTTTTTATACAAAAACTTGTTTCATTCTGCCATTCTCTCCCAGATAAATAGCGACAATAAATATAACTTCCAAGCCCGATGCTTTCTTTTAATTGTTAATTATTTCACCAAATTCGATTTGAAAGAAGTAGCAGAAATATTTTAGCAATTAAATTTTCTAAGTTCAGGCTTCGTTTTGCAAAAGCGGACGTTTAAAAATGCAAAAACAAAGAATTAATGACGACTCTAACTCTTTCTTTTTTGATCATCTTTAGATTCAACGATTTAACCTAAAAAGGTGTTCGCACTAAGTATCTAACATGAGAATTTTACTGTTTGACACGGCTCCGTTGAGATCCGTCAACGTTCCACGAATTTCACTTGCTGCAATTAAATTCTGCCTCATAGAACGATCGCAGCAATGATTTCCGCTAATCCGCGCCCGCACCAGCCTCCCAACAGATCAGTATTGCGCAAAAACCCCATGACCCGTGACAATTTCTCGCGGCGGGTCCCATTCCCATTGTTCTCTGCTTTCATAAATATTGATTAAATATGAAGCTCATCATGTTTCTCAACATTGTTATAGTCATAATGTGTGCCTCTCGCACGCATCTCGCGGCTGCTCGCTGCACGGCTACCGCACTACTCCGCGATAAAGCTTATAATTACATTAAGATGCAATTTACAAACAGACGAGCAACCTGTTGTGACCATACATGGAATCCCATTAATACTGCTTCAGCGCTCACTCTGGTGGGTGTTGCTAGGAAATTATGGTTGTAATTTATAGAACATTATCAAATTACTGATAAAGGTGATATTTTTACGTACCATGCATGAAAAAATGGGAGGAATCAAATACAAATTATTAAGTAATTTAATTTAATGTCATGCTTTTTCTACCCAATAATTTTGCAAGTACAGAAAGCGCGAAACAGCATTTATAAGTACTGACAAAGTTGCAGCACTGAAAAAGTTATCTAAAACATGATCAATAAACACCCTTTCTCATAGTGAATGAGTCCTCTAATTACTTTAACCACTAGCGAGTTGTGAAAAAGTGGTATATCTACCTGAAACAAAAAGCGTGGTAAAACCTTTGAGGCGCTGCCAAGTTAATGATTCGCAGCCAAGCGTGTTACTTTGACATATTAAGAAGAGGCCGTAAACTGGTTTGTAGAAAAACATAATGGATAAAGGGCTGAAGCTACTCCGGGCATCAACAAATTAAAGGTCGCATAAAAGATGCGACAAGTCAATAGGCTGCAATTAGATCGTTTTGGGATGCGTCCGGGCCACCTGGAATATTAACTGGCAAAAGAACCGGTAATGACAGGCCCATTCAACATCATTTGACATTAAAGCAAGCTCCAATTAACTCGACCTATCTAATGTAAAAAAATTATTTGTCGCGCAGCTAGCGGAGCACGAAAAGGCGCTGAAATTATACGTGAATTTGCATAATTCATTAAATACTCGTATCTTTTACTGATAATGAAATGGATCATTGGGTTTTATGAATGGCTTAATTCTATACAGCTTATTTTAATTTTAGATCAAAGGATGGTAGTGACATGGTGGGTAATAACAAGTGTCTTACTTTGTAGTGTCTTCAACAAGGTAGACAAAATGAATAAATGTTGCATTGGAAATTATATTTCAGTTAATATATTAAGTAGTGCGAGCACGGGCTGGTCTGGCTGCCCTTAAAGAATTGTTGAATTCTTCTCAAAAATACAGCGCATAAAATTGAAAATATAAGGTGAAAACCACAGCCTGAAAATGTCAAACCCATCACGTTCTCCATTCTGCTTGATAGCCTGTTTTAATTGTTTTGATAGTATTTCGAAATACTCAAAACCGATAAAACCATGGTAAAACCCACAGATCTAAAATTTTATAAAGAACCGATCATTACCAGGCATTTTACTCTGCCATTAAGACTGCAACGTTGCGGGGGGCCGAATAAAATATACAATTACTAATTGCCAAGTAAAGCGTGGGTCGACATCATTATTGTACAAGTCGACTTTATCTGGATCTATACCCTGTTCGGCATAAGTTTTTCACTCACTTCCAACGAGACAAGTCCTTGGTTTGTGTGGAAAGAAAACGTGTTTAGGGAAACCGGAGTAATTGAGCCAAGTGGGTGTTGTGCTTGGCTGTGTCGTATCAGTTTGGCGTGTTGATGTTGAAGTTTAGAAGTGGTTAGACAGAGCCTTACAGCCGTAACCTTCGAGCACCACGGCCGCGGACGGATTGAAAGTGTTTTGACGACGGCGTCCGGAAAACGTAGGAGGCAAGCTTGGGCTTCGCACGTGTCTACTATCTACGAATTTTGTAATACTTTTGAAGGGAAATGGTGAATCATGCGCTGTTGCATTGTGTCATGATACTCATGATTAATTAGTTTCTTGTTAGATGACAGTGGAAAACCTTTGAAAACATGGCGATTTTGAAAAAAACTGTGTTCTAAAAATATGTTACAAGGCAATCACGGAAGTTTTTAATCGACATTCATCTAAGGAAGATTGGTAACGAAAAAACACTAACTAAATAAAGGATGTACCTAGACCTAGTTGAAAAAAAATTAAAAGCTCTAACATTACAACTTAACTAATCTCACCAGACATGCAAATGTATTTTAAAATTGTTATTGAGCAAATTTTTGATTGATACCTGACTCATATCTGCTCGTGTGATTAGTTGAGTTACTTCCTCATACACATAAAGCCGTATAGGCACCTACGGAACATTAATAATATAGTTTGAACATGAACAAATTTTAATTAATGCTCTTTGCATTTTGTTAAAGGAACGTGTAATTTGTTACTAATGCAAGTTAAGATAAAGATCTATGGTCGTTTGTAGTTACAACGGTAAACTACTAATAGGTAATTTAAAGGCATTCTGGAGTCGCCATTTAAAGTCGTCTGTCGCCGCCTGAGGGGACATTGATAGATCAATTTAAATATATCAAGTAAAAAAAGCATCAGGATATAAACTAGGGTTAGAACATACAGTAAACACAAAAAACTTTAAGCACGAAGATACCAAAGTAGCCTTCGTAGATGCAATTAACCTGGCGTAAACAAATCATTTGCGATTCAGAGTAAGAATTGTAATTAGAATTACGGGATTGGTTTATGACCTCTCTCCGGTTAATATCGGGTCGACCACGCGAATGCATAAATTAATCTCGATTTATTGCTTCCTACTCGCACCTCTTCTCGTTTCAGGGTGGGCAGCGCGGAATAAATATCGGGACGTGACATTCCTAGACCAGCGTCTCCCAAAAGTCTTAACAATAGAATATAAGAAGTCAAACATAAAGTTTACTTATTTAACATAGCCGAATAGTCGGGCACAGCAGAAGTCCATTAGATTATTATCGAATCCGAAATCCTAAACAACAATAGAGGACAGTGACAAACACCGCAAGAACAAAGTGGTCGCGCCCTCACCTCAGGGGTCAGCGGCGGTACACACGCCGTCCGCAGATGCTCCGGACAGCCGATTAATAAGACGGGACTCCGCCCCCGGTGCTGCGGCTGCGGCTTAACAGCGCCAATTTACAAACGCCACCCCAAGCCGTGAAGATAAGCCGATTACAAACCTCGGAGACAAATGCAACCGACCATGCCTCAGATACACTAATTCGCTAGAACACATTAAGCCTGCGCATGCTTGCTTCTATGTTTATTCATAGATCTATCTGTACTGATTAATGAGTAGGAGTATTGTAGGAGGTTCTAAATATGTTTTATGGTAATAAATGTACACGGGAATCAAAATTGAATTAGAAAACTGTGATAGGCAGTGCTGTATCACACGAAGAGGAGGGGCTGCTATGTTTTGAATTAAGGATTGTTTGCATTACGCGTGAAAATTTCGTCAGTAGTTCACGGAATTAAAATTTAAGAAATAGGTGTAATCATTGTTAACTTAACTTTTTATAGGAAAACAACCTCGCCGTAGAACTTATATCTTGGCAAAAGAAGCAAAAAAAGCAATATAATGTTTGGACTACATAATATTTCAACACGGACGCTTTAATTGATAAATACTGACTACAGTTATGTAGCACCAAGCATTACTTTTAATTACTTAATTAATTACATTATGAACATTCTAAATCCAGAATATCCTAACCTTGAATAATTTATTGAATCAGGCGTTACTTTGCGGAGGTCCATATTTATTCATTTATTTATTTATTCGTTTCTAATAAATGCTTGGCAAAGTTTGATTTCTCTGGAAATCAAACTTTGCCAAGCATTTATTAGAAACGAATCATTCGTTGTTAGACTCAGATATGTACGAAATTTTACATTATTGTGATAAGGGTTTGCGGCTATCGGTTTTAGAACAATTGGAAATAATTAGGTATAACAACATGGGGTCTATTATTAATGAACAAGTTAATTTGGTTTCTTCGCCTTTGTTACGACTTGGTTCTAATTTTAATAATGTGTCATAGTAATAATGAGAACATGACTTCTCTTTTTACCGTACTCGGTTAAAAATAACGGGGTACCTGGCGTAGATTAAAAATAAAAATAAAAAGGGTAGTTTGGAATTCATTTCTTAAAAAAGGGTAGTTTAGGACTTACATAAAAGGGTAGTTTGGAATTTATAAAATATTAGTGGGTACGTTGGTTTTGTCATTAACTAAGTTGAGTACATGGTTTACATATGTCAGTAGTGGAAGTGGTGGCATGTTGAGCGGTTGTTGTTGTGCTTCGTAAATGGCCTCGTGGAGAGTGCCGAAACGCGTCAGCGTTTAGTATAGTGGTGGTGGTGATAGTTGGGTCTGTGTGGCATGTGTTGATTCGTGTAGCAGTGGAGGTGGAGGTGTTGCATGGAAACATACATTTGCCGCACAGATATAACTATTTGTCATTAGTGGTCGCGGGTGAGCAAAGTAATTGTTTTTTAGTTCATCCTAACCTTGGTCATAAGATTTTCAATATGTAACATTTGTAGAATTTAGAACCGACGTACCAGCTTCAGAACCGCATTTTTTGGTGTTTTAAAGTTCATATCACAACAAAGCGCAAAGCAGAGCTTGTTCAAGCCCATGTTTAGCCGGACCCCGAACTAAATATCACGTCACGATCTCAGCTGTTTACAAGTACAGAGCAATCGATAGATCATAAGATCATACACGGTGCGACCATGTAAGGCCACGACAAAATCTGATGATGTCATGCCGCGTTCGAGTGCTAACGCCGAATCGAACCGATCAAACAAAAGGCACAACTATCACGAAATGATAGAACTTTTAATAAGCACGCAGTCGACGCGTAGGCTGGTAATGAAGCAAGTAATGACGGTGCAAGCGCAGCAACACGATCGCAAATAGAGATTAACGCGATTATGAAATACGTAAGGAGATTACGGAATCCTAAATTGTGTTAGAATCCGATAGCTTGATTTTAGTAGTTGTGATGTCGGATCTGAATTTAGTTTATCCGCTGAGAATATCGAAATCAACGTCTTACAAAACGTCGCAACGGGTATACTTGCCTATTCGACTGTGAAAATAGGTGAAGTTAACAAGATCATGGTGAATGCTGAAATAATTACAGGTTCCAAGCAAAAGATACTCCATATTTCTGAACTCTAGTTAACATGCGGTTTTCATTTTAAGGGTAGGTAGGTACCTAACATACAGAATAGCCATTGCAGGAATGAGTCAGTCATGCTTTATCTGTTCTTGAAAATCAGTTCAGCGGTTTCCAAAATCCTTTAAGTTTAATATCGTTTCGTCGCTAGGTATGATATTAAAATTACATACTATTTAATATTTAAAACAAAATGACCTTTCATAGTTATAGATAGCTAAAGTCAAGAAGGATATTCCCTAGCATAAGTTGGGGCTACGGACTTCCCAACTCTTTACATAAATTATCAAATAAAACATACACGGCAAAGGTCAGGTGTTGAGTGACTGACGTCAAAAGTCATACAGGTTTCATAATTGTAATAAATCATCTTCCTTCACAATAATTACGCTTTAAGTTAAGCCGGAGATAAATCATGTCCGAGTTAGCAAACCTAAGGATAATTGCAGTAAATCACCCGACCAATCAGACATCGAATATTCTAAGTGGGTGTTTGGTTGGATTACTAAATTACAAATTGGTCCGGTACGTAAATCTGCCAAGGTGGCAATCGGCAAAATCGGGAACGTAGTTCAATTTTAGGGGAAATGCAAATACCACTACTCTCGACAGTACATAGCTATATTACGATTTTATCCAACATTTGGTTTGGAGTCCCTCTTATATTTCATCACAGCTGTCTAACCTAACGCGTGTAATAAGCGGTCTTGGATGGATGTCACTCGTTGATGGAGAGCGAAAAAAATCAACATGTGTGAGCTGTTCACCGCCGTCGGCCATCGAGCACGTGTAAGGGACAACTTGGACGCAACGATTTATTCATGTCACGATAGACAAAAGAACAGTATGTATTACCAAGAGTTAGCGATATAATCTTACGAATCTCTAACAGCTTCCTTTATATCGTTGCAAGACACTGCTACGTTTGGAGATAAGGCATAATCATTCAGACAATGACTTTATAATTCAGATTTGTTAGAAGTGGTTCCGGCCGACATATAGGCCAGTCCATAATTACGTTCGCGTGAACCGTATCAGTCGCCTACTACGTTGAAAGGGTCTCGCTAACTCAGTTTTGACCGTCTACGACTCTAATTACCGTCTGACCAAACTTGAGATTAAAATGTAGGTACGTGTGAAGAGAATTGAATCGGGAACTGGAGATAACAGCGGCGGGCGGACCATTCAGCGGAGGCAATGGTGTGTGACCGCCGAGCGCAGACGCGGAGGTCGCAGCGCTGCGCCGGTGACGCCTTGCATTCTTTGCCCACGTCGTATTCTATTTTGATTCGAACTTAACACCGTTTCTAGGCACGTCTCGACTCCTAAGGGATAAGGATACTGTAGGGTTAGGCAACCGCTTTTTTTTTTCAATATGGATGATTTGTACCTCATTTGCATCATGTGGAATGACATCGTCCGTATTTTTAGCTCCTACGTTAAAATGCAAAATTATTTCGGACAAATTAAGTTCTTCCGAGGAAAGAGGGAAAACTAAAAATCAAATATATTACCATAGGGATAGGGACAGATTCAAGCAGTGACAATCGATATTGCAGATAAAGCTTAGCGCCTGCACTGGCATTTAAATCACCATTAATCCCATCGCAATCCTCGATAAACCCGATTCAGGCACTGGTGATCCGTGGAGCCGGGAAATGAATAAGTTGCATTCATTGACGCGCGTCGATCGATGGAGTAATCTCGCGGTCATCCCGTCCGTGCACCGGGAGCATAAAATTATCTGGGCATTAGCGGGCCGAGGGGCGGCCGGGGACCATTTGTCATCGGCAGGGGGGCGGGAAGAAAGTGCCGGCGACTCCGGGCCGCAGACTCGCTCACAAAAACAAGACGGAGCAAGGGAGGGCTAAAGCCGCAGCTACCGCGCACCGCTGTGCCAGGGTTGCGGCTCCCAACTAAAGTTAAATACATTAGGGACGCACCATTGTTTTTGGGTCATGTTGACAAAGGTTGCGTAATATCTCCCACTTTTTCCTCCCTCAATATTGCGACAAGTTTGGTAGAAAAACTTCAAAATTTCCGGGCCTCCGAAAAATCCCGACCATAAAAGGGTCAAGTGGCCGCGTCACGTTCGGCTCGACGGCGGCCACAAAAACATTTGGTACAAACTATATCGGATATTAAAGCTGCAGAAGGCGCGTGCCATCCACTTTTTGTGGACGGGACCCTGTTGACGCACTATCCCTGGACTCGGGTCCGAGCGTATTTTAATTTTCATTAAACAATAACTTGTCCTTTCCTAACCCTATTCACTAATCGCCTTTTAAGTAACGGGTGTAGGTATGTCGTTGTTTTAATCAATACTTAAAAGAGGCGACTCATTAGATCGTGCATCGCATCTTCATGTAGTTTTTCGCTGGGCCATTGCCTAGGGGTCGATCCGTAGGCGCATATGTATGATTCTAGTTAACAATCTTGGATGAAGAGCAAACGAATTGTAACTCATCATAGCGAGGAAATAAACGTGTAGCTATGTAATAGCTGTATAAACGTATAGTTGTGTGGCACATAGAATCATTAGCGGCAGTCGGTCGTTTGTTAGAGCCACTCGCGCTCGGAGACGGGTTTTTGTATCTACGCCAAATTGCATCCGCACAATACGTGTGCCTCTAAATTGATTTCGAATTAATTGCTGTATAACATAGGTATAGCTTTGCGGAATCCATTATTTGACAACTGGCGCTTAAATTGATCGTAGCTTGATTGGGGATGACGAATGAATTTAGTTACCACATCATTACCATCATCAGTAGTCATAGCAATATACTGTTATAATTTTCTAAGTATTAAATAATAAATAATTGAATAACTATAAAAAAAATAATTTAGTCTAATTTAAGGTAATACATATATCTTCTTAATTTATCTAGGTACCCATTACATGCAAATATAAGATACACAAAAACGTATTTACCTACTTATTCAACACCGGGATACCGTTATTAACCAGTTGTACTTTAACATTCTGGTTATAGTTTAATTTGAGACAATGAGGGTTTTCGCGAGTCAAAAATCGGCTAGTATCGCTAGTGTCCAGTGAGGTCTATCTGTCATTCTCCACCAACGAGAGACATGCTATGACTGGTGGAAAATGGAAATAACTTATGTCCAGACTTTATTACCTAGGATTTTTATCCTAGGATAACTACTTAAGTTTAGCTTAACTGCTAGAGCTCATAAAGCAATAAGAAAACGCAAGAAAAGATAATCCCCGTGAAAGTAAAGGGAGATTACAAGATTCTGCCGTGGGTTTATGCGTGAGTTTAATATCGCAGAATCTTCTTCGTTTGAAATCATCCTAACTAATATCATAAATGCGAAAGTAATGTCTCTCTGTCTCTCTGTCTGTCTGTTTGTTACCTCTTCACGGGAAAACCGCTGCACCAATCTAGATGAAATTTGGTAAATAATAAATAATAGTTCCCGCGGGATAGCGATAACCGAAATCTAGGCGGACGAAGTCGCGGGCAACAGTTAGTTTGAAATAAAACAAGTTAATATTTCGAATTTATGTTTGATATAAAAAGTTGTCTTTAAAGCTGAAATTAACATGTCGGTACTCGATAGCAAGGCCGTCTTAGACAAAATAAAAATCGCCAAATTCTAGCTTCGGTATTTGGGGGCTTCCACAATGCTGGGCTGGGGGCCCTGGGTCCGTGTCCCGCGTGCCCTTTTATGGTAAATATAATAGAGTATTTCTTGGTTAAATAGTTGTTAAAGGAAATGCACAAACATTTTACGAGCATTTGTCACATTTATCTGCCACTACAACTGATAGAATTAACTAAACAACAGCACGCGAGATTTCTGATGCCTCTAATTTGGGACTTTCTCGTATCGTTTAACGTTTTGCCTTGCCTTTCCCATTTGACATATTTTGCTGTACTGTAGACATTCAGAACTATATATTTTTAAATTTGGCCACACGAGCTGTCAACAAGTATAATGCCGCCATAGGACTTCTGGATCAATTTTAGTAATACATCTGCTCACAACTATACTTATTACCCAAGAGAGACGCAGTTTTAGTGCTTTGCTAAATGACATGGTTTTAAGTAACGATTTAAAATGCGGCTTATACATACATAGAAATAAATGCCCCTTTATTCAGGGAGTTAGTTGTCATTCTTCTAAAATCAGTTAGGTAAATTATTAACAAAGTTCCCGATTACCATACTCACACAAATAATCAGCGGGTGAGTTACTGACTTAAGCTTCCTACATGGTAATGCCACTTGAATTAATACATGCAAATATTAAAGCTGAGAGTAATTAACGCATTTTAATTGCAGATATCACGGTGGCGTGGTTTCTAAGATTTGATTTGCATTCGGAATTGATATAATTTCATAATATAATGTCAAATATTATCTTGATCTAGATATCGGAATATTATTAAGATACATAGTAAAACTTGAGCTTACCAGTAAACTTGTCGTGTAATAAATAAAAGTGAAATCAGCGGTTAAGCGATAATTTACCTATAGAAATTTTCTGTAGTTGGAATAAGAATTTAACTAAGTATTTATAGTTAGTTAGGTACGTAATTATGTGGAGTTGCATACATTACTTTACCTACACACATATTATAAGTACTCTAAGATGGGTTCAGAAGACGAAGGCATATCATACCCATACATACCTGTCACGAATTTGACTGTTTTTTTTAATATGACATGTTGTAATGACTATTACTTTCTGCTGGTGGTGGTTGGCGGGGACTGATGATATGTGTAGATAAAGTAAATTTTCAGCACCTGGGAACCTTTTCTGATTAAAATGACGTACTGATTTCATGACATTTATGAAAACAATGAAAATAATCGATTTATTGATTATTTTTGTTTTTATTTTTATGAAACATTCATAGAATGAAATTCAACATACAATGACAATGCAAAGAAAAATTCGTTAAGCAGCTGGACTTTGAATTTTTCTTTGCATTGTCATTTATGAAAACGTTAAAATACAAATTAATTATTATAAATTAATTTATAAATAAAATAACAGCTGCCTCCAATTACTTCTTATTCTGTCTAGAATTTCAGATCTACTGGAAAATAATTTTATCTAAGACAGAAAAGTAACAAAAATAGATTATGCAAGTACCTAATCTAGACTTACCTTACAAATAATTGTTCTTGATTGTTGACTCTCCATGATACTACCGTAGCTCCTAAAACAAAATTAATCATGTTACAAATAACTTCATTTAGTTGTTTATTAATGTACCTACTTATTGACAAAAACCAAACACAAATTAACCTCTGCAAGCCATAAGATAGGGCACCATTAGCACTAGGTACTTATATTTATTTATTATTATAAATTGATTACTCAGCATTACAGTTTAAAATAAATAATACACTATGAAACACATATATATTTATAAAATTTATTGATGCTTTGACATTTTATTTACCTTTGTATTTATTTTTACTTAATGTATTTTTGATTTCTTGCCAATCTTTTTGTGAATTCCCTATATTTTTTGACAATACCCTATATTTTTGACATTTCATTAATTCTTTAAGTAATGTGATTTTCAATGACAAATAAATAATCTAATCATCAACTGGAGGTATAAGGAACACAATATACTTAAGTAAAGATCATCTGAGAGTTTGAAACTAACTAATAACATGTTCTGTTTCATACATTTTTATTTTTACTTTTAAGTTCCCAGTGTTTTACTAACATGATGGCCAGGATGCATGCTACTTTACAGTTTTTTCCTTCACAATAGAATTGTGTAGTATCTTTTTAAGCAAGTGAAAAATTGCCCACTTGGTATATATTGGACTTCTTACTTGATGATATAGGTACAAACATATTTCTGTAGATACAGTGCCAATTCAATAATCGAATACCACAATAAAAGTTTCAAAATAATGATTTTCTTAACAAAATATTTTTTTTACTAAAATTTTAGTTTAAGTTGATCATGGTTAAAATTTTATGATGTTTACCATAGAATACCTACCATATTATTTCTTACTGAAATGTATACAATAAACAGGTACTTATGTGCTTGAGGCTCTGAATACTTTTATTGTTAAAAAACCTAAGCCAAAAGGAAATCTAGAGGATCTTGATACATGCAAAAGTCTTGGTTGAGCATGCCCGAGACAATGAAAACATTAATTAAATTTAAACAGCGCCATCTAATATGGCTAAGATTAATAAATATTAAGTATTATAAACTAAACAGCACATTACCTCATTAAGAACTCATTCAAAATTACTGCTCAATTAGTTTCTCATACAAATGCTGGTAATGAATATTACTTATGAATATTTTTTGTGAGCACATCAAATACCAAACTACAATTTAAAAGCAAGTACCTAACTAGAGTTTACTTCCTACAATCCAATAGCCAAGGTCAGACTCGCCACAGACGGCTTATTCTATTCACTCAGAAAAAAACTCGTTACCAACTGACTAAAACGGACCACGCTCTTTGAGCACTGCGCACCCAACATTTAAACAAATCACGAAATTATTAACTATGAACAATTACAATCACAATTTTAAAAGTTCCGCGCGTCACTACTACAATAAATAATAATAAAAGTAAAGGTTATGCGGCTACTCTCTCCACGGCAAAAAACATTAATAATTAATCAATTTAGTTACTAAACAGCCTACATCACAAATTATATTATTAGTGCACATGATAAAACTGATCACTTACCGAAAAGATTTACGGTACAAGTTGTATTATTTCCTCGGTCGAGAACGACAACACTCGTCGCTGCCATTTTCCGTTTGACAGAAGCCGAAGCGGAGTTGCTTGCTAGGGTAGGACTCAGAGAACTTTAAAATATCGATAGTTTTTAAATGAACTAGATTTCTGTCGACCTTTCTGATTTTATTAATTACCTAATAAAGCCGTATAAAATAATTGAAAAAAAATAGCCATGTAAGCCAATTACACAAATCCTCACAATGTACTCCTTTATTTATGAACGCTTCTGAAATAAACCAATCAGAAACGGCCAACGCTGTGCCGGCTTGTGTCATTTTGCAGCATCATACGTGTATTTTTCCGGTCCTTGTCCTTTCCATTCTTCAACTACTCGGCGAGGAGTAATTGCGCACGCTCCATAAAAGTGCCGGCACAAAGATGATGGGGTCACTGAAAATCGTATTATTCTTAGGTGTAATTTATTTATGTAGGGCTGCCGAAGAGGACGTGCTGGATCTTACAGATGCGGACTTTTCTTCTGTGATATCTCAACATGATACCGCCCTGGTCATGTTTTACGCTCCATGGTAAGTCAATGACTTTGTAACGAGATGTGGATTGCTTGTGCGAACGCAGTTGCAATCGATTACTATGATGAGTGACTGTTTTGAATAGGTGCGGCCATTGTAAAAGACTGAAACCGGAGTATGCGCTAGCGGCCGGCGTGCTCAAGGGCGAGGACCCGCCTGTGACTCTGGCGAAGGTGGACTGCACCGAGGGTGGCAAGAGCACCTGCGAGCAGTTTTCAGTCTCTGGATACCCTACTCTCAAAATCTTCAGGAAGGGAGAGCTCTCTCAGGACTACAATGGGCCCAGGGAATCCAGTAAGTTGCCAACACCACACTTCTACTACCACTTTTTGCTTGAGTTTTTTTTCATTAAGTTACTAAAATAACTAATTTATTTAGGCAGATTAGATAAGCTGATATCGTAGTCACTAACAAGTGAGTTGAACCTTTATTTTCAATATTTGCAGTTATCTAATATTAAG
Organism: Clepsis dumicolana; assembly: GCA_963691665.1. Taxonomy (NCBI): domain Eukaryota; kingdom Metazoa; phylum Arthropoda; class Insecta; order Lepidoptera; family Tortricidae; genus Clepsis; species Clepsis dumicolana. Next base: position 4,235,230 of record OY829508.1, on the reverse strand, counting down.
ATCATTATCTTACTCTCAAACCAAAGCACCACATTGGTTATGGATAATTTTATGTCTACCTTCGTTTTTATGTAATCTAAGTCAACACATAACAATTAACTACTTTAATTAGAATGTTAATTATGCTTAAAAGACTTCACACTTTGTAGTAATTTCCAATAGCTTGGAATTTAATACTGTACCTACCTACTTATATTTATAGAAACCACATGTTTTAAAGTATTGAACGATAAGTATTGAGCTATGTTTGCATTCTTCTATGCCACTTATAAGCTTTTTGAATATAAACAAAGAAGTCTTAAAGTAGGTACCTACACTTAAGTTGCTGTAAAGATTACAATAGTTTTATGTGCCATGTATGCAAAACAGTAACAACAAGTCTTCTAAAACAGATGGCATTGTCAAGTACATGCGCGCCCAAGTCGGCCCCAGCTCAAAGGACTTGCTGACCGTTGAAGACTATGAGAACTTCCTCAAGAAGGATGAGGTTGTAGTCATTGGCTTCTTCGAGAAGGAGACGGACTTGAAAGGAGAGTTCCTCAAAACCGCAGACAAGATGAGGGAGCAGGTAGTCTTTGGACACTCCACTGCCAAGGATGTGCTTGCGAAGGCTGGATACAAGTAAGTGCTTCGTTTGAGTAGTACTAGTTCAATAATCGCTTATTAAGCACAATCAAGTACTCATCAAGTATAGCATAGTATGTTACAATGGTATTTTCTCATATATAGTTAAGTATAGAAAAAAATCTATTTAAGTACATGTAACAAGCTAATCATAAAGATATTAACTAAAATGCTGTTAAAGTTTGTTTGTCCTTTTTTGTCACATTGACATTTCCGTTCATAAGAAGAGGATAAAACCTATTTTATGTTTTATAGAGGCTTGAGTTATGTTTATGAATAAGGCCATAAGTATGTAATTTCAAAAAGGCTTGAGTAAGTAATTTGGTTGAAGGAAGCTTGATTTGTAATTACTTTTGAGTGTATGAGTCTGTGTATAAACTACCCTTACAGTAAACTCAGCACTCATAAAGGCTCTGGATAAATAGTTTTTTTATTTAGCCATAAATACTCAATGAACTAGAAATGAAACAAGAATACACAGAAAACCGATCGAAACCATAAAAATGAAGAAAAACATAAAATTTAGATCATTCATGGTTTTTAGGGTTGCATACCTCAAAAGGAAAAACGGAACCCTTATAGGATCACTTTGTTGTCCATTTGTCTGTCAAGACCCTTTTTCTCTGGAATGCGTGGAGGTAGCATACTGAAATTAATATCAAATACTCAAGCCTGCAGTCCCTTGAAGCTGTGAAAAAATCAAACTTCTAAGTCAACACAATCAAAAGATACAGTCATTAAAATGGTTGTTTAAATACAAGTCGCCGTACCCCGAAAACCTAAAGGGTACTTCCAGTTGTCCTAGAAACTTGAAATTTGTTATGAAGGTAGCTTTTATAGCAGAACCACTCAGAAAATTCTCAAAATCTTAAATTTTTATGTCTGTCTGTAGATTTCAAGAACAATATAAGATGACCCCAAACTGCGTACATTTTGCTTAGGACCAGGGCTCTGCTAACACTGGACTTCTTAAAACGCTGGGGAAAAGCGTTAAAATCTTTATACATAACCCTCGTACGCGAGTCCGACGCGCATTTGTCTGGTTTTTTTATTTAGTAAAGAGCTCTTTTAGTGACCACATGATGACTACAGATTATGAACTTTGCCTATCAAGAAAAATACAGTACTTTACTGTTTTTCGTGCTGTAACTTCAAAGTAGCTACAAAAGTTTTAAAAAAATCAGTAGGAATAGGAGAAGCTATTTTACCCCACGATTTCATTTAAGGTAGGTATATAGCTAGCTTCAATGTCGGCTGTTTATTAATTATGAATGTATTGCTATTAAAGCCATAAAGCCTTTAATTGGCCTCAAAGCAACTGTCGAAGTCAAGGGTTTCTACAGATTCTACACATGAGCACAAGTTTCATTTAATTTAAGTTTGCATAGCTGTAAATATGCCACGTCTTTATTGCTGTCAGAGTAGCAATAAAGCCCTGGCATATTTACACAAGTGCCTGTTACTGAATAAAAAATAATTGTTAATAAAAAAACAAGTTTATTTAAACACAAATTTTAGAACATTACCGACATACCAAACTATTGGAAATCTAATCTGACTATTGGAAGTATGTAGGTAGAATATTGGCCTTACTTTTTTTTTATTTGAACTACCTACCATAACTCTTGTAAAATTTGAACTGATATGTTATCAGTTGACTACTGTTTTTATTAAATTACCTATTGTGACTAATAAATTCGGTTATTTGCGTTTTTGGTACAAGTAGTTTAATTCATTTAAATCATCCAACATTTGATTTAGTAGTGTCCTCTCTCTGTTGGGCCTTTTTCTAAGCCTTTCGCAACTCAGTCTTAACGTTTTCATTACAAATATAATACAAAAACATGGCAAAATAATAGTTAGCAGAAAAAAATCTATACCTATAAAACAGTACTGTGACTGACTGATTGACAGACAATGCACAGCCCAAACCACTGGTCCCAGAGACTTGAAATTTGGCAGACATGCCTTCAGTATCTTAGAGATGCACTAAGAAGGGATTTTTCGAAATTCCCACGGGATAGGGAACTAGCCCATTTTGTAATATTTCACAGGGGCAAAGAATATATTATATAATAACGTACAGGGGCATAAGCTAGTCTTTTATAAATATAAGATAAAATTAAAACTCATTGTAAGTCATTGTTATGATTATCAGACAATTAAACAGAGGGGACACAGAATGGGTACATAGATTTTTAAAAATTTGATAAATTTCCACATCAAATATCAAAAGGGATAAGTGTAAAAACAAAAATACTATTCAAAGATAATATTTCCTTTAGTAACATTAAATTTATTTTTCACAGGGACAATGTGGTCCTCTTCCGGCCGAAACGTCTCCAGAACAAGTTTGAAGACTCCTTCGCTGTGTTCTCCGGTGACCTCGCTTCCACCTCATTGAAGGACTTCATCAAAGAGAACTAGTAAGTTGTTATTATTATTAACTTTAATTTGCAAGAACTAATTCAATATAAGGGTACAGATGAATTCATCGGAATTCTCTGGTGATGGAGATTTGAACAACACTGCCACAATGTCTCTGTGTTATGCCACTTTTGGCCTTGTGTGTCAGAGATCATATTACAATTACAATTTTATTGTAGCATATAATGAACAACAAGTCTTATACCTACTGAACTATAGTACGTTTTACGTTTCTTGACATCAGTTACGTAATACGACGAACGTGCATGGCAACACTCGTATTATCTCCCCATTAAAGTCCAAATCCCGGTACGCGCGTCGGTTCGTGAGGTACGAGAATATTAACTGTAATATATTTATATTTATGCCATTTTGTCTCATGAGCGGAGTTGATACAGCTGCCCACGTGGTATTTATCGTGATGACAAGTCGTCGAGAGTAACGTGTCTATCTGTTATCACATGCAATCTATCAGTCTGATATTGTGGACGATATGTGCTAATGTTTTACTATAAAGGCCTATTACCGCCATATTCAATGGTGCCGGTGTCCACATAATTTAACCCTAATATGGATAGTGACAAGACCGCCATCTCCCATAAAGCTGTATTTCATTTATTTGTAATAGCCTTTTTATCTGCCATATGTATATACGTAAGGTTAAATTAATATTCACAGGAAACGAGGTTTTCTTTTTAGGGTTCCGTACCTCAAAAGGAAAAAAACGGAACTCTTATAGGATCACTTTGTTGTCCGTCTGTCTGTCTGTATGTCAAGACCCTTTTTTTCTGGAACGCGTGGAGGTAGCAGGCTGAAATTAATATCAAATACCAAGCCTGCAGTCCCTTGAAAAATTTACCTTCTAAGTCAACGTAATCAAAAGATACAGTCATTAAAAAGGCTATTTCCATACAAATTGCCGAAATCCGAAAACCTAAAGGGTACTTCCAGCTGTCCTAGAAACTTGAAATTTGGTATGAAAGTGGCTCTTATAGCCACTCTGCTAACACTGGACTTCTTAAAACACTGGGGAAAAGTGTTAAGATCTTTCTACGGAACCCTCGTGCGCGAGTCCGACTCGCACTTCGCCGGTTTTCTTTTTTCTGTTGATCCGTTGAAAATATGAACTACGTTTTGATGATTGTCTGTGAATAATTCGCATAAAATCAATTGAAGTGGTAATGTTGCGGTTGAAAATAATGGTGAGGCTTATCAGGAAATCGCTTGACGGCGTGTCGGGAATATTTATAAACTTGCAAATTGTTCTCTTAATCAGAAATTCGTTGGGTTAATTAACTAAGATATATAACTACTTTGGTAGCGAGATTCGACACTTTTACGACACTTTTCGTTTCACCCCGATACATTACGATACACGACTATCCAAAACAAGGGTTTTATATAAAACCAATTCTATGTATATCACTTAAATATACCTATTCTAGGAAGCTGATGTGTCTATAATGTGTCCTGCCTTCATACCTGGGTCAATCAACTTTTAAAAGCCGCTCGTTGCCATGAAGAAATGGAGATGTCCCCTGGGCAACTCATCAAAAATATGATTTTCTAAGACCCCACTCCCCCGAAGTCAAGATTCTCATGCTTAGGAGATGAAGCATGAAGGATTTGGCGAAACTCTTAACGTTTGATGGAGTGGTGCCTTAGATAATCACGTTTTAGACGAGCTACCCATAGGACATCTCTCTGGCAACGAGTCCTCTGACATACGCACAACCGTTTGCTCAAGAGCTTGTACCATTTACAGCCACGGTCTAGTGGGCGTGCGTCAGAAGGACAACATTGCTGATTTCACCAACCCCCTGGTCGTAGCTTACTATGAGGTGGACTACGTCAAGAACCCCAAAGGCACCAACTACTGGAGGAACCGTGTGCTCAAGGTAAATGTTGGATATTTTAGGTGACGATGACGGTCGCTATCGGATATTACCTAGATACTCTCATCTCCACTGAATGTATTTATAGTCGAGAGTTTTTAGAACATTGTATGTGTAAAGTTTGAATTTTTCAGCTTATCGGGTTTGTATACCTATTTACCTTCATTTATGGTTTTACCGTGAATATTACGACATGCGAGCCTTAATCACACCGTGTTACCACATTCACTGTTGGCAACAATCTTGTTTTCGAATGGTGGTACATTCACGCAACGCCGCTGTTACAATTTCACTGTTATTTGTACGGAAATGTTTATGATACCTGTAAAAGTTTTGTGGCATAAGGCTAGCAATTAATTTGTAATTTATCATGGGCTTTTTGGGTGAAGGAAAACATCGTGAGGAAACCTGCACACTCCTGTGAAGCAATTCAATGATGTGTGTGAAGTTCCCAATCCGTACTGACCCGCGTGGGAACTGTAGCCCAAGCCCTCTCCTTCTGAGAGGAGGCCTGTGCCCAGCAGTGGGACGTAAAAAAGCTTGGTGATGATGGTGATGATAAGGCTAGCAGCAACTGCGTTGAAATACTCTCCCTCTCACCAACCCCATTGTTTAAAAATCTTTACACTTATACAGGGTGTTACAAAAGTACCCGTAAAGCTGAAAGGGGGTTAAATTGTCCATTATAAAGAGTCCATTTACAATATTTGAATCACTGTATGAAATAGAATAAAAAATAAAAATTTCATACAATATGCCAACTCTAACCATGTATTTCGTAACACGTTGTTTACAGTGTCGGGAAAGATTACAATTTGTAGAAAGATCTTTCTCCAGGCAGATGTTGTTGCCGGAGAGCGAAGTCCTAGGGAAGAAAGTCAGGAGTTGTATTTATGCATCGGACTTCAGAAACTTCGCTGGTGTGATTGTGATGTAGAATGATAGTTAGAAGTTACATTTACTAGAACTAGATGACGCTAGAAGTCGACAAGTTCTTGCTAAGAAACTCCTACCTCACGTATCCGTTGTTCCGCAGGTCGCCAAGGAGATGTCGGAAGTGAACTTCGCGGTGAGCGGCAAGGACGAGTTCACGCACGAACTGAACGAGTACGGCATCGACTTCGCCAAGGGCGACAAGCCTGCGGTCGCCGGCCGCGACGCCGATGGCAACAAGTTCATCATGTCTGCCGAGTTCAGGTGTGCAACTAAACTTGAACATTTTTTTTTTTTTTTAAATACAGTTGCTCGAAATGTGGCTATGTTCGGTTCACCCGTTTTCGAAATATTGAATTTTGAAATGACAATGTTGGCTAGCTGATGATGGAATAATACCATACCTGCTTAGCAAAAAAAGGTTCGTTTTTAACCCCCGACAAAAAAGAGGCTGTGTCTGTGGCATCGTAGCTCCCTAACGGGTGGACCGATTTCGATGCGGTTTTTTTTTTCCAGTCGAAAGCTATTTTAATCGAGATGGTTCTTAGCTAAGTTTTATTAAGATCGGTTTACCCGTTTTTGAAATATTGAACTTTGAAATGACAATGTCGGGGGTTTTCAACTTTTCTAAGTTGGTTAGATTATGTAAAAAAAATCCTTATCGATTTCATTGTCCTTTGTGCAGTTTCGATAGCATTAGGCGTTTCTTATCAGCACACTTGGCGCGCTTCAGTTCATTCCAATTCGTTTCCACAAATACAAATTAATAGTAGCCTACAGTTATAAACCTACTTGTAAGGCAATAAAACTACTTGTAGTGAGCCTTGTGATCAAAAAAACCAAGCTGCATGTAAATACAACTATAACTAAGGTCATACATTATTGTCTTACCTGTAGTTTTCTATTCCGAGTAGTTTCACTAAATATGTATTTTGAAAAGAAAAAACTACAATTACCGCACTAAGTGTTTTTAATTTAGGCCTTTTCACTAGCGGTTTGGATATTGAAACCCGCAGCTGGTTTAATTACAGGCACAAGAGGCATTCTATCTTACCTCTGTAGGTTGCCAACGCATCTGCAAACCCTCCGGGGTTGCGGGTGTCTATGGGCAGTGGTGATTACTTACCATCAGGTGACCCACTTGCTCGTTTGCTTTCCTCGTTGTATAAAAAAAAACACCTGCTGTTTATTTATCATACTTTTATTATAATGTAATTTTTCTAAGTGAAAAATGCTCTTTAAAAGGTAAAAAGACTCGATAGCAATGTTCTGTCCGTTTGCTTTTCTCATCACATCAAACGTAGTTGCCTCCTCTTTCCAGCATTGAGAACCTTCTGCAGTTCACCAAGGACCTCCTCGCCGGCAAGCTGGAGCCCTTCATCAGGTCGGAGCCCGCTCCCGAGGGCTACGACGGCCCGGTGAAAGTCGCCGTTGGCAAGAACTTCAAGTCCCTGGTCACGGACAGCGGCAGAGACGCCCTGGTCGAGTTCTACGCGCCGTGGTGTGGACACTGCCAGAAACTTACCCCGATCTGGGAGGAGCTTGGAGAGAAGGTAAGGGAACTCTTGGGTACTTGTCTATCAACGACCATGACAAGGGAAAGTTATTATTTGTCAACAGTTTACAATGTGACAAAGCAATTATACGAACCCTAACTCCTCGGTTAATTTTATCAACGCATTCACTGCCAGCAACGCATGTATGCGTTTTCCTGACTTTCACCCAGTGCCTCTCGCAGTTTTACAGGTAATTTGTGTGCGGCACCTGAAAAACTCTCAGGCCAAAGGGGTGGCAGCGAATGCGTTAATGGTTTAAAATTAGTCTGATTTTTATTCTCACTTTATTCTAAATGTAAGTTTTTCGTCAAAGTTCACTTTACAGTGCAAATTACTCTATCTACTTATAGTAAGTTTACTTACGCATACTAAAGGCTGATTTTTCATTCCAAGTGTATAAGAGCTCATTTGGGGATTGAAAAATCGGCCCTAAATATCCCAAAATAACGTAAAAAAAAACTTTCAACATAAAACTACCGTGAGAATCAATCCGTACCATTCGGATTTAGTAATCCGTAGTCCGAAACATAACCGACTGACATACGCGAATGATCCGTTAATTTCACTATGATCGGCAAAAACTTTGAAAATTAAAAATAAACTCCATTCCGAAGTTTTATTGTTTTAGTGTCAGAAGAAATTACAAATTATTACATAAAGGGGCTTCTAAACGGGCAACGTCTTTCTGCAACATATGGCCGGCAACTATTGTTGTCTGACTCTTACTATGAAAGCTAGACAAAGACTCCCGTATTTGCCCGTTTAGAAAGCCTCCTAGGTGGCATTTCTGGATGAAGGTTATTTTTTATACATATACATGACAACCCAAACATGTTGCCCGTAGCTGAAGGACGAGGAGGTGGACATAATCAAGATAGACGCGACGGCCAACGACTGGCCCAAGGCGCTGTACGACGTGTCGGGCTTCCCCACCATCTACTGGAAGCCCAAGGATGGCAGCAAGCCTGTCAGATACAATGTGAGTACAGTATACAGTATACAGGGGCATAACCAGCTTGGCCCAAGGCATGCGAGGAAAAATTTGTTGAAATAACAAGTGTGCTTACTTAGAAAACGGAGAGTGGTGTGTAATTCTATGTTATAATTAATGTCCCTCTTTGGCATTCGTTTTTCTAAAAATGTTACTATATGGTCAAAATAAATACGGCAATACCATAAGGAAATGGTCAGACGCGATATCGCGTCTTCGACAATGAATGGGTTAATATAGATTAAATTAATAGTATAAACTTTAAAGTGTTGAAAGCGTTATTGACTGATCAAGACTTGCTATAGTGTTCATAAGTTTCTGCTCGCATTTTGATGTTTGAAGTTGCGACATTAAAATTAAGGAAAATGCACCTGACCTGAATTCCCTGCCATCTGAAAAACAGGAAATCTGTTGCTCCAGATACAATTCACAACTAAAGTCGCATAAGCCCACCCGAAAATCATTTTTTATATTTCTTGCAGGGCGGACGTGCTCTCGACGACTTCGTCAAGTACATCGCCGAGCAGGCCTCCAGCGAGCTCAAGTCCATCGACCGCAAGGGCACCAAGAAGGACGAGCTGTAGTCTAATGATGTGAAACTTTCCAGATCTGTGTGCGAGTGGCGAGTGCTTGAGGCGAACCGCGCAATCTCGGCGTGGAGATGGATATCTTGGATTTATATCAGGAATAGTAAACAGTGAAGGTCCGAAGGCCCCTTTAATCTTAACCTTTTTAACGCCAAGCACACCTAAGCAGAATTGTTAAAATCAGTTAAATTTTAAATTGTTCCTGCTGCGGGATAATTCTTCATTCCAATGTTGGCAATTAAGGGATAGGGGGTATTTTAAACTCTACTGCAACATAGTCTTCATTATAACGCACTTGCACGTAAATAAAACCCATTAGGTTAAAGTGAATTATCTTTTGTAAGTGTGGCCATCACAGATCAATAACACTGCATGCCAAGATTGCGGTGGGTTGTCATTTCTAACTTTAGAATTCTAAATACAGTAATTTGATGCATTTCATATTTGTCAGTGGGTTAATGAATAAATTAGGTTGTATTTATAAAATTACGTTTTATTTTGTTAGTTTTAATCTCTTTTTTTTTTATAAATAAAATAAATAGGTAACCTGATCATAGAAACCCTAATACCAAAGAGTTACCTGCTACCTAGTGAGCTAAGATGAAATGCTCCCGAAGATTTGGCTCAGGGTGCCTTTATCCAAAATCCTGTTTAGTCCCCGTCACCTTATTAACTCCTCCACAATGCCATGTTGTCAGCGTATAATTCCTAAATTGGTACCTTCCTAACTGTTCCACATTCTCATATCGTCAATTTCCTATCTTGTCCACATTCCTATTTTGTCTAACTCATCTACATTCCAATATGGCTGACTGTGCTAACTCGTCCTCGTTCCACATTTGTGGAGAACTGAACTAGTTTTGGAAGTTGACCACACAATAGAAATGGGGACAAGTCAAGACAGTTGACCATATAGGAATGAGATAAGAATGTGGACAATATAGGAATGCTGATGAATCAGGACACAGGACAGCAACAAGTCCTCATTGTCCAAGTTAGGAAGGTGAGGAAATAGGACTGGACGAAACTACTAAGACAAAGATTTTGATATAATCTTGAGACTGTTAGATAAAAATTGTACTCATCTGAGCTGTGTTTTATAAAGTTACAATTTACATGCGGAAGTCTCATTCTATCACCTTTTGTTACAAAGAGACTTTCACTTTAAAGTGTAACTTGTAGCTTTGAAACACAGCCCTGATGTCTAAAAACAAAAAACCATAAATCTTATCAACAATTTATTTATAAATTCTCCTCCTTCCACCTTTCGATCCACTGTATGATGGTATTGACATTCTGTTGGAGCTGGTTTTCCATTTCATTATGCAGTTGCACCACTATTTCAGGTTTGTATGATGACTGTGCTTCCTCTAAAAGTGTCTCAAATATTTCACACTGAATGTTGTCTGATAGTTTTTTGCCAGTGTAACCTCTGCAAAAGTAATATTTATTTAACCTATCTTATTTTTGCTTTATTTTCACAGGCATTCTTATGTTTGCACTCACAACAACTTACTGAGAAATCCATGTTTAGCCAATTGATGCTCACTTGGGTGTGCAACATTATATCTACAGATCAATAATATGCGGCAGAAACGGCCGAAAATAGAAAAAATTTAAGTATCAATCTCTCGGTCCGAATTATAATTTTGTTCCTGTCAGGTTTGAAACTTTGGGTCCATGGGGTCCCAGCGCTTACAAGCTTATTTCTGAGTTACAAAAGCGCTTAGTTGATGCAACTTGTGACCAAAGGGCTGGCAGTTTTCTCTCTCAAAGAATCAGCATCGCTATTCAGCGAGACAACGCTGCCAGCCTTTTGGGCACTATGCCATGGGGGCCTTATTTAGATTTAATTTAGTTTTAAGTTTTAGTTTATTTAGTTTAAGCTTAGGTTTAATGTCATTGTAAATTGCTTTTATTATGTAAATAAAGTGTTTACTATGTAATAATATATATATATATATATATATATATACATATAATATAATAGATCAATGCATTTTGAATAAAGATGAAAGATACTGGTGTCATCAGTGAGTTGAAAAAAATTAAATGTACAATTATTGCATGAAAAAATTACCTAGCTGCAAGTCTGTCATACAGCACAGTGTTGTTAGTCCGAACCACAAAGACTACATCAAACCATCGTTCAGGGAAAAATTCACAACCGTGATAATCCACAATATTGCCCCCTTTCGCTAGTAGTCCTTCCATTATGTCCAATAACTGAAAGAATATGAAGAAAAGTATAATTAAAGAACAATTCTTTAAAACGTAAGATGACATGATTCAACTTATCACACCATAGAAGAATGTCAAGTACCTTGTCTTCATTTAGCACCGGGCACTGGTACTCGGCATCATACTCATCAAGGCAACTGTATTCTTCAGCAAGTTTTGATACTTCCCTCCAAGCAAACTTGGTCCTGTCTGCTACTAAACGGGCTATTGTAGACTTGCCCACTCCCGGTGTACCTGTTAAATTAAATTTCCATCGTAAGTAAATGAAAATGTGTATCTTGAAAACTGGTGGGAATTCATTCTCACATGCGTTTTACAAATGCACACCTGTAATTAAAATATTTGGTATACTTCTGGGTGGGCATGCCATAGCCATGGTCTCATAAATCTTATTAATTACTTCAGAAAATCAACAAATTCAAACCAAGAAACTAGCGTAAACCCACGTTCATGATTCGGAAATTTGGAATCATTCTGAACATAGATAATAGTATTACCTATAGATGGAGCACAAGAGGCAACTATATTTTATCCTTTCTAACACCTTCAAATTGCCATAAGACAGAAAGAGACATATCTATATAATCTGTTGCGTCGAAATTGAGTGAATGTCCATTTTTAATAAATAACGACAGCTTAGTTATAGCATACCATAGTAGTGATGTGTATTTCAATTATCGATAATATAAGTTTTAAAAATAATACATCATCATCAGCAGACTTTTTTACGTCCCACTGCCGGGCACAAGCCTCCTCTCAGAATGAAACACGAAAAATAATAGGTAGTACATGAAACTATATGGCTGTATGCGTTTCCTTCGAAATTAAATTAAATTTAAAATCCTCCGACATTAAAAAGCCTCTAAAACGTCAAAAAAAAAATTCTGGGCCTGGAACTTTAATCACAAACTATTTATGTTAACTGTGCAGCCGGGTGGTTGTGATGGATTATGAATAAATTAAACCAGGATTTTATTAGAAACAATAGATTGTATTGGAGTGAAGAAAAATACGCAGCTATTACAATCGGTGTAAAGCGACCAAGAGGAAGAGGTGACGTAAAGCGCCATTAGTGGAGAACAATTAAACTAACAACAAACGACTTCTATATCTGTTTAGTTTATATCCGATGTTTAAATATCTATATTTCTAACACCTGAGACGTGTTTTATAAAGCTACAAGTTACAATTTACAAGCGGAAGTCTCATTCTATCACCTTTTGTCGAGAAGAGACTTCCGCTTGTAAATTACAACTTGTAGCTTTATAAAACACGACCCAGGGCCGTGTTTTGTAAACCTACCAGTTACAATTTGACAGGCGTTTATTGGCAACACTTTTTTTTTTACAATTTGCGTTTTATAAAAGTACTGTGCTACAATTTTACAAGCTACAAGTACAGGGGGACGACTACGAAATTCGAAAATCGAAGTTCGTATCGTATCGTCCCGCTCGCTCTCGTATTAAATCATATTAGCGTGAGCGGAACGGACACGACACGAAGTTCGAATTTTGCACTTCATAGTTTAGGGCCAGGGGGACGACTACGAAATTCGAAAATCGAAGTTCGTATCGTATCGTCCCGCTCGCTCTCGTATTAAATCATATTAGCGTGAGCGGGACGGCACGACACGAAGTTCGAATTTTGCACTTCATAGTTTAGTATCATAGACAAAAAGTGGACATTTTATAGTTTTAAATTCATAATTGAACAAGCGTTTTTGAAAAAAATTGTAAAATACAACTGTAGATTTGTAAAATTGTAACGAAAACTTACGTACGTCTTGCGACCTGTAACAATGGCTACAGGTGTACAAATTTTTGAATTAGGTGTCTTGATCAGAACCAAATCAATCGAACGATTAGAAGAGAAGAGAAGAGAGAGAGAGAGAGAAGAGAAGATAGATAGGTAGATAGAACTATCTACCTATCTATCTCTTCTTCAAGTTATTAAATTCAAGGTCATCAAGGAATGAATCATTTATTGAGGAACTCGTCTGAGTCGGACTCGGAAGAAGAAAGTCCACGGCAGCATAGAACTAGGGAATTTTGGCCACGAATAAATACAGATTTTGACACACCTTTTCAATATTATAATGAAAGGTCCAGAATGAACTATATGCAAATAGACTAGACTAGATTCTGCAAGAAATTGGGAGCTTATTAGAATCGTCGAGTAGGTACCTAATCAAAATAATTCATTTAGCGCGAAGCTTCAATTCTCTGTCTGTGTCTGTCTGTATGCACTGGAGTATCATGCAATCGTTGACATGCAGTGGGCAGGGCAGTGGTGGTCACTTACCATCAGATGACCCACTTGCTCGTTTGGCTTCCTCGTCGTATTAAAAAAAAACATTTTTTGGTCGTTTTTTGCCATTGTTTAGAATAGATGTATTTTACAAGCCGACCCGCGAACTTCGTACCGCCCCATAGGTCATTCTATAGAAAATGTACCTATGATAAAATGAACTTCAAATTTTTGTTTTCGAGAAATTTTCCTCTCTATCTTATTATTCGAAGCAAAGATAAATCCAACCAACGAAAGATCACAAAAATCGGTCCAGCCGTTCTTGACTTATAAATAGTGCAATTAACACGATTTTTTTTTATGTACTTAGACAGATTTTCATTTATCAACTTTGCATGGGTATTTTTAATATGTAATAGATAAAAAACCTCTACGTATTTGTAATTTTTGGCAGACACTTTTTTTTAATTAGTGATGTACATTACACTTGTAGAATTTACTTGTAGTCGAGATTTACAATATCGTATTACAAGTGTAGCTTTCCGTGTGTCTTTATAAAACACCTGTAATTGTACACACTGCATTACAGGTGACTGTTTCCTATCGACTTGTAACTTGTAGCCTGTAGGTTTATAAAACACGGCCCTGCCTTTAAACTAAACAGTTTTTGTGCTGACTGACTATCAACAAATTAAAAACTTCTTACAAATTTAGCTTCCTTGGCTCCATCACACAAGGCCATATACTCAGCATCAGTGCTCGACAGTGCTACGGTTCTCTGTTTTTAACTTTGTTACACGACGTGTTTGTTGTTGATGCCCAATCGGCATCAACATATCCTGTAACAGAAAACAGATTTTTCATATACTTACTATATTATAATCTATAGTGAACTTTAAATATCGAAGTTACGAAATTCGAAAATCGAAGTTCGTATCGTATCGTCCCGCTCACTCTCGTGTTAAATAATATTAGCTTGAGAGGGACGGCACGATACGAAGTTCGAATTTTGCAGTTCGTAGTCGGGGGGGGGAGGCTGGCTACTTCGAAGTTCGTACCCGGGGGACTACTACGAAATTCGAAAATCAAAGTTCGCATCGTATCGCCCCGCTCACACTCGTGTTAAATAATATAAGCGTGAGCGGGACGGTACGCCACGAACCTCGAATTTCGCACTTCGTAGTATAGGGGCCGACCTCCCTTCGCTTTGTGTTAATCTATGTTGGCCTGCGCGGGACAGCCGGATTTGAATTTCGGACTTTGAAATAGCCCCTATGGACATATGAAAGCAATTTTGTACAAGCTGGAACGGAGATACTTCGCTCACGCCAAATAAAAATGTTAAGTATCGATATTCTTAATAAGATCAGCCACAACCCTATAAAGTAGGAAAATCCCGGTTGGTTTTAGTTTTTATCAATTAATACAATGAACTCCCGATTTTACTTGAATAAATCAAAGCTAGACTGTATATTAATGTATAACGATTCACTTTTCGTGAATAAGGATTTGTATTTATAAAACTATGTTCAAAAATCACAAAAATACTTACCGGTGAAATGATATGTTCCTATTATTCTTCATCAAAACACCCACTTTGCTTTTACAACCGGGAACAATACAAGCCATTCTTGGGAAACAACAGATTTAAGTAACAAAACTTCACATATTTATGTTTTTTAAGTCAAAAAAAGATTTCCTTTACAGAAGCATTTGTTAACCAGCTGGTAACAAACATGACTTTTCGTATTTACTAAGTGGCGCGCAGCGTTTTAAGACGTACGCTTTCAGCTATTGTTATCTCTTTTTAAAACACGATATGCCACCATTAGAATGACAGGTACCAAGTATAGAATTGATTGTTCATTTTTTTGTGATACATCTACAGGTACCATACTACTATCAATTCAATTCAATTTTTAAAAAAAGTATAGCTCCATCGATACTATCGATGATTCCGCCAATACTACTATCTTTGATTCGGAATGTTAGTTTTTTTATTCATACTGATTTACTGTCATTGTGACAGTAACAGCACGTTCAGAAACAAGAATCCTTGTTTATTTAGGAAATGTGACACTGCCTTTATAAACATAACAAAATGTTCAGTTGGTTCGATTCATATTAATATCCGGTTTAAATATATAAAAAACGTCTCTTTAAATTTTAAGGTTATGTTGTGACATAACCTAAAATTTTGATGTAAAATGTTATTATTAGCTGTAAAATAACACATTACGAACAAAAAGTTTCAATAAATAGTGTCAGAATCGTACAATGCGTATATATAAACCGAAGGGCATAACCAGAGGTCAGATTGTTTTAGTAACAGTTTTAGGTGTTTTTGGTGGAACCTACATCTGGAGACCCCTATTTGAAGAGTATTTTCCTCGAAAAAAGCGAATTATAGAAAACAAAGAAGTTACGGAAGCCTAATAATCATGCAGGCTGTCAAACGCTGGTTCGGAACTTCAAGTCCCTTAGTGAAGACTCTAATGGCTGTATCTATCACATCGGCAGCGGTTGTGGTCTACAGATTGGCATATGCACCGCACGTCATGCGTGTTAAGTACCGGCGGGCAGAAGAATGGGCCAATATAGTAATGGAACAGGAAGAAACTCAGGCTGCCTTGGAATCACGCGAAAGTCAAAACTCATACTAAACTGTGTGCTCTTTAGGTAGGTACCTATATAGGTACCTAAATTATATTTACGTTTTAGTTTAGCAGTGGTTTAGCACTAGGCACTAGGCTAGGGGTTAGGTGTATTAATAATTTAATAAAATGTTGTAGAACAGTTATTTTGTTATCAGTTGTTTTATTTAAAACCTTCAGACTGGAATTCAAACTAACAAGGATTTTTAATGAACAAGTTAGTAAGAAGGTACCTAGTTTCGTTAAAAAAAAGCCTTTGTTAGATGTTTTATTTCACGGTGTTATGTTAAAATACGCATTATTATACCTAACTAGGTACTGGTTGTACCTACCTACTATGTATTCTGTGTTACTGGTCAGATCTTGATCAAATTTATATGTTATGGGATTATTTTATGTATTTTTGAATGTGGTTTTACTTTTTAACCAACTTCAAAAAAGGAGGAGGTTCTCAATTCGTCGGATTTTTTTTTAAATTTTTTTATTTTACAATTTTAAGTTATTTTAATATTAATAATAATACTATAAATATATAAATAAATAATACTCTAAACTTGAATTTCTATTTTTTTTTTATTTTTATACTACTTTATTTACATAATAAAAGCAATTTACAATGACATTAAATCTAAGCTTAAACTAAATAAACTACAACTTAAAACTAAATTAAATCTAAATAAGGCCCCCGTGGCATAGTGCCCAAAAGGCTGGCAGCGTTGCCTCGCTGAATAGCGATGCTGATTCTTTGAGAGAGAAAACTGCCAGCCCTTTGGTCACAAGTTGCATCAACTAAGCGCTTTTGTAACTCAGAAATAAGCTTGTAAGCGCTGGGACCCCATGGACCCAAAGTTTCAAACCCGACAGGAACAAAATTATAATTCGGACCGAGAGATTGATACTTAGAATTTTTTCTATTTTCAGCCGTTTCTGCCGCCGCACCAGCTTTTTGTGTGGTTCCCTGGAGATGTGAGGGTGCTACTGTATCGACACAGGTCGCATCCCAAACCAGAACCCTACCCATTCTCCAGGGAATCAGAGACATACCGTCCGGCCTTTTGCCATCGTCGCGGGCAATGCCGCTTGGCTCCAAAATGGCCGGCACGTTCGCAGAGGCAAGAGCCCGGCGGATTATGTCATTGAGCGCGGCATGACGGGAGAAACGGCCGGCGCTCTTTTGACAGGAAAGACCATGGTGTCCCGTTTCGTCCACATTGGTGCCACAGAGGCAACGGTGTGGTGAACACAGCGCAACACCCAGTCTTAGCCCGACTGCAATTCTCAGTGTTTCAGGCTCAAGAAAGGTTCCGGTGTTAACGGAAGGATAAGCATGAAGCCAGTCACCGGATTCCTTTCTTGCCACAGCCAAAAGCCTTGCGCGGTCTGGGCCTGAACTGGAACTGAGAATATTAGAATAAGTTAATTTGGATAGTGTGTCATCCCAGCTCCGTTGGAAATTTGGATAAGCGGGAGGATTTTCACCCGGACAAGCCATTAGCCAAGCATTCCTAGCATCGACCAAACCCGTCGTCTCGTAGTTTGAAGGACAATCCTTTAGGATTTTACCTACGAGGGTGGACGTGCTGTGGACAGATGATAGGAACGCTGGTAAAGCAACACTAGAAATTTTGCTGATACCTAGCCCACCATATCTGATAGGAAGGGAAGCCTGGGTCCAAGATTGCCCATTGAATTGTAAGTTAAGTATAGATTCCAAAGAAGTTTTCATAAGGGAATCAATTAAGGTCAGAGAATTTTGATGTTTCCAAAAGGGACAACAACGAAGCAAATAAGTAAATTTTGGCACAAAAAGGCAAAATTTTAGAATAGTGATAGCAGTGTGAGCACTGATTTCCAGCAGCCGGTCTGCAGAATTTTGAAATTTTGAAACAGTTTTTGCGATTAAATCTGGAATGGCATCGTCGAAGATTGGTGACCCTAGGAGGCTTAAGTTTTGCTTATCGACAATTTTGATATTTGGACAAAGTAAATTAAAATGTTGGAAGAGATCGGATCGGATCGCGTTGTTTATGAACAGTTCGCATTTATTAAAGTTTAGATCTAAACCAATGGCCTTAAATTTATTTATAATTTCTGAGAGATCTGAAAGTACCGTAACTGCATCACCTCCTAGGGAACCATCATCAAGATACCATACGTTAAATTTGGACTTTAAATTTTGAATGATGGGGTTAATGGCTAAACTGAAAATGGCTGGTCCGAGGGGATCACCCTGCTGACAGCCGACTTCAGAAGATAATTCGTTGCTTTTGTACATTAATTTAGAAGGTTCATGATAACAGTTAAGTAGGTAATTATAAATTTCCGGAATATTATTCCTAATTTCTGTGAGCAAGGTGTCCCTGTTTACCGAATTAAATGCATTTTTGACGTCAATTTTGAGTAAAACCTCACACTGATCGTTATTAAGGTAGGTGCGCAGGGCATGGACTGCCGCTTCGCACCCACCTTTAGTACCGAAACCTAATTGAATTGGTTAACTTGAATGGAAAATAAATATATTCTCGTTTAAAAAAATATCCTCTAACTCCTAACGGTTATGGAGTTGTACCTACCTTCCATCATCACTGACTACCAGACGCAAGTGCCTACTTGAATACCTAGCTTTTGAAAACATATGAAACACATGATATAGGTACGTGCCATCTCTAAGTACCTAGTCTATGTAGGTAAGTACGTTGCCTATAAAATTTGAGGGTTGCCCTCGATTTCGCTTGGATCCCATCATCGTATCCTAACTTTGTGACAATGGGACCAACTACAACTAGAAAGTAGGTATATCCTTTCAAACAAAAAAAAAATCAGGCTAGTGGTTAGAGACCTTAACTATGAAGCTCGAGGTACCGGATTCGATCCCCGGTCGGGGCAGATGTTTGTAGGTATGATGAATACGAATGTTTGTTATCGGGTCTTGAATGTTTAATATACTATATATAAGTAAGTATGTAGGTATTTATCTATATAAGTATGTTTATCTGTTGTCTAGTACATACCCATAGCACAGGCTTTGCCTAGTTTGGGACTAGGTCAATTGATGTCAACTGTCCCATGATATTTATTTATTTATTTAAATCGGTCCAGCCGTCTTCGAGTAATCGTACGTACCTACCTACTTACTTACATTAAAAAAAAAACCGACGAATTGAGAACCTCCTCCTTTTTTTGAAGTCGGTTAAAAATCAGTTCATGATTTGACGTACTGATTTGTATTTTTTTATGAATTACCCATAAACTCCTAACATGGAACCTGCTCCTTTTTTAAAGTCGGTTAAAAAAAGTAACAAAATTCCTTCGACATGTACCTACTTAGGTAAGAGTAACTATAACATAGTGATTAGATTCTTTGAGTCAGAGGTCGATGACTCTTTCTGCGCAGACGTTTCACGTACATCGAGTTCGGCTAGCTACTAAGTAGGTATTCTATAATCTCATTAACTCATTATAGTTTTAGTTTAGTTTGCGTAATTTTAAAAGAAAAAGTGAAATGTTCAAGGGTAATTATTTCATTTGGTGTAAATCGGCTGTCCGCGACAATATAACCATCTAAATGAAGTTAGATTTTTACCGTGTCTATAAGTAACTTGTAATAAAGAATGATATCTAACAACAGCTTTTTTTGATTTCATATATAAGAAGTAATGTAAGTTATTGCGTTCAAAAGCGTCAAAATGTCATTACCAAGGGGTGTCCGCTTTCCAGTTTTCGGTAAAACTTCTGCAAAATGTTTCATTTAACTAACGCTTACGGCTGAAACTACTTTTTACCTAAAACATTTAATAGTGATGACACACGTTATTGATTGCACAAATTGAAATGCGTGGTAAAAAACTGAACAGCAGCATCGTATGTCTTGGTTCCTATTAAACTCATCATCACCATGTCACAACGTAACGCGACATATAAGTCTGCACTAAATAGCTCTACACAAACCCCGCCACTCCCCACGCGTGCCTCTGGTCACCATTCAGAAGCCAGAGTGAACACATTTCGTACCAGTGTAATATTAAACATTTATTTAATTTTTACAAAGTCGTACCGTGGCTTTTGTCACGATAGTATTGTCATTCCCGTAGGTCTCATTCCTCGATAAGTACACGAATTGTTTATATTATCCTTATTTCATTTTATAGCCTAACCGATTTGCTATATAGATATTTAAATATAGTATGTGAATTACATTAGGATTTTAGTGAAATAAACGAATCACTCACGTTTGACAGCCGAGTACTAGGTACTTATGGCCCGACATGTTTCGGACTAATCCGTTTATTATTTAATTGATGGTGATTCTTTTGTGAATTAACTGTATTTTGACATGTCAAATTGTAGGTACCTACCAATTTGATAAGCATAAAAAAAGTTCTAGTATAGATATAAAAAATAATTAGGTACCTAATACCATAGCAGGTACGTAGGTATATCAGATTAAAGAAAATCAGGTTTGTGGTAGGTAACAAAATGAAGTCAAGCTCGAGACGGACACACAAGCGTCCCAACTTCGTCCCCAGTTAGGTACCTAACTGGTTCTAAGCAACTCTGCGAATATAGGAAACTACAAACATGTAAAATTTAAATCCAATTAGAATTACTCAGCTAAGTAGGTATCTAGAATAAAAGTACCTGTCTATCGAAAGCAACCAATCGGATTTGGCCAGAATCATGACTAGACTAGATCTTTGCTATTATATAACCTACCTGTACTTACTCATCCATCGTACATATCTTTTGTCGACCAGTTCCGAAAATAGACATCGGCTTCCATCTAAATGCTATGCGCGAAGGGGAGGCTATCCAGGGGTGTACGTGCGACCCAGCGTAATCATTCCAGACACCCCCGCATGTACGCCTACGAATGCCTAGAATTCCAGACTACTTATCGATTGTTTCAAACTGTGTCCTCTTTGGGACTTCCCAAAAATGTATACCTACAAGAATAGAAGACTAGAGCAATTCGGCTGGCTACCTTTTTCTTGTGCTTAGAAAGTGCTCCAATTTGGTTAAATCAGCAATAAGATACCAAATTACTTATCTTTTACTAGCCTGATGGCTATACTACTGTCAAAATGTATTGATTTCTCATTGAAAAGGTTATTTAATTTTAATTATCAAGCCTTAAATGAACGAATTTATCTACTTAATAACTGGTGTACCTTTATTCATTTGAAGCTCGAATAATCTGCCAGTTAGCTTGATGAAATAATCGAAAAATGTCAGGAAATTTTGTTTATTTGGGTATCATTACTTAAAACAAAAAATAAATTATTTACTGCATCTATTCAAGGTCCAGAGAAATGATACAATCAGTTACTGGAGGCTACCTTTATTTCTATGAATTTACACTTCAGATGCTGTCATAACAAAATATTTCAGATATATGTATAACCTTATATAAATTATAAAATAATGTTACAGTATAAGCCTTGTAAAAAATATAGAAAAGGAATGAGTTTGTAGCCCTTCTTTCCTTCTGAACACCTTTCGGTGAATGAAGTATCGCAGTTGGATAAAAAATTGTGCTGTTAACAGCGCTAGCTACTTCTTGCCCTTGGTGGCCTTCTCGGCAGCTTTGGTGACCTTGCCGCCGCCGGCCTCCTTGAAGTTGACAGCCTTGATGACGCCCACGGCAACAGTCTGCCTCATGTCACGCACAGCGAAACGACCGAGAGGGGGGAACTCTTGGAAGGACTCCACACACAGAGGCTTGGAGGGGACCAAGTTGACGATAGCTGCGTCTCCCGACTTGATAGATTTGGGGTTATCTTCAGTGGATTTGCCGGTACGACGGTCGACCTTCTCTTTGATTTCTGCGAATTTGCAGGCAATGTGAGCTGTGTGGCAATCGAGCACAGGCGTGTAACCGTTTGAAATCTGTCCAGGGTGGTTGAGCACAATGACCTGTGCAGTGAAGTCGGCGGCGCCCTTGGGCGGGTTGTTCTTGGAGTCGCCAGCAACGTAGCCACGACGCAGTTCCTTAACGGACACGTTCTTGACGTTGAAGCCGACGTTGTCGCCAGGCACTGCCTCCTGAAGGGCTTCGTGGTGCATCTCCACGGACTTTACCTCAGTGGTGATGTTGGCAGGTGCGAATACAACAATGGTACCAGGCTTGAGAATACCAGTTTCGACACGGCCTACGGGCACCGTGCCAATACCACCAATTTTGTAGACATCCTGTAGGGGAAGACGCAGGGCCTTGTCTGTGGGGCGAGCGGGCGGTAGGATGGCGTCGAGGGCCTCAATGAGGCACTTGCCTTCAGCCTTGCCTTCCTTGCGCTCAACATTCCATCCCTTGAACCAAGGCATTTTGGTGGAAGGCTCCAACATGTTGTCTCCGTGCCAGCCAGAAATGGGAACGAAAGCAACGGCAGCTGGGTTATAACCAATCTTCTTGATGTACGAGGAAACTTCCTTCTTGATTTCCTCGAAACGGCCCTCATTATAGGGGGGCTCGGTGGAGTCCATCTTGTTGACGCCCACGATGAGCTGCTTGACTCCGAGCGTGAAGGCGAGCAGCGCGTGCTCGCGGGTCTGGCCGTTCTTCGAGATACCAGCCTCGAACTCGCCAGTACCAGCGGCGACGATCAGCACGGCGCAGTCGGCCTGTGACGTACCAGTGATCATGTTCTTGATGAAATCCCTGTGTCCGGGAGCATCGATGATGGTCACGTAGTACTTTGCAGTCTCGAACTTCCACAGCGCGATATCGATGGTGATACCACGCTCGCGCTCAGCCTTCAGTTTGTCCAACACCCAGGCGTACTTGAAGGAGCCCTTACCCATTTCCTGGGCCTCCTTCTCGAACTTCTCGATGGTACGTTTGTCGATACCACCGCATTTGTAGATCAAATGGCCGGTGGTGGTGGACTTGCCGGAGTCGACGTGTCCGATCACGACAATGTTAATGTGAATCTTTTCTTTACCCATTTTTGGTTAGTCTGAAACAAACGAAAATACAACGTTAAAATAGTGCAATTAATTCAAAGACAACAATAGGATGCACACCGACAAGGTCGACAGTGCCTCATGTACCGATATGCGGCCGGCAATATGGCGGCCGCATGGCCGCCTCGCCCTATCTTGACATCTCACAATGGATGTCAGCCATTACGGTTTTGTAAAAGTTATAGATTCCAAGAATTTCGTTGCGCGATACCTTTTAAAAGTATGATTACACTAAAATAGTAAAATATAAAGCGAGTACAGGGAAAAGCCTTTTTTTACTACCACGTGGTGCAACGCATGCCGGGTGCGCAAGTGACGCGTAAGCAATTTGAAGTTAACATAACTGGATTAATTAACGCGCAGAGCAGTTAAGAAACAATTGAAAGTCTAAATAAATTGGAATTGAAGATGAGAATTTAAACCTGGTAAGTGACAAATCGACAGGTTTTAAATTACACCATACTTGCGCTATGATAAGAAATATATAGGTTTAGAGATAAAAAGGGCTACTGTCGAACGAAGATCAAATACTAACACAATAACTTAACAACTATCGAGATTATTTCACTTTTCACTGCACTTAACTATTTTCTTCTGACACTCACCACGGATTACTACGTGTAATATCCGAGAAAGACTCCAACAGAATGGCCGAGAAATGATTTTTCCTTCAGCTGGAAGGACGAGAGTCACTTCCGGTCCTCGGTGAAGTGTAGCCACGTAAGATTCAAAATTACCCCATTGTAATCACGACAAGCTTGGCACTTGGCGATGATTTCCCATTTTTGAAACAAAAAATTGTTATGGTAAAAAATATTATCAAAACAACTGTTCAGTTAAATGACACTATGCTTAATAGTCACGTGGAATCTAAATTGAAGTCATTAACAATGAATATAATTATAATACTGTCACTTGTATGTACCTACCATGTTTAAGCAAATAAAGTATTCATTATTTGAATAAAAAGAAAGGAATTAAACTGCTTTTCTACCTACAACTTTTTTTCTAATGAAACTGAATGAACGGATATAATCACGTGTTGGTCGTCGAAGTATGAGCGACATGCCTGGGGCCAATCTATGATATTATTCAAGGACAGTTCAAACAGTATTCAAATTAGAACACAACTTTTTCTGCCAATAACAATACGACGAATCTGAATATACGTAACTTAAATAAATAAATAAATATCATGGGACAATTTGACACCAATTGATCTAATCCCAAACTAGGCAAAACCTGTACTATGGGTACCAGACAACGGATAAACTTACTTATAAACATCTGCCCCTACCGGGATTTGAACCCGGGACCTCAAGCTTCATAGTCAGGGTCTCTAACCACTAGGCTATTCGGCCACTACTACTACACAGTTATAGTAGTAGTACTTTGGTACTAAACGGTTCGATACTTCGAGGCGATGGTAAATAAAATAAATTTTCTTTCTTTCAAATGTTTTACCTACACCAAAAATGCAATACTTGAAAAATATCCTAACTTTTATTTAAAATGCTTTCGACATTCATTGACCGAGTGAATGAAGTAAGCGAAGCGTCTCAGTTTCAGCTTGGCCAAATTTTATTTCGTATGTCCGGCTGTTCTTCTCTACAGGCCGCAATTGTCAACCGATTCTTCTGAAATTTTGTCAGCTGGTTCCCTGAATACTTAATTAGTTTTTGTCGATTCATTTTTTGTTTTGTTTTTTTAAGAAAAAAAAAACGAAAATGAACCGATCTTTGTAAAATTTTGTGGCCACGTTCGATAATTTATAGGATCTTCTTGTAGTTCTTGTCGTTTCATTATTTTTAATAAAAACATAATTCCAAAATGAGGTCGTGAGATCTACAGCTCACGGAGCCTCTATTAATAGACATTGACTTTTTCAATTGAGCGTCATAAACGGCAGTATGTCATATGGCAGCCACTTGCTACTGTTGTCACCATAAAAAATAAACAAACTCTTTGTGCATGCTTGATGATCATGATATTATTCCGTTCAGTTGGGTAAATATTTTGTCACGTGGCAACACAATACAATCGCTTGACGTCACTACCTGTGATCCTAGGTAAAATATTTTCGTCCGGAAATATTTTATGTATTTTAAGTATTATTCATGTTATTTTTTATTTTAATCAGAAAGCTTGGTCATTAATAATTTGCTTACATATTCACTGACATACTGTCAAAGCCATGTGTATAATTGTACTTTAAGTATAAAATTACATATTTTTTGAAATTTAATAGTAAAACATTAATTGTCCCAAAAGTAGCTTTACTTTCTGACTTCATTTTACCAAATTTAGAGAAAAGCAAAGATATTTTGCCATCGTCTCATTTTATTCTGCTACAGAACAATCATCAAATTGAAATTATTTCTGGTGATTTCGTCCAATGTTTTTAAGAGATTTCTGAACGAAGACCATGGAAGAAATGTCATCATTGGTTCCCCTTCCCTTCACCCCGTATATCACCCCACTCTTCTTTCGTACCAAAAAAGAAATTAATGCGAAAATCGTGAAACAAATGAAAATGGACAGTAATTTATAAATGGAAACAAAACGAAGTTAACACACTGGATTAAATTAAAATGTTAAATTAGTTACTACTGCCGTGTGCTGCTAAAACACATGTAAAAACCATTAACCGACATGTTCAAAAGTCGGGGCGATATTGTTTATAAATGTACAGTGCGACTTTTAGAGGATACAGAGATATTAGAATGTGAATTTCACGTACGTATGATAATGGTTAATATTATGAGTTACCAAGGAATGACTCGGAGGCCATAAACTAATCTCAGGTGTTTACATTACAGCCTAGTTACAAGGGCAAGTATCTACTGGAACATGTGTGCCAACAGTTGAACCTTACTGAAACTGATTATTTCGGGCTGCGGTACGTGGACGCCGGCGGTCAAAGGGTAAGAACATTTTACTAACACCTTACATGCTTGTGTGTGTGCTTGTGATATTAATATTTATTCTCTAATTACTCATTGATGTTTCAGCATTGGCTGCACTTGGCTAAATTAATATTAAAGCAGGTTAAAGGTGAGCCCTATGTTACATATTTAGTAGTTTAATGCAGCAATTTCAGTCTATCACCTGAAAGTAAATAATATAAAGAGATATTCATAATTTCATTTGATGCCCAATGTGTTTGACCTAGTACCTACTTGAAAACTTTCCTAATATTGTTCTCCAATATTATAACAGAAAACCATACAATTGACCAACAACCTTGGCCTTGACCTGACTGATTCAGCTGCTACAGAAGGCCATTCTTGTTTTTAATATAAATGTACTATTGGTCTCAAAACTGTAGTTTCCAGAACATCAGCTAATTTGAAATACTTAATTTAACAATCATATCAAATTTACAGATGCTTCACCAATATTGTTTAGTTTCCGAGTAAAGTTCTACCCACCAAATCCATTGCTGCTCAAAGAAGATGTCACAAGGTTCCAGATATACTTACAACTGAAGAGGGATCTGCTCCATGGAAGACTGTACTGTACTTCCAATGAGGCGGCCATGCTGGGTGCACTTATTATACAAAGTATGAACAGACTGACTTGAACTTTATGTTTAAATCCAAAATAATTCATTCTACAATTATCTTAATTCCACAAAAAGTTTTAGTAAAAAAATTGCCAAGGGTTCAGATAAGACCAAAGGCTAGATAAAAATGTCTGTCAAAATTTGTGTTTCAGTTGAGCTTGGTGACTACGACCCGAACATCCATGTTGGGAACTATGTTACGGAAATGAGGCTTTTGTTAAGACAAACGGATGCTATTGAAGGAAGAATACAGGTGATAGTCTTATTTCGACTAGCACTGAAATTTTTGAATCTCCACAGCACACAGACACACAAACAGTATGAGTTAAGATACATGGTGCTGTCTTAGAGAAATTAACTTAAGTTATTTTACCATAAAAAAAAAACTAAAGGTTAACAGAAATTAAAAGCAATTTGGTGTACCTCCTTATTACTACACAAACTCTTAGAAACAACAAATGACAATATTTATGTTGGTTTTGGCTGTACTTCTCTGATGCATAGAGTTCCATTTGTATAATATGTTGTGGTACTGCTGTACTGAGACACATCAGTTAACTATCTATAACTGCATTTGACAATTTTCTACTTCAAAATTACTGTATTCAAAACTTACAGTACCTATACAACTAAACTCAACTAAATAGTTACAGCTTAGGACAAGACAGGCTGCTAATAACAGTGGCATGGAGTGAACCTTTGCTGGCCTAGCTTATCTTTTAAATTGAAAAGGAAACTGCAATTAGAAGCCCTCCTGTCCTCTTGTCGCCCTCCCTTAAGTGTACCGCTCGGGGCGATGCGCCCCTTAGCCCTCCTACGCTACGCCACTGGGTAATAAAACCTTGTTTGGTCAGGAGTTGCACAGGGAGCCTGTGGAGGGTACTCCGGGTGGCAGCGGCGGCGTCAAAGGCATGTCCACGCAGGAGGCCGAGAGAACCTTCCTCAAGATCGCCTGCCAGCTCGACACCTACGGAGTAGATCCACACCCTGTTAAGGTATATTTTTGTGTAATATGCAACAATGCAAAAAAAAAACACTTAACTTGTTGGACTTGAGTTAGGCACATCAACTCTTTTTTTATATACCATCCTCAGTAAGTTCCAAGAGCCTATAAACTGGCAAACGGATTGCCTGATGGGAAAGAAAGTGGAGCAATGTGAGCCATGCAGTATGGGTATGCTAAAGTGAAACCAATGCCTAGTTTAGAGATGACACAACACATGAAAGTCTTGGATCAAGTGGTTTCATGTGAAAGCAGAGGCGGGTGAGGTTTTGGTGGTTTGCTTGTCAATGTTGGGTTGTGGGTTAGTGAGGTAATGGGATTAATATATCTATACTTGAGATACAGTTACAGTTAAAACACTACCTTATACTACCTCTCATCTGTCTAGGACCATCGAGGCAACCAGCTGTACCTGGGCATCAACCACAGCGGCATCCTGACTTTCCAGGGCAGCCGCAAAACACACCACTTCAAGTGGAGCGAGGTCTCCAAGATCAACTTTGAGGGACGGATGTTCATTGTGCATCTGAACTATCCCGAGGTAAGATTGCAGATATTTCATTTTTAGGGTTCTGAAGCCAAAATGGCAAAAAGGAACCCTTATCGTTTCGTCATGTCCGTCTGTCTGTCTGTCTGTCTGTCTGTCTGTCTGTCTGTCTGCGGCATAGCTCAGAGACTATTCTTACTAGAAAGTTGTAATTTTGCATAGACATACATATTAATTAGGCCGAAAAAGTGCTGGGATAAAATCTTAAAAAACAAAAAATTTTTTGGGGTACCTCCCCTACACGTAAAGTGGGGGTGATTTTTTTTATTTCTCGCCCACCCCATAGTGTGGGGTATCATTGGATAGGTCTTTCAAAATATTGGGGGTGTTCAAAAATCATTTTTCGATAGAGTTATTCGTGTGCGAAATATTTAGCTTTGAAATACCCATTTTTGTTGGACTCAAGTGTCCCCCCCCCCCCTCTACCAG
Source organism: Clepsis dumicolana (assembly GCA_963691665.1). Taxonomy (NCBI): domain Eukaryota; kingdom Metazoa; phylum Arthropoda; class Insecta; order Lepidoptera; family Tortricidae; genus Clepsis; species Clepsis dumicolana. The sequence continues at coordinate 4,206,571 of OY829508.1, read as the reverse complement.
AGAAACTGTTGTATTTGGAAATGTGAAAAAAATCAGAGCAGTAGTGCATATAGTGCATTTAAAAGAAAAACTATCAGAGATAAGCAGGCTTTACAGGTTTGAGAGTAATAGTTGATTAACTTATTAATGTTTGTCTGTGCCGGTAACCAATATAAATTGACCGCACACTGCTTGCAGTTTGCTTAGGAGTAGGGCTCTGCTTAACACTGGTTTCGAATAGGTGTGTGCACCTTTAAATTGGGTATCTATGCCAGGGCTTTTTCGTAATGGCTTAGGAACCCTATCCTGGGCGTGTCCGACACGCTCTTGCCTGGTTTTTAGATATTTGTAAGAAGGTATATAAAATTTTCAAAATCGATTGCATTTAACGGGCACACTCATAGCAGTTAGAATTATGCAACACATTTTGTATTATATTGTGCAATAAAATGTTAAAGTAGTTGTGAAATATTATGCATGTGTTAGTGAGAATTGATGACTCATTCATTACTCTCTTTAACATTTTATCATACAAAGATTTATTACCGGTTTAAAAATAACTGGAATTGCAATAGATCATTTCAAATATTATACCAATTTTTTGGCTATAAGAGGAAGGAAGAAAAAGTAATAATAAAAAATTTCATTCGAATATATTTTACAGTCATAGTGTAATAAATAACTGAATTACAATTATTAATTAATTAGTATTTGTTTTTGAACAGCAAAAGATTTTCAGCAGTTTGATACTTCTTGGATTTCACACGATATCATCTAAGCCAAAATGAAAACCACAACCTATGATAGTCTTGTATGAACACACTATCCCAGACTAACAAAGTCTATGTTTTATTTAAGATACTTACAGCTTTGTATTAGTGAAAAGAGAACTAAAATGTTTTGGTTTTTTTCAAAGTTTAATTTGTCCCGGTGTCTGTTTGTGTGTAAATCTTGTAACTTAAGTTTGACCAACTTCCAGTGATCGGAATGACTTGAATGGTACCTGATATGTGGCTTGGTTGACACTGCAATGACAGTCAACAGAAAGTGCAGTCAAGAAAATAACTTGTATTAAAAATGTATTTTTTATATTTTTACCAAATAAACTTGTCTCTTTAGAAAAAGCACACAGTTGGATTCAAGTGCCCGTGCGGCGCGGCGTGCCGCCACGTGTGGTGTTGCGCTATCGAGCAAATGTTATTCTTCACGTAAGTTTGTCCATAGTTATTTAAATTTATGAAATCAACTCCGTTTTTATAAAAAAATAAGGCATTATCAGACGTTGAAAAAAAACGAGACAAAGATGAACAAATAAAACTCAGAAACTTCATTTTAAGAAAATTTAGTAGGTAAAATGAGTTTTAGCAAACTGTAGTGCAAGTTAGACTGCAAAATTTCTTACAGCATAAAAAGCTGCCATGATTTCCATGACGATCCAGTTGTATTGCCACAACTTTCTACGCGTATAGCTATTCGCCTAAGGCCGACTTCCGCCTAAGTTTAGGAAATGCAAAACCCGAGTCTTCATTATGGCATCGGTCCTTCCTTATACTAAAGATGAAATTGTGTACAGACTGGCGTCGTCATCGGACGCGTGCGTGTACTCGGGTGGGGGGCTCTTCTCGTGGGGCACCAAGTTCAAGTACTGCGGCCGCACCGAGCGCGAGATACTGGAGCGGGATGGGCTGCTTGCGCCCAGGGACTCTCAGGTAACATGCACGTTCACTGACCAACGGCACTCACAGATAACACACGTGCACTGACGGACGGGACTCGCAGGTAACATACGTCCACTGATCGACGGGACTCGCAGGTAACATACGTCCACTGGCCAACGGTACTCGCAGATAACATACGTCCACTGACGGACGGGACTCGCAGGTAACATACGTCCACTGACCGACGGGACTCGCAGGTAACATACGTCCACTGATGGACGGGAGTCGCAGGTAACATACGCCCACTGACCGACAGGACTCGCAGATAACATACGTCCACTGACCGACGGGACTCGCAGGTAACATACGTCCACTGACCGACGGGACTCGCAGTTAACATGCTGGTAACTTCTTCAGGTCCACTATTGAACAAAATGTTACTCCTGGTCAGCAGAAAACCAGATAGTTACTAGATAAACACATGACATCTGCTATTGTTACAGGAGGACCACTCGAGCGGTGGCAAGCGGAAAGCGTCCAGCGTCCCCGCGACACCTTCCACGCCCATGACGGGAGACTTCGGTAAGTGTCAGCTCCGGATTTTGCACAATACACAACAAACCATAAACGATTGAGATGAAACTTTGGTAGTGAAATTCTGGTGGTGCGGCCAAGATCGTCTCCACATGAGGGAACTCTTGTTAATGCTATCAACTTGAAATTTGGTATGGATGTGTAAGTTGGATGACAACACAATTACAGACAACGAAAAGTACAGTCAGCAAAAACAGTTTGTATTCAAAATTAATTTTTCACAGAAAACTTGTCAACAAACTTTTATTTAAATTGCAATGTTTGTATGTATGTATGTATGTATGTTCGGGTCAAATCTTGCAATTGAATTAAAGCAGTTATCCTCAACGGATTAAGATGAAATTTGGCATACTTACGTAATACCCAATACAATAATCTGGTAGTGAATTTCTGGTGGCCGGGTCAGAATCGTCTCCACAGGAGGGAACTCTTCAACGGTTAAAGGCATCAACTGAATTTGGTACGGGTATGAAAGTTAGATGACAATACAAGTACAGACAACGAAAAATACCTTATTTAAAAAAAATGCATTTATTTCGGACAACAGAATCCATATATTGTTAGTTGTTGTTGTGTCCATATATTATTTATCTTTTGTTTTTTTTAAGGCTACAGCAGCTTGCCGCGGTCGACGCACAGCGCACCGCTGGAGGAGAGCGGCGGCATGGGCGGCGCCGAGATATGCAACGGCGCGTGTCTGCTGGCCGGGCCCGCCGTCGACATCGCGCTCGCGCCGCAGGACATGCGCCCCGCGGAAAAGCCAGGTGCGACACCGCGGATACTGTGTTGCAGGCTAGAGAGCCTCTACTCTGAAGTTCGAAATTAGTATCCGAACGTCCCCCTTGCTTTAGAACTTCGAATTTCGGGCTTCGGACTAGGTGCTCTGCAACATAGCGCAGTCACACAGTGCGCCGCTGAAGGTGAGTCGCGGTATGGGCATGCCGAGATGTGCTATGACGCGTGCCTGCTGGCTGAAAGGGGGCCTTACGGTAAGCTAGATATAGGTCGCGCGGCGGCTTAAGATCGCTTGGCAAAAGTGGAAGGAGCATGCGCAGAAGTCATGTCTTAGGTCTATTTGGCGGAACACAGGAGTTAGGGCAGGGTGCGCGCTGGCGCCGACACGTTATTGGTAGATCAAGTCGTTCTTCCCCTCCCTCGCTTCGTTCACGCGTCTCGTCTCTTGGGTACTGTTGCGTACAGATTGTTTTATTGCATTAGTAGTAAGTACGTTATGGTGTCGTAGTTAATGAAAAAAGTGTCGAAACATGAAGTTTTAACACGGCAATACAGAAAAATGGTTTACGACGTGAATATTTTATGTTAAAAGGAAACTAATTAAATCGTGGGTAATTTAAAGCAGGTAACAAATACTACCAAGATTCTGAATATACATACTAGCAAAATAAGTCACAAGCAAAAACGAGTGTTAAGCGTGTGTTATGTGACTAAGGTATAGAAAATGCGAAATAAGAAAAATATATTTCAAAGAAATACACTCAAGAACTTAGCAATTTTGTGCGCGATTGTACAGGTGCGCCAATTGCCCCACTAGTTTGCGATTACTAGCGATCTTAATCCAGGGCGCGGCCTATCCGTACTCTTTGTTCTCGTCTTCAGCCTATATCGGCGGGGTTGTGACCGTATCACTGCACTACCTTCGCCCGTATTAGCACCGATGATATGAGTAAGTGGAGCAAGTCGGACCTTGACTTACTCCTTTTAATCTTTTACCTAATCATTACCTTTCACATTATCATGATACTCGGGACTTAACGACGCAACGTCGCGTCCGAATCGTCGAGTTATTTAAATTCAAACTTAAATATAAAAGTTTTTTACGCGATTAAGTCCCGAGTATCATGATAATGTGTGAAAATCGCGAAAGTTTAAATCAATACATTACCTTTCAGTCTTTTACCTTAAAGTTTCGCAGTAAAAGGTATCTGCGGGTTTGCCGGCAAATTTTCTATCGCCCTAACACAGCACAATTGTATAACAACGTTTTTGTATTGTCATTGTAGCGGTCACCACAATAACAATACAATACAAATGGATTAAACAAGTTGACGGGGACCAACCGACCTCCGAGCCGAGTCTTGAAATTACCAGACAGTGTTCCACTCTCCGCTGAAGTTTTTATTTATATACCTGACTGCAGTGGATTTATAAAGAGGGTAATGTAATTACCCAGAACGTAAGTGTGTATGTATGGTGGCTTCTGTGTCCGTCTATCGTCGATTCTTCGGTGAATTTTAGTAAATGATGTTGCTATTGAATTGTGTTATTTATAGGTTACGTCATGAAAAAAGACACAATATGGAAGCCCTTAAGCTTCAAGTAGCTTGAGTAGATTATCATTGTTTATTGTAGGTATTCACAGGTTTAAGCGGTCATTATTGTAGGTTATAAATGTATGTGACACATATTTGCTCAAATAAATGAAACTTTTCAAAAGATTAACTGCAGTCTATTGTTTTCCATTTTGTTTTTATAATTCACGATGATGACATTTTATATTTAAAAATTATGGTATAGTAAAGTAATACTCTTTCAAAAATAAAGAAACCCAAGTATTTGCTTTTTTTTTCTAATGGTGAGTGTTAGAGATATACTTATTCAACAGGTGAGCCCAGTCTTAACAGTATTTGTGTTCTTGTGGTGGTGTTTAAAAGTTAAAAAAATATCAATGTCTTATGTTAAATGGTGGCTCGGGAACATTTTGTAAGAGAGGGTTGGTCTGAAATGGTGATATAGTTAACTCGCTTGGATATTTATCTATTTACTGGCACAGTTGTAATGTGATGTTTGTAATTGTCATGTACAAAATACAAGGTTCGTTTCAATGAACCGTCAGCCATTATGTCTAAGTGAGCACCCCTGTGAAGTATTTTTTTTTTAAACAATAATCAAAAATCATTGGGAGAATGTATTTTTTTATTATGATTTACCAAATAAAAACTTTACAGGGGCCTTCACTTAGATTTACTCAACCCCTGGCTGAATGACGGTTCATTAACCTTTTCGATGCTAAAACAAGCACTCATTCATACGCCAAACCGTTTTCTTGCAAGAAACCAAATGCTATCCTTCTTATGACCCATAAATCAGTCGTTGGCGTTGAACCTGCCGTGCTGAGGCCCGAGCACGAATATCTTGTGTAACGTAATCAAGAAATTTATATGACGTTTGGAACAGCGCCCGCCCGTGAGCGTATTTGGAACAAAAATTTTGTATGAGGTTTCTCGATTTCGATACGATAACGTAACGTTACGCAGGATTCGAACTCGTGCTCGGCCTACTGATATATGAGTCGTTGGCGTCGAAAAGGTAAAAACGCACCGTGATAATGTATAATGTTGTATAATAATAATGTTGTCGACAGTGTCGTGCGCGACCTCCGAGTACTTGACGCGCGACTCGTGCTCGCCGTCGCCCTCCGAGTCGGGCGGCGCGGCGTTGGGCGAGGAGTGGCGCCCCGCCCCGCCCGCGCTGCAGCCCGCGCCGCGCCCTTTCTCACTGCTCCGAGCCTTCGTCCCTTCCTTCATCTTCGTCTGGCTCTCCCTAGCCCTAGCCGCCCTGGTACTCTTCGAGACCGACTGGCCCCCCCTCAGGCATCTCAAACGCAAGCCAGAGCTAGTCTCTTTACGCCACCATTACTACGCGCCGCTCAAGGAGTACCTGAAGAGGAAAGTGGTGGAGTTGTTTTGATTTTGGTACCTGTTTTGTGTCGTGAGGGTTGAGCCTGAAGGGCTTTGAGGCGGGAAATCGAGTAGGTCTTTTTTACGTTGGGAGTTAAGGCGATATTAAGATCTCAGCGAAAGTATTTCGCGCTGCGTTTTCAGGCTAACTGTACAGACCTATATGACCGTGACCTAGAAAGAAACAAACTGCTTCGAGGTATCTTTAACTCTTATAGCCCAGTGAGACCTGAAAAAGTTAGGTACGCCATTAATTTAGTGATCAAAGGATAATTAGGTGACTTGTGAAACAAAATAGCACAAAATTATGTAGGAGCTACGAAACAAATTATAAAGTTGACTAATTATACCAAGAAACTAATCGTTGAAGCTTTTCCTTAATCAAAAGAAAAAAAAAACCATAACCACGCTTTTCAATAAAACAATTTCTTCTTCAAAAAGTTACGAAATAATGTACGTAAGAATTGGTTACTGCATCACGCTGAATGTTGCAGCAAAACGTAAATCGACAATTTAACGACAAAACAGATTTCATTTTTTGCTGCAAACGGCCCTAACATAATGATTATCAACCAGTCTATATAGTGCGCGACATATATTTGCATATCTATCCAATTTATAAAATGAATACACGATTAGATGATCAGATGCTGTGACTTGGCGAGACGTCAACAAACAAATGTCTGTTTAAGTAAAATGTACGAAAATTATGTTATTGTTCCGTGGTTAACTTCGTATGCTTAATATTACAATATAATGTACTTACTTCACATTTTTTCCTGTCGCGCACTCCATGTCGGTCTCTGAGAGGGACTACGATTCCATAGTGTCAAATTTTTCAGACACGTTTTGATAGTTTCCTTAGTACTTAAATAGGTATTTAAGACACTCAAATTTGTTTCGAATCTTAAATCTTATACTTATAATAGACTCGCAAACGTTAGGTTAGGTCACCGCTATACGCTTTTTTACAGTACAATTAATCTTAAACTTAGCACAATTTTAACTCTAAGCACAACCTTTGATAGTTGGCTTGTGAGAGCCACAGAGAGAGATGCAGTAGCAAGTTATATTTAGTTATATTTTGTCTGACGTGCCTCTTTCTGTTGGCCTGTCGTAACGCCATGTTTTTATTTTGTGTAAAATTTGACACGCTATAATTAGCATTACTAATGTAAATTCATTTCATAGAGTGATTTTAGTTGCTGAATTAGAATATCTTATAGTATGAAAACACGCACGTTCTTTTATAATGCAGTTGCTGAATTTGTCTTTAATGATTTGTCCAACCGAGAAGGAATTATTAAATGTAATGAATTCCATTTGTCGTATTAAGCTGGAGTAAGGGTAACTTGCTATGATATCTCAAATTATTTATACAGAAATGAATGATTATGAATCTCATGTTTCTTTTTATTTACATTCCACTTGGTAATAGTCTTCCAAGTTTATTTATCGAATATTATTTTACTATAAATATTATAATACGCAGAGCATTTATTTTGTATTCAGATAATCTTTATAATTTTAACTATAGTTTGGGGAACTAAGATGTCAATGTAAATGTGCCATAAGGAATTCACACTAGTCATAGAAATATAATTAAATTGACAGTAGGTTTAGGTCTGATTTTTAAAATGTTCCTGATTATTTTTACTGGTTTGTTCAGTTTATTTACACGTAGCTTCTAAGCTTACAGTAAGTAAATGAGCACAGTTTGCTGACATTAAATATGTTTACGTGCATGATGTTCCGAGTGAGGAATTGTGAATCTAGTTACTAATATATCTTATTGTTTATTATTCGTTGAGTTAGTTTAAGTATATGCAGATTGTATTTACGGAGGCGGGGCATCTTGCTGAAAAGCCACCTCATTGGTCGATTCAAACATGGAGAAAGTTAATAATGCCCGTCGATTGGTCGACGAAATTTATTCGATCAATATGGTGTTCTGGCGTTATGTTTTTATTGAAGTTTCTTCGTTAATGTTAATAATGCCTTATTAGAGTGAGTGTGTTAGAATAAACGTTAAGCTTATCAGCCTTGTCACTCTGTCGTTTATTATTTCCCGTACGTGCACGGTACGCTTTCCCGTGAGTGATCTATGCCTGTTGTGGGAGGACATGACGTCACGCGCTTTACGAATGTCCAAACTACGCTTAGTTGTAATACATATAGTGGCATTACTCAAACGCATTTGATCCTTTCGATTGCATTTGTTTAAACGAAAAGGCTTCGAAAAGGCCACAGGCTACCGTCAAGATGATATAACGGTTTGTGGTGTTGAAGAATAATAATTGAACAAAGGTCGGTTACCAGAATGTCAATATTAGTAGGTACACCAGTGTAATTATGGAAGTACTTAACCAAAATGTACCTGTAACTACGTATCTTTGTTAGAGCACAGCAACGTTATAGTTCAATGTTCTTCAAAATTTACCATGCCAATTTTGTATGAAGTCTGGGCTCAGAACCAAAAGGGCGGTGACATATGTAATTAAATAGGTTTCCAATTCCATTCCAGCCAAGTGTGGTTCAAAATGTTTCATATAAAAATCAGCATTTCTTACGCTTCCTTTGAATACTGCATACAGTCAAATCATAGCTGGTACGTGATAAGATTTTCAGATGCGAGCACTTTTCATTGCATCTAGGTAACAGGTAAGAGTATTACTCTTTAGGACTGTAGCAATTGGATTTTGAAATGTCTTAATTCAAGGAGATCTACTAAGGATGTACACTGTCGCACGAGAGCGAAAGAGACGCGATGACTATTGCCGCAAAGCTTTGAAAGAATAAGAGACATTTCAAAATGTAATAACTTTACTTAAATATATTGTATGTAATAGTTTTCCGCATTAGATTGTTTTTCTCTATGGACCAACATGCTAAAATATTAAGTTGAATGTACTTACTTATACAAAACTTATTTTTATATTGTTATTGCTTTGCGCGACTGCAGCGGTCGCAGTCGGCGTCAAACTGTAAATCAGTCTGAAGTATTTGTAGTTCGACTAAGAAATTAGTTAGTTACTGTTTAAGGTTTTGGAAATCTTAGGGGGTTTTGAATAAAATATCCTGCCGAAATCTGTTTTTTTTTTTATTATTAAAAATACCTCAAAATAAGCAACAAACAAATAACAATGTAAAAGTACCTGTGGTGTCTGCTGAGATGGACCACATGGCATGGGCACGACAAGCCGCACTACACTGACCAGTCTGGTGAGTGGTAAGTTGAGGATGTTGTTGTTTTTGTCTGGTAAGGAATTGCCTTATTCTGTTTAAGTTTGACACAATTTGTTTCTTTGTTGACCAAGAACAATTCTCATTTCGAGGATTCCAAGGTTGATGTTGGAAAGGGACGTCTATAATTTGTTGCGGCCGACCGTGCACTGTTTCAACGAACACGATTTGTACATATTGACGATTTTTATTAGTTATTTTTAATGGTCATACAAAAGTTACATTACGAACGCCTAAAGCGCAAGGGGCCCAGTATAATCACTCTACTAAATGAGGCAATTCCTTTCCTTGTGACGTCAACATGCATTTCATAGTATAATAGGAAACCTTTCTTATATCATTACTAATATAATACATACTAGCCTGCTCTAACAGCTTCTACGTTCTTCATTTGCCGTTGTACGTTTCATTCGTAAAGATCTCATTAATTATGGCACTTGTGTAAGTTTTTTAAAAGATTACGTCAAGAGGCCTCGTATATAAAATACAAGAAAAAATATTTGTTAATATTTAAGATTGTCTTTTAACTTTATTCGCAGCACCATCGTTACGCCTGCCTCGCTCTTCTTTTGTATAAAATTTTGTACACACGTTCTTTTGCAACTCAAGCTCAACCTTTTATAATCATAACAAACAGCTTGAGAGAGTGAGACAAAGCGAAACGCAACCATACTTTTCCCGTCTGTCACCAAGTGCGTATCTTTGATACCGGCCAGTAAGAAAGAGATGCGATTAGCGACAAAGCGAGCAGCGGCCACTTATGTTAGCAGACGGCCGAGCGCGATAGATGCTAGGAATTTTCATGAGTTTGTCAAATTAATTCTGGCGCCACTACTACACCGTAATCGGCTAAAAAAAGCGTTACTATTTAAAAGTCACAATAAATACTCCGTAACTATTCTCAGCATAATAGTTAGTTTTTGCGTAGTTAACTTTGTTTTTTAATTAATTAATAATAAGAAATAAGTAAATATTCTCTCCATGCACCATTTTACTGTAGGTATATAGACCTTTGTCTGACGTCAAGCTTAACCACGTAGGAAAAGGTTGCGAGACAAATATGACGACCCACTAATACTTAAACAAGAAAGACGACAGAAAAACTAAATTCTTCCGTGTAAAATATAACAGTTACACAAAGCTTTTCAAGAAATGCACGTATAGTGGGCTACACAGTCTAAATCATGGTACTTCTTGTAGATCAATATCATAACAGTGTGCAAGTACCTATTTAAAAACGAATTGAAACAACACCATTTTTGCGTCAATTCTCACTTCTGTTCGTCAGCAGTTAAAATTCGTACTTACTTAGATGAAACAATTTACAAACTTTTCAAATCAAAGTATGTTTCGTTGGGTACTTAAACCGATGTTTTTTTGAGCCATACTTACTAATCCATGTTTAGATTCTGTGTAGCCCTAGCTAATAGTAAGATTCAACACTCGTCTGCGTGTCAAACACATCGATGGTTGGAAAATCATTTTAAAACAATTCTTAATACTTTCGAATAAGGTATTAGTCCATTCATCATTTTACGGTCACAAAAATATAAATTCAAATTCGACATAAATTTTACATAAATTTGAGCTACAAACAGTAAAACTAAAAATCCATTATCCACCCATAAAATATGTACTCGTAGCATAAACATAATATAGCGTTTAACCTTAGATTATAGACTAGCGGCGCGCCGCGCGTCACGAGCCGGCCGGGGCGGCGGCGGAGCGCCTCGCTCGGGGCGGGGCCATTTGTAACCCCCGACCCAAAAAGAGCGGCGTTATAAGTTTGATATCGCGTATCTGTGTATCTGTCTGTGGCATCATAGCTCAAAAACGGTTGGACCGACTTCGATGCGGTTTTTTAAAATCGAAAGCTAGTTTAATCGACATGGTTCTCAGCTAAGTATAATCAAAATCCGTTTACCCGTTTTTGAAATATTGAACGTGAAATGACAATGTCGGGGGTTTTCAACTTTTCTAAGAGGTCATGTTATCGTCCTTCGTCGGCGGGGCGCGGTCAGTCGACGATAGAGAGCTGCGCGTAGCCGACGAGCCCCTTCTCGTCGGGCGGCGCGGCGGCGGCGCCGGGCTCCAGCGGGAACGTGGCACAGCGCGGCGGCGGCGCGGCGCCGGGCGCCAGCCACGCGTCCACCAGCCGCTGCAGCTGCACCGCCACCGCCACCGCCGCGCGCGCCTGCACCAGCCCCGCGCCCACCAGCTCGGTGGCGATGCCGTCCGCCGAGTCCTTCCCCGGGGCGAACTCGAAGCGGATGTCGTTGAGCTCGTTGCGCGCGTTCCTCATGCGCAGCACGAGGTTGATCTGCGGCGCCTCCTCGGGGGTCCCCGCAGAGCCGATGGTGAACCCTCCGGCGCCGGGCTGCTCGGTCTCGCTGTCCGAGGAGTCTGCGCGCGCGAGCGTGTTCATGGGGCGGTCGCGGGCGTCGGCGTCTTCGTCGTCTTCGTTCTCGTCGTCGCTCTCCCACACCCACTCGCCGGTCTCCATGCGGTGCAGCCGGCCGGAGGCACCGGGCTGCCTCCGCGACGCCTTGTGCACGCGCGTCTCCATACTCGGCCCGGTCGAGACCAGAGTCTGCACGAGATATTTCCGGTCCTTGGCCTTCTTGAAGAAAGCGTGTTTCAGGAGCTCCGGGGCGGAGGGCCGCTTCGCCGGATCTTTCTGGAGGCACTCGGATATCATCTTGCGGAAGGTCTTCCCGTACGCCTTGTACTGATCCTTCTCCTCGGCGCCCGTGTCGAGGGTCGGAGGTTCGTTCTGGAGCGTCAGCATGAGCACCTTCATCGGCGGGTACTTGTGATAGGGGGCGGTGCCGGTGGCCATCTCGATGGCGGTTATCCCGAAGGACCAGATGTCGGCCTTGAAGTCGTACCCGTGGTTCTGCTCCATGACCTCGGGCGCCATCCAGCACGGCGTGCCGACGAACGTGTGGCGCACCTTCTGGCGCGACAGGTCGCGGCCCGTGGCCAGCCAGGCCGACACGCCGAAGTCGGCGATCTGCACGGCGCCGTCGTCGCCCAGCAGGATGTTGCCGGCCTTGATGTCGCGGTGTATCTGCCCGTTCTGGTGGAAGTACTCGAGGCCGCGCAGCACCTCCTTGAGCACGGTGGCGATGGCGGCCTCGTCGCACACGCCGTGGCGGCAGTTGGCGGCACGCACGCGGTGCTTGATGATGTCGAGCAGCGAGCCGCCCTCCAGCAGCCGCAGCACGAGCCACAGCTCCTCGCGCACCACGAACGACGTGTAGTAGGTGACCACGTTCTCGTGGTTGCAGGAGGACATGGCCTGGATCTCCTTGAGCAGCTCGTCCATGGACGTGTTCCACTTGTCGAGGTTGATGCGCTTGATGGCGCACTTCTCGTTCCTGGGGCGGCACAGCGCGGCGTGCACCACGGCCGTGGCGCCCACGCCGATCACCTCCAGCAGCTCGTACTCCTCCTGGCTGTTGGGCCACGCTGTTGCACTCATTGTTACTTAAAACTTAAGTAAGTATCAAAATGATCGCAATTTTTAGAATTCTTACGCGATCAGGGGGATGACGCGATCGCCCATATCCAAGTGGTTGGACTTGTAGTTCTTGACGACCAACTGTTTCACCGAGCCGAAGGCTTCGAAGCGATGCAGGACTTTGCTGCGTTCCCGGAGCTCTAGCACTGTCTCATCCTTTTTTATAGTAATCTCATCGTTATAATCTACAGACGCTGGGTAGAGGTCGTCACCTGAAATCGAAAGGTTCACTCAATTAAGTATCACAATTAAATGTTAAAATTCAGATTCATAAAAAGAAAAGTTCTAACTGACTGACTGACGAGTGCATCAACGTCCAGCCCAAATCATTGGACCTAGGAAGCTGAAATTTTACATCAAGGTGCCCTTATGACATAGACAAGGAAGGAATTTAGCGAAATCGCCACGGGACAGGAAGTTTTGTCAAGGAAACGGAGCCGCGGGCAAAAACTAGTTAATAGATATACTTAGCTATAATTTACTTAAACTTGTTAGCAGCACTTCTTTAGGTAACAAATCATTTGACAATATCTCTTTTTGTAATTACACTTGGACGCGACGACACGTCCAATCTAAGCCTAAGTCCTATATAGCTTGGGAGTCATCACATTTAGCGTTAATGTCAAAGGTTTTTGATGTTGTGAGCACATTAAATATGCGATTTTTATAATAACTAAGCTTTACAAGGAAGAGCAGGGCTCATACAATGCCCGGAGTTGTGACGCAAATTATGGCTACCGCGCGTGTAATCAAAACTAACTCCTTCAACAAAATTAAAAAATCCCAAACCAAACCAGCTTCTCACTCGTGCAATATCTAAACGCTGACATGGGCAAAATACTCCTTGCCAAAAAAGTTACCTGGCAACAAATGCAGCCCTCCATCCTTGGCGTGCACAATAACGGGGTAGTACAGTGGATGCCCTTGCGCGCTGCGAGCGGCGGCGAAGGTCACCAGGGCCGCGCAGTCGGGCGCCAGAGACAGCCGGTTCAGCTCGTAGCTCTGCGGGGGGAAGAGCAACAGCTCGTGCGCGCGGCAGCGGCCCAGCGTCTCCTGCGGGCTTGCCCACTGGGCACAAAGGAAAAGGGTCACTTTTAGTGAAATAATGGAACGGTTCAAGGCCCTAAAAGAGCAGCTCGCATTGTTAATGCTTGACAAATATTTTTTTTGAGACAAATGGACTTCGTTATCAATGCTGCCATTTTTGGTTGTAAGCTTCGATTTACTATTTGTGATATATGTTAAAGGAGCTGAAGTATAAGTCGACACACTCTGTTGTTTTACATTTTTACATTTCAAAATCCAAATAAGTACTCCGTAAATTTATGGAATTTACATTCAATTTTAATCTCATTGTAAACCAGGAATATAATGGTTCTGAATCAAAATGGTAGAAAGGAGCCCTTATGGTGTGACTTGGTCTGTCTGTTTTCGTCTATGATTTTCATGCATATGGTCAGTCAATCACCAAATACCATTATAAAGTAAAGAGTACAGGACAAACTTGTATTCAAATGTATCTTTGCTATACCCTATCAGGGTCCATGTATGAATTTAGGCGTATATTATATATTTAGGCGTTAAGACCTGTACAAACACCATGGTTGCAATAAATAATTGAATTGAATTTTAATATGGTTCAAGATCAAATGTCTCTTACCTGGACATGTGCAACTTCAGCGTTGGAGTCAAGGTAGTCGGGCTTGTCCTCCAAGGCTGTGATGAAAAAGGCAGTGTCAAAGCGCTTGGCGTAGTGGGTGGGGGTCAGCCAGTTGCTCCAGTAGTGCAGCGCCCATATATCCGGGTAGCATTGGTACTCCTTGCACAGGTTCAGCAGCTCCGAAGGGTTTTTGCTTATCTGAAAATATGAAGATCCGTCATCAATGGTGTGGCTCAGATGCACCATTTGAATGTGTAATTTACCACAATAAATGAAAATCCATCTTTAATATAGCTTGCCACTGGGCACTGCCAGTTGCAAGTTAACTGGCAGCTTAAAAGCAAATAGTATCATTATTATACCCATTGTATTTTTAGTTTTGTCCCCAAAACTAAAAACATAATTGACAACCAGATGGCTCAGTGGTTAGAGACCCTGACTATGAAGCTTGAGGTCCCGGGTTCGATCCCCGGCCGGGGCAGATGTTTGTATGGTGAATACGAATGTTTGTTCTCGGGTCTTGGATGTTTAATATGTATACAAGTATATATTTATCTATACAAGTATGTTTATCCGTTGTCTAGTACCCATAGTACAGGCTTTGCCTAGTTTGGGACTAGGTCAATTGGTGTCAATCGTCCCATGATATTTATTTATTTATTTATTATTTATTTAATCACATTAGGTACCTGCTTCTGCCAGTGCTTGACATCAGCTACCTGCAAGACACTGGCCCATGGACTGCTCCGATCCTTCTGATGCTGCTTACTGCACAGCAGAAGTCCTAACTCCTCAAATGTTTCTCGAATAGCAGTTATTCGCAGTGAAATGTGCCTGTAAAAAATTGGTTAGGATAAATACTGTGTCAAAATTGGCTTAAATGTTAAATTAAAAATAAGTACTTCATAATTTGAATAGTTGGTTTAAGTTTAGAGGCTTCCAACAAAACATAGCAGTTAATTTGCTCAAAAATATATGTAAATTAAATACACTTGCCTTCAAATGATTGGTTACAGTGTATGCAAGTAAGTACTGTCTGTATACTATACATATCACAACAGAGTCACAACACTTAACGAAAGCTAACTGTTTGTCAGCTCCACTTCGACCAATTAGATTGTTTTAATCTACTTTTAATGAAAGTAAAAGGTACGTAAAAACCATTTCTAATCAAAGTGGATGACTCAACACGCACGACTCTGTCAAGGTCAATGGATACAATCAATATATTTATTTAGTCATTGTTCAAACTATGTAGTATTTATACACACATCAGCCACGAAACAAACAACAAACAAACAAACAAAAGCATTCTAGTTCATACAATTCTAATAAACCACTATTTAAATAGTACTAGCAATTTTGTTTAGACAGTATTTTTTTTTGAAATTAAGTTATTGCCATTTTATTCGACCTTGAGAGCGACCAAAAGAGCAACAATATCTTTAATAAAATGAGAAGAACAGCTGATAAAATCTCATTAAAAATTGTGATCATTATTAAACAAAAATACAATTGATAGTTATAAAAACCAACAAAAAAGTTTTTTTTTATATAACAAGAAAGGTTATGTCTAGAATTTGCATTCATAACAAGGATGTACAAGCCTGGAGAAACAGACAGATAAAATAAATAAAGAGTAAACATTAAAACCAGGGCCGGCCTTAAACATCTAAACGGCCTCATACATTTGGTGCCCTTTTGTAGGTATCTTACTAATAAATTATAATTATAACCATGATTTTTTTTCCTTTACATCGAAATTAAATTAAGACAGTGGTGACGTTATGCCGGCGCGCGCGGCACCCTGTAGACCCTGGCGCCCCCGGGCGGTCGCCCAGGTTGCCCCTCCCCCTAAGGCCGGCACTGATTAAAACAATCACTGTATTAATTATAACAAAAAATTTTAATGGTCTGCCAGCCAAAGGCGAACCACCACAATTATTATGGATGTTATTCAACTCAAGAATAAGGTGGTATCACACATGTAGTTGTGAAGTTACGCAAAACCAAATGGCGACAAAACCGTGTTTAAATAAAGCATAAGCAATCTTAGTCCATAGGTATTTGTTGACCCACAGTCCACAAATATGTTTAAAAATCATGTACATATTGTCACAGACGGCATACAGATCAATAAACCCCAACTCCCAATATGCAAATATATTCTTGTTATAATAATATTATTGTTTTATACAGGGTGCGATTTAATGAACCATCAAGAATTCAGCCAGGAAGGGTTGATAAAACCTAAGTGAAAACCCCTGTAAAGCTTTTATTTGGAAAATCATAATAAATCCCATACATTAATACTTACAAACCTTCCTTCTAGTTGAAACTGAAACATCTAATGACTAGTTGACATTGTAATCCACAACAACCATAAAAATGACAGATAAAGTTGTCTCTTTAAGATAATAAATCATTTTAAGACCTTGAGTCAGTAACAGTGTATTCTGGGTTGAGAAAGATGCACACAAATCTTGCCTAACTAGGAATTTCTAGTTAGGCAAGATTTGTTTACATTACCTTTTGACAGGGTTATCTTGAAATATCGGCGTGGCGGGAGCCGCCGGGCAGTGAAAGGCGTCGAAGTGGCCCTGGTCGAAGCCGAATTTTCTGAAGAGTTGCAGCCAGTCCTCGCTCGCGTCCACAGGCTCACTCACTCCGCCTGGGAACACGACGCTGTTTGCGAACGAAGCACTCGCTGTTCGAGTCTGAAACAAGATGTCGTAGTTTACGCCCTGTCGCGGCGCTATCGCTGGCTTCTTCCTACTGAGCACTATTAACGTAGCAGCGTCACGCCAACTGGTTCTAATGACATTTTTCATAATGAGCACTCGATGATACTGCGCCGAAAACTACATACATACGGTCGCAGATTACAAGGCTGATTGCAAGGCTTGGTTACGTAGCATTGTTACGTTCGGTACTTACACAAATAAAACGCTGTCTTATCTACAATCTTTCATATGGTTTGTTTCTGAGATGGCATAGCTTAGAGACGGACCATTACAAAAATAGCATACAATTGACATTCACTTACATTTTTATAATTCCAGAAACTTTTTATTTGTGTAATTCCACTAGCTAGAATTACGCACATATTTCACGTTGTAACGAAAAAACTGTAAGCAAAAGAAGGTTTTCTGCTAGGTATAAATACAGTCTTTATTCAATTGAGTAAAAGCTTATTGAGTGTTATCAAAAATTGTGTAATTATCGTCATACCGAATGTGAAAGGTTTGCTAGAAAGGCAAAAGAAATATGTATCATACAGCCAACAACAGTGTTACAATGTTAAAACATACTTTTGTCTATTTATCAATTGACTAGTGTGAAAACAAAGATCAATGAGATCTGTGCGTGAAAATAACATCTATACATTATTAAATATAATGAAACTGGTTTCACCAAGGTTTCACACTTTGCGCTTTGACAAATACAAATGTTAAGGGTCTGTTACACTGTCACGCCAACCGTCAAAGTAAAATGACACCAGAATATCTGTTGCTCACTCTAACAAAATAATATCAATGTTTTTAACCCCCGATGAAAAAGAGGGGTGTTATAAGTTTGAGTTTGTTTGTATGTGTGTCTGTGTATCTGTCTGTAGCGTCATAGCTCCCAAACGAGTGGACCGATTTCGATGCGGTTTTTTTTAATCGAAAGCTAGTTAAACTTTTGTAATGTAATAGCGGGGATTTACCTTTGAGAGATTAGAGAAATTGAAATTAATACTTAATTTAGTTTAGTGACGCCAGACAAAGTTCTTTACTGTTCTCTATGTAGGTACCTAGTGGTCGTATTGCCGTGACCTCGATTGCAAGATATACTTCTAAATAAGACGACACCGTAAAATATCCTCATATTTATAACATTTATTTTTATTGCAATTACAAACAAGAGATGTCGTTTCGTCGCTGAGACGAGTTCGTTGCAAGAAATGTGGACAGCATTTAGTGTCGGCTATATTGCAGCTAAATCCATATTGCTGACAGAGGTCACCTTGTCTGATCAGAGCTTCGTGAAGATATTGCTTCAAAGGATATCTACCTATTCTACTCGAGTGTTAGTTAGTCTCGAGGCCACTGAGCTGCCGGCTTGATCTGTAGTCAATGTAGGTACCTACTTAGTGTAGTGGATATGCTTTGTGGCTTTAAAATTAAAATTAAAACAACCATACTCTTGTTCACACGAATGCGCAAGTCATCGAACATTTCGACGGTCCCCGCGAATAAACGTGTATTATCAAAACACCAACTTTAGAGGAAAAATAAAATGCGAAAAAAGTTGAATCGTTCTTCACCTGATAGATTAAATTTAAAACAATGTATACAGTAAACAATGGAAATTAATAATCAAATGTATTTATGCCCTAAATAAAAAATACTTAATGTGGGTTTCCGAGAAAATGTGAGAAAATCGTATTATTTTTTTATTCTTGTCAAATTTTATTTGTAAATTTTACATCAAAGAACTTTACACTGTTATTCGTGTTATAACGATAAGCGCTCGACTAGGTATTAGATCAATACACTAATGTAAAACTTCATAAAGGGAACAATAATAGGCTATTACACGAGCAATTCGATTTGCTTGCATATTGTATGAAACAATACGAAACCTTACGTTAGAAAAAATTACACGAATAAATGTGCAAAGTAGTTTGCACAAGCTGCAGGAGCAGGATGCTCCGTATGATGACACGCGTTCTTATTGTTCAAAATAGACGAGGTAATGTGTGTACCGGTGGTTTAGTATTTTTTTCCTGCGTATTCCGCATTTGTGTTTTCCGTAGAACAAACATTGAAGTTAACTTAAAATAGGTTATTTATCATTACTTTTCCAAGGAAAAAAATCAGAACGTGCGCTATAGATAAAAGAACGATATTATGCAATAAACAAAAAAATGTGTAATAGCTTTTACACGGTTATTCGCGGGGACCGTCGATTTAAGGTGGGAAAATAACTACTAAGTATCTCGACAACTCTGTTTCGGCGACGTAGCTGCTAATCGTTCGGTTCCTGATTGTACGAAACACAACTCTGTGAAAATACCGCTCGAAATTGGTGGACATCTGTGTAGGTAGGTAATTGGTACAAACTTATTGTAGGTACTTAGCGTGAATTAAAATTTTGACTATGGTAGTTAAGGATACCCACTAGGTCCATAGGTTTCTACTAGGTACTTACTCTTCAGGAATTTCTCATTTATCATTTCTTTTTCACATGTGTTATTTGTATACCTTTCTTAATTCATACCCTCTTGTTGCGGAAGACTTAAATTGTCGCCTTTGGTCACTTGTCTTTACTTACCAAGTCTGCTCATTAGCCTCTCTTGTTCAATAAATTAAAAAAAACATCCCGACGAATTGAGAACCTCCTCCTTTTTTTGAAGTCGGTTAAAAAGTTATATTCAGCCGGATTACGCTATTAAGATGCATGTAGTTTCTAACTTCGTAACGTTCTGTAGTAAAACACATCATGTTTGCCGCGCCGAAATATACAAAGCAAAGAGACTTACCGTTGGAAATAATACAGAGTAAATACCTACAACCCTTTCCCAATCTGTCAGCGTAAACAAAAACGATACTTGCAAACAAGAACATACGTTCGTGTCACAAAATAATGCGAACGTATATTTATCTGGACTAGACTTTATCTGTCTGAAGAACTTCATTACGTAAAAATACTTGTACCGTCGTATTTTTAACCGACTTCAAAAAAAGGAGGTTTCTACGTTTCATTGCATGTATTTTTTTTTTTAATTTTTTTTTTTTATGTATGTTCATCGATCACTCCGTCAATTGTAGACCGATTTTCATTTTTTTTTTATTTGAAAGGGTATACTCCTGAGGTGGTCCCATTGTCACCAAGTCATGATCTGATGATGGGATCCCAGGGAAATCGAGGGCAACCCTCAAATTTTACAGGCACGTACTATGTGTCTCATATATTTTCTAAGGTTATTCAAGTATTTGCGTCTGGTAGTCATCATCTCATGATGATGAGCTGATGATGGAAGGTACAACTCCTTAGCGGTTAGGAGTTGGAGGATAATTCTGAAAATGTTAAATCATTGTTCGAAAGGGTATACTCCTGAGGTGGTCCCACTGTCACCAAGTCATGATCTGATGATGGGATCTCAGGGAAATCGAGGGCAACCCTCAAATTTTATAGGCACGTGTCATGTGTTTCATATATTTTCTAAGGCTATTCAAGTATTTGCGTCCGGTAGTCATCATCTTATGTTGATGAGCTAATGATGGAAGGTACAACTCCTTAACGGTTAGGAGTTGGAGGATAATTCTGAAAATGTTAAATCAACGTAAAATTGTGAAATAAAAATCTTTTAACAAAAAAGTAATACCGCCTTCAAAAAAAAACCAAAGAAAAAAAACGTAAAATAATCCTCTAAAATAATGATAAATAAATAAAATGCGTTTATTTCGGACCACAGAAACGAAAGCCTAAAGTTTTATGGCCTATCACTAAGCAGCAGAAATATGAAGTCGGTGCGGTGCGAGCGGAATATTCTTTGAATAAAGCACCGACTTCATATATCTGCTGCTTAGTGATAGGCCATAAAACTTTAGGCTTTCGTTTCTGTTGAAGGCGGTATTACTTTTTTGTTAAAAGATTTTTATTTCACAATTTTACGTTGATTTAACATTTTCTGTTCAGCGGCACTCCGAGCCATTGCACGACTTTCTCTTGCATACTTCCTAAGTTAAGTACCTGCCTATGGCATATTTTTTCTTGTTCACGAGAATGATACAAACAAAAGAATATTCTGTCATCATCATCTACACATGTTTTTTTATTATTCTACATTTTTAAGTAGGGTATAAAAAAAACATTAAATTTAAGTTTTTTAGGACGTTTTCAAACTTGTACTAAGTAATTAAGTAGCAGGTAAGGATTTTTTGTACTAGGTACTTTATTAAAAACCACCTTTAGATTACAACATGACCAAGTCGTCGTTTGGAGACCGCAAAATAAACGCTCGACCTCATACGTAATTGAATACCTCTGTAAATATTACGTTACGTGTTCTATGTAGAAACCGATCGTTGCGATTTAAGTTAATAGCTCTGTGAGCGATATTTATTGCATATTGGCCCCGAGGGAGCGCCCGAGAAGCGTAGTGTTCGGTACACTGTATGAGGTAGGTCTGTACGTATCTATCGATATTAGCTACCAACAGCGCCAAATATCACAAGGCGTTCACCTTAAACACGATGTGATCTACCTCGCTGTAGGTACATAACCGTAACTACAACTAGGTACATTAAAGCCACGTCCTAAAGCCATAGCAGCGGCCCCTGAAAAGGTCATCAGCGTATCTAAATTGACGTTACGCTTATGGAATCTCGATGCGGTAATATGTCGCAGCCGCGTATAGAGATAGCGGGAAAATTCGAGGGAGATCGCTTTGGTGAAACACACAGTTTAAACTTCGGTTTTTATGGGGCTAATCATTGGGAAGGTAGAGGTGGTTTTGGTTCGTCCGAGGCGCTAATGGTGCCAGTTTGTTTGGAGGTGCGCGCAACAAGTGCGGCGCAGCCGCGCGGTGCGGGGCGGGGGTTTCATTGATCAGCCAGCGCCTGTTGCTCGGGCCGCAGCCAGCCCGCCAGCCCCGTGACCTGCCCCCTGGAGTATACGTGCGAGCGGAAAGTAATACATGCGGAATGCCTTGTCATATGTCTCCGCTACCCTGCGTCCGTCCGCCGCTGCTCGCTGCTGTGGCGGCTCTGAATACAATTCCGTTTCATTCCCCGCTTCCGCGCTTCGCGAAGTGAAAAGTAGCTCCGCGCTGGAGACATGACGGCTCGTCAGCGCCGCCCCCGCGCGGCTTATCTCCGAACTTTGCTTACACAGGGTTATACATATAAATATTATGATAATATAAGTACATTAATATTTATGCGCATTTTTGCAAACAGCCTCGCTTTTCTGATTTTGGGATTGGCAGCTTTTTCTGTTTACAGTGGGACATGCATTTATTCATACCTTTTCGTTTGTTCACACAGAGAAGCGATTTGATTTGATTTAGTTTATAGGTTTGTTTGTAATGTGACCAGGGATGCCGAGTCAGTGAATATGGAAAAAATTGGGAATGGGCATTGGGCAGGGGAAAATTAATTGAATATTCCGAGCGGAACGGCCGACGGACGCTTCGATAACGAGTTTGAAGGCTCTGACGCGATTGGTTCCTACGTAAAAAGGTCTCCCCATCTCGAAGACTATTCAAACTTTTTTAAAGGCTGCCGCTGTGAATTCATTTCCTGCATAGAATATTCATTGTTCGTTCAAGTCGTTGCCTCTGTGATTTTTAAAACAACCGACGTTTATTTGCCTCGGAGCATTAAACCGCCGTATTAATCCACGCGTAAATATTACCTGATATTACAAGCCGGCCAGAACGCGTCTACCCCCGTGAAAAGTAGGCGCCTATTAGCGAGGGTGTTTTCATACAACGGTCGGTTGTTGGCATGACGTTTTCGCCGGTGGTAATTGATTAGGTGCCAGGCCGGCAGACACGGCCAGATTAATCGCCGTCCGATTAGAGTTGACTTGCCACTGGAGGCGCTGGCTATAAATAATAGTCAATTCGCAGCCTCTAAGTAGCGCCTATACTCGGCCTATTTAACTGCGAGCTCGACGGGATAGCGGAACGTGCACTGAATACTCGCCGAGGCAAAGAATATGCAGAATGTCGAATAGAAATTGCGAAAGTCCGGGTATTCGGGTCAGGAAAAGTCCCAGCAAAAGTAATCTCAATAATGTTTGCTGCAGGACCACCTGGTACCTATACTATGCACCTAGTTTAATTAGCAGCACCTTAGGGTGGCAGGTGATCCTGTATCTATATTTGATTAAAACCCAAACGAGGCTAATCTCGAGTTTTTACCACCCTACTCAAACTTTTAATTTGCTTTAATAGATTAGGTATTATTATCTTCGTTCACTTGCTTTATCAAAAACCGATTCCTAAAAAACTCTTACAGGGGTATTCTGTCAAACTTGCCTAACTACGTCCTTAAAAATTTCGAATTAATTTTATAATGCCATCTCATAGTGATGTGATGAACTTTACTGCCACATTTACTACGCCTGATATACCTTTTATGCAAGGTAATGTAAAATCTACTCCCTCTACCAGGTTAAGTATAATAGAGCGGGACAGAGAGATTATTATTATATCATTAACATTAGATTCATTATGTTCCAGCAAGGCAAGGTTCATGAAGTTTTAAGGCTCTCCTAGAGCGCGGTATCAGGTAATTTCCCGCAAATGAGTTAGACTTGTCCATCACCATCTTGGTTGGAGGGTTCATGCAAAGTGTTAGAGTTTAGAGTTAATGAAGTCATCCAAAAACATAAATAGTAAATACTAGCTTATGCCCCGCGGCTTTGCTCCGTGATATATTTCAAATTGGGCTAGTTCCGTATCACGTGGGAATTTTGAGAAATCCCTTCTTAGTGCACCTCTAGGATACTCAGGGTACATGTTTGCCAAATTTCAAGTCTCTAGGTCCAGTGGTTTAGGCTGTGCGTTGTCTATCAGTCAGTCAGTCAGTCAGTCACGGTACTGTTTTATAGGTATATATAGATTTTAAGTTTTCGTACCCATTAAAACGTGTCGTCTTCTTAATTCGAATGAATATGCACTATATCTTTATCAAGACAAACTCTATCAGGGTAGTTATTGAGCTCAGCCTTGTACCTAATTACCCCAAGTATTTACACCGCGACAAATCCGTGCTTTAGGAGATTAATCACCCATTATTATCGCTTAAGTGTTAATTGTCGTCGTGTCTGTTCATAAGAAGCTAGAGCCTTTGTTTAAGGGATACATCACGTCCGCGCCCATCTTGGCCGCGGATCTACTCCGGGGGATTTCGTGGTTGCTTCTAAACAATTCATGTTCTGAGAGATTAGATGTACCTTACGCTTACATTTCACTACAGCGAATGCCATCAGCAAATTTGTAGTCGCGTGTAAGTTTTCGACCACGACAAACATCACGAACGCGTTCCCTGCAAGCCTTTATAAGTCGCCTATTCCTAAAGAAAACGCCCGAGAATGTTTCATTCGAATTAAATACACCATTTGGCTATAATACCAACAATTTATTTTACCACCGCTTTGTTGTTCAACCACTTTTACCCCCACAGTTGAACAGCTGCCCGGATAAATGAATCATGATTTCATGATACTATTGCACAATGACAACAGCAATTTCGTTTCCCTATAAATTACATAAGTACCTATTTCCGGGGCTCTAGCTCTTAGACCATTGCAGCTTTCTTTACTCGAATCTCAATTTGTATCAACATGTAATTAGGTAAAATAAATGTAAGGTCGCCTTAGTCTCAATTTTTAATCTTTTTGCTTTAGCTTAGCTTCAATAATTTGCGTAGCGTTTATAGGCTGCTTACTCTCTGCCTTTCGATTTGAAGTTTTTAATATTACAAGTTTGGTTTGCTGCGATTGTGCAGTGCCAACTGTATCACTAACACGAATGGCCGCCGGTAAGCTAGAAGTAGAAGTGCCTCATTATTTGCTATTTTCTAGCATTTAAAACACGATTAGTTAGGTTACGATTACTTAATAGGCGCTAGGGCACTCACAACACAAATGGTTGTCATACCCATTTGTGTTGTGAGTGCCCTAGCCCCTATTTCACCAACTTAATAAAATGATAGTTAACAATGACGATATAGATTTCATTGGCAATATATAGCTCGCTAAAACAAAAGCTCTCCTAGTCAGCAATTGACACCGAATTGTCATTGTAAGCTGACATTTGTGAAATTGGTGAAATAGGGGCCGAATCGAACACATTTTATTCGTGTTTAATACCTACAAAAAAGAGCTTCTTAAACGCTGTAAAATGATTCCTTCGTTTTTATAACGATAGCCAAAAGAAGTAAGTATATTACTTTCTGTAAGTAATTCGATAGACGCGCGTCCCTTTTAGCACAAAATAGCTGAATTACTGTAGCTCTGGATCTCTCGCAGCCGTGCGTCGTACTTTCGGGATGACAATAAAGGGATGGACATTTTCAGGGATCCCTTTTAAAATAATACCAAAATAGAAGGCCTCGATAGCAGCCAAACACGAGTAAATAGCAATCAACTAGGACGCCCACGTTAGCTCGATGATTTGAGGAAATGAAGTTAGGATCGAGCATTAATAAGTCCATATAAATTTATCGAAAGAAAAGTCGTGTAAATTCCGTAATTTGCAGCATTCGCCTTCCATCGATCACCCATACTGCAGCCTTGAAATGTTACGTAAATTCAATTTTTTTTCCAGTATGTGGAAATTGGCAAGTAGGTATGTGGACTGAAGCAGAATGGAGTATTGGCTCTCTTTGGTGTCGGATGGCAAGGCAAGATTCTAATCTATAGGAAACTTATAAAAGTCAATAATTTAAGTTGAAATACGTATGAAGTTCGTGATGTACCTACCTAGTTACTTATCTACTTATTTTGTATTTGTTTTATATCTCACTTCTCACAAACCAATAGTAACATACCTATATTATCATTGATACAGACAGAGAAACACCGATACCATTTTCAAATAATCACTGCGAATTTTAACCTTTTCAACGTCAAGGACGCTTAAAAGCGTCATGAGCAGGCGTGCCTACGACGCCACCAACGCTTATAGGCGTCTGGCTGCACAGTGCAAAAGCGACCTACGGACGTTATGCCAACTTGGCGTGTGGATGACAACTTTTGTATGCGTCGTTGGCGTTGAAAAGGTTAAAGAACCCGTTGGCAGTAATGCAGTGCCCTAAGCACGACTTGTCGAATCCTGCGTCACGTAAACTCGAATAGTAAACTATAACGAGTTTGTATGACGTTTGGAACAGCGCCCGCCCGTGAGCGTATTTGGAACTAAAATTTAGTATGAGATTTCTCGATCTCAATACGATAACCGTAACGTAACGCAGGATTCGACAAGTCGTGCTTAGGGCACTGGGACTCCCGACCCGATCCACACTCGGCATCTATTTTTTCTGCTGAAACGCTTACAGTCGGATCCGATTAAAACGATGGCGCCTATATTGACCAACTGTTTATTGTGTTATTTAAGCAGGAGGATTTCACATCAACTTTTATGGAAGGTAGCTCAGTTACGTGTGACTCAGTAAGTGAGCTACTAGCTGTGAGGCCGCTACACTTGTTTTTCGTTGGTATTTAATAACGTACGTACTTACTTATTTTACTTATGTAAGTCTTAGTCAGTCACCTCTGATTGTGCTTGTACTGGTAAAATGGGCCTTACGTCTGTCTAAAAAACAAAATTACAATAACCACCGTAGGGATCGGCATCCAGCACCTTATTTTTATTTTTCTGAAAAGGCCGTGGAGATCTGAGGTTTCCATTTAATTACTTGCCTAACTTAACGCCGTACTTTAAGGTCGACATGGGGTACATTTCCCGTGAAAACGCAAGGTTTTAAGAGAACAAGGTACATTTTTAATCCTGAGGGAGCCTTTAGTTTAAGCCGGTTTGGGATAAGACAAAGTAAAAGCTCTGAATAATATCATAGTTAGGAAGACTCTTTACAATACAATCAAAACATCAATATATTCAGCCAGGTACATACTCACAGGTAGACTAGAATGCCACATTTATTCTAATGTCCCGCTATAGCTACCAAATCAGAGCCTACAGGTCAATATTTGATATAAGAAAAGCCTAAAATGAGTTCGCGTTAACGTATCAATTAAGCACTATGTGCAAATCGGCAACGTACACACACACGTATCGGGTACGTACGTCATAGTATTTGACACGTTAAACTAACGAGAACGCGATCGAGACGTATTTTTTGGTCAACATACAAGATATACAATCTGCAAATCGTTGTAGAAAAAAAAGGTGTATAAAATTCATGAAAGAGCAGAAAGTTAGTATTGGTATTACCGCTCTGCGTTTTTATTTAAGTTTACAATTGTGGTAGAGTTACTAACAACGTGTTTCAATACTCCGCGTCAGAGCAACAATGTTCATTTTATTTTACTACTCCACTGGTCTTCCCCATGGGCAGTCTAGTGAAACAATGTACTTTTAACTAGTCAAAGTTTGAAGCAGTAAAAATTACTTTCGTAACTGTATTCAGAGCTGCAGTTGTGGAATTTTAAGAACTTAAGCCAACAGAAATATCTGATAGGAAGCCAGAGCGACAATTTGAAATTATTGGATGTCTTACCACAGTATTTTAACGCACCAATGGACGTTTAATAGGTTCCTTTCTAGAGGATAATAATAATAAGTTACCTCATTCGTGCCTATATTTTACATAAATTATTATTGGGCAAGCAGCGTTGCCACATTTAAGTGTTTCTTTCTCTACCTTACAACTTTTTTTTTCGTCATGTACCTATTCAGTATCAAAACGTCTCTATTTCCCGCGGAACTCCGATGAAGTTAGCGGAGAGTGAAGGAAGCGATGTTTAATTGCAGTAAAGATCCGTTTAACGATAGCCGCCTGCCTGACGGGAGATCGGGCATTGGCGCGTAGATTTATTTGCCTTTTCCTCTTTAATCTCTCCCGAACCTGTTGAATTCGTCATCTTGATTGGCTTTTTTTAAGATCAAAAGAGAAAGAATTCGAAATTCGAGTTCGAAAACTAACGTAACTCGAAGTTATTCAAGGACGTTCGGGACGTTACCTCAGTAACGACCAGATTCAATCTTATACCTACACAACAAAAAAGTAAAACCGCCTTCAAAAAATAAACCTTAAAAAAAAAACGTAAGACAATCCTCTAAAATAATGATAAATAAATAAAATAAAATAAAATGCGTTTATTTCGGACAACAGAAACTAAAGCCTAAAGTTTTATGACCTAGCAATAGGCAGCAGAAATATGAAGTCGGTGCGGTACGAGCAGAATATTCTTGGAATGAAGCACCGACTTCATATATCTGCTGATTAGTGGTAGGCCATAAAACTTTAGGCTTTAGTTTCTGTTGTCCGAATTTTATTTTATTTTATTTTATTTATTTATCATTATTTTAGAGGACTACTTTACGTTTTTTTTCTATAGTTTTTTTTTAAGGCGGTTTTACTTTTTTGTTAAAAGATTTTTATTTCACAATTTTACGTTGATTTAACATTTTCAGAATTATCCTCCAACTCCTAACCGTTAAGGAGTTGTACCTTCCATCGTCAGCTCATCAACATGAGATGATGACTACCGGACGCAAATACTTGAATAGCCTTAAAAAACATATGAAACACATGATACGTGCCTATAAAATTTGAGGGTTGCCCTCGATTTCCCTGAGATCCCATCATCAGATCATGATTTGGTGACAGTGGGACCACCTCAGGAGTATACCCTTTCGAATAATGATTTAACATTTTCAGAATTATCCTCCAACTCCTAACCGCTAAGGAGTTGTACCTTCCATCATCAGCTCATCAGCATGAGATGATGACTACCAGACGTAAATACTTGAATAACCTTAGAAAACATATGAAACACATAGAACGTGCCTGTAAAATTTGAGGGTTGCCCTCGATTTCCCTAGGATCCCATCATCAGATCATGACTTGGTGACAATGGGACCACCTCAGGAGTATACCCTTTCGAATAAAAAAGAATTTTGAAAATCGGTCTACAATTGACGGAGTAATCGATGAACATACATAAAAAAAAATACATACAGTGGAACGTAGAACCTCCTCCTTTTTTGAAGTCGGTTAAAAAAGAAAAGTCCTGACAGACTGACTCGTCATCAACGTCCAGCCCAACCAAATGGATCTAGAAAGCTGAAATTTTGCTTATAGGTTCACTTTATGATTTAGACAAGGGATACAGAGAGATTTTGCGACATTCCCACAGTATAGGGAGTTCTGCTACGGGAGCAACGCCGCGGGCAAAATCTAGTTGTTTATATGTAAACAGAGTGAGACGCTATTCCATAAAAGCAACACTTAAACAACACTTAGAGCGTTTTTATTTATTGATATAAAAGCAAACAGCGCGTGCCGGAGTGCAAGTCGCCGTCCACTTATTTATTCAGCTGGTCTGCATTGAAATAAAACTAATTTTAGCTCTGCAAAATATGGACGCTGAATGTGAGAACTGAGAAGTGAATGCGCATTTTACAACTTTTTACTCGGTGCTGTGAAAACTTGGATGTTTAGCGGCAGTTTGAGTCTAGGCATTAAAAGCTAAAAATGTATGCAACTTCGGGTGCAAGTAAAAAAAAAACCTATCCGGCGGGAAGAAAGGCAACCGAGTTAGCCATTCAGAGTTTCGTACGGATAGAGTATATGCCACCATTTTAAGTTCTTGACGAAGTGAGAAGCTCGTCCGAGAATTTCTGATGAAAGCAAAGTCGAGACGTGGACTTAAAATTACAAATTCTAGTTCCGTGAACAGTTAAAGTGACGGCTGCAGTCTCAAGAAAAGCCTGATTATCCTTTCATTCGCAGCTGGGTTTATACGGCGGACTGAACGAACCATTCTTTGCAGATTTACTATATATAAAACCTTGCGCTTCCAATGTCCGAGATTTAAACGCTTTGACAGAAACTAATTTTCCTACTTTTGAATAAAATTAATCTAGTATTCTATAAGACACTAGTATCTACATTAAGCCATAACCAAGCAGAAAGAGGCGCTTATGAACATTCATTCAGTTTTTACGAGTTTGACTCGAACGAAACGAAAACAACCGAAAAATAAACGATCAAACGAGTCAATAATCAATCAAAACGAGTAAATAAACGATGATATACCTAAACGATCTCATGAAGCCATTTGTTTACTCACGAGGAAAATAGAAAAGCGTGAATATGATTAGCACTCGACAATGCATAGTTCGTAGATGAAATGGAGTGGGCATCGAGGGCTCCCGTAGAAAATTGAAGAGCTCCGGACAATGGAGGTTTCACACAAATAAACGTATTGTTAGCCTGCGGGCTCTTTGCTAAGCAACAGCTCATTTTTATGTGGGATATTCAGTTAACAAGCTTTTTTGGTGCGATCTTTCGCCTATTCTTTAACGTTATGTTTGACAATTGATGTGCTTTCCTTTTAGGTAAGGACTTATTTAAAAATTCTTACCCGAATAACTCGGGAGTCAAAATTCTAAGAAATATGTTACTGTCGATTAACAGAAAAAAGGTTTTACCAGTTTAAAATTAATCTCTAAGTCTAGGTCTTAACCCATACAGAAGTTATTTACGATGCGTTAGTATGGCGTCGTAGAATGTAAAAGTTTTTCTAAAGGTTCGTAGGTACGGCGAACCAGACTCTGCATTTTTAAAACAAAACTGTTGCAAATTGAAAGTTCAAAGTACCTGTAAAACGCCGTAACTTCGCCGACGCCATTAAACTTTTATCCCAATCTTCGAAATGGCTTAACTCGTGTCATTTGACATACCTACGCAAATTCACGATTCGGATAAGTTGAAATGACAAAAACTTTGTAACCCAGGCCGCGTTTTTGTTAGAGACTTTTCGCTGTAAAAATGACATTGAATTACGTTTAGAAAAAGTTTTGGAGACGAGCAAAATAATTACACACGAGAATTTCGGCGATTGCCTCGAGGAATTTCGATTAGTTCGTAATGGCGGAAGTCGGAGGGAGGTGACAACGAGTTGTGTTTGCTTTGTAGCATTAGATATTTATGGTACTTCGAAAGGTCACATCATTCGCAGGTGATTTTTTCTAGTTTGTAGTTCGTCCACTTGCCTGTAAAAATATTTTTCCCCACACTACCTCGGAAAGCCGTCTTTTTATCCTTTAATACAAGCGGGTAAAATCGCATTTTATCCACTAGTGAGGAAAGTAATTTGACCTTGGAGTGGAGCATGTTTAAGTAGCTTTTGACAGATAACAAAACGTAATAAGCTCATAATTAACTATTAAAAGAAACTTACCTAAGGGAAGTTCAATAGTAATTATACGAGCTTGTTCTTCCGAGAGATTATATTAACTTGTAGTAGTGTCCTCGTACGGCCGTTGTCACAATATTTAGAGTATCTGCTCAAAAAATCAAAATTGAAATGCATAAAACGGAACGCATTTTTTCCTTACCCCCACCTTACACCGATTGCCCTTAGCCGACCGATGAGCCGCCATTTCATATAGTTTAAAGAATTAATCCTTGCATTTAATATTTATTTTATTTAATGCAATATGGGCCGGGCAAGTATTTTACCCTTTCAAATAATTTAGTATGCATCCAGCCGTATGTTACAGCTGGACATGCAGAGCAAAGTAGCCCGATTACCCGCGCAAAAGATCTCACGGAACATATTTTTGTGTCTTTTAGTTTAAATAACTCAGTTTTTATAAGACAACGTTTACTATCTGGAAAAAGGATTGAAACGTTATTCGTATCTAATAAAAAACCGAGAAATTTACAAGTCGTTTTTGGTATCAGCTGACTCTTTTCATAGTTTATGATAAAACCTAGAGATTCAAATAAATCAATAGTTGACCATAAGTTTTTCTCACATTGTTTATATGTATCAGCTAGTAATAACGCATCATCTAGATTTATAACCGATAAATGACCTTGACGCCTCAAGAACTGCATAACTGGTTTCATCAACTTAGTGAAAACATAAGGCGCCACATTTAAACCAAACGGTAAAACCGAAAATTCATACAGTTGAAACTTGTATTGGAACCTAAGATATTTTCTGTCATTTTTATCAATATTTATTGAATAATAAGCATCTTTTAAATCTATACAACACATGTAATTATTATTATTATTAGTAATTCTATTGCAGTTCTAAGGTCTTCCAATTTAAAATGTGAAGTATCGATGAATTTATTCAAATGTTTTAAATTTAGCATCATTCGTTTTTCACCATTTGGTTTATCCAATAAAAATATCCTAGACACGAATTGGTCTTTACTAGGTAAACATTTATGTACTGCACCCATTATAAAACTTTACTTATAAAACTTATAAAACTTTTCGATCTCTTTTAAAAAGTAATTTTCCTCTTCAGCGTTTTGCGGCCGAGTGACAATAGGTTCATTTTGATAAACCACTCTAGAGAACAGTATTTTAAACCCTTTTACCCACGACAATATAGTCGCGTCGTTAGTAATTTTTTGCCATTGTGGGTAGAAATGTCGAATTCTGCCCGCAAGTACCTGAACGTCCGTTATAATCGCCTCGCTGGCGGCGGAGCTCTCGCTGTCCGCGCGGGCTGCCCGCGGCGTGGCGGCGGCGGCGGCGGCGGCGCGCCGGTGTTGCGCCGCTCGCGGTACCCGCCCGCCGTCGTCGGCGCGTGCGCTGCTGGTCGACGCGACGGGCCCCTCCAGTTTAAAGCTGTCCTTGACGTGCTAGGTCCGGCGACGATCTCATTATGGCTCCGCTGTGCAAATCTTGCGGGCTTATTTTTAATATCACCTGCTGATCTTGAACATGCCTTGATAGCTTTTAACGTCTCGGTGAGACCATCTCCAAACAAAAGTTTGTCGCGGGTTAAACTTTTCACAGCTTCCTTGGTATTTTTATTTAGCTAACAAAGACCTTCTCGTAACTGTCTCAAAATAATGTAAATCGCACAATATTTGCCCTGCGTCGCCTAAATTTTTCATAATCTGATCTCGCTGTTGTTTGTCTGGTATTTTGGAAACGCCATCTAGCGCCTTGCCAATGCACGTGATATCCGCTCCGAGCTGTGACTGTTTTGTTACCAATTTTTCATCTCGCTTCAATGATGATTCTTGAACAGCAGCCTTTATTTCTTCATTAAGCTTGGGAGCCTTTAACAAATTGCAATTTGCGGGTGGTAAATATTATTTCAATAAATCTGAGCGCTGTTCGTTTTTTACACCCTTTGCAAGTATGTGGTTCCACCTTACAGCTAGATGTGCGTGAATATCTTCACTGTATTCCTTATTTTGGGTTGGATCTTCGCCCAAAAGTGAAAATATGTCGTCAGTATTTTCATCGTTCGTTTGTTCATTTGTGGCAACTGGAATTAACGAACAATATTTTGAACAAAAATAAAGATAATAATTTGAGGGTAGATAGTTACCCGTTTTATTAGTTGCGTGAGACATGCAGTCGTCACTTGCAACGTAATTAGGTCACGACCACGGTATACATGTCTCTGTATAGATAGAACACTTTTGCTATGATAATGCTTGGGACATTTTAACACAATTGCAAACTGGCGGTGTAGGTAGGTACATAGTTGCGTATGCCATCCAGACAATACTTGCAACATAAGTAAATAACAGCGTATGCACTGGTTTAATTTTACTTACCGTTTCTGTTTTCGTTGTCAAGCTCCGCCTCTGATGAATCATTAGAAATTATCCGACAACGTTTTCTGGGCGGAGATGGCTCCCCTGATGCCTCCGACTCCGACGTTGATCGCACAGAACGCACTCTTCTTCGTCTCCTTTGCCTAGTCATTATTGCGTGTGAACAACGGCGCAGAAGAACAAAGAATGACATGGCGGCTCATCGGTCGGCTAAGGGCAATCGGTGTAAGGTGGGAAAAAAATGCGTTCCGTTTTATGCATTTAAATTTTGATTTTATGAGCAGATACTCTAAATATTGTGACAACGGCCGTACGAGGACACTACTACAAGTTAATATAATCTCGCGTAAGAACAAGTGAAGTATAATACTGGTTTGTTCGATATTAATTATCATGAAATAAATGATAAATGGTTTGAGAATTTAATAAAAATACCTAATTTAGCTTTATTTAATGATCCTTAAAATTCTATAAGAAACATTTGTTTTTTTATAATGATGTTGAACATAATTCTGAACGCACAAGTTGAGTCGATGCAATTTCAAAACGCATAGTCAGAAATGTCAGCATTGTCAACAAAAATTTTCTCACCGACTCCGACTCACGTAAAAATATACAACTTCCAGAGTTTCCTGTTATAATATCGCGTAAAAAAAATAGTGATTCCAATGATGAAGATTTATTTTTATGAGCTGTTTTTTTACATGTTGCGCTTTCCTCGCTACAGTGAGGTGAAAAGTTTTGTGTTACACACGGGTGCAAATGTATTTTACTTCTAATGTGTTGAAACACTCGCTACGCTCAGGATTCTAATTTAGAACCACTCGCTTCGCTCGTGGTTCAACTATAGAATCATTTCGCTTCCTTGTGTTTCAATTCCACACTCGCGGGTAAAATTCAACTTTGCACCATTGTATAACAATACTAGATTGTTCAACGAGGGAGGAAAAGAACCAATTTCTAAAGAGATATTTTGGCACCCGAGCATCGCGAGGGTGCCAATAATTAGAGTTTGAAATTGGCGTTTTCCCAGAGTTAAACACCCTGCTTTTCATCTCGACTAAGGAAAGTAAAAAAACATAAATCTTTAAGAAAAAATATTTATACAAAATAAATACTCCTCCGCGACCACAGAGAACAAAAGACAAACAATGCTTTCGCGCCAATTACATTCCTTTTTTTAATGCGTTTTTTTTCTAAATTGATCGCTGGTCAGAATAATTATTGTTAGTCTTTTTTTAATAGGTTTTATTAACTACTTTACTTTATAAATTCAATCAAGCAGTTTGACAATACCTATTCATTTATATCAATCAGTACGTATTTTAGTACACTTTTTTTGTAAAACAAGTTACAATGGTAAAATTGAAACAAATAGTTTGACACTCTATAGGATGCATTCACAATACCTTTGCCATTTAACGAGTGTTCTTTTTAATTAATGCAAATCACTTTTTTCGTATTTTTTTTATTTAAGTGTATTTACTCAGAAAAAAAACTATGTTAATGTTGTATTAATATTTTTTTATAATAGCCAACAATAATGAAAAATAATAAAAACATAACAATTGTTCCATAAGCTGTATAGGCCATACCCATTCATCGAGCGCTTTTTTTTTTAATTTGTTTACTCCCTAGGGGAGCCATGCATAACTTTCCTCCCGTATGTCAGATAAGATATGCCTCACTTTGCGAGTATGAGAGATGAAAATAACTATTGTTAAACTGCCGAAAGTATGAGTGTAGGTACAAGTTGCTGCTTTATTGCGATTAATTGAATAAAATGATATTATGTGTTTGACACTATCACACCTCCATTAAAAAAGAAAAAGAACGACCTTTCTTTTTCAGGCACCAGTGAGAAGTGTTACGAGCGGAAGCGATGTAGAAAGCTTTCCTGGCGTTAGCGGCGTTTGCTGAACTCTCGAATTTGAGCCAGGTCCAAAGAGCCGGCAATGCGAAACAGAAATTCGTCAACCGCCACAGCTATTTGACAATCTAGATTCTGAAGGCTGGCTGGGTCTGTATTATGATGTACAGTCGGCGTCAAAAGTATAGCTTGGCACTTTTTAGGGTTCCGAAGCCGAAATGGCAAAAACGGACTTACAGTTTTCTAATTTATCGTAACATCGTGTATTAGATACCTGTAGCGACCCTAGCGCCACACGCGAGTGACGTCACTGTTCTACGTCACTGTTCTACGTCACTGTTCTACATCGCGCTAACGAAGTTTCTCAAGTCGGTTGCATAAATACAACTTCCAACTCTCTTCCTTCGGACTTCGGTCCCCAGGCATAACATCTGCCTGGAGAGAGATCTCTCTATTGGAGTCCTCCCCAACTGGTGACCCTCGACATTGGACAAAAAACGCAACCTTCCAAGACCTACGACAATGACGCAGTCTCACAGCAACGCCAGACTACTACACTGTGCACCACTAGCATGTTGCTATATCTCCATGCCTGGTGTCTACAGTGTGCAACCCTCTCCTACACTGCTACGCACTCCGACGAGGATCCAGACTAGCAGCAACTCATCGCTCCCGCCAGCACAGCGGAACAACTCATCGCTTCCGCCAGCACAGCGGAGCAACTCATCGCTTCCGCCAGCACAGCGGAGCAACTCATCACTCGCCAACGAGGCTGAGCAAACCTCACAATTGGCCCTTGCAAGCGCCCTCACGACGCACAGACTGCGCTCCCACACCGACCTCCGGTCTAAAAAGGGGGGCTGGTGTAGCGACCCTAGCGCCACACGCGAGTGACGTCACTGTTCTAATTTTGGCTGTTTAGGTAGCAAGACAAAGCAAGCGTAGAAGATCCGGCCTTAACTTTTCAAAGCTTAAATCTTATTCTATAATAGATACAAGACATTAGTGTAGAGGGAGGTACTGGACTGCTTAATTATTCCGTCTGCAGGTCTATTGATTCGTCTACCTCGCCGCACTATGTCTATAACAATACATTAGGAATGAAACTGAAATTATAATTAGACTAATATTGCCGCGTCAGGTAAATGTTACCTACCCTTCAGCTGAAAGCTGTGAATAGTCAAAGGACTAATGGGCCGGATTCTACTACACTCCCACACATCACAATGCCATACATTTTGGGCTAATTTTCATTGGGTGAATGGTGTATATTATTGTAAAAAGGTTTATCAGACTCTCCATTTACTTAGGGACAAAACAAGTATTATGATTTAGGTATTAACCTAAATCATAATAATTGTAAAAACCAGTCTACTTATCTCATTTCCTTTTAAATTGAGGTGAATTGGAACATTTTTTTACTCGTTCTTGTTTTTATTTTAGTGCCATTCATAATATCTTATTTTTACAGTTTTACAACATACGCACTTGAGATGTAGTACATATTTATACAAGATGGAATTTCGTACAGACTGAGTAATTTTATTACCGAGAGAAGTACGTTCAAACTTGAAGAGAGAAATAATGTGAAATCGCACCGCAGAAGTTTTTGATATCGTTACGAACCCTATTTAGAATCTTTGTTTACTGTTTATTGTGTTAGCCGTAATGTCAAAATGCCTATTTTAAGAGTGGCATTCTGTCCCACTATTACTCTAAATAGTTACTAACTATTTCGTATAAAAACGAAACGAGTGAGATTATCTAATATATTATACGACACTGACGCATGTGGTGAGACATAAATAAATTCTCGGCGTCCAGTGTGAACTCTTGAAGGCATATCGCATTTTATAGATGATTCTAGTTCCAGCCACTGTCACGCAATCAATCTTATCTTCTATCTTTTTTATCTATACCTATAAAAAAGTACCGTGACTGACTGACAGACAACGCACAGCCTAAACCACTGGACCCAGATACTTGAAATTTGGCAAACATATACCTCGAGTATCCTAGAGATGCACTAAGGAAACAATTTTTCGCAATTCCCATGGGATAGGGAAAAAATTGGATTTATATTTTCAGATCAAGGTGGCTCTATCTCCGTAACTGTAATTAGTAGAGATTTCAAATTTGACATGCAAGTAGGTAGCAATATCGGCTAAAAACCCTTTTCAGGATTTTCTAAAATTTCCACGGTAAAAAAACAAACAGTATTATATTTATGGCTGATATAAAGACTTGAAAGTTTTTAACAGATACTTATGTACAGTCCTTAAGAGGGCTGAAAATTGGTATTTAGGAACTTACGGGCTTTAAGACGGGTTTATAATTTTTTATTTTAATCAGTTGAGATAAAGAAGGAACTTCAACATTAACTATTTTTCGCGTACGAAGTCGCGGGCAAAAGCTAGTTGAAGTATACTCAACTTAACTATACTGTGTCAAGTAATGGATTCACTAACCTACTTCTATTATTCGTCGCGACACGTTCCGGGCGGTACTAACTGACTTGTTGTGTTCCTTAATTCGCTAATTACACTAATTAGTGGTGACTGCTCCGTTGTCGATGTAATTGAGCACTTAGAATGTTGAACGACTGTTATTTATCTGGTTTGCTGTTATTATGTTATGTTGTTTGTGTTATTATGTGATTTAAATGTTGACTGAATGCTGTTTTTGTTTTGGGGGAAATTCAAGCGCACAAGCTATATCCTAATTCATCATCATCATCAGCCTATTTACGTCCCACTGCTGGGCACTGGCCTCCTCTCAGAATGAGAGGGCTTGGGCTATATAGTTCCCACTCGGGCCCAGTGCGGATTGGGAACTTCACACACACCATTGAATTGCTTCGCAGGAGTGTGCAGGTTTCCTCACGATGTTTTTCCTTCACCGAAAAGCTCATGATAAATTACAAATGTAATTTCGCACATAAATTCCGAAAAACTCAGAGGTGCGAGCCGGGGTTTGAACCCACGACCCTCTGCTTGAGAGGCGATAGGTCAAACCACTAGGCTATCACGGCTTTTCCTCCTATCCTAATTGCGGTTTACTAATTAGAATATACCTGAAGTTGTGACGTAGGTACTTAATTTTTCACGCTATAAAGCTGGATTTAATCGCTTAAGTGCCGTGAGTCATTTTTAAACGAATGAACGATTTTAATTTTAAAAACGATATTTGAAAACCTACACCGTATCTAACTACTCGACCGGTATTTTCGCGCTACTCTATAGCAAGACAAAAAAATCTAATTTTTTTTTTAAATGATCAATTTTGGACACTGAATTAATTAGGTATACTGGTATTAATTTGGTCGCGTAAGCTCTCAGCCGCTTTTATTTACAACCAATTCAGTATATAATTAAGCTGATATGATCATTTATATTACACGGAAGCATTTTAATTAAATAATCACATCATCCCTCTACAATACCGTTTCAATTAAGTTCATTATCATATCCGGGGCAAATGGCTTTGCGTGGGGCAAACCGGCAAACACGTATTTTGGGGGTAAATTGGGCAGAACAAACAGCTTAGTTGTCTTTATAGAGCTCGATTGAGCGATAACGGGGGTCGACTTCGGAAATGTCACGCGTTGCGGGCTCGACTATTGACGAGTAAAAATGTGCCGAATGCGTACGGACTTGGTAATAAGGGTACGTGGTAGATCGGGTAAGGTTATTTATCTAAAGAGTTTTACAAAATGCGATGCCAAATTAAGACTAGAATCCCTTTTAAGCTCTAATAGCGCATCAAAAAAATAATATCAAGATGACGGTCAAAACTGAATGATACCCAAATGAACCCCCCGCCCGTGATCATGATGCATGCAACTGCATCAAAATATCGGGAGCTCATCAAACCTATAAGGTAATCGCGGTCAATATCCCGTTTTCATTATGTCTTACCCAAATGAAAGTTGATTGAAAGTAAACAATACCTAAGGTAACATTGTATTGTGTTATTTTTTCTACATTGACTCTAATTATGTTCCTTGTGTCGCGTGCAAACAGATCGTTGCAAAGAATAACCAAGTAACAGTGATATATTTTTAATCAAAGCCCGTAAAAGATCTCCTCCATAAATTATACAAGCACCTAAATTCCATTTCAATTCTATAGCTGTAGTGAAAAGCTTCCATTTAATTAGTGGCTCCGCCGTGCGTCTTTGTTAGTGCGGTCATTGAGGACTATCGGCGATCGCAATCTGATTACTATCGGATTTACACCTCGGATGGAGCCTTCAGAGAGGTTGGCTCAGTTTATTTTCAATTTAAAACAGTATTATTTTTAAAAAGTCCTGTGTTTATGTAACGCAAGCTTCGTGAGAGGTATATTCGGTTACAATTCCATGAAAATTTAGACGGATTATAATTAAGAAAAATGAATTAGACTTTATAGGTTAGTTGCTTTTCAAGACTTCCTCTGTTTAGAATTCGGATATCGCTATCCCGCGGGTAAAATTTTCGCTTTTAAAATGAGACAGTGTTACATAAATAAAATAGAAGAGTATTTTTACTTGACCTTTTAGGTCTTGCTGATATGATAACGCTTCCAATCTAAAATGTTGTAGTCGAAATCCAAAATCTGTTCGTCAGTGGCGAAAACGCGCGGGAAACGTACGCAGAAGGCAGCCATTTGGAATTATTAATTTACAGAGATGGATGCCCTTCAAATGGCCTCGTCGACAGTGAGTGAACTTTTATGCTAGTTTGTGGTCAGTAAACAAGTGAGCATAATACATATGATGATGATGATGATGATGATGTGTGGGGACGCCTGGCTGGATCAGGCGGGCTGTCGATCGTCTTGTGCGTTCATTCAGCCCAGTTCCCCGTGGTTTGGAGCCGACGGTTACTGCCCCAGCGGCGCTCCCACGCAGCATCTCTCCTCGAGTCTCCTCGTTCTCCTGCTGAACATAAGGACATCTTTTAGGTTGACATCCTTAAGTTCGTCTTCTCTCAGCTCATCACTTCCGAATGCCTCGCGTCGCGCGGCCGCATACATGAAGCACTCGGCTAGGACATGCTTGCTCGTCTCCTCCTTCCCACAGTGTGGGCAGGAGGAGTCGCTTTTAATTCCCATGATACTTAGGTGTCTGTTTAATACATTATGTCCAGTGATTATACCTGTCATAAGTCTTAAGCTACTCTTACCTAGGTTTAGTAGATACCTGGTTCTTCTTTGGTTGATACTACCCATCATCATCTTTGACTGGCGGCAGCCCGCCTCCTGTCTCCATTCTGCGTTTGCTTCCTGCTCCTTGAGTTTGTCCATAACTCCTCTAGTGACGTCCGCTGAGATTGGAAGTACTGGTTCTGGGCCTATAAATTCCATTCCAGCTCCCTCCCTGGCGAGTTCGTCTGCTTTCTCGTTGCCCATTACTCCCTGATGTCCCGGTACCCAGGCCACCGTAACCTTTGTGCGGTCGCTCAGTTCATTAAGCGCCTCTCTACATTCCCTCACCAGTGAGGAGCTAATTGTTGGTTTCTTCAGCGCTTTTAATGCTGCCTGACTGTCCGAGTATATCACCACCGATCCCACATCCCGCCCCTCCCTTAGGCTTTTTTGTATCATATGGGTGCATTTTGTCACCGCATATATTTCTGCCTGGAAGACACTGGCGTATTTCCCTAGTGGTGATGACTCTCTTGATCTTAGTTTGGGTATAATTACACCCGCTCCGGCTTGTTGGGTCGTTTTCCTTCTTGAACCATCCGTGAAACAGATGGTTGTCGGGTGTTCGACCTCTACCTTCCAGTTCTCTCTTTCTCCAATATGTACTCGATACTTCTTGTCGAAGGTCTTCTGTTTCTTAATGAGGTCATTGTGTCCAGTCATCATTCCTAACTTCGTTGCCACCTCCTTCTGTATAAGTACATGCCTCTTATCGGTGTGGTTTCCTTTCCACTCCCCGCATGCATTCATTCTATGCCACTGTTCCATGGCTCTCTTTTCTACTTCTAAGTGTAAGGCCTTGAGACCCAGCATAACCTCCATTGCTTTCGTGGGGGTGGTTCTCATCGCCCCAGTTATCATTAGGCATGCTAGTCTTTGCACCTTGTTCAGCTCTTTTTGATACTCTTTGATTCGGGCCCTGTGCCACCACACTATAGCTCCATAGAGCACTCTTGGCAGTATGACCGCTTTGTATATCCAATTTACCATTGGCGGTTTGAGGCCCCATCTCCTTCCCACTGCCCTTTTACATTGACATAGTGTCCTAATCGCTTTTGCAGCTTGTTCTTTTATGTGTGTCTTATATCTGAGGGTATTGTCCAATGTCACCCCCAGATATTTTATCTCTTTCAGTACTTCAAGGTTCTCACCGTGAATGCTAATTGGTGTCATCTTCTCTATCTTCCTTTTGTTGGTAAATAACACCACCTTCGTTTTTGCCGGGTTGAGGTCTAGTCCTCTACCCCTGCACCATTCTAATGTCTGTGCGATTCCTCTACTCATGATCCCTCTGACAATGTTCAGGACCGTGCCCTGGACTAATATTACCCCATCGTCAGAGTAAGCTTGCATGTAGATTCCTCCTTTATTTAATTTCCTTATCAGAGAATCCAGTAGTAGGCACCACATAAGAGGGGACAAACATCCCCCCTGCGGGAATCCCCTTCTGGGTCTGATGCTCTTCGTGATTCCGCCCAGTTGAGCCGTTATAACCCTTTCCCTGAGCATCTTCGTTATCCACCTTCCTATGGTCGGGTTGATCCCCTCTCTCACTAGACTTTCTTCAACCGCCGTGTGCGTCGCTTTGTCGAATGCTCCTTCTACATCGAAGAAGCATCCTAGTATGTATTGTTTAGCTTCTAGAGCTCTCTCCACTCTAATAGTTAGGTGGTGCAGAGCCGTCTCTGTTGATTTCCCCGCTATGTATGCGTGCTGATTGCTGTGTAGCGGTTTCTCACTGCATCCTATTTTATGTCTCAAGTGTGTGTCTATCATTTTTTCCAGTGTCTTTAACACGAACGATGATAGACTTATGCTTCTAAACGCTTTCGCATCCTGATATGTCTTCTTTCCCGGTTTCGGCAGGAAGACCGCTCTTACTTCCCTCCATTTCTTAGGGATATATCCCCACGCTATACTACCCTGATATATTGCTATCAGGGTCTCTTTTATATATCTGTAACCTTTCTGGAGTAGCGCAGGTATTACCCCGTCTGGGCCCGCTGCCTTGAAGGGGGCGAAGGATCCAATTGCCCAGTCCAGTATTTCCTCCCTCACCACCTCTTCGGCAGCCCCCCAATTCGGTGTTTGGTTTCCCACCTGTTCTTCCTCCTCTGTTGGTGCCTCTTCACTCTCTGGGAAGTGTGTTCTTAGCATGATTTGCAGAACCTCTTCCGGATCCGTGATCAAGTTCTCTCCCATCTTCAAGCTTCCTAATCGGCACGTACGTTCGCCAGCTAGTAGCTTAACTATACGCGCTCCTTCCGAGTACTTTTGTATTTCTTCTGTATATATCCTCCACCCTTTGCGGCTTGTCTGCTCTCTTAGCCTGGAGTACTTGTTCCTTACTTTCCTGTACGCGTCCCAGCTTTGAGTGTCGCCTTTCTTGATGGCTATCCTCATTGCCCTGCGCGTACCTTTCCTCAACTTTTGCATCTCCTTGTTCCACCAAGGCTGCCCACTGCCGGAACGTATCTCTCTTTCCGGACATGCCTTATGGTATGCCTCTATTATATCACTTCTGAGTCTAGATGTGCGCTTTTCCAGGTCCCCTATGCTCTTGCATTTCCCTGTTTCAGACACATTTTTGCTCAATTCTTTCTCGTACTTCGCCCAGTCAGTTTTCCTTGGGTTTCTTGTCTTAACTGATTCTACCGTGTCTTCTATGCTGAAAAGTAGTCTTCTGTGGTCAGACATACTGTCCTCGGTGTCCACCCTCCAGCTTCTGATCTTTTCGCTCACTCCCTTCGTTGCTAGCGTGATGTCTAGCACCTCTCTCCTTGCCCTAGTTACAAAAGTGGGTGTGTCCCCCTCATTAATTATATCTAGGTCATTGCTTATTATGAAATCTAAGAGTGATTCTCCCCTGCCGTTAGTGTCGCTGCTCCCCCACACCTCGTGGTGTGCGTTAGCGTCGCAACCAACGACTAGGGGGATTTCCTTACCTTTGTACCTAAGTACCATTTCTTCGAGTTCCCTTGTTGGTGCTGTATCCTCACTCGGTAGATAACATGATGCCAGTGCCACCTTGTGTTTTCTCCCTTCCGTGTCGATGAAGATAGTCTCCACTACCACTAGGTCTCTGCAACATATGGTCATAACACAGCCCATATTTCTCACATTATTGCTTACATATATACATGTCCTGGGGGGTCTCTCACCGTTCCTTTCGTAGTGAAGCTCCCCCCCCAGATGTCCCAGGCCTGCCACCTGATTCTTCCATACATAAGGTTCTTGCATCAGTGCGATTTCTACTTTATTCCTCGCAACAAATTGCCCTAGTTCGGACATTGCATCTTTGCAGTGTTGGAGGTTTAGAGCATAATACATAAAAACCATGCCCGAGTGCCCGACCTGCCCCAACAGTTAGCACCTTCAGTCTAATGTCATTATTCATAAACGTCATTCAAGCCTCCATTAGTTAAAATAGGTTTTGTCTTCTTATTACTAACGTAAATGTCAATTTGACAAAAAAGGACAAATGAACTTTAACGGCATTTTAGTTAAAACTTGCTTACGCCCCGTGGCTTTGCCCCTTTAAAATATTTCAAAATGGGCTAATTCCTATGGAGTAGAAATTTAGAAAAATCCCTTCTTAGTGCACTTCTAGGATGCTCAAGGTCATATACCTTGCCAAATTTCAAGTCGCTAGGTCCAGTGGTTTAGGCTGTGCGTTGTATGTCAGTCAGC
Organism: Clepsis dumicolana; assembly: GCA_963691665.1. Taxonomy (NCBI): domain Eukaryota; kingdom Metazoa; phylum Arthropoda; class Insecta; order Lepidoptera; family Tortricidae; genus Clepsis; species Clepsis dumicolana. The sequence goes on along the minus strand of OY829508.1, from coordinate 4,162,179 downwards.
CAGTCAGTCAGTCACGGTACTGTTTTATAGGTATAGATATGAATAATAGGGTAAATTTATAGTAATAAAGGTGACAAGCAAGGGTGTCAATTATTGCAATTAAGTCGGCAAGCATTGGAATAGTGAAATTCGAACAGTTTGATGCCACGAACAGCAGCATAATAGCGTAACTATTTTGACACTCGTCATCGGATTGAAATATCAGTTTTTGTACGACTGGTGACAGCTAGCTGTTTCCGATACCAATTGTCAGCCCATACAAAATGAACGCGATTGTGATTCCGAGCGAGTCAGACAATAAGGCCGCTGATGTACCTACACATCAGTTGATGTATATTACAGCAAAACCGTGTTCAGAGTTTAAATAGTAGATATAGTACTGGAACATGTTAATTACCCTGTAAGCTCACAAAACTTACAAGTGGGCAATTTTTTGTAGGCAGTTAGAATTTACTGAATACTACTTGCAAAAAAAATATATGAAAGAATTTGACATTGCTTTTGGAATTATCTAGGTATTTGTTAGTAACACTTGTAAATCCAAAGAAAAAATATGCAAGTGTTAATTTCTCTACTAGATTATTGTATTTAACTATTAGAACCTATCATTTTCTAACACTTTCATCAAAAGCTTACGCCAGCATTATTTATCACGTAAAAAAATTATAAATCTCTTAAAAAAAATTACAAGTCAATGGTGGCTACTGAAGTGTATTTAAACCAGTTAAAAGTAACCACAGTTTTAATTTGTAACGGATTTGTCAATAGCGTGTTTTTTCTACACAAAAAAAATCTCATAATTCTCGAATCGGCTTATTTGATTCGGTTTTATTTATTTATTTATTTATAGACAAAAATTCTAACGAATTCATCAATAGCTTCAAATTTTATTAACTTATCAGTTATATCCCTAATTTAAATACACGCGACCTACGTATGATAGCTATACATGGGTATAGCTATCATACGTCTATCTGAAAAAATTGGACATGGTACGCGGCGGCTTCGCGTCGTTAGTTTTACACCGTGTTATACGTCGCCGCGCGTTATAGGTTAGGTAATATAAAAAATTGGACATCGTACGCGGCGGCCTCGCGTCGTTAGTTTTACACCGTTTTATACGCCGCCGCGCGTTATAGGTTAGGTAATATAAAAAATTGGACATGGTACGCGGCGGCCTCGCGTCGTTAGTTTTACACCGTTTTATACGCCGCCGCGCGTTATAGGTTAGGTAATATAAAAAATTGGACATGGTACGCGGCGGCCTCGCGTCGTTAGTTTTACACCGTTTTATACGCCGCCGCGCGTTATAGGTTAGGTAATATAAAAAATTTGACATGGTACGCGGCGGCCTCGCGTCGTTAGTTTTACACCGTGTTATACACCGCCGCGCGTTATAGGTTAGGTAATATAAAAAATTGGACATGGTACGCGGCGGCCTCGCGTCGTTAGTTTTACACCGTGTTATACGCCGCCGCGCGTTATAGGTTAGGTAATATAAAAAATTTGACATGGTACGCGGCGGCCTCGCGTCGTTAGTTTTACACCGTGTTATACGCCGCCGCGCGTTATAGGTTAGGTAATATATAATAGGTCAAAAATAAATTCCTCATGTCCGATTCATCAGATGCCGGTACCACACTCGAGTTATTAGGTAAATAGAAGTCGATTATTCTCTTTTATCTAAAGCGCGGCGGCGTATAACACGGTGTAAAACTAACGACGCGAGGCCGCCGCGTACCATGTCCGATTTTTTTCAGATAGACGTATGATAGCTATACATAGTAAAGTATGCATTTTTTTAAAGCTAGATAAATTCATTTTAAGGTGGTATTTTTTATTTAGCACAATATTCACTATTTTTAAAGATACTGATAGTTGAATAAAAAAATTAGCAAACCGATTTTGATATGTTCGTCAATATTTTAATTTTTTTCTATGAAACTATACTTGAAATGTCTCAAAAATTAATTACTTATGTCCGGTTTATCAGGAGATGACACTACACTCGAGATAAATAGAAACCAATATTATTTTTTTCTAAAGCGCGGCAGCGTGTAACTTTGAATGCCCCCCTCCCTGCCCCCCGGGGGTAGTGGATGGCTACCGGGTTAAATCAGCTCAGTTTGACCTAGGATACAACTGTGCCAAGTGAATCCATCCGATAACAAAATTTGCACCTCCCATACATTGGATGCTGTAGACGACCTGAAGCACTGCACCTGAAAATAAAGAGATAAAATTAAGATTAGGGTAGAAAAATATTATGTTTACAAATGTAGGTACTTACCTGTTTGGACTGCCTTGTTTGTATGTGTGTTTTTAATAAAGCCGTGTACGGGCGCATGAATATGTGTGCAACGCCTGTCCAATGAGCCAATGACAGGGCAGTACGCTTTCGAAAGCCGAACGACTCGCACATATGCTCCTGCACCTACGCACTTTAAACTCATTTGCCTTACTTACTGTTTTACAATCATCCATCTATATCCGGTGCCTGCTACATCAGCTACATCTGGTCCTTCGATCTCGGATCATCGAGGAATGAACATTAAAACAACAAGGCTCCCAAATATGTTCAACACACCACCGCGCACAATGGTTAAGACGCGCAGCGCTCTTGAAAAAGAAAAGTTGATACAAGGGAAACAAGCGGACGAAGTGCTCTCAGCCAAGACAGGTCCCCTGGAAAGGAGCTCCAAAAAAGAGGACGAGTTTAAGGATTTAGCCGACGTAAAGCACAAATTGGGAGGTAGTTTGAAATCTGAACCCTATAGACAAGCATCGGTTTCTTCAAAGAAAATATCTACTAAATCTTCACTTGCGGCGCGAAAGAAACAGTTAGAATTAGAGGCTGCTGAAGCTAAAGCGAATATTGAAAAAGAGTTAATCGACAAAAGGTTAGCAGCCCAAATTGCCGACCTCGACAATGAAGCAACGCGAGGGCCCCGTTGTAGTGAAGATAGATCCTTGACACCGTCAGAAAAAGTAGAACGATGGTTCGGGGGAAGCCACCAAAGTCAGCGCGAATCACGCGCCGGCAGTCCCGTACCGCCGGCTACCGACCCCATGCTGTCTCAGGATTTCCGCCGCCTGGCGAAAGCTATGGAAAATTTAGCCACCGCCACACAAAGCGCTAATACTCAGATGTTATCTAGATTAGCTACACCTAAAGATTTACCGGTATTTTCTGGTGAATCACTCGAGTGGCTACAATTTAAAAAAGCGTATCAAGAATCCACAAAATTATGTAATTACAGTGAAAGTGAAAATATTGCCAGACTAAACAAGTGTCTCCGCGGCGAAGCAAGAGAGGCAGTTTCGTCGTTACTTATCACCGATTCTGCACAGAGTACTATTCTAGAAGCTCTAGAGCTACGATTTGGAAGACCTGAACTGATAATCAACAAATTAGCTGCACAATTTAAAAAACTGCAGCCTTTACCGCAGAATTATCATACAGAGCTAGTGAATTTCGCCGTTAAAATAAAAAATTACGTGGCAGCCGCCGAGTCAATAAATCAAAATGATTATTTGCGAAGCCCTGAGTTGTTTAACACCGTCATATCAAAATGCCCCACGGCACTTATTAACAAATGGGCAGATTATATTTATCAAAATCAAGATGAGAACAAAGCTAAACTGCAACTGTTATCTAACTTCCTGCATACTGAAGCCATGAAGATCGCGTCAGCTGGTATCAGCCATATTCATACTCAAATAGATACGAAGTTAAACAGAAATTTTGATGGACGCAAAATCCAAACTCATGCTGTGTTGAATAATGACAGTGACCGCAGCGCTAAGTGTCAATTTTGCCGGACCGCCATTCACTCACTATCAAGCTGCATAAAGTTCAAACGCGCTCTGCGTAAGGACAGGTGGCGCTTCGTGAAGATTAATAAATTGTGCCAGAAGTGCTTGTTGCTAGGGCACGGTAAAGATACCTGCCCGGCCGCATCGTGCGACGCCGAGGACTGCGGGCTACCCCACCACCGATTACTTCACTGGCCCGCTTCAACCTCTCCGCGCATCAATAACAACAATCGAAACAATAACCCAACTACTGATCAACATATCACAAGTGCTGATAGTGAGAGCAACAACAATAATATAAACAATAATAGCTCGACATCATCAGAGACAGTAACAAACACTGTAGTGTCTCCGGGTACTAGTGTTATGCTGAAAATAGTTCGCGTAAACTTGCACGGACCGACCGGCATTATTGCTACGCACGCTTTGCTAGACGACGGAGCCACCGTCTCATTAGTGTCAGCTGATCTTGCGAACTGTGTAAATCTTCAAGGTCAGACTGAGACATTACGCATCCGAGGTGCGTGGAACTCTCATATTGTGTGTCAAAGTGAAATGGTGAACATTAAACTCTCGAACATGAATGGTGATATTTATAACCTGCGTGCGCGAAAAATAAGTGAGTTGGACCTACCGACACAAAACCTATCAAAAGTTAAAGTTGATAAATATGAACATTTACGAAATTTAAAAGACTGCTTAATCTGTACCGATGTGAAACCTAAACTACTAATTGGGCAGGATAACTTTCACCTGCTTATGACTCTAGAGACTGTTTACCGTGGCATAAACGAGCCATGTGCTACGCTTACTCCGCTGGGTTAGTGCCTGCACGGCATCGTACCCGCACCTGCATTCGCTAAGCGACCCTTAACTGCTGAACATGCATTGACAACAGCGTTATACGAGCATTACGAGCGCGCCTCACCGGCCGCCGCCTGCGCCGCCGACGCCCCGCTCTTCGCCACCCCCGCGGGCCCCTGCTCTGCACGGTGGGAGACGCACACATTGGCCGACGCAGACAACCCCGCTATGCATCAATATTCAAGCAACGCACACTACGACAGCGAAGATAAACAATTGCACGAACTAGTTAAGCAATCATTTTCCGTCGAATCGATTGGAGTCAACTCTAAGCCACGAGTTAATAAAGATGAAACTCGCGCAGTCGACATTGTAGATAAATCTGCAAATTTAAAAAATGGATTATGGGTAGTCGGCCTTCCATGGAAGAACAATACGCAAATGCCCGACTCTTATCCCAATGCTTATAAAAGATTTCTCGCCGTCGAACGAAAAATGACACTAGACAAAAATTATGCCGCAAGATACACTGAAAGAATAAAACATTTGTTGGAAAACGAGTACGCCCGAATGTTATCAGATGAAGAATGCTCGTTACCTACGCTTCGCAGATGGTATCTACCACACTTCGGAGTAGATAATCCGAACAAGGCAAAATTGAGACTTGTCTTTGATGCTCGTTCTTCGGTCGCCGGTCACTCCTTAAATGACCATCTCCTACAAGGTCCTGACCTTCTACAATCACTCCTGGGCATCATGTTTCGCTTCCGAGAGAAGCCCGTTGCCATAATGGGAGACATTAAAGACATGTTCCTACGCATAAAAATCAGAGAAGAAGACCAGCACGCCTTACGGTTTTTATGGCGCAAAGACAAGCATTCTGAACTTAAGACATATGCTATGACGTCCCTATTATTCGGAAGAAACTGCTCACCCTTCATTGCGCAGCACATAAAAAACAAAAATGCCTTGCGATTTCAAAAGACGATGCCTGAAGCCACTGAAGCCATATTAAAATCCCATTATATGGACGACTACATTGAGAGCGTAGATGACGAAAACACGGCCTTAAAATTAATAAAAGAGGTCTCAGAAATTCATGAACAGGGTGGATTTAAAATAAGAAACTGGATTTGTAATAAACAAGAAGTCTTAGAATGCACGCCAAAGGAAACCTTAAGCGCAATAGCAATAAGGATCAAAACCGGTTGCGATGACTTACCTGAGAGAACGCTCGGACTGCTTTGGTTCCCATCAAGCGACTCGTTCAGCTTCGACTTATCATTCAAACGCATTCCAGCTGAGATTATAAACCTTCAAAGAAAACCTACGAAAAGAGAACTCCTGCGCATCTTCATGTCAATATTTGACATTTTTGGCTTTCTTGCCCCTTTTACTGTGAAGGCGAAAATAATTTTGCAAAATATATGGAAAACCGAAAGTAAATGGGATGACGAAATACCTGAAAAGGAATACACTATCTTTCGAAACTGGATAACAGAACTCCAATCACTGCAATATTTGAAAATACCAAGATATCATTTTCACATGGGATTGCAGTGCGACGGAGATAGCAACGTAAACAAAACTCGTAGCAACGAGGCACGCCAGAGCGAGACGACTACTGAGTTGCATGTGTTTTGCGATGCAGCGCCGACCGCATTCGCCGCTGTCGCCTATTGGCGCGTAGTAAATAAAAACAATGTTTGCGTGTCATTCATCGCCTACAAGTGCCGTGCCGCTCCGGTAAACAAGTATATAACTATACCCAAACTAGAATTGCAATCAGCTGTTACCGCGTGCCGGCTGGCTGATACCATAGCGCGCGAAAGCCGGTTAACTATTGATAAGAGATATTTCTGGACGGACTCGCTTATAGTATTACATCAAATTAAAAACGACACACGTAATTACAAAGTTTTTGTCGCTAACCGACTGGGCGAAATTGATGAATTATCTCAGTCGCACGAATGGAACTACATACCCACGAAAGTAAATATAGCCGACAAAGCTACGAAAATACATACTTACGAACTGAGCCCTGACTGCGAGTGGTTCCGGGGTCCTCGATTCCTGTACACGCCTCTTGAAGAGTGGCCGAAGTTCGAACCTGAAAAAAGTGAAATAAATAACGAAATGTTACAAGTTAACATAACAATATGCACTGACAGTAGCTGTGACTTACCTGTTCCTGTTCCTGACCCGTCGAGATTTTCGTCTTGGATCCGTTTATTGAGATGCATGGCAAACGTATTGCTATTTATAGAAAAGTGTAAAAGAGCGCGCAATGCTCAACTCACCACGGAGATAATGCGGCGCGCTGAGACTGCGCTGCTGCGTTATTCACAAGCGAAGACGTTTCCTGAAGAAATTTACCTACTGAAAAATGGTAAACCTATTGAGTCGAATAGCCGCCTGCGTAAATTAACGCCCACACTTGACAAATGCTTGCTATTACGCGCCAATGGAAGGATAGACGCGGCCTCGGATGTCAGCGTAGACCTGAAAAGACCTATAATTTTGGACGGCCGTGACTGTATCGCCAGATTGATAACAAAACACTACCACGAGAAAGCGGGACATGGCTGCAACGAGACTGTTGTAAATGAAATTCGCCAGAAATACTGGTTGCAGAATTTAAGGCCCACGGTGCGTACAGTCGCGTCGAGATGCTTGCTCTGTCGAATCAAAAAGGCTAAGCCTACGAATCCACGTCTGGGAGACCTACCCGAGGCTAGACTTGCCCACCACCAAAGACCATTCACGCACTGTGGAGTCGATTTATTCGGCCCCTTACATATTACAAATGGCCGCCGCCACGAAAAGAGATATGGCGTATTATTCACGTGCCTAACGATAAGGGCGGTACACATTGAACTGGTGCCTTCGCTGTCAGCTGATTCATTCATAATGGCCTTAAGGCGTATGGCAGCACGGCGTGGTTGGCCCTACCGGATGTACTCTGATAACGCTACCAACCTGAGGGGTGCTGAAGGCGAGCTGAAAAAATCCTTTGCTGAAATTAACGAATCAGACTCTACGAAGAACGAGCTAACTAACCGAGGGCTCGAATGGCATTTCATTTGTCCTGCTAGCCCTCATCATGGAGGGGCGTGGGAGCGACTCGTACGCAGCCTGAAAACGGCCCTGAAAGTAGTCCTGAAAGAAAGAGCACCACGAGAAGAAATTTTGATCACGTTGCTTGCAGAAGCTGAAAATTCAGTAAACAGTCGTCCGTTGAGCCACGTTTCAGTAGATCACAATTATCCTGAAAGCTTAACGCCTAACCACTTCCTCCTTGGCTCTTCAAACAATTTACCGATCCCTGGAGAATTTAATGATATCGACATGTACAGGAAAAAGTCGTGGAGAATCGCGCAAAGACTGACTGACATGTTCTGGCAGCGCTGGATGCGCGAAGTGCTGCCGGCTCTCGTGCCGCGACAGAAATGGTGCAACGAGGTCCCGAACCTAAAACAAGGAGACGTCGTGGTTATCGTAGATCCTGCATCGTCTAGAAATACGTGGCCTATGGGACGAATTGAGAGCGTACACCCTGGCGCCGATGGACGCGTACGCGTCGTGGATGTAAAGACAAAAACCGGGACCCTTACGAGACCTGTGACCCGTTTAGCCCTGCTCCCCACAGCTGATGATGATTGTCCTTAGTAGGACAATGGGGGGGAGGATGTAGACGACCTGAAGCACTGCACCTGAAAATAAAGAGATAAAATTAAGATTAGGGTAGAAAAATATTATGTTTACAAATGTAGGTACTTACCTGTTTGGACTGCCTTGTTTGTATGTGTGTTTTTAATAAAGCCGTGTACGGGCGCATGAATATGTGTGCAACGCCTGTCCAATGAGCCAATGACAGGGCAGTACGCTTTCGAAAGCCGAACGACTCGCACATATGCTCCTGCACCTACGCACTTTAAACTCATTTGCCTTACTTACTGTTTTACAATCATCCATCTATATCCGGTGCCTGCTACATCAGCTACAGATGCCACTACTTCCCGTACTATAAGTCATGTTCATGTCCCAAAGACCAAACTAGAGTTGAACATAAAAAAAACAATGAATGATTTTAGCCCCCGCTACACAACCAAGCAAAGGTCCATTACACAAATCAACATGTTCCTTTTGCTCCAACACTTTCCATTTAGACATTAGAAGGCAAGTTAGAAAATTATGTGTGGTTGTTGTTGGTAGGCGCTTTGTGTTTATGTATTTATTTAAGCTTACGTTAGATTAGTTATCTTTTCTTGCAAGTCAATGTCCGCTCAGTTTAATTAACTGAGAACTGACTTATTCTAAACTTATTACTCGATTTGAATGTAGATCCTACTATACCACAAAGTTGCTGCATTTTCACAAAATAAAGCTTTAAGCTTTTTTTTTTGAGGAGAGATCTTCCAAATAAATATGACACAAGGCATTGAAAAATTCGTTAGGTACACCAACGTTAAGTATAGCTTAATTGGTGGAGCGTGGTACGGATTACCGAGGTTGCTGGTTCAAGTCCAGCTGCTTAACGAATTTTTCTTTGCATTGTCATTGAATGTTGAATTTCATTCTATGAATGTTTCATAAAATAAAAACAAAAATAATCAATAAATCGATTATTTTCATTGATTCAGAAAATAGCTCCATCTCTTGCCACTAATGCGTAACTGTAGAAGTTCCGTAGTGGGTGAGCTGCTTGATTAAGCTACTCATAGATGGTGCTGAGGAGAGATCTTCCAAATAAATATGACACAAGGCATTGAAAAATTCGTTAGGTACACCAACGTTAAGTATAGCTTAATTGGTGGAGCGTGGTACGGATTACCGAGGTTGCTGGTTCAAGTCCAGCTGCTTAACGAATTTTTCTTTGCATTGTCATTGTATGTTGAATTTCATTCTATGAATGTTTCATAAAATAAAAACAAAAATAATCAATGAATCGATTATTTTCATTGATTCAGAAAATAGCTCCATCTCTTGCCACTAATGCGTAACTGTAGAAGTTCCGTAGTGGGTGAGCTGCTTGATTAAGCTACTCATAGATGGTGCTGAGGAGAGATCTTCCAAATAAATATGACACAAGGCATTGAAAAATTCGTTAGGTACACCAACGTTAAGTATAGCTTAATTGGTGGAGCGTGGTACGGATTACCGAGGTTGCTGGTTCAAGTCCAGCTGCTTAACGAATTTTTCTTTGCATTGTCATTGTATGTTAAATAAAGCTTTGTAAAAAGAACACAGGAACCTACTTATAATTTACGTTATGTTTTTAATCCTTTCAGCATGTAAATGTCAAACTGACTAAAAGGTGCCACTTCTAATTCGAACCCACGACCCTCTTGAACGGCGGCAGGTCAAGTTATAACAATGCCACGGCATTTTTATTGGGTGATATTGATAAAGACGCCATTCAAAAAGGACAAAAGTTGCTATTTTACTTGAGTTCAGTAGGGTATCATGAAACTGTGAAATGTCTCTTTATTATGGATGAGATGCTGGATCACCATACGGAGATATCATAGAATTATCTCGACCACATACAATACAAGAACTATTTATTGAACTATCTATTGAACACCACATAACAAAGAAAACAAAAAAAAAGTACAAAAAATTCATGGTATAGCAATGGACGGCATTTAAGTAATTGGTTAGTCTAATGTCAAAATTATAATTTTACACTACCACCTACCACTACCACCACTTATTCAAGCTTTCGGAAATATATGTAAAAAAATCGAAGCCTCTCTTATTACTGCAATTTAAACGATTTTTAATTTAACATAAACTAATTATAGGCACAGTTTGATCTCTGAAAATTATGACGCGATTGATAGCTGAGTACGTTAATAAAACATTATACTGTGCGATCGATTCGACATTTCAGAAAAAGTTGCCGGTTTGACTAACTTTTCACCTCAATTAACGTAGGTATAACATTTTAAAATACCCAAGAAATTAAACAAGTTTTTACAGAAATTACCCGAATAGATACCAACAGAACTTCTCTTTCCTAACTCTTTATCTGTTCAATTTGTGTTTGTGTTTCTGTCACTCAGGTGTAGGCCTTGAACCACGTTATTTCGTCGGCAGCACTTCTATTTATGCGTCGATTCCCCGTTGTCAGCAACACCGCTATTGACAGCCCCGGAAGCTCCCTCATTCGGCGGCATCTGGGAGCGGCGAGTAGGAACGCGTAAATATACTTTTGGGACACCCAAGAGACTGAATTGCTCGGCGTTTGGAAGTTTTTGAAGTATATGAATAAAAGGTATGAGGTTTTGATTAAATTCAACCGGCGTAAGCTGTCAAAGTGTCACAGTATCACTGAGTGGAATCTTGTCTAAGTAGTCATTATTCGGATTGTTAATTTAACAAACATGTTGCTGAAGATTCTCAATGTTAATATCAGCATTCCATTGTGCCTCAATAATTAATTTTCGCAAGGATACCTACATAATTTAGGTATTGCTGAAGTTTGGAATTGATTTTAGTAATTTAATTACAAAAGTAGAAGGTTGAAGTCTAGGCGATGTTAATTGAGTTTTAGTGAAGTTAAAAAGATCATGTTTGAAAACGAAAGTAATACATAGTAAAAGTATGCGAAAACTCTTGTTTGCCACAGGTAAATTTTATTAAATCTGCTTTAATATTTTACTTTTAATTTGTAGTTTAAGCTTTGCATACTGAAATGTTATTTTCTTATTTTGTGAGACTATACGCTAGCACAAAAATTTATTATACTCTTAATTAGTTATTAAATTCAAAATGCTAATAAGTCAGTTAATACATTTAAGCTGAGCTAATAGTAGTAATATATTTTATTACGTACGTAACTGACCTGCGATCGATTCCTATTTCAACTGATGGAATGTGTGGATGAGGTTAAAGATGTAAGGAGTGTGTGATCACTAAGTTCGGTAACTGGCTGTTGCCTTCAGCCTTGGAGAGCTCTAGACTGACCATTCAAAGCCGATTGTAGATGTTGTAGTCATATTTACGTTTGCATTCTAATCACGGTTTTCTTTTTCATTATCGAAGGTCGGCATTCAGTTTTCTAAATCTGATAACTTTATTTTAAAATACGAAAATAACGGACAGAATTTAGTTTGGTGTTTCTATATTGAAGGATGACCACAGACAAGATAAAGAGAGTACGAAAACAGAAGTATAGCAGTTGACGTTCTAAATTTAAATAATCAACAAAATCCTTGTCCAGACCTAACCTAAATTGTTATTCCACAGTCTTGATGCCATTCCACTCCCTTATGTTACGAAGTCATGTCATGACATTTTCCTTCTTCCAACCATCCCTTCCCAAACACTTTGTCCCTCGTCATGGACCATCGTCATAACACAACCACACACAACCATGGAAACTAGAAACAAAATACGGTTGCATATATACCTACTTCGCAAGCGTGTAGGTATACAGAAGCCCGTAAATAAGTTTACGGCGTCACAGGGACAGTAAACCTGAACATTAATCATTGTAATAACATCTGATCTTTTTAGCCCGTAATGGATTTTTGAGTCGTATCGTTACTTGTGTATAGCTAATGTGAGTATCATCATTACACCAAATTACGAGGGGCGGCTGAAAAGTAATCTACCTAACAATAAAACAAAAGACTGTCGTGGCTAATTTTTTTTTATTTTTCTTTACAGTCCCCTGCTAGTAAAATGCACTTATAAAATTTTTCAAATATTGAATTTAAACCATTAAAAAAAATCTTTCGGTTTGTCGTCAAAAAAGTGCACCGCAGCCTTCATTTCGTCATCGGTCATAAACCTTCGTCCCCTGAGGTCTTTTTTGAGAAGTCTAAACAGAAAATAGTCACAGGGGGCTAAGTCTGGACTATAAGGGGGGTGGTCAATGGTTTCGAAGCCATTGTCTTTAATTGCTAGCTTCGTTGTGCGGGCGGTATGCACTGGTGCGTTATCGTGCAAAATCAGAATTCCTTTACTTAGTTTACCTCGCCGTTTTTCTTTTATTGTGTCTCTTAGTTGATATAGTAAGTTTGAGTAATAATTAGCATTCATTGTAGTTTTCTTCGGTAAATAATCTATGAGCAAAATCCCTTCTGTGTCCCAAAAGATTGTAGCCATAAGTTTACCTGCCGATGGACAGACCTTGAATTTCCGAGGCGGCTTCTCATCCTTTAATTTCCACTGTAACGAGTCTTGCTTACTTTCCGGGTCCCATTGTCAAATCCAAGTCTCATCACATGTTACAATTCTAGAAATTATTTCTTCCTCTTTCCCTCGACTCATGTCCAAAAACTCTTCGCAACATTTGACACGCATGTCAAATGCAGTCAACATTTTGGGGACCCAACGTGCACTAACCTTGGACATGTTCAAATGCTCATGAATTATTTCATTGACTCGCTCTTTACTGACGCCCACATCTCTAGCTATCTCCCACTGCTTCACTCGTCGGTCCTCTAATACAATTTTTTTCACCCTGGCTACATTTTCATCGGTGACGGCCGAAACTGGTCTTCCGCTACTAGGATCATCTTCCAGGCTCTCACGACCTAACTTAAACTGCTTTGACCAAAACTTTATAACAAATTCGGAAGAACACGAACTGCCAAACACACGTAACATACGCTGTCTGATCTCCGAGGGCGTATTCCCTTCTTTAGTCAAAAACTTAATCACCGCACGCTGCTCGATTTTATCCATTTTCACTTTTTCTACCGACATGTTTGAAACAATTGTAGGAGACAAATAAACTTGATGCAATAAACAAATGAATGTAATACATTTTGAAAATAGAATAACAAACGAATATAAATCCAGCCAGCATTATTTTTGTATATATTTCTGACCAAGGAGATTACTTATCAGCCGCCCCTCGTAGATTGTAGAGTTAGCATCAGAAGCGTGTTTCGTCTTTTAACATGAAACTGCCGTGAGACTCAGTCACAGTGAAATAAATATCACTCACGTTTACGAGTCGAGTTTAGCCCGACATGTCCTTGACTATGGACGCAGGCTCGGCGGTAGCGAAACAAACACTAACGCCAACGCTCCGCACCCAAAGCTACGGATTACGAACTACGGATTAGTCCGAAACATGTTGGGCTAAACTCGACTCATCCGTTTGTTTCCCTGTGTTCCATCTTTGTTATTTTATTATCATTACATTACCTCAGCGGTAAATTTACAATTCCACTGCCGACGAGAAAAATGCATTTTAAGTAAAACACATTTTATTAATTATGCCGATTGCTTGTGTCAAAAGGATATATTACGGTCTGTGCTAAAATACTAAGTATTATGTTGAGCATTCCGGACTGTTCAGTTGCCGGGGCCGATTTTTGAAACCACTCCCGTGAAAAAACAATTCGAAAATACTGAAAATACTGTCGCTGCTATGCATTACTACTAAATAAATTACAGCTCGTCAAAAACATTTCGACTAATTAGGTACTCGTAGTTGACCAAATGAATTAGAGCGATATTGGTTACTAATGTGCTTATTTATTTGTGCAGTTTCTGTATAAATTCGATCCAAAAATATCCGTTATTTCTCCTGACCATTATAACCATTTTCGTATTTATTATTTATTCGTCGTCTGATATGCATGTTTATCAAACTTTTGTGTACTCGGTTTAAAGCAAACAGAACCGGCCCGACCTTTATTGAAATAATATCAAGTGAATTTATTTCGCAAAAATTCATTAAATCCCGTCACAACGTTCACAACCTAAAAATATTTTCACCTTCACATTTCTGCCGTAACTATTGCAAGAGCATGCCGATTAGGGTTCGTTGTAAATGAAACCCACTCGTGCGATCTAAGTCTAGTTTTATTATTTGAATAATTTTCAATCCATGGAAGTTTATAAATAATCCACAATCCTTCGCTTTTCCATTTATGTCTAACATATGGACATTAAGTAGGTACATGGATAGATGGCAAAGTAATCTGAAGAAGCTTATATGTTTCTTTTCATTAGGCACCTTGTTTGATCGGATAAAATAGATTTTCTAATCGACTTTGGATATTGTTACAACCATTATATAAAACAGCGGCCGAAGGCGGAAAAATACTTGATAAAAATATGAAATTAAGTAACAATTTTCGTAGGAATATTTACGAAGGCCGTTCCAGAGCCAGACATGTTTTCCGATCAAAATGATTCCGCTCTGTTTTCCCGCAAACCTAACTCTTTTTGAAGTCGTGTTTACAGCCAAGCCGAGTTAATCTTTAACACAAATACCCGTTTTTTCTTGTATCTCGTTAGGTTGTTTACGCGGCTGATTATACAGTCGGATTCCCCCGACAACTGTACCACTAAACTTGGCATAATGAAGTTTTCTCTGTTTATATTGAACAACGGCTCTCGTCGAAGTATTTTCATTTCGTATTCATCACCGACTGAAATATGGGGTAATGGAAATTTAGATCCCGCTCTCAGACGGACTCCGAATATTTTTATTGGATTGTCTTTGAATTTCGTGCTGTTTTATGATGGATCCCAACTGCGTTTGTTCGCTTTCTCAAGTTTCTAGAAGCTTTCGTATTCGAGTGAAAATATTGTAGAAAAGTTATAAAAAATGTAATTATCATTACATCATTCTTATTATCCTCTTACTGGTTTTAATCTAGCTATCTCAATTCCAAAGTTATTTTGAATCAAATCCGTCCAGCCGTTTTAGCCTGAAGAAGTAACACCATACGTGTACTCACTCACTCCAAAACTTTCACATTTATATTACTCTAGTTGCTACCCGCGACTTTGAGTGCATAGAATTCGGTTATCGCTATCTCGCGTTATTCTGAGGTAAAAGTTACATCACTGTAAAGTTTCATCGAAATCCAGTTTTCGAGTGAAAGTTTAAGTGTTTAACAAACATCCTTACAGCCATCTTCACAAACTTTCGCGTTTATAATAAACTAACTTTCGTACGCGGCTTTGATCCCATGGCAGAACTCTTTATCCGTGGGTATTTCGCCAAATCCATCCCTTTTCCCTTCCAGCTTTATGATCGTAACTTTAAAAATAACATATTTCCCTATAAACTTCATTTTCCTGTTCACCTTTCTGGGGGTTGAATTATCAAAATTAAATACAATGTGACACGTATAAATAAATATTCAATCGTTAGCTTAAACACAAAATTATAAAGCCCTAACTTCAAAAGAGACTGACTTTCATACAGACTTTCATCCCCTATTTTACCCACTTAGGGGTGGAATTACCAAAGAATCTTCCATAGTGGATGCCTACACTGCATAAGGTATCTATTCAAAATGTAGTCTCTAGGTCGTATTTAAGATGTGCAAGTTCCATAGCATTACACTTTACCATCTAGGATTGTAGGAGGAAGAGTATTTTTTCTTATTATTGTAATTAATTTCATCACGTTGCGTACCGTTTATGTAGTAGTAGTTAGTATTATTAGTAAGATTAGCTGTTATAGCTGGATAGGACTAGCTGTTATCCGCAACTTGGTCTGCGTAGTGTTCATTTATTATCATCCCGCGGGAACTACACTATTTTCCGGGATGAAAAGTACCCTATATTTTAGTAGTTTGTGTGTGAAAGAGTAAAAAACATCCAATCAGCCTCCATTTCATTTATCCTCACCAACTTTCTCCTTCATAATAATAGTAAGATAATAACCTAACGTAGGGTTATGGGAGGAAGTGTATTTTTTTTTCTTATTTATTGTTATTTCTTCGTGTTGTAATGGCGCAACGTATCGTTGTAATTTATTATTGCACAATGATAGCAGGAGAGCATTTAACACAATATATATACAACTTTACTATTACGTATACCTTTAACTCTGGGAAAATGTAGGGTAGCAAAAGCTTGTGGTTATATATACATCCGTAATCCAATCTATCACAGCGTAACCTGCCATTCCACCACTTGACTGCGCCCTTACTGAATTATTTAATCAGAGATTAAATAGTCAGTAGCGCCCCAAATTGTTGTATTACCAACAAATGTATTGTTGTCCAACTTGAATGAAACATCTTGAATTTAAAATAAGTTACACCGGGACCGGATGAATACAAGAACAATCATCATACCTACTTTGGAGCCGAAAATTTAAAGCCGGCAGTATCCAAGGACTGGCTAAAAATCTACATATCGGTAAAAACAAAAAAAAACACTACAGCAACAATTTGCTTAACATGGGTTCAACCAACAACTTCTTTACCCTCCAACAATCGAACGTCCGACTCAGAACCGCCAGCATCCAAAGGACAGTTGAATAGGACTTTTTAACTGCAGTTGCAGGGTACTCTGTGGTTCCGTGTTCCGGGTGGTGGGGGCACCCCTTTCCTGCAGCATTATTCGGAAGCCCCCGGGTCGGAGGGGCGCGGGGAGGGCCAGTGTGGCCAACGTGCGAATCCACCCTGCTCCACGTATTTGGGTAGATTTGTTGTCACCTTATTGTTCGGAATATCTTCTTGTAGATATTTTACTTCTCTATTCTATCGTGTAGGTCATAGTTAAATTTACAATACTTATGTACTTAGCAGTTGATAAAAGTACCGTTAAGTTTACTTTAGAGGTCGATCGATGAGTTTGACTTATAGTTAACTATTTAGCGTGTGAGAGCCGAGACCTTTGCAAACTCTTCTTTGAGTAGGTTTCTTTACGAATCAGTAGATGATTAGTACCTATTACATTGCCCTTATATTAAATGGTGCTTTTTCAGAAGCTTCAATAAAATAAAGGATTCTGAAGTTTATTTTTTGTGTATGTTCTAATGTAACCAGCAAAGACTTCGAGTAGTTATCTTTATCCCGAACTTCTCTTTTGCCTCCCAAAGCGGGTAGTTTGCGCATGTCAGAGTCACACCGGGGAGGCGCGAGGCGGCAGCTCGGCCGGAGCGCGCGTTAGTCCGCGACGCGCCACGCGGCACAGCCCTACTGTCCACCGGAGACCCGTCCGGCACCGCACCGCCCTCTGGTACGTAACCTACGAAACATACAAAATATACGAAACCCACCAACACACAAACAGCTCTCCTTTTCACCCTATACGAGCTGGAGCAGGATGTAAAGTTACGAATACAAATTGCCGTTAGTTTTAAGCGCCACCCTGTTGCGCTGTTGCACGCCAGTGTTTATGTCGTTGCACTTGAGCTGTAACGCGCACTTGATGTAACGATGCTTCACTTTCATGTACGTTCGATGCTTTTTCGAACTCGTTTGTTGAAACGTACAAGTAAAGAACTACCGCTTAATTGACAAAAGTTTATTTTAATTTAAGTTTCAACTCTTGCGCGTGTTAAGATTTCTATGATGACAATATTAATAATCATTTTTATCTCATATATTTGATATATCTAAATAAGGGATCTTTTAATTAAGAAGCATAAGTACGCGTTCAGTGTGAACGTGTGACGCTGAATGTTAACATGTATCGGTGTAACGCGGATGTTAGAGCCATGCCGCACTGTAACGATCGCTCCGACCACCATCATTGCAATAACCACGTCTAACTACTTTATCTAGTATACTAGGTATAGTAGACCACTTATTGACCAAGCGCTGCCTCCATCGTATGAATGGAATTCACTCAAGCCCGCTATTGAATCCAAGCGCTTGATCACTAAAAAACTTGATTTAAAAAGAGCTTGTTGATCTCAAGTGTAGACTTTTAAAACGGCTCCCTAGTTTATATGACATAGTCTTGAATCACTCTGATTTAGTAAAAAAACTTTGTTAAAAAAACTGAAGGAGAGATGAGTCAAGTGGGCCGATTAATTAGTTTCAATCGAGACAATTCCTTAGCAACAAACCCAATGAAATTTTATTTATGCCTCACTTAAAGGTTTAATGTAAAATCGTTCTACAGTTCTACACCT
The DNA here is from genome assembly GCA_963691665.1 of Clepsis dumicolana. Lineage (NCBI taxonomy): Eukaryota > Metazoa > Arthropoda > Insecta > Lepidoptera > Tortricidae > Clepsis > Clepsis dumicolana. The sequence continues at coordinate 4,143,701 of OY829508.1, read as the reverse complement.
TGCGATTCCCACAATATGAAACCACGTATTAATTAATCGCAATTAGACAAGCGGGTGGAGGGGTTGATGGCTTCGACAATGATTACTTGCTTTGAAGTGGTTCCGCGGCATCCTGTAGGTACCTACTCGTCGACATAAGTGGAACTCCGTCAATTGTAGTGCTTCTTTCGCAAAAGTCATACAAATGAATTCGCCGTCGGACAATTTCGACTAATTCACGTCCGCTGACGGGTTTCAGCAACATTAATGACCCAATTGGACTGAAAATTTGAGGGAATTGTGCGGGTTCCCGCGCGGAAATGGAGGAAACTGCGGAATTATTTACAGTACTTAATGCGAAGATATAACTCGTAACTGTATACTGTGTACACTGCTCAGGTTAAGGATTCCTTTAAACATAAGACCGAGCTAAGGAAATTGAGTTATTACAAAGGAATTTACCGCGTTTTTAATAAGCAACAACTGTTTTTTTTAGGACGAGCTATTTGTCCGTAATATTTTTATGAAATATTTACGTGCGTAACGTAAATATTTCATTAAACTAAGATACGCTTCGTTAAATAAGGTCTGTTGAACCTACAAAACCACATCCACGTATAAATTTACATACTTAGTACAAATATGTGTCGGATCGAGAACAAAGGCAACAAAATCAGCCGCGAACTTTTCCCGCGGATTCTTTCGCGCGCAATCCCCGGCGTTGCGTGTATACTTTACATTCTGGAATACTCTAATACAAAAGTATGGAAATGTTGACCTCGCCCCGCTCCTTGTTCAGAACATAACTTACGGACTCGCAACGACGTCGCAACGTCGCGACGTTTCGAGTTCAGCGTAAGAACTCCGATCTATTGTTCTACGTACATTTTAAACAATGCTCGAACTTATAAAACGCTTCGCACAAGTCTCTAGGCGTTCAAACTCGAAGTTTGTGATACCTACGCAATTTTTCAACAAGGTAAGCGAGGCGAATGCTTATAATTAAATAACTCGTGTAATTAGTAATTACGTCTGGAAGGTACTTACTTTGATAAGTAGCGGGAAATTGGACCACAAAAAGGTCACTGGGCAGCTAAAAATACAAAAACCGGCTGAGAGCGAGTTTTACTCGCGCACCGAGGGCTCCGTACAAATTTGTTGGTACGCAAATAGTTCTTCTATCATGATTTTTCCCGCTTTTCACGTGTTAAGTTGTCCAGTGCTAGCAGAGCTCTGTTCCTAAGTAGTGTGAGGTCAATTTATACGGGTCACTGACATATACAGACAGACATTTAAAATTAAGTTTAAAAATTTATTTGATTAGTTGTACTATAAGAGCTACATTCATACCAAATTTTAAGTTTCTAGGACAACTAGAAGTTCCCTAATAGATTTTGATTCCCTAGCAATTTGTATGGAAACGACTTTTTTAATGACTGTGTCTCTTGACTGCCTTGACTTGGAAGTTTGATTTTTTCACAAGGCTTGAGTATTTAATATTAGTTTCAGCATGCTACCTCTACGCGTTTCAAAGAAAATGGGTCTTGAGACAGACACATGGAAAACGAAGTGATCCTATAAGGGTTCCGTTATTTTCCTTTTGAGGTACGGATCCCTAAAAAAAGAAGAGGCTTTAGCGGGGAAGGGCTTAAAACCGTCGGGAAAAAACTTTAGTGGCGTTTGTATACGACGGTTCGGATGGGCTGAACTTAGGCTGGCTATTGAATTGTGGTTGTTGATTTATGGTTGATTGCGTGGCGTTTACTCAGAAAGGGCAGCAAATATTGACATTCTGATGTTAGAAATACGATTTTACTAGTACGTAGAAAAGGATTGGATGGCAGCGCTGAACTAACATGAAAGCCGTTCAAGTAAATGTCAATCCTAGGGCGGACTTCGCTGGATCTCATTGACAAGAACTTTAAAATATTAAACATTTGGGAGGACCGCAATAGAGAGATCTCTCTCCAGGCAGATGTTATGCCTGGGGACCGAAGTCCGAAGGAAGAGAGTTGGAAGTAGTATTTATGCAACCGACTTGAGAAACTTCGTTAGCGCGATGTAGAACAGTGACGTAGAACAGTGACGTCACTCGCGTGTGGCGCTAGGGTCGCTACACCAGCCCCCCTTTTTAGACCGGAGGTCGGTGTGGGAGCGCAGTCTGTGCGTCGTGAGGGCGCTTGCAAGGGCCAATTGCGAGGTTTGCTTAGCCTCGTTGGCGAGCGATGAGTTGCTCCGCTGTGCTGGCGGGAGCGATGAGTTGCTCCGCTGTGCTGGCGGAAACGATGAGTTGTTCCGCTGTGCTGGCGGGAGCGATGAGTTGCTGCTAGTCTGAATCCTCGTCGGAATGCGTAGCAGTGTAGGAGAGGGTTGCACACTGTAGACACCAGGCATGGAGATATAGCAACATGCTAGTGGTGCACAGTGTAGTAGTCTGGCGTTGCTGTGAGACTGCGTCATTGTCGTAGGTCTTGGAAGGTTGCGTTTTTTGTCCAATGTCGAGGGTCACCAGCTTGGGGAGGACTCCAATAGAGAGATCACTCTCCAGGCAGATGTTAGCCTGGGGACCGAAGTCCGAAGGAAGAGAGTTGGAAGTTGTATTTATGCAACCGACTTGAGAAACTTCGTTAGCGCGATGTAGAACAGTGACGTAGAACAGTGACGTCACTCGCGTGTGGCGCTAGGGTCGCTACAAACATATTATTATTTCCCCTCAAACCTTTTACCATCTAAATAAATATCATGGGCCAATTGACACCAATTGACCACGCCCCAAACTAGGCAATGCCTGTAGGTTCTGATGGGTGCTTCATTCAAAGAATAGGTATTTCCGCTCTCACCGCACCGACTTCATAAAACTGGCTTTAGAGGATTATTTTATGTGTTTTTGAAGGCGGTTTTACTTTTTAACCGACTTAAAAAAAAGGAGGAGGTTCTCAATAAGTAGGATTTTTTATGTATGTTCCCCGATTACTCGAAGACGGCTGGACTGATTTCGAAAATAGTTTTTTTGTTTGAAGGGGTCCCATTGTCACCAAGTCAGGATGTGATGATGATTTCCCAGGGAAATCGAGGGCAATCCTCAAATATATTTTTTATTTCACAATTTTAAGTTACGGTTATATTTTTACTGATTTTTTATTAGTATCGGTCATGTGTTAGTTGTCGACTGTCCCATCCCAAGTAACAAAAAAAACTCCGAAGCAATTCAAATTAGCTTCTTTCTCGATCGAGAGGGCGGACGCGATTTGACGGATTATCGATAAGCGTTGTCATCAAACACTTTAGCCCTTATCTCTCAAGATGCTAAGTGAAAATATTCGTTGAAAATTCATGTTGTAAGTGACTCGAGGCAAGCGGCCATTCTTGTTAATTAACCAGAGCCTTAATTCCTATGCTAAGCTAGATCTTAGTCGCTTGTGATTTAGTATGCTGAAGTTAATAATTAATTTTATGTGGCAAACGAATTGTTTGCTGAAATTAACGGTTAAGTTGCTTGAAACGCAGCGTTGTTCATTACTTTCAGACTGATTTTTATTATGGTGTTTCTTCCCAAGTTGCTTTTTTCTGAGTTACTAACAACACCATTTTCCTGGTCATTCCCTTATTCTTTTAGACAGAAAACTTTTCAATATAATTCCAGAAGTAAATAACCATTTAATTCTAACGCTCACTAAACCTACTTTGCTGAATAGTTGTTTCGTGCTTATCCGCTATTCGGCCGTTTTCCTTTAAGGGAAAAGCCGCCAACGTCAAAACATATTTTCAACTACAACAGGTTTCCTAACTTTTATGAATAAGGACGTAATTGTTTACGGCAGTAGAAATTTGTTTACCAAACCGCTATCGCTGTGCAATATTTCACCTGGGCGAGAAGCAAGTCATTTGGTTACAATGGCTACATAATTATCACATTAACATCAACTTTCCCGCGTAATTGTATTCCTCACCACGCTAGGCGATGAGTTGCCATAAATCGCTAATCTATCATCGCACCGCCTGCTCCCAACATACATTATAACACCCTTTATACCATCCCTACATCCTTTGTCTCCTGGAAATTCAATTGTTAAAAATTCATAAGAATCCTGCAGGATTTTAATTGCTAAGTCGGTATGCAGAATTGTTGAGTATTTCATCTAATTTGATATGCGGAGTGGTCGAGTAAAATCCCCGGTTGCAAACTGCAATGCAATGGTTTAATTTTATAAGTTTCGGTGGCCACATAGTGTTGCGTTGGGGATTAAGGGAAACTCATTACATTGTTTTGGTTAATGTTGCACACTGTTGCTTGTTGTTGGACACTGTTGCTTGATAGTGTTGTAATTTACATTACTTACCTATAATTGAGGTAAATAGGTACGTGAATATTTCTCGGAACTGGCGTACCTACCTATAATTGAAAAGTTCAACACACATCTTTTTTTAAAGCCTTATTCTACAGCAAGTCTCTTGCGTGGCATGCGACGTTTTTATTTACCTACTTAGTCTTTTACAGGAAAGTTTTATAAAGAAAATTGTGATGCATAAAACCGCCTTAAAAAAAAACCATAGAAAAAAAACGTAAAGTAATCCTCTAAAATAATGATAAATAAATAAAATAAAATAAAATGCGTTTATTTCTGACAACAGAAACTAAAGCCTAAAGTTTTATGGCCTAGCACTAAGCAGCAGAAATATGAAGTCGGTGCGGTGCGAGCGGAATATTCTTTGAATGAAGCAGGCGGTTTTACTTTTTTGTTAAAAGATTTTTATTTCACAATTTTACGTTGATTTAACATTTTCAGAATTATCCTCCAACTCCTAACCGTTAAGGAGTTGTACCTTCCATCATCAGCTCATCAACATAAGATGATGACTACCGGACGCAAATACTTGAATAGCCTTAGAAAATATATGAAACACATGATACGTGCCTATAAAATTTGAGGGTAGCCCTCGATTTCCCTGAGATCCCATCATCAGATCATGACTTGGTGACAGTGGGACCACCTCAGGAGTATATCCTTTCGAATAATGATTTAACATTTTCAGAATTATCCTCCAACTCCTAACCGCTAAGGAGTTGTACCTTCCATCATCAGCTCATCATCATGAGATGATGACTATCAGACGCAAATACTTGAATAACCTTAGAAAATATATGAAACACATAGTACGTGCCTGTAAAATTTGAGGGTTGCCCTCGATTTCCCTGAGATCCTATCATCAGATCATGACTTGGTGACAATGGGACCACCTCAGGAGTATACGCTTTCAAATAAAATAAAAAAATCTAAATCGGTCTACAATTGACGGAGTAATCGATGAACATAAAAAAAAAAACATACACTGGAACGTAGAACCTCCTCCTTTTTTTGAAGTCGGTTAAAAATGTGATTTGTGATGCAAATTGCATAAAGCGTACTATTAGGTAGTATTACTAAGTTTTACCCGCAACTTTAAAATCTTTAAGTGTTTACAATGTACAAATTCACATATCAGCAGCCCTTTATACATTTTCAAAGTACAGTTCATTCAAGTGATCTGTAACGTGTTAGATAGGTATTAGGTACTGCCATTACCAGAGGTGTGAGCTTTATCGGCGTTTTATCTTTGCTCTGACAGTCACGTAGAGGCCTAATGTGTTCGGTGAAAGGTTCGACCGAACTTTAAAAGGCTTCTGTCTATTATTATTTACAAAATTGGAAATATTTAATTTGAAAATAGTTGCAAAAGCTACGATAAATATAATCTTTATATCCGTTATAAGTACATTAATCTCTGTTTGCCCTGGGATGATCTACAACTCTTAAAAAAAATAGACTTTTCAAATTGCAATTTCTGTAATAGAAATATTGACTTAAATATTCAGTATTTCATAATGCAAACCATGGTGCGTGTACCATCGGGTCTAGTCAAATCGGTAATGAAAAAACTGAAAGGTAATAAATTTGTAACGCATTATTAAATCTAGCCAATAGTTAGCTTGATGAAGAAAAGCCCGTTTTCCCTTTATCAGAAACGAAAATAGCACGAGGTGAGTTAGGTAAGAGTTGAATGTCAGAACGTTCGAAAGGGCATTCCAACGCAACTCAACGGCCTGCCTCTGGGCACGTAACAAATACCTTACACTATTAACAGCGCGTGTGGCCCCCCATTAAGGAAATCTACACGTTTACATTTAACGATAAACGTAAGCTTTGATAAATCATAACGAAAACAACATTCAAGCGTTTTCATGGCACGCGAAACGCGGTGTTATGGTAGCGTAGTCATAGCAGCGTTACGGATATCGCGAGTAACACGCGTTTTTTTGTTTTTCGTAGGTAGGTAGGCTTCGTAGGTGTTTTTGTTTTTATGCCGTGGTAATCAATAGCCCAGTGGTTTGACAGCAGTAACTATGCAGTTTTACAAAAGGTTAGAAAACATCTCATGAAAGATAAACAATGTTTTTGCTTCAGATTAATCAAGAGCCGTTTTCTATTAAAAGCAAACTTGTAGTAGGAAATAGTAAACAATATTTCCCACCGTGAGCAGAAATAGCTTTCAGGGAACAGCGTAATTGCCCCTTCTTTCTTGCCGCTGGAAAACAGTTTCTTTCTTGTCACAGACCCGTGCCTTCATTGCCGGCAATTATGAGGCCTATATATGTGGAGTAATGAGCTCATTTTGCTCTGAAGTGAGTTACCCGTACCATACTTTCCCCATAGGTTGCAGTAAAAGGTTATTACCGACCGCATTTTCTACAGGATGAAAAATTGCATTGCTATTGTTTTTGCATTGAAAGCAAATCGTATGAACACATGAGTATCTATTTAATTTAATAGTTTGATGTGAGTATCCAGGGCGCATTTGAAATACAAATATATAGCTAACAATATTATTGTAACATCATTTGATGAAAAAAACCTTAGAAAAAAAACGTAAAATAATCCTCTAAAATAATGATAAATAAATAAAATAAAATAAAATGCGTTTATTTCGGACAACAGAAACTAAATATTGATTTAAACTTTCGCGATTTTCACACATTATCATGATACTCGGGACTTAATCGCGTAAAAAACTTTTATATTTAAATTTGAATTTAAATACCCCGACGTTTCGGACGCGACGTTGCGTCAATGGTCTCGAAGGAAGGGGGAGGGAAGGGGGGAAGGGAAAGGGAATTTAAATATGAAAGTTTTTTACGCGATTAAGTCCCGAGTATCATGATAATGAACAGAAACTAAAGCCTAAAGTTTTATGGCCTAGCACTAAGCAGCAGAAATATGAAGTCGGTGCGGTGCGAGCGGAATATTCTTTGAATGAAGCACCGACTTCATATATCTGCTGCTTAGTGCTAGGCCATAAAACTTTAGGCTTTAGTTTCTGTTGTCAGAAATAAACGCATTTTATTTTATTTTATTTATTTATCGTTATTTTAGAGGATTATTTTACGTTTTTTTTCTAAGGTTTTTTTTGAAGGTGGTTTTACTTTTTTGTTAAAAGATTTTTATTTCACAATTTTACGTTGATTTAACATTTTCAGAATTATCCTCCAACTCCTAACCGTTAAGGAGTTGTACCTTCCATCATCAGCTCATCAACATAAGATGATAACTACCGGACGCAAATACTTGAATAGCCTTAGAAAATATATGAAACACATGATACGTGCCTATAAAATTTGAGGGTAGTCCTCGATTTCCCTGAGATCCCATCATCAGATCATGACTTGGTGACAGTGGGACCACCTCAGGAGTATATCCTTTCGAATAATGATTTAACATTTTCAGAATTATCCTCCAACGCCTAACCGCTAAGGAGTTGTACCTTCCAACATCAGCTCATCATCATGAGATGATGACTACCAGACGCAAATACTTGAATAACCTTAGAAAATATATGAAACACATAGTACGTGCCTGTAAAATTTGAGGGTTGCCCTCGATTTCCCTGAGATCCCATCATCAGATTATGACTTGGTGACAATGGGACCACCTCAGGAGTATACCCTTTCAAATAAAAAAAAAATTGAAAATCGGTCTACAATTAACGGAGTAATCGATGAACATACATAAAAAAAAAACATACAGTGGAACGTAGAACTTTCTCCTTTTATTGAAGTCGGTTTCAAAGCGCAGTACGCAGATACCTAGTCTATGAATATGCAAAGCAGGATGTTCTCATCAAAACCCAATATCAAAACATTTCTCCGCTCTACGTATAAACTTCAATATTTATTTTTAAACGACTGTATCAATTTCAACTAAATAAACATAGCTCCAATTTATCCTTCAATTCATCTGAACATAACTGTGCTAGCTTTCAATTAGAATGCAAACTTTTTAAATTGTTCCAGTGTTTGTCAGGTTAAAAACTAACAAATAAGCTTTCCAAATAACAACAAATGGTGTAGGTACGTATTAAAATGGAACAATTTCGTCGTCAATAAGCTTCAAAGCTGTTGTACCTGTACAATTGGATTTCCATGGGGCTCAATTAGGTTCCCATGTTGTGCATGGACAATTGTTATCAAATGCGGGATGGAATATGGAACACAATCGAATTAAGGGTTGTACCTAATGGCGGTAATGGCCAGATAATTATTTTACGATTATCGTGTCGACGGTCATTACGGGGTAATCTCGCTGCGGCTAGATTGGTATCTCTTGTTTATTACGACTTAACTCCATTTAGGTGGGAGATAATGGGACGTGTCCGGAAAATGTTTTGTAAGTTACATATGCTGCTGTCACTGTATTTAGTATTTGTATTGGGTTTTCAAGTTTAGCGTTCCAAGACTCTACGTGCGTGCTTATATTTGGACTTATGGGTTAATACATAGAACAAGTAGGTACTTAATCGATAAGGAATAAAGCTATATTTATTTACACATTTTTAAACCAATCGTAATCAGTTAATAAGAGATTATATCAACTTTGCTTAAGTATTCCACCCACACTGGCAAAATGTTTTGTGTTGTATGGGCTTGATTGAATTTAATATACATGTGTATACGTCTATCTGTACCAGATACGACATCCCAGGACTGGTAGTATTGGATTACGCTAAAGCAAATGTCGTTTCATTATTATGAATCTTTTGGAGAAGACAATTTGTGACCCCGCGGATGGCAATTATATCTAAGGGCCGTTGATTCGACGCACTGCCGAGTCTTTTGTAGGCGATCCTCAGGCTAAAAGTATTATGAGAGCAGTACAGTCAAGGGCACCAATGATATGTATACATAAAATATTAACCACAAAGTCTCACAAGTATGTACACATACATTATTACCACGGCAATAAGGTAGATGTTTTTGTAACTTTGTGTGAGTACGTATTGCTGCTTTTGTACGATTTGCTACCATAATATCTTGTTGTAATTAAACAGCTCCCCGATTCGATTCGTATTTTATTGGTGTACCCTAATATTCATCCAAACAAATTATCTCAAGGCATGCCTAACCAAATCGTAAACCGGTCTGTCTACTTGACAAATTTAACCACGTTTCTTTCATTCATTTTTATGCACGATTGAATAAAATAAAAATAATAAACATAGCAACATTTTTGTATTCTGTCACATTTATTATATTAATAGGATTTCCTGTTTCTCGAGTCCATGAAAAACATAAAACAAAGAAATATGTCGGAATCATGTCGGAATGGAATACTGCCATACTTACGTTATCGAGTTTTTATTGCGAAAGGCGGAAACGAAGCTTGCGGAATGAATAGTGAAGCAATGGAGGTTTGTCTTTTTGAACTCGGAAACTTATTTATTACGAATGAAAAGGTATGTCGCGACTCCAGCGAACAGAACTGTCGTTGAAAATCACGGTTGTGATTCCGGACCGCAGTATTATTCCGAGCTGGTAGCAATTTCGGCCTTTTTGTGTAATGTTTTTTTTTCAAGTTTCCTAAGCACTTTTAACATATATTTTTAGGGTTCTGTACCTCAAAAAGCAAAAGACCCTTATGGTGTCAGTCTTTCCGGTTGTCAATTCGAAGTAAGTCAAAAGATAAAAGGTATTTCCCAGTTCCCACTGCCCTAGAATCGTGTATGAAAAGCACGAAGTAAGGTCTAAACTTGTCCTTTAAACCTTACTTCGCGAATCCGACTTTCTGTTTCTGGATGCGTTGTTTTATTCTTTAACTTTTAAATAATGTATAGGTTCTATCGTAGATGCACATACTAAGTAGTAGTTAATGTACATTTTGTTACTTAAGTATTTCAGTAGGTACCGAGGATAAGTGCGCTTTTGTTCACGGGTGGCCTGGGGGTCGAGCACGACTTTACGAATGCTGCGTAACGTAAAGTCGAATAGTAAACGTTGCCGAGTTTGTTACGCAGCATTCGTAAAGTCGTGCTTGACCCTCATTATTTATTACTGTCTAGAGCTATTCGCAAAATTGAATTACTAGGAAAAAAAATCTGGAAATTTACGTTCAGAATAACCCTTAATGATTATTGGAGGTGGTCTCGGTCCATTCACAGAGAATTAGAAAATGTCTCGTCTACCTTTTAAAATAATCCTTCCCCGTCATTTCCTTATAATTACAGGGTCTTGATGAAAAACATCTAACGATGTTATATTTAGAGATTTTTATTTTTTGCCTTCGTATTGTGATACAATTAAAGCGGGCTGCTGAACGAACGCCTACATTTTTGTACGGAATTACTTTATCTGTATTCAAATTTGTTCCTTAAATTGTAGCGAAAACCAAATCAAATCGAATCGAAGAATCAAATTGATATTAAAATCGTCAGACGGATCTGCATTAACGTAGTGTAGAGATCACGCACAATTAGGTTTAGATTGTACCTACATAAGTCAACATGAGAACATGACGCGAGCAGATGACTTATAAAGTCTTAGTTAATGCTGGAAAGCTCCTGCCGTCTCAACGTAGATGTGTGCAACTCAGCGAACTATAAATATATTATTATTCGTAGGTGCAACTGCATTTGAAGTGGATTCAAGGTTGCCAATTGAAATAAACCACAAAACCTCGTGTTTGCACAATGAGTGCCCCCACTTCCTTATCTCGTGGGCCTGACTGTAGTTACATTGGAAATACTCATATTTGGCACTGATCTCCAGAGATTATTGAAACTGGAAGGAATAACGAATGCCAAAGAGATCAAATAATTGATCCTTGCACGTTCAAGGTCAGTGCCAGGTGCCCGCACCTGCCTACCTACTAAACGAGTTGCTAGGCGTGTTCGATGTCTAAAATAACACCAATGTCCATGATTTGCTCTTAAAAGAAGCGAAAACGCGTTGAAGTCGGCAGCTTTGCGTTCTCTCGAAGAAAATAAGAATTTGTAAGCAACATGCAACGTGGAACTCTTTGTAAATTTCTTTATTCAACAATCCAACTGCACCTGAGGCAACTCACGTGTTAACGCAATTTTTTCTACTTTGCTTTATACGTAGAAGCATTGAAGTATTTATTGGTAACTTTAAAAATATGGGTACTCCCACAATTTTCGATTTTACGGGAAAAACTCATGACGAATATTTACAAGTTTCTCAAGTAGGAAGTTAATTGTAGGAATATTTATTTATAAACAAATGTCGACCATAGAGCCGACATTTTATTAGAATTACTCAAATGTGGTGCGAGATGAAATGTTTTCGCAAGTTGCCGGTTAGCGGGGTGCAAATGATAGGCCGCATTCAACAAAACTAATGCCTGTCATATATATAAGTTACAAAAGTGGTTGTAACTTTCTTACTCGGAGAGATTGTGTGTTCTAAGTTAAGATTAATCCTGGCATATTGATAATGGAGTTACAAAAATGTTTATTGAAAATGGGTTAACTTCTGTTAACAATAATATTATTATCTTGAATAGGAATTGATCTCGATATCTTTTAAGTCACCCAATAGTTTACGTCTTGAATTTGAAACTTGCCCGGTGATAGTTTAAGTCTCTTAGAAGACTATTTCCATGATAATGTTCCCGTAAAGGGTTGTAAACTACGTGACATTACGCCACCGCAAATATAAGTCCAAAATTACCTGTAACTATTCCCGAAGCTGCTGTTATTCCGACGGATTCAAATCTAAACTAGATCCCGTCAAATTCGCTTCAATTTCACGTGAAATGCGGCCGAGTTCAGCCGCATCTCACTCCCACCATAGTCCTATAACTTAAGATTAACATTTTCGGCTACCCAATACTAAGCCCAGGTACCGGCAAAGTTCCCTCGGGAGCAGCAACGACTTTAATCACAGGAAAATATTGGATATCGCGATGCTAACCAAACAAAAGTTCCGCTAACTTAATAAGAAGTTAAATATTGTGCAGGATTATTTCTCCGAACATTTTTGGGCACGGATTAGGGCAGTAGATGCTTAATACTTACATTAAACAGCAGCAGAGCGAAGATTAACCGATGTTCCTAGTCCGCAGTCGAGTAAAACAACGACGGCCTTTGTGCAAATTTCTTTGGGGGAGTACTGAGAGTAATCACGTTGTTGGCGATCCACTAGAGCCTACCGCAGAAATGAGAAATGCTTAATCGAGTAAAACGCGGTGTGTAGGAGACGGCGGAATTACTTGAACGCATATTTGTACGAATAGCACAGGCTTTGGAGTAGATAAAGAGGCCTGAAGAAGCAAAAATCAGAAAGTAAGGGAATCCCATATATGACTTGCAAATTCAGAACCCTCGTTTATTAAAATGGCATGGATGTGACGTTACTACATGTACGCAACATGAAATGGTCCATCTGATTGATTGGTCGAGGTTGACAGTCGATTAATCAAATGGCTGTGTTGCATACACGTCGTGTACGGATGTTATGTTATACCGTTATTGCCTAAGAATACTTAGTTAATGACGACTACGAACCGAGAGGAGGCGGCGGATTTCAATCGGCAGGCAGATTTACTAACATTTCTGGACGATACGTGTGATTTTGTGTGTAATGATTACCTTTATCAGTCATTTTCTATCCCATCTATCGTCAATTGTGTTAACTAATAGTTAAGTACTCTTAAGACAAGTAGATTTAGATACTTAACTTGAAGTTAGGTCAATTGGTGTGAACAAGGACCTTAGATTAGCAAGTCACGTTAATGGTTTGGAACCAAAGGACAAGGTGAAATAATAGTTTAGAACAATAATCAATGTAGATTTGTGTTTGAGTTTGGCCGAAGATAAGCCTTCCCTTTAACGTGGAAACGTTTCTTTTTACAGTTTAATTCCTCAAAATTATTTTACCGTTTGAAACATCACCTGGTTTCTAGTATGATGTATGATTACTGTCACTAATCCTTTTGGGATAAAAAGAGAAAGACTCATGACTTCATAGGCTTAATTGTCTATTAATGAAGTATTAGTTTCACCCATTACTGTTGAAAAAATGTAAACCGCAGAGCCACTTGTGCTACCCATGTCGGGTGACTTAACTGTCACGTAGCGAGTGTCACCATGACATAGGGTAATTCCCCGCGCTCGCGACAGTCAAGTGTTGAGTTACGGCTCGTCAAGTCGCAGGTGACAGCGCAATTTAACTTGCTAATTGGCTTCATTCTCATTACGCAAACATGCTCTTGCATTCAGAAATTGCATGAATATAGTGGTCGGTGGACTCTTTGGCTGCCGGTGGACGCCCCCGGTGGGACCATAGCGCCATTAAAAAAAAAAACATTTATTGCAGGACCAAAATCCCATATTGTGTTAGTTACATCTTAAAAATATGTCCATTGCAAACCAATGAAAAGCGCTGTTACCAACGGAGCGTGGAGCGTGTAGTTGTGATATGTATCTTCACTGACATAGAGCTATCTTGCTTTTAAGGTTGGATTCATGTTGGTGTACTACGCTGGATCACAAGAGTTGGTTTTGTGTAGGTATCTCACTAAAAACAGCAAAGTTAAGACAGACGATACACTTGACTAACATCTAAGTATCGGTAATCATTGCACGTGGAGATAAATTTACGAAAAATAAATCTTAAAAATATTGACCTATTGAAAAACAATCGGCTCGTGAATACCTGTTAAGACTTCGCCCCAATTATCATCTTTGGCGGCCAAAATCAAGTGTGTTGCAGCCATTTGTGGCCCCTTGCTAGGGTTCGGCATAGGCAGCCTTGGCCTATAATCTATATGGACAAAGTGGCCCTGGGGCCGGACTGCGGCTGCGGAAGTGTGGGAAAATACATATTCATGATGTCAGCTGAATATAATGTCGCGATTCGGAAGCAGCTCACCGAAGCCAATTATCGGATTTTCTTTTGTTGAACATTGGTCAATTAGGCTGCGGGAGAGGGACTTAAAGTTAACGATATTCGAATTATATTAAAACAAATAGAGCTTCATAAAGCCTGATAATCAGTCGGTTGGCTACGCAATATAGGCATTATTATCATCAAATATGAAAGGTTTAAAAAACCGTGGAAAATATTCATGCGTTCATTTCAGTTAATATTAGTTAATATGTACATATGTACTGAATAAAATGTACACTCGATCCATTTGTTTCGTGACCCACCGTGGAACGTTCTCACAGTAAGTATCATAGGTAATGATTTTCCTAGTCATTTGACATTTTCTACGAAAAGGTTCGACAGGTGAATTCTAAAGTTAATGTTGTTTTAAAAATCGTCCGGAACACTATATCTGCCCCACTTATACAATATTATTCAGTTGATGATCACGGGACATCGATCTGTCATCAGGGCAACCAGTCATTATTATGTCAATTATGCTCTTTCAACTTTTTCCTCCTCGGCCGTAATTATAGACCTGTCGCATAATAAAGTTTATTAAATTAGCATAAGACATATACTCTACTTATACTATAAGTGAAAATCAATATAAAACTAATACGAGTACCGCCTCGGTATCTCTGAATAACTGTTGAGATGTATAGAAGAATAAATAAGGCGTATTAACAAAGAAAGGACCGTTTAAAGAACCTGACGCGAAAGCTGAGTGTTGCACTCGTCCCAGGGGCTGGTTGCCTGTAATCGTTTCATTAATTTAGTATGCAAAATTCAATACAGAGCTACGTGAGTAAGGCGACCGATTCATACCTATTAGCAAGCTATCCTACATTATAGGCTTTGTATTTATTATGCACGCCGGGAAAAATGTGACGGCCAATAAGCTTCACATTGAAAGCTTTCCACAGGGATTAAGATAGATTGCGTCACGCTTTTTTAGCAGGAAATTAATTTGACCGGGAAAATAATGAGCAGGAATTAATTTCCCGGCAGGAAATTAAATCGACAGGTAGAAGATAAGGGCCATTGTCCATTAGGAAGCTATTGCTGCGAACCGACTCGTGGCAAAGACGCACTACGGAAAAATGTAACAATGTAAATATCTATGTAAGTGTAACTAAGCCCAAAAAATGGCTCCACCACATAGGTACCGTGATAGGCGTGGAAAAAAATATGCACAACGCCGTACGTCAGTCAGGCGTGACATTCATGACGTGCGGGTTTGTGTCACGGGAGTTTCGAATGTTTTGCGTAATTTAATAGTTTGCAAATATGCCATCGTGTGTCGTGGAGTGGAACGGATATGAAAAAACACTAGACTTGTCTTTTTAAGTAAGTAAATATGCATTTTTAAAACCCATACTTATGACTCATACCGTCGTCGCTGAGCGGGATAGTTGGACGGCTGGACCGTGTTTTATAAAGCCGTGTTTTACATAATCTTTACAGTTCGCTGGAGCTGTATATTGGTTTTACTTTTTTTTTGCCTGGAATAGACTGATCACTGATTGGTTCACACTACAAATGATAAACGCATTATTTTCATCGAATTAAAAACAATAAAAATATGGTAAAGTTCTAGTTTAATTAGGTCCAGTTTCAATGAAACTAGCTAGCTATCTTTTGAATTAATGAATAGAATTAATTGCATTTTAACACGAACTACGTTTCAGTAAAATTTATAATAAACAATACAATCGAAATTAACAATGTACATCGCAATTTGGGATGTTCGATTGCAACCGTTAAAGCTAGAAATGAGCGTGTGCTAAATTTATGCATGAGTTTGATTAAGGCGACTTTGTTGTTGATTCATAACATGAAGTCATTTTATTTTCGTGTTTCATACAACTAACGTTAAAGGAAAACTAAAAAAAAAAAAAAATTTAAAACTAGACTAGAATATAAAACTAGTGGCTCTGTGAGCTGTATCCCTGGCGTCGCGTGTTTATTCTTAAAAAAAATTTTCATTAATTCCAGAAAAATAATGGACCAAAAAATTCCATAATATAAAATAGGGTAGTTGACTGATGTCAAAATCATTTTAATTTTCACTTATCGAACTTCCGAAAATACTCATAAAAAACCGATGCCTCGCTTATTACTGCAATAAAACGATTTTTAATTCAACAAAAACTAATAAAAGGAGGCAGTTTGATCACTGAAAATGATGACGTCATAGTTCTTTAATTACTTAATTAAACTTCATACTAACGGATCCGATCAAATCGTTTTGACATTTCGAAAAAAGTTGCTGATTTGACCAAGAGGCAACATCCCTATTATTATTATTATTTGTTTCGGTGAGTTTATTAAAAATATAACATCCCTATTATCGAACCTGCCCAAAAAATCTGAGCATCGGTTGAGAAATGCAATCTGTTGAGGAGAATAGCCGCGAACAGCCGAAAGTATTTTTGTCCAAGCTCAACGATGGCGCTTCGCTCACTTTTCGCGCTCGCTCGGTCACTTAAAGTAGTTTTAAATTTTAATAAGCGTGTTAAAATAACGCGATGAAGTATTTTTATAAGTAAAACATACGAGGGCTGTTTGATAAGTACCCGTTTTCTAAATATATTAATATCACTGGCCGCAAATAAGTATACCACCTTTTTAAGCCATTTTTCAGAGACGGGAAAATTAAAAAAAAATTGCATTCTTTTGTTTTTTTTTTCTCATTTGACAACGATTCAGTGAAGGCGTGAACTTAAAATTGTTAAAATGGAGAAAGAACAGTATCGGTCTGTGATTAGATTCTTATTTTTGGAAGGAAAAACATGTGATGAAATAAAAGTAAGAATGCAAGCGGTTTACCATGAATGTGCTCCTTCTATGACAACCGTCAGATATTGGTATAACGAGTTTAAGCGGGGGAGAACAACCGTCTTTGATGAGGATCGCCCAGGCCGGCCAGTTGAGGTGACTACAGACGATATGGTTAAGAAAATTGAAAATATCGTTTTAGCCGACCGCCGAATTAAACTTCGAGAAATCGTTGATGCTGTAAACGTTTCAATCGAGAGGGTACAACACGTCATATTAGAAGAAAAATTGGGTATGAAGAAAGTATCGGCGAGGTGGGTGCCGCGTTTACTCACGGAGGAGCAAAAACGGAACCGACTGACTACTTCGGAGCAGTGTTTGGCCGTGTTCAAACGTAACCCGAAGGAGTTTCTGCGTCGTTTCGTGACCGTGGACGAAACGTGGGTCCGCCACTACACCCCGGAAATGAAAGAGCAGTCGAAGCAGTGGATTTTACCGGGTGAACCTGCTCCAAAGAAAGCAAAAACCGTCCCATCGGCTGGAAAGGTCATGGTGACCGTTTTTTGGGATTCGCAGGGTATTATACATATTGACTATTTAGAAAAGGGAAAAACAATAACAGGGCAGTACTATGCCAATTTATTGGAGGAATTTGACGCTGTGTTGAAGGACAAACGACCCCATTTAAAAAAGAAAAAAAGTACTGTTTCATCACGACAACGCCCCGGCTCATTCGTCCAGAGTTGTGACGGCTAAATTAGCACAGTTACGCTACGAACTATTGTCTCACCCCCCGTATTCTCCAGATTTGGCCCCATGCGATTTCTTTTTGTCTCCCAACCTAAAAAAATGGCTCGGTGGCAAGCGATTTGGATCAAATGACGAAGTCACCCAGCCAGCCAGCCGCCACAGAGGCCTATTTTAATGACTTTCCAAAATCATACTTTTGGATGGTTTATTGAAGCTTGAGTATAGGTGGAACAAATGTATAGAGTTAAAAGGTGACTACGTAGAAAAATAAATGCATATATACAAAAAAAAAGTTTTTTTTTTCCATAAACGGGTACTTATCAAACAGCCCTCGTACGCTACAATATTTCTAGTAGTTTTAATCTCCTGGATGCGGGCCCATTCATCAAAGTCAGCCCAGAGACCCCTAGATTCTTTATTTCCATAAATTTGATGGATACTTGTGTCAATCGCGGTCAAGCTGCTACAGAGAGGTTAGGAAAATAATAAAACAAAATACATTTTCTCCTACCTCTAGGAATATTTTGTAGGAATTATTTCTAGGTTACTTATTTTCATGGTAGTGTAAATATTGATTCTATGTTATTGCTAGGTTTACTACTAGTGGTTCAGTGAGCTGTAGACCTTGCAAGTTCATTTTTGAACATTATCTTTTTTTTAATTTCTAATAAACGAATCGACAAAAAATTATATACAATTATCAAACCTGCTCACAAAATTTCACGAGAATCGGTTGAGAAATGCGACTTGTAGAGGAGCACAGCCGGACAGACATACGAAATTATTTTTGTCCAAGCTGAAACGAAGACGCTTAGCTCGCTCGAACGATGAAAACGAACCGAATTAGTAGGTACAGTCAGCAGCGGTACAAATAGGTGAGCGGTCTCTAGGAGTCCAGAAGAAGTACAAATCGGTTTATTTTCGAGAGCTTGCATAACAAATACATCCTATTTAGTTCTTCGGCAGTCCAACCACTGCTGACTGTACGGCAAAGATCCCTGCCCTTTTCGTTCCAACCCAATAAAATGTTGAATTTAGTCAACGTGCAGTAAGTGCCGGCGGTGGGGCGGTCTCGTAAAACGTCCCGTCTTGCCTCCATTCATGGAGTTGATTAAACACTTTGCCCAACTGTGCTCTGATTTCCATGTCGAGGCTTGTATGTTACCCGTGCCCAAAGGTTGACTCTCTTGATTGAATTTCGCCAGTGAAAGAGCTCATTTGAATTTTAACATGCTGAAAAGGCCGAGCACGTTTGTGTCAATTATTTATTAGCGGTACACAGTTAATAGGAAACCGAGGCTGTCTATCCTATTCTCCTGTGTACACTTAGTATTTAATTGAATGCCTAAAGAATTTACATGAAGCTAAAGATAAACCTTTACTATTTATTTTATGGTCTCGTATTGTGTTTTCGTGTTTATTATATTTATAATTTAGATGGGTTTGTAAGTCGTTTGCTTACATAAATATCTTAAATTGTGAGTCTCGAGCTAATTAAGCGAGGTTCCTCAAACTTTTTTCCCTTTTAGGCACTTCATAAACCACACCAAGTCGAATCTAGAGTTATGAACATCACACGATTTCAAATGGAAGCGAATCATCGAAATCTATTTCAAAAGGAATATTCAAATTTATTCTAACAGCACCGTGTTAGTTAGATCATGCATAGCAAACGGCGCACGCGTTGTGTACTCAAATAAACGGAGGGCAAACAAAGTCCCGCACAATTCCATCACGCAAATCCCGAATCCGTATTTTAGAATTCGTTTCAGAAACGAGTGAACCTGGCTTGTCGCATTTCAATTTCAATAGGAAGTACTAACAAGAACCTGCCGTAAAAAGTGGAAACTCTCCGGGTTCGGGTTCTGCCCTCCGTGCCGTGCTTGAGTCATGTTAAAAAGACATAAAAAAAAAATCAATATTTACCTTCATTTGCGTGCTGTTTTAACGTCGGCGAGTTTTAAAACTTTGGAGTTAATTTAACCTTTTTATTTTTAGCATTTTAGTCCGGCTCGGGTATCTCTCTGCTAGATTAAACTTAATTGTAACTGCCGAAGCGACCTAACTTAGAAAACATTACAATTTCTCGTCAGTAACAGTTTTCTTTGAGAGAACATTGCCCAATTTACGTTAATTTACGTCATTAATTACAATTAAAACTCTCCGAGCTCTTTTTAACTAGCTTTAGTCAAAAGTGTCAACATTTATTTAAATGTGTTGACAACATGAACAGAACAGAATTCGTGGTTGACGATTGTTAGGGCCATCCTACATTAAAGCCTTATGTTTAATGTAACATGGGTACGTAACACAATGTCATTCCCCTGAATGGTCGACGTTATCTAAATCATTAACTTATCATATCATAAAATAATGAGTAATGATGTTGTACCCTAGTAATTGGACGAGTTTTTACAAACTATTTTTATTCTTTATTGCGCTTTAAGCCTTTAAAAAGTTGTCTCACTTTTTTTGATGCGCTACTTGTTAAAACCCCCGTACGTTATCCTTGGAGTTCATCAAGAACATTTTAATTAATTCAGTTAGACGTGCCCCACGTTGGGTTAAAGCAATAAGGGACAGTAGCTTCAAGACACTGTCGTTGAATCAGGAGGCTAAGGATAGCCAGGGTAGGTCGCTTAATAACTGGGGTAACACTCCTTGTTAAGTGTGGGAGATATAATTACAGCATTGGTCCGGATAGGAAGACCTAGATAGGAAGCGTATTGGAAAAATGTACTTAAGTAGGTACCTTCCATGGATGCTCTAGTTACCCATGTAATTTTAATTAAACTTCGGTTTTTACTAGGTTAATCTTTGAACTATATTTATCTTCAAAGATACCTTCGTAATATCGGGAGAAAATTCAAAGTTTTAACTTTGAATATGTATTACCCCTTAGCATTACCCAAGTGTACATTTACCCCACGGTGGCTTGCCGGCGTCGGCGGACATTCTTGGTAAATATTTCCCCGTATTTAGATTTAAAGCGCGAACCATTAATCGTGGTTAGGTATTCACTCGCGGCTAGCACAAAGCACCGCGTTCGTTTGTCGCCGGCTAAGAGCTTCCGTTCTTTTGTAATGATAACGACATTCTTCAACGCACCAAGTTTATTGTTTTCAATTTTATTTCGTCAAACAAATTGCATTTGGATTCTTGATACGTTTTTGGTTCAAATTAAAAGGTCACAGATGATTCCAACCATTCACAAACAGTGACAAAATAGTACTGAATGGGTATTCTCCATTCTCCCACCACGTGCTAAAGCCGAAACGTTCGTAGGTACTTTTAAACCTATGTTAGTATACCTATAGGTACATCTCGTCTTTGTTCAATTTAACATGTCACATTTTGTGTCACAGGATCAAATATTGACGCCGGGCAGGCACCAAACCCGCGATGACCACGCAAACAAGCCCTTTGTAGATCGAACAAATACTTTGCTTCGTTAGCTGGACCAATCTAACGCTCTATGTATGTGTATGTGGACGACGTGAAACAACGGATTGAAAATTTCGTCGAGTCTCTGAATTTCGCCATGTCCGAGTGGTTTGTACTAGTGACGTGACGTATACGGAGTGTTAGGGTTCGAGCCTGGAGGTAAAGAATGGGTTTTTGTATTTTGTCTGAAGCGTTTAGATCTTAGGCTGTCATACTTCTAATAAGTCACGTCAATGTTTTCACCGATCTTCTGTATAATTTAAATGATTTTACTTTGGTATAAATTGTTAACGTTGTTGTATGCACGTTGTATTCTACTGGGTAAACGAAAAACGAACTAAACATTCCATCGTTATGTCTACAACTCTACATAGGTATTTTTCTTTAAAATATTCATGAAAATTAGAGCGAGATAGAAACAGAATTTCCTTTAAAATGAGGAAAATATCATTTGATTAAAAGTTAGTCGAAATATCGTTTCCGAGTAACTGACGATATTAACAAAATTTAAAATTCATAAGCAGCTAGAAGTTTTAATAGCCCGTAACGCGGGAATCTTTTACGTTGAAAGCTTTTAAAATCGGTAAAAATCTTGAAAGGTTCAATTAGAAGATCAAACATCAAAGCTTCCACGTGTGATTCTTTTTGCTGCGGGCGTAGCAGTAATCCCTGGGCCGCTACGGCGTAGCACTTTTATGGCATATTCGTAGCACGCGCGGGCGTCGTAGCACCGAACTGATTTAACGAAAGTGATGACGTCGGCTACAATTATTATCTAGTGAGCTTAGTGGTTACTGCAGGATGTGGACTTAGTGATATTGTAATGCTCTTACAATATTATTTTGCCAAGTTAACATTGTAACTGCGGTTGCCTGTTTATTCAATTTATTAATAGAATAATGTCTCGAAATTAAGCAACCATTTACTGAAATCGTGTTCACACACATTTTGAATACAATATTACGATATTATAGCAAAAATTAGGCAATAAGGCAAACAATAAGTTTCAGCTGAATTCTTTATATTTTGTCCAAATAAAGTCTTAATAAAAAAAAAATTGCATGTAGGTTTGTGTGTAACTAACTAAGTAGGTACCGCTGTAACACCGTAACTACTCTAACGCGGAACTGAACTTCGCTATTCATGACTTGTCGTAAAGTCTTTGAAAATAAATAGTTGCTAGTGAGAATTATTCACGACACGCGGCGACGCAGCTGCCTCCACACTTTTTATTTTTCTGTGTCCCTGAAAAAGTTACCGTTTTTTTTTTTACTTTCAAAAATTTTTTGCAATGAGTTTTTAGACTTCTTTTCATTTCGACCTTAAATAGATTGTTTATTTATTGACGTCGTTGACTCTCTTCAAATAAATATAAGTAAATCTAAAGGCGCGCTTACACGCGAGTACCTAATTAAAATTGCCCAATCAAATTTGCTGCGATATACCATATTACATTGTAAAGTGTTATGGATACGAGTGTCAGAATATTTATCACTGGAAAGTACCTATACCGGAAGAAAACAAAACGTCAAAACAATGGGTTTATCCTCTTTCAAACAAACCAAATAATGCAAAAGAAAAGCACTTGAGTAAAATACATTATCGCGCCATTTCTATTTTATTGGCTCGAGAGGGGTATTTAAAAGGCAATTGAAGAGCTCTGTAAGGCCGACAGCTATCAATCTAGCGACATTCTGAACGGTTAAACGCTGTAAAACGATTCACGATATTTTATGTTATGAAGTACTTATATAACAGTAATTTGGTAATAAGTATTTTTCTTGTAGTGATCAGTTTCAAGTAAATTGAATTTACTTATTATTTTTAAGGAAGGGATGATACATATTGTTTATTCCATTCAATATCCGATGCCTCCGTCACCTAGTCATTAGCCACGTTATATCTATCTTGTATATGCAATATTTCATTTGAGATTATATACAAACAATGTATTTAATCTCAAATTTTATATCACTAAAATACTGACAACATTTTTTTTCATATGTAATTATAATTCTCATCAAAATAGGACTATAATTTAAATGAGCAAGCTTAATAGAAAAGTAAACCTTAACTTTTACTTTCAAATTGCGTTAATTAACAAAATTTAAACATGTTCCGTTGTAATTTTGAGTTGCGAAAGCCAAAGACAAACCAATTGGAGTCAGCAGCTCAAGTAAACAGCATGTTCGTCATCACCATCATCAGCCTATTTTTAGATTGCTTTGCAAGGGTGTGCAGATTTCCTCACGATGTTTTTACTCACCGAAAAACTAATGATAAATTACAAATGAAGCAGGCAAGCAAGTATATTGAAAAATATTAACAAAAGTTATAAAACCGAGTAAGTATGCAATGAATGCAATAAAATGTACCAAAACAAAAATACGCGTCAGTCACTAAGTAAAACTACATTAAGAATGTGTTGAAAACGGGATAAACAAAACTTATCTACCCTATTGTACGTCAGCTAGTATCAACCTCCTATTTTTAACACAATGGCAGTGGCATCAAACAAACTCCTCTCGGCAATACGTCATTGACTTAATACTCAAGAACCCCACCTTACAGTGGCCATAACAACGGGAGCTTATCAACAAGCGATACATTGTATCCCACAGCTATATATTACCGACTACATAGCACGCTCAGCAGCAAAACACCACGGTGTATTTTATTTGCTGCGTATAACATCAATCGCTCGCCCGCTGCGATATTGTGTACACTTAACTGATCCGATCAACCTAAGGGACGAGTAATAAATATCTGAAATACATAGAAACTCCCTATTTGATGAATTGTATACGCGCCTTGAATCATTAATAAGGTATTGGGCCGGTCACGCGCAAGTCCTGCGGGATTAAATATGTATTGTTGGCTTTCCGCCACCTTAATGCGTGTTCTTAATTGTTGTGCCTATGTATAGTTGTATAGTATAGTGTGTCGTGATAGTAGTTTATGCAGCGTTTACATAATGACGGTTCTTAAAACACGAGTGTGGTTTTATGAAACGAGGTGAAGCCGAGTTTCATAAGATCACACGAGTGTTTTGAGACCTAATTATGTAGAGTTGAATACATTACTTTATCTACACACATATTATTAGTACTCTAAGCTGGGTTCAGAAGTTAATGGCAAACCTGTCCCGAATTTGACTGTTGTTTTTTAAATCATAGAGAAACATCCCAGCTTACGTTTCGTATCGACTATTTTTTTTTAATTACGTCGGTTTTAGATGGAAACTGACCATCGTAATACTGGTCATTACCTACGGTTTTTGAACACATTATAGAGGGCTTTATGATATACGAGAGCTGTTTGATAAGTACCCGTTTATGGAAAATATTTTTTTATTTTTCTACGTAGTCACCTTTTAACTCTATACATTTGTTCCACCTATACTCAAGCTTCAATAAACCATCCAAAAAGTATGATTTTGGAAAGTCATTAAAATAGACAATTTATTGAATCAGGCGTTACTTTGCGGAGGTCCATATTTATGAACTAAAAAACAATTACTTTGCTCACCCGCGACCACTAATGACAAATAGTTATATCTGTGCGGCAAATGTATGTTTCCATGCAACACCTCCGCCTCCACTGCTACACGAATCAACACATGCCACACAGACCCAACTATCACCACCACCACTATACTAAACGCTGACGCGTTTCGGCACTCTCCACGAGGCCATTTACGAAGCACAACAACAACCGCTCAACATGCCAAGCATGCACCACTTCCACTACATGCATGCATGCTTGTGATAGCATGGTGGTGATAGTTGGGTCTGTGTGGCATGTGTTGATTCGTGTAGCAGTGGAGGCGGAGGTGTTGCATGGAAACATACATTTGCCGCACAGATATAACTATTTGTCATTAGTGGTCGCGGGTGAGCAAAATAATTGTTTTTTAGTTCATTAAAATAGGCCTCTGTGGCGGCAATGACTTCGTCATTTGATCCAAATCGCTTGCCACTGAACCATTTTTTTAGGTTGGGAAACAAAAAGAAATCGCATCGGGCTAAATCTGGAGAATACGGGGGGTGAGACAATAGTTCGTAGCGTAACTGTGCTAATTTAGCCGTCACAACTCTGGACGAATGAGCCGGGGCGTTGTCGTGATGAAACAGTACTTTTTTTTTTTTAAATGGGGTCGTTTGTCCTTCAACACAGCGTCAAATTCATCCAATAAGTTGGCATAGTACTGCCCTGTTATTGTTTTTCCCTTTTCTAAATAGTCAATATGTATAATACCCTACGAATCCCAAAAAACGCCATGACCTTTCCAGCCGATGGGACGGTTTTTGCTTTCTTTGGAGCAGGTTCACCCGGTAAAATCCACTGCTTCGACTGCTCTTTCATTTCCGGTGTGTAGTGGTGGACCCACGTTTCGTCCACGGTCACGAAACGACGCAGAAACTCCTTTGGGTTACGTTTCAACACGGCCAAACACTGCTCCGAAGTAGTCAGTCGGTTCCGTTTTTGCTCCTCCGTGAGTAAACGCGGCACCCACCTCGCCGATACTTTCTTCATACCCAATTTTTCTTCTAATATGTGTTGTACCCTCTCGATTGAAACGTTTACAGCATCAACGATTTCTCGAAGTTTAATTCGGCGGTGGGCTAAAACGATATTTTCAATTTTCTTAACCATATCGTCTGTAGTCACCTCAACTGGCCGGCCTGGGCGATCCTCATCAAAGACGGTTGTTCTCCCCCGCTTAAACTCGTTATACCAATATGTGACGGAGCACATTCATGGTAAACTGCTTGCATTCTTACTTTTATTTCATCATATGTTTTTCCTTCCAAAAATAAGAATCTAATTACAGACCGATACTGTTCTTTCTCCATTTTAACAATTTTAAGTTCACGCCTTCACTGAATCGTTGTCAATTGAGAAAAAAAAACAAAAGAATGCCATATTTTTTTTAATTTTCCCGCCTCTGAAAAACGGCTTAAAAAGGTGGTATACTTATTTGCGGCCAGTGATATTAATATATTTAGAAAACGGGTACTTATCAAACAGCCCTCGTATGTGTAAATAAATACTGTTAAGGATAGAGCGTTAAATTAATAACAGAGACGGTATAGCAAAATAGCGCAATTATTAAAGCAGCTCGACATATTTCATGCCATTCCGACGTCCTTTATCATGAGCGCTCGCATCGACAACATTTCGCTGAATGATGATGAGGTGCTTCGTGTCATGAGCTGCCATTGGAATTAGAATTAAAATGAAATCGTGCCAAGGAATACATTAAGTTGTAGCAGATGCATTAACGGATAATGTTGGTATAATATGATGTTATAGAATAAATTTAGTGAAACATAAAGATTTACGCTGTTATTCATAAACCTATATTAACTAAAATGCCGCTAAAGTTCGTTTGTCCCTTTTTGTCACATTGACATGTCCGCTAGTAAGAAGAAGACAACCCCTATTTTAGCTAATAGAGGCTTGAGTGACGTTTAAGAATAAGGGCATAAGACTGCGACCGCAGGCTTATTTTCTATGTCACTTTTAATGGATTATTTCAGAAATTTGTACCTATTCGAATTCTGTTCATTTTAGAAGAGTATCTAGTACAGCAATCCTTGATCCTTTTTATATATATATTATAAGTATACAGCTAACCGTTGATAAACATCTACAAACGCCTTATTGCCAATATGAGCGGGGTATTTAGATTTTATGAACAATCGACTGTAGGTATATTAGATACTGGAATATCTTGATTGTACAGTTTTGCTGCTCCTTACTCGTATACTACCAACTCGAATCCCATAATGATTCATTAACAAATATACCTCCTAATTAATAGGAATTGTCTCATTCCCGTTGGAAACAGATTCCATTTGAGTGCTACACATTAACATTTAAAGACGTCGTTAAAGTTTATCGCGTCATTATTACTATAGCCGCAAGGGCGAGTGTCGCGTATACGATCAGCGTTATCGCTTGTTATTCCGTACAGACAAGTAACATCCATTAAAATATACGGCATATTTCATTACCTGTTTTGCTAAGGGACGTTGAAGCTTTGGCACGCGGGAAATTTCTTTATTACACATACATTTCGTTGAGGTCTTAGGATGGTTTGCGCCGCCCTTGGGTAAAATAAATAAATAAATATCATGCGACAATTGCCACAAATTAACCTTGTCTAAAGCCTGTACTAGACAACGGATAACATACTTACATAGATGAATACATACTTATATACATATTAAATATCCGACCCGAGAACAAATATTCATAAACAGATTCGCCATCCCTGTCGTGATAGTTGTGTTATTGAAAATGAAGATGTCGTGGGCATTGGGGTCAGAAGGTTCTCAAATGGCGACCACGGACCGGGAGACGACAGCTCGAGATGTCGGTAGGCCTCCAACAAGATGGAGCGACGACCTGGTAATGATCGCGGGACCGCGGTGGATGCCGAAAGCACAAGACCGGTCTGAGTGGTCCAGCAGTGGACGTCTTTCGGCTGACATGATGATGATGATGTAGGCGTATTTTAGTCGCGCCACTTGCAGCTACTACCGAGGCTTAGTCCTGTTATTAATAGAAACCGAGTAAACCCACGTGTTTGTTGTTTAACATTTCGTACATATTTCCACAAGTCTAGACTCTTACTCGTATACCTGTGTGCTGCCATGTCACGACATTCCTTGATATAAATAGCAATGTTGCTCAACCTGTTTAACAGTCGAGCCAACTGGATGATTAATAAATTACTGGCGGGCCATTGATGATAGGTATTTTTGCTAGGTGCTTGTTATAACCTATTTACCTTTACACTACTGTTTTATAGGTACAATAATCTAGTAGTAGGCTTTCTCCAGCGGCTTCACTCTTGTGACAGAACTCCCTATCCCGTGGATATTTCACAAAAAAAGGGAGGTTCAAGTTTCGTGACCGTAATTTTAAAAATAATGTTTTTCTCGTACATACTTTCACCCCCTTTTCACCCCCTTAGGGTTGAAATTTTCAAAAACGGTGAAACACGTGTCCATTTATTTATTTCAAGCAATATCTTCACTAAGTTACATAATCGTAACTTAAAAAAATATAATTTTCCCATACAAACTGCAAGCCCCCTTTTCACCCCTTTAGGGGTGGTATTAAAAAAAAACCCACCTTATCCCTAGTGGCATACTATAAAAGGAACGTCTATGCCAAATTTCAGCTTTCTTAGGTTCAAGGGTTTGTGCTGGGCGATGATCAGTCAGGACTTTTCTTTTTAGATTACAAAGAACAAGTATAAGCCACAAATTTCCTTGTAATTTTACTAAATACAATAAAATTAGTAGTGATACTAAATTGTGCCCTTAAAAAAGTTGTGAGGAAGTACCCATTAAAACGATTTTAACGGTTTAAGTTTGAGCTTGGTCATTTAAAAACAGACTTCGCTCCTTGGAGTTACGTCGTTATCCTTTTAGAAAAAACTTCTATTCTCACAACGCAGAATAAAACAAGAATAAATAAGTATTTTACATTTTAGAATACTTATTAAACGCACTGAGCAACATTTTATAACAAATAAGGCCTAATGCAGACGGTGGCGTAGCTGCATGGACGCGTACGCGACAACGTACGGTGTACGCTTACATGGACCCTCCATACAAAACCACAAAACAGTACCAGCAGATTACAAAAAAAAAGTATGTAAAGAAGTAAAAAAAAATAAAGGCCTTAGTCAGAAAAAGAACAAATAGGTAGCATAAAGAAGGCGGATAAGTTGTACATTGCGACGCGCGGTAAACGTCAACGTCATTATTTGACTTAAGTGTACACAATTTTAAAATTACTTTCATGCCTAATTTAACCATATATTACTTCAGTTCTACGTAATTTTTTAACAGATATTACCAAAACAGTTAAAAATGTGATGCGGCCTCCCTTAAGTATCATTATTTTTAAAAATCTGTTTGACTCGGTGGCTCATCGAATAGCTTCATTTCAAACTAAGATTATGGAGGGCGTCGAGATATATGCGGTGAAATTCAGGGATATTCATGAAGACCCGAGGCCGAGTGATTCTATAGACTATAGCGCTTCCAGCTATGTGGCGAGAGTAAACTTTGACCCGGAAAATTGAGGGCGGATTTGAATGTTGATAGAAATACTCGTGAGATACTTTCATTAAGATTGATTGAAAAAGTCGACACTTGATTTACAAATAAGTTTGAGTAGGTATTGTAGGATGTTTTTAGGGTTCCAAACCAAAATGGTGAAAAGGAAACCCATATGGTGTGACTTGGTCCGTCTGTCTGTCCGTCACAGCTGGTTATTTCAGGAGCTACTAATGCTATCGACTTGAAACATTAGTTCCACTATTGGACAAGAGATGGCGCTGATCGATTGTCCGTACTGATGCAAAAATTATTGGATGCTATCTGGGAAACCACGGTGCGCGAGTCCAACTTACACTATTATAATAAATTTTAGAGAACGGTGTAGACGAGGACTGTTTTGAATGTATAAAATGATAAAACTGCAACTAATTATAACTTTTCTTTTCCCATTGTTTTCAGAATAAAATAAAACAAACTTGCTTTCATTAGAAAACTTAAGAACTGTTGTTATCGCAGCAATTACAAAAGGAGTGAAATATTTTTACATCTGAAGATAAAACGATTTAGGTACATTATGTTTACTTAAAAATCATCGTGTTCATTTTAATATCACTACAAATTCTAACTGCATTTATTGCCCCACGCATGGAAAAGTAAACTGTCCCAGTAGTTTATTAGTTTACAAGGCGAGTAAGTAAAAATGAAAAAGTGCAAAGTTGTAAGTTCACTCGGTGTCTTTTAGTTTGAAATCTGTCGGCGTCTAGTGATAAAAGACAGCACGGCACACAAATAGAGTAACTAGTTATCAGACACACGTTACTTTATCAAGCCAGTAGCCACCACAATAGGTATAATATGATTTCTTAGGGATTCAAACAAGTGTGCATAGTGTTGGTTATCTCGTAGCCATGGCCTACAACGGTAAGACTACCTAGTATAAGCAGAAGTCAATGTCTTCTTAGTCTCTTCTTAGCATATATTTGTAAACTGTCGAACGTGTGTTATGCGTATGCCTCGTCATGGGCTCTCCAATCCTGCCGGCTCGTTGTTTTCTTAATATCGTCAGAGAATCGGGCGGGGGTCAGCCCACGTTCCGGGATTCTTCTACTTGGTCTCCAATGAAGGACTCTTTGGCTCTATCTATTATCATCTTATTGGATGTAGCAACACTGGTCTCCTCGCACTATGGCCACTATGGCTGCCGCAGCTCGCACGCATGTTTATTTAATAATAAAGTATTATACAGTCCCAAGGTGTTATGATTAATAACAACACAACACATCTCTGTGACACTCATGCCCTGTCCATTGCCATTTGAGCTTCGCAACCTTTCTCTCAACATCGGTTAGGCACTTTGGTGCGTAGTCGAATGTTCTAAGTACATTTGTAATCTTGTCGAGCAGAGATATTCCAAGCATTGAACGTCTTATTGCTCGCTGGGCCACATTGAGGCAATGAATCGTGCCGGCAGTCAGAGTGTTCACGTTTCACGAGCATTTGTCGAGACGGGGAGAACACATTGATGTAGATCCCTGTTAGAAGTTTGTGTTTTGTTTTATATTTCTCTGTGTCTGTTGTCAAGGGTGTAAAGGCTTAACGTGTTACACTACAAATTGATTTGTATGTGTCTATAAAAATAATCGTAAATGCGTCGCGTGGGGATCTTTTCTTAAAATAAAAAGCAAAAAGTGCCCCACACTAAAGTGAAAGGGCAAAGTAACTCCACTCGCCTCTATAATTCACACGTGGCATTGTAGGTACCTGGGTAATTCACCTTTTGACAAAAATACTAGCTAGGGAAAGCTTTTTTTTCAGCGCTTTGTCAAATAATCTGGTAGGTTATTTGAGAATGCGTTAGGTATGAGCACTTAGTTACTATACTCAGTTTATTTTAAAATAACAAATTTAACTGTTAAATTAGCATTGCGCATAGTTAAATAAGCTTTTTTTGAGGACTGTAATTTTTGTTGACTGTACTTGCATTAGCATCAAACTTACATAATTATCTATACCAAATTTCAATCTGACGCTGATTAACTGTTGAAGAGTTCCATCCTGCGGAGATGATCCTGGAGCACCACCAGAATTTGTATTGTCACTGGATTTGTATAAGTATGCCAACTTTCATCGCAATCGGTTATTGAGGATAACTGCTTTCAAATTCGGTTGCAAGATTTGACCGGAACATAGGGTAAATCGCCTATTACCGGCCACCCCCCTGTAACTGGCCACTTTGCCAATATAATCTGTAAAAGAAAGAAATGCCGATATCATGTTGATTAAATTAAAACATACAGATCCAGAACTGTTACCGAGACCATTCCGAAAGTATTCACACTCAGTATCGCCATACAAATTGGAGGCCGATAGCCAGATGACACTTTTTAAAGTGGCTAGTTAGTGGCAATTAACCCCACATACATACGTTTATACATTGCAAGTTAATAAAAAAAGCTTGTAAAAAACTCACAAGTCGCGGGGCCTCTCGATGTAGAAACGCCCAAAATAAAGTTGCGGCACACATACGGCAGTGAGTTGCGGCAGAGAGCAAGCAACTCCGCGCTCCTCTATTATTCACGCGTGGCGTTACACTCTTATTTTATTTCCGCTGTTACGATGCATTAGGGCGAAATAAGAAATAATGCGTCGACGGCTCGAGCCGCATGATTTCAAGCCACAGAATCCCGATTGATGACTATATCAAAATAATGTAATTTTACACTACCATTTAATGAAGCTTTCGAAAATACGCGTTAAAAACCGGGGCCTCGCTTATTACTGCGATTTAAACGTTAAATTAAAAAGCGCGAGTAAGTATGTTGTAAGGTTGACTTGCATTGTGTTATGACGGCTATATGTAGCAATTAATATGGCTTGTTTTATTTATCTAACATTTTTTTACGAATTTATGCACGGACAGGTCAAACTTATAACACTCTTTTTTATCGTCGGGGGTTACTAAAAATATACAAGATCTAAAACCATTAAGACTACTAAAAAAAATTCATCATTGAAATAATTCAGCCCATGAATACGCCGGTGAAAATCCTAAACCCAAAAAAATCTCCTTGTGATTTTCGCGCAACGCCCGAATATACGAAGTGGCGCCCTGAATTTTAAACCGAGTCTATTAACGGTCAACCGAGCTTTGTGATTAACTTCGTTAATTATTCCATAGTTAGACCCACTGGCGTTTCAATTAAAGTTGGCCATCAAATGTTATTACACAATCTGTCGGTAAAAATGAGCGGGAAACAAAGGAAAGATTTCGTGGAGACTCGAGTTAGGGCGGTTTCGGGTCAACCGTTTTCGGAGGGTTGAGCACGACTTTTCGAAACCTGCGTCACGTAAAATCGAATAGTAAACGTTGTCGAGTTTGTATGACGTTTGAAAGAGCGCCCGCCCGTGAGCGTAATCGGAACTAAAATTTAGTATGAGGTTTCTCGATCTCGATACGATAACCGTAACGTTACGCAGCATTCGTAAAGTCGTACTCGACCCTCGGAACGTATTTAAGCTGTGCCCTAAGCACGACTTGTCGAATCCTGCGTCACGTAAAATCGAATAGTAAACTATAACGAATTTGTATGACGTTTGGAACGTGCGCGTATTTGGAACTAAAATTTTGTATGAGATTTCTCGATCTCGATACGATAACCGTAACGTAACGCAGGATTCGACAATTCGTGCTTAGGGCACTGGTTTTAACATTACTACGTTAGTAGTTAACGAGATTACACACACTTGTTTAACACGTGAGCGACGAGCATCGCTATTTCAACCGTTGGCGTGGACCGCTATAAATTTCAAATAGCGGGGACCCAACAGGCGTGTGCCCCGAGCACGAATATCCGAATCCTACGTAAAGTAATCGAGTAGCGCGTTATCGAGAAAATTTATATGACGTTTGGAATAGCCCTAGGTAAGCGTATTTGGTACAAAAAATTAATATATAGTTTCTCGATGGCGATATGCTAACGATTACACGTTACGTGTTGCAGGATTCGAATATTCGTACTCGGGCCTCTGATGGTCTAGAGGATCGAATATCGCCAGTTGGGATTGGGGCAAAATCTGTATGATGAATACGAATGTTTGCTCTCGAGTATTAGATGTTTAATATGTATTTTTAATAAAGTTGTTTAAAAAGTGGTACATTTAGTAGCTACGTTTCATGCGGAAAGTTGTATTTTTCGCACTAGTGTTTTTTACTTTTACAAGGCGCCGGCGGCACGAGGCCGTCTTCCTCCACCTGGTTGCCGGTGGTGGTGTGCCGGCCCACCGCCTCATTGTAATTTTTTCGCAAATGTATTAAAAAACGTCGTTTGGTACACGTGCGGAAGTGTCATTTTCACTCGTTCCGAGTCTCGACTCTCGCCTTGCGGCTCGGGCCTAGACAGAGACACCTCGGGACATACTTTCCGCACTTATATCAAAAAGTAGTATTATGTATGTTTATCCGTTATCTAGTACCCATAAAACAAGCTCTGATTAATTTGGGACTAGTATAATTGGTGTCAATTGTCCCACGATATTTATTTATTTATTTAAAAGGACTGGCATCATTACAGTTGGCGCGTCCTAAGGCTTGCGTTGACGAGATAAAAACTTGCTTTTTATACAGGATGAAAAATGTGTGAAACCGCCTTTATAAAGATAAGGCTTAGCAAAATACGATGGAGCCACTGTTGAAGTCGTTATATCATTCGAGGAATTCCGTAACGTCTAGAAGGGTTTGTTATTTTTTAGTAAGTAATTGGTAAGCAAAATAACACTGTTACGTATAGGGACGAGTTGCGAACAAAATAATTATACAGTTCGTAATCGTTTAGAAATTTTGTTTATTCTGTAAAATTTTAACATTTAAGAGGAGTTAAATTTGGGATGCTCTCGTAACTAGTACTTAGCTTCTCCTACAGTCATAATATGTAGAGTCTACGTTGACGTCCTTATCAATTTAGGTTTATCGTTTCGTTTTGTTGTAATAGTACATTATGATACAAGTGTGCTAAATTGGTCATTACAGTGGAGGCGGGTTTAATATAGCCGAGGAGTGTAATGACTAATGCTCATGCGTTTCATACGACGTTTTTCAACACACTTGCGAGGAAAAAAAAAGCAAAATTTAACTAAGTAACTAACCTATGTTAGTAGGTAGATATTGGTTATTCGGAGCTTCCTTTGAGAACTTTCCAATGTCTGAATGTCTTTGGTGATGGCACCTTGGATTTGTTGCTGTGATAAACGTCCGAGCATTTCTTTAAGATCACAGTTAAACGTAAATACGTTTTGATGTCGGTGCCAGTTTTAGTCCGTACAACGCTTTGCACAATCGAGTAACTATATCTAAGTATTATTCACCACAACGAACTATACTTGTACGTGTTAACCAGTTTAATTACCTAGTAGTAGCCTTACTCAAAGTGTCCTCCGTCCTCCGTGGAGCCCTGGGACTCCGCAAAGAGGTTGTGGGAACTCCGCGGTGTTACTTGGCCACAATACATTCTTTAGGACGACAAGTTCAGAAAATAAATACAATTAAGTAACTAATTATAATATCGCGTGATTACGATAGTTACTTCAATAAGCTGGCTATAAACACATTTTCAGAAAACGTTTAAAATACTTATATTACTTGATTGGTTATTTTTACTGTTCTTCCATTATGTAAAACTTTCAGTTTTAGTTTATCGGTTAACACGTATTTCTGTTTTGATTTAGATGGCACAATAATTCACTTTAAAACATCAATTGCATTTTGTCTTCACTTAGTATTTCTACATTCTACATTCAGATCTTTATCAATAATTAAAACTACAGTTTTCAAAGTTATAAACATAATGCATCTCTCTACTAGGTACTACAAACAAATACAAGAAAGAGTGTTATTTCAGGTTTTTAGACGACAGCACAGCAGTTTTTTTTTTCACGTTTTTTCGCGCTTGTTCGGCGCGATATGTTTTATAATGCGCGCGCAGGTTCAAATCAAGTCACAGACCAAACCGCCATACCACCTAATATTAAAAATATGTATGATAAACTACAAAATAATGTTTTAAATACGCAAATAAACGTAATACGTAATACGTAGATAAAAATACAAAATTGACTTAAATAATTTTGTGTCATCTCAATCTAAAATATTTTATTTACGCGCAATAATTTGATCATTACTTTTAGGTGGGAAAAGACTTTGCTGAGATTAAAAAAAATACGTAATGTAAAAAACACGAGTGCGGTAATTATAAAGTAAAAAACACGCGTGTGTTATAAGTTGTATTATGAACTTTAATACTATATAATAAGATCCAATTTACGAGGAAGTGTGTTGAAAAATATTATTTTTAAGTACGTTTTATAAATAGCAACGAATGTCTATTGTCTTATTTAACTTAGCTCTCTATAACACAATATGAATGTAATAGCTTATGTGTTTGGGCTGTGAGTATATACACTGGATATATAGGTACATCTGAAGTACCTAATCATTGGAAGAAAATAAGATTTATGCACCAATTAATACCTAAAGATAATTTGCTATAGTGAAACGAACTTACGCACTTACGCACATAAGTCGAGTTTAACCAGACATGTTTCAGACTAATTCGTAGTCCTTCCCCTGTTAAAATATTATTATACCTAATTAATAAATATGATTTCGTAACGTAGTTAGCGTCCCTATACGTATATTTTAATAACCATAAACCTGCCAACCATAAAATTGTACCACCCCCACCGTATTTCCGCAGGTAATGAAATCGTAAAAACAAAACAAAAACGTGTTAGTTAGAAGCAAAACAAATTTATTTTGTCTGCTGGAAGCTTTAACGAAAAACAGTAGCTTATAGAAAAACCAAGTAATCAAGTCCGTCGTATTAGACGAAAATTGCTTTTGTGCCGATGGCGGAAGAATCGGGAAGCGCATTTTGATGTTGTGGTCTTCCATAATTGCTAACTAACCACTGGGCTGCGTAATTGGCGGTATCGTAAAAGCAGGGGATTGTAGTCCTGCCCTAAAGGTGTTTGTAGTGGTACCCTAAAGGTGCGGTATATTTGTATTCATAAGCTCACTCAAATTGCCGTAAAAAGGGTAAGGGCTGGGGTATCCTTTGAGCTATCTTTGTGTGAAAACGTTAAGTACCACTTTTGATATTTTTATTAATTTAAGGTACATCTTATTACAAAATAATGATAACATATATTTAAAGAAACATAAATAAGAATTTAACAATAGATATTCGAATCCTGCGTAACGTGACGTTACCGTATCGAAATTGAGAAACTTCATACTAAATTTTAGTTACAAATACGCTCACGGGCGGGCCTCAGCAGGCTGGCAGCGTTACCGCGTTGTATCGCGAGGCTAATTCTTCGTCCAAAATACATGCCAGCCCGCTGGTCAAATAAGACTTGAATTTAACTTTACTTTCTAGTCTAACGATTTACTGATCAGCTTATTTTTTAACATGCACAGTTATGGTCTTATGAATGTCATGATCACCTGAACTTCTTTGAATGATTAATGTTCCATCTCCATCATCTGCAGCCTGTACAGGCCTCCTGGGTATTAATATGTTTAAACCAAGTTTGATACGGTTAAACCAAAATTACATAGCGATTCGTGCTACAACATTATTGTATTGCTACAAGATGCCATTGGCCATTCAATGCTACGGCGTAGCAAAGAGGGTCTACGCGACGAAGCTTAATTGAGAAACGTACAATACAATACAATACAAATGTAAAGGGAACTGTGCCCTAAGCACGACTTGTCGAATCCTGCGTCACGTAAACTCGAATAGTAAACTATAACGAGTTTGTACGACGTTTGAAACAGCGCCCGCCCGTGAGCATATTTGGAACTAAAATTTAGTATGAGTTTTCTTGATCTCGATACGATAACCGTAACGTAACGCAGGATTCGACAAGTCGTGCTTAGGGCACTGAAGTCACAAAAACTTTACTTCTGCACGTGTTCTTCAATGTTTCGAAATATAGGGGGAATTTTATCTTTATTTGTTCGTTTAGTTTGTTCATTGATAATATTTTACAAGATTACTCATGTCGGTTATTACCCTATCCGAATACAGACTGTATTTCAAGCATCTTCAATAGGCTTTAAAAATTAACTACTTAATTGAGAGTTGAAGTTCTCATAACGCATAACGCTCTTTGAACAACATCAAGTACTTAAATCTCCTTTTCGTCGTAGCTGCAATTCTATTAAAATGTGTCAAAATATAACATACTTTTAGTTTAGTTTAATGTACATAATATTAAGGATATAAAATAATTTTGTATCATTGGATTGGTTTTTCTTTGTTTTTATTTGAGATATTGTTTTAACGTTTGTATTTGTCATTGTCAGTGGAGTCGTTGGTTTGGTGTGTTTTTGCTCGCGTATTTTAACTAGCATAAAGTGTTCTAGGTATTTCCATTTAAAACATAGTTTTATATTTCATATAGTCCGCATTTATGTACCCTTCACTTGCATTTGTTTGATGTCTATCATATTTTGAGCAGCATATTCCACTTTACCCTTGTTTTCTTACGATTCTTTCTACTTGTTCCATTTCAAGGTAAAGTCAAGGCAACGAGCTTCGAAAATATTGTTAGTTCAATAAGTCAACAGTCTGTTTGTTATCACAACTACTAATTGAAGTTTGTTACCAATTTATACCACTTCGAAACAGAACTACCTTGTCTGTGTATTAAACTATAAAAGACACTGACGTAAATTTCATGTTTTATATGCATTTAAGCTTTCAGAATTGTCACTCATACCTAATAACACTTCGGGACTTAATCGCGATATAAAACGACGCTGGCTGTAGTTTTAACCTGTATCAACACACTCAGAGCACTAAATAGCCGTTAATTTAAAAAAGTTCAAATAATGTGTACGATATCAGAGATACATGATTAGAAATACAGAACCTAGAAGTCCTACAACTACGTTTAGTAAGGTTACCTAATACCTAGTAACTAAGTAAAGTTCTTCAAACATTTAAATAGCAAGACCTAGACACCAGGACGACCTAGCTCCAAGGCCAGTATCGCGATCAAAAACACATTTATATGAGTGTTTGTGTTTTGTTACAAACTTTATAATGATGAGATAAATACTTGAGGGAAGTTCAAAAGTTCCGCGATAAAACCGAAAAACCGCACGCAACACCTCAAAGTTCGTTCAAACAAGTTGGCCGGAATCCGACCCTTATTGTGGAACTAAACCGAAGGGGCTATTGCTTTCATTTGACACTTTGATATATAGTGCGATATAGGTCACTTTCGGTTGATTACCTTTTTAATGATTTTTTTTCAGACCCATACCACTGAGTGTTTCGGGCTATATCGGACCAAATTTAATTAACAAGTAGAGCCTGTCCTGTTGTAAGTTTTACAGAGTTGTCTTTAAAGTTAAGTAGAAGGATGATTTAAATAACCAGAAAAATAATATCGTTCCTATGCTAGGATCACATACGAAATAACACCCATAATAGTTTATCTATGATGGTTGATGACTATGGTGCTAGAATTAAGTGTGAATTAAGCTTTTACTAATATCCGACACAATGTAAAATTGTTATGGAAATAAATAAACTGAAACTGTCAAACTGTTCTCATCTTGTAGCCATTTTGTTTATAAAACTGCACCATTTTCCCGGTCTTTTCTTTCACTTGACTACAACGAAGTCGTAGGCGCAAAGAAAGGCAATGCCTGTGAGCGCAGGAAACAACGGAACTCTTTCTTTTGTTACAAACTGTGAACGACGTTTCAAAGAGTTTTGAGTTGTAAATTAAATTCAGTTTTGCAAAATTACTAAATAATACGGTATTTTTTACAGATCTCCAATAAATAAAGAAAGAGGAACTTCTGTTTGTCTGATCTCGACACGCAAGGTCAATAGAGTTCGTTACGGTGGCGATCGAGTTTCAATTTAACTAATGAGTCCTCGGTTTTGATCGGTTGTCTTCGAGTTAAAATTTATGCCCCGGTATTGTGAAACTTGGTTATAATTAATTAAAGTAATTGTGGTAGCCGCTGTGTGCGTAGGGAAGCGCTCACCTGTCCCAACACAAACATTATAATTAGTTTTAGTTGCTGTGTTTTTATTAGTTTAGTTCGGTTGATGGATGGAGTTGGTTGATTGCTTTAAGAACTCTTTTTGTTAACATTGTAAACAGTCGAATAAACACAGGCAATATTTAACCTTCCGCCAGCAACTCGCGGTTTCCGGCGCTTGTAAACGGGAAATTTAATATTTCCCGCCTTTCAATTTGAAGCGCTATTTCCTGAAGTTTATGCTGTTACATGTTTACGGGAAACTATTTTGATGAATTCTCAGAATTGTTTATTAAACTGCATGCATTTGATCTATGAAATTTAATTCTCGGCAAATTAAACGAGCTTTATAATACACGAGTAGGGACAGTGGTAATTTTAAAACCATGACATTTCGACTTTATTCAAGCTATATTGAAAATCTGTTTGAGGACAAAACAAAGGCAAATTTTCATTAAAACAATCCAATCTGGCAGACACACAAATATTATTCAGGACGCGATTCCATCAAATGTATCCTCAATTGAATAAAAATACCATGGAGGGTTAAAAAAAGGCACAAACAAATAAATGTTGTGGGTCAAATGCTAACCCTCCCGCTGCCGGCGGAGTGGAACCTTGCCCAAATAACACCGCCCGTGCCGTGCCTTCACTCATTTTCCTTTTACGGTACAAACGCGAAATAGGGAACCAAATTTGCGGAAGTGTACCGCGTTTTGGTCCCCAATCAGCCCGATGAAAATTGAGGCTGTTTTGGGGTTAAGAATGGATTGGAAACGAAATATGTTAAAATATTTGTTGTCCGACAACAGTTCGGCAAAAAAATTATGAAATGGCCAAGAAGACGACATACCTACTTATTAATTGATTTCTGTAAGCTTTTTATTTAACGAATAATACCAATAAAATAACCGTTTATCTATAGTCAAACATTATTTCAGGAATCAAATTTACGCTGTTACTTAAATAAATAATTTTTCCGGCCTCTAAATATAAACAAAACATCCGTCATCGATGGTAAATACAATTTTTCCCATAGGTAAACGAAACTCCAATCATCCAAACACGATTAATGTAGCGATGGCGTGCCGAAGATTTCCCTGCTGTCATTTTAACTGTACATCATGTTACATGACGACAGACACCTTTAATGCGTACCGTTGGCATCCGATTTTTTTTTGGCTAGCCTGAGTATTTAAGTAGGTATCCTTCTGCTGGGTAAGTATCTGCTTTCTTCCACTTATTTCTGAACATGGCGCGTTTCCGCCAATCCTGAAAAGCTCAACTTGGTCTCCTGCCATCTCTAAAACGACATTTATCAAGTGGACATATTTTTACTTTGTCATTATTCCTGTAAATCCACAGTCGCATAAATGGTCATTTTCATTAACTGTCAAGTGTTACTTAAGTTATGTTTAAATCACGTCTTAATGGCTATTTTTGTGACGAAATGTATGTGTCTGATATTGACCGTCAGTTTTGTGACGACTGCTAACCATAAACCAACTAAAAACTAAAAAACTAAAAAACAAAAAACTAATGATTCACTGAAAACGCCTAAATAGCTACTATTTTATGGCCCGTGAATCGATTTAAGATTTTAAGTTCCCTAACTTGGTCTCAAAGTCATGTTTACATGTCATTGAGCATTCTGTCTGACCGTGCTAAGCTCTTTAATCTATGGTTAAGTAGGAGGAGTCGTTTGACCCTGTTGTGACAAGGGTGAAAAGTTTGTTGCATAATCTGACTCGCGGAGTTAAGAACGAGCGGCAATGAACCGTGTGAACTTTGTCAAATGACACACGGGCAAGTTTTAATGAGCGAGCGGATTCATTATTTAAATTATACGCACCTATCTATTTAAATCATGCATCATTAAAATTGTATTAACCTATACTCGTCTCGTCTCGAACATTGACGCTATCAGTGTGTTAATTTCTGGTTCTTCAAATATTTGCCCTAAATGCGAAGTCGGTTAACAAGGTTATCCATTTCTTCAGTTATGATGTGAAAGCAGGATACATAAACACGTGTTTTATTTACATATAACATTGGTAATAAAGTTAAAGGAAAAGCATTGTTTTTAATTTTTCTTGACTGTTGCACAAATGTCTCCTACAAAGCTCCACAAGTGGGTGTGTTATGGGAAACGTAAGAAAATACGAATAGTTTCATCAAAGCTCCGATTTGTTTCGCATTTCTAAAACTAAGTTTATATTCGATTTCTACAGAGATATTTTTCTAGATTTCGATACGTAACATACACGAGGTGGTACGTGGGCAGAATCCCACTCGCCAGGCGGCGATGAAATTGACAATTTAGTGTTTATACGAGTATCTCTATCTGTACAATTTGTGCAGTAAGACTTTCGGGCGATTTTCGGGGGATTCGACTCAAAAATAACATACAATGAAACTGCCCTAAATGTTGTAATCTCTGGTAACATACTTTTTGATGTATAATTGGTCAGTGTTATATATATGTGTACGTATACAATACAATACTCGTTATGATTTCGTGACTACACAAACATGCTTCTTGCATGATAGAGTTCCATTTTAATTTATTTTGTAGGATAGGTTGTTTTTCATTACACCTTCTGCTATCATTAAAAATGAATAGAGACACAGTTCTCTTTACAAAAACTCGTTCGGCACAGATTGAAATGACTTTTATTTTTATCCAGATTGAAAACTACGGATTACTAAACAGAACACAGTAGGTATATTATGAAAGGTTTTACAGAAATAAATATTGTTCGTACAAATAAACTTCAAAGGCTCCAAAACAAATGACGTACCTAATCAAATCACGTCAACAATACGTTGGAGATTGAACAGTGTTCAAAATAATAGACGACATTGCCGCCTCAGACTTTTTGTTTTCTATTGGCCAATTGAATAAACCGACATTTTGACACGAATCCGTTTCCGTTCCTTGATGAAATTTATTACTGAAATTGGATGAACGTTGTTGAAGTAGAAAGAAGAAATTGTTACGTTTTTTCACGTCAGTAAGGTTACTGTTTGACACTTTAATTCCAATAATTGACACTCTGTTATTTCTATCACTTTTATTGCTATGGATTAAAAATTAAGGGCGCTGAGGCAACTAAAAAAAACTTTTATCATATACTCGTATCATGTTTGATTTTTTTATTTATTGACGTCATAAATTCTGGTGCA
This sequence comes from Clepsis dumicolana, assembly GCA_963691665.1. Taxonomy (NCBI): domain Eukaryota; kingdom Metazoa; phylum Arthropoda; class Insecta; order Lepidoptera; family Tortricidae; genus Clepsis; species Clepsis dumicolana. Next base: position 4,101,214 of record OY829508.1, on the reverse strand, counting down.
AAGAAAAATATCCTACTCTGTAGAGGTAAGTTCAAGCTACCATCTATTTTTGTGACAGATTTTATGTAACACAAACTCAGTGGACCGGCGTATATTCGTTCGTAGGCAACAGGTAAAATTCAGAGTGTATTTCCATTTCAAGGTAATACTTTTTTATTTTGAACTTGCGAGTTGTTGTTTGCGTATGTCGTCTGTTCTTGACGTCGTAGGCAAGCTATTAGGAGTTTTTGATTATAAAACAGTGAAAGTTGTGTTTAACCCTTTTGGCAAGGTGTAGGCACGGGGTCACCGACACATATAGTTACTCGTATTGCAAACTAACATAATTGTAAGTGTTTAAAGTTCAAGTTGGCACTTGTCATTGGACATGTAGAGACGACCTATTTGTTTACTTCAATGGCGTTCAAAGTGTTAATCATATTTGAGGCAAAAACAGAGTTTATTTATACACCATTCATTCATTTCGACTCGACGTGAATACATGAATACACGAAAGATATAAATGATCTTTGGGGTTGATTAAGTCTAAGTGACCACCCCTGTAACGTTTTTACTTGAAAAAAAAAATAGTTATTTGTTATACAAGGGTGCAAAGTTGTATTTTACCCGCGAGTGTGGAATTGAAACACAAGCAAGCGAAAGGATTCTATAGTTGAACCACGAGCGAAGCGAGTGGTTCTAAAATAGAATCCTGAGCGTAGCGAGTGTTTCAACACACGAGAAGTAAAATACATTTGCACCTGTGTGTAACACAAAACTTTTCACCTCACTGTAGCGATGAAAGCGCGACATCCAAAAAAAAACAGCTCATAAAAATAAATCTTCATCACTGGAACCACAATTTTTTTACGACATTATAACATAAAACTCTGGAAGTATTGTATTTTTACGTGAGTCGGAGTCGGTGAGAAAAATTTTGCTGACAATGTTGACATTTCTGACGATGTGTTTAGAAATTGCATCGACTCAATTTGTGCGTTCAGAATTATATTCAACATCATTATAAAAAAAAAAACAAACGTTTCTTATACAATTTTATTAAATAAAGCTGAATTTGGTATTTTTTTATTAAATTCTCAAACCATTTATCATTTATTTAATGATAATTAATATCGAACGAACCATTATTATGAGCGTTTTACGTTTTGTTATCTGTCAAAAGCTACTTAAACACGCTCCACTCCAAGGTCAAATTACTTTCCCCACTAGTGGATAAAACGCGATTTTACCCGCTTGTATTAAAGGATAAAAGACGGCTTTCCGAGGCAAAGAGGGGAAAAAAACATTCTTCCATACGTTATTTGCCTCTGCTGGTAGACAACGGCCAACATTGTAACACCAGTCAACTAAAAATTATCATACACATGAGACTTGCTGTGAAAACACACTAGGTACCTACTTATACAGGGTAATGAACCGTCAAGACTTCAGCCAGGGGTGGAATAAGTCTAAATGAGCCCTCCCGGTAAAGTTTTACTTTGAAAAAAAAAAGCAAAAGTACATTTTTCCGTACATTAATTGCCTCTGCTGGTTGAATGGTATTAGGTATGGGGTATGGTATGGGAGAATGATTTTTATATTTCTATTTATCAAAAAAAACTTCACAGGGTGCTCACTTAGATTAACTCAACCCCTGGCTGAAGTCTTGACGGTTCATTAAAAACGAACCCTGTATAAAGATAGGTCAGGATAAAAATATTTCGTCAAAAAATACTTATTATTCCTCTTTTTCCAAGCCGTTTCCCGACCATATTCTTTGAGATCACATCGAACATTACCTATTCTATTACCAGTGCGCACTAGCTTTGTTCCCGTAATTCATTTATGCCTTTGCAAATTGAATCTGCGCATCCGCTGACGCGTGAACAACGAACTATTGACAGTAATTGACGTGACAATGCGGCTTTCGCGAGTGGATGGCTACTCTATACTCATAGGTAAACAGAGGCGAAGCTCACTTCGTACTGTACTGCACTGATTGAAGTTTCATTTTGTTTGTAAAGCCAGCCGTGATTTTTTTTTCCATTTATATATAAATGTATAAATAAGCACTAATCGATTCCCGAAAGCGGCTCATCAGAATCACCTAATTATATAAATACTTAGTTACAAAAGTACCTGAAACGCCAAACTGTTTTTTAAGTTCGTTGAAAAACGAAAAGGGCAAAGTTTTTTTAATCTTTTGTCTATAAGTTTTATAAACAGTGTTTTGTGTGGGGAATGATTTTATTTTCTCAGTAGGTAATCACCCAGTAGGTACCTATCTTAATACGTAACCAGGCAAGAAATCTCGTACTTTTTCCATCGCAAAGCAGACAAAGAATCTCTTGGGCTTCTCAATTTTGATGGCCACTCGGTCATCCCAATGTACCATTAGTACTATTACCATTAAATATCATGGGACAAATTGACACCAGTAGACCTAGTCCCAAACTAGGCAAAGCCTGTACTATGGGTACTAGACAACGGATATACATACTTATATAGATATTACACACTTATATTATACATATTAAACATCCAAGACCCGAGAACAAACATTCGTATTCATCATACAAACATCTGCCCCGACCGGGATTCGAACCCGGGACCTCAAGCTTCATAGTCAGGGTCTCTAACCACTAGGCTATTCGGTCGTCAAATTCGGTCGCCATTAGGCGGCTTGTGCTGTGGGCTCATTCTGTAATGCAGGCTCGTTCGCAGTCTCGAAAGCTAGTCACTTTTCAATACTAAATGTCAGCTAATTTAACACTGACACTGAAACACTTCGATCACTGAAACAGCAGTGGATACCCTTAGATAACAACACTCCGATATTGTTCATATATGTACACATACTTACATACATACAGTCACGCCTGTTTCCCGGAGGGGTAGGCAGAGACCACGGACTTCCACTTGCTACGATCCTGACATACAACCTTTGCTTCCCTTAACCTCATAACATTCTTTATACATGCTCTCCGGTTCTGGGTACTCCTGACCTGTCCTTTTTCCAAAATATCACCGATTTGATCGGAGTACGTTCGCCGAGGTCTTCCTTTTCCCACTTTTCCATCCACTCTCCCTTCATACACCCTTTTTGTAAATCTGCTTTCACTCATTCTCTCTTCATGCCCAAACCATCTTAACATACCCTTTTCAATTTTCGTCACTACATCTTCATTCACACCGCACTTCTCTCTTATGGCATTATTCGTCACTCTATCTCTCAAAGTCACACCACACATACTTCTCAACGCTCTCATTTCCACCGCATTCACTCTACTTTGGTGTTTCTTTGGCCACACCCAACTTTCACTACCATACATAAGTGTCGGTACTAACACTCCTCTATGTAGTGCCAGTCGTGCTTTTCGTGACACTTTGCGGCTACTCATAAAGGCGTGGAGTGCCCCATTCACTCGATTTCCAGCATTTACTCTCCTTTCAATATCTTCCTCATGCTTACCGTCCCTAGTAAACAAAGTCCCCAGATACACAAAATCTTTCACTTGTTCCAACCTAACCTATATGTACACATGCGGGATAATATGACTACAAAGGTATACATGTGTTATATACATGTGTTGCACAGTAAGTAGAACACATGTGAAAGTGCCTGACTTCATAGGACAGGCTTCATGTGTTTAAGTAGAGACTAAGCTACACAGGCATGAGCGAAATGTAGGAGCTTTAGAAATAATATGTTCTAATTTTATTGCTTTGAACCAAAAGAAATTATGAGATATTCAAATATACATTCATTTAAAATAAAGGTTTTGAAGTGAACTCTACAAAGTATTTTTTTACTGATATTATTTGCTTAACTCTTGGCCTTTGATCAAAGCTGAATGCGTCAGTAATATTAGAATAATTTTGTTCACAGACATATTATCTATTTTTTTACGAAAAATATAAACTAGTGAAGGCGGGATTAAATTCCAAGGTAAATAACATGCTATAAGGTGCATTTTAACTCAACAGAACAGGTTTATAAATTTCACCTCAACATTTTGATTTATGATTTTACGTCTAATTCTTACATCAGCTCTATCATCAACAGGGAGCGAAACTTTGATGCCGGTGACAGCCGTATGACGTCAAGGACACAGAGTGAAGGATACAGAGTGTTTTTGTCTAGATTATGGATAATCACTAGCAACTTATTGGCCTCTTTAGTTTACGGATATTTTATTGACACTTGAGACAGCGACAATGTTTATATCTGGCGGGAGATTCGAAATTTATATTGTGCGGAATGTACGCGTGAAATGTATGTACGTGAATAAAGAAGAATGTGATGTTTGAAGAAATTTAATTTGTTGTTTTTCGTTTTCTTGTGGATATATTTTTTGTTACAAATACAATACTTACCCAGAAAAGGTTGTATTTCGTCGGGGATAGTGCAATACCGCGTAACCAACAAAAGTCATTGAGTTGCAAATTCAATGACATATTTTGAACGTTCGCCTTGTTTTTCAATACGTTAAAGTTTTGTTATTTGCAATCTTAATGAAAATGTGGGTTACGCGGTATTGCAGTTGTATCATATATGTCACTATTTTAATATGTTGTGTATATTTTATAAAAACACCCTATAATATGTCAATTTGCGTCATGATGACGTCACCGGCATCAAAGTTTCGCTCCCTGATCATCAATTTAGAAAATACGTCCACTTCATCGTCATTCGTCAGTAATAGTCACGATTACTTAAAGCCTCATTTAAATTTTTTATCATATCAGGTTAAAGCGCAGAGGGCGAATAATTTTCAAAATTACTTAATAATTATAACCCTGGCTGACATAATGGATCACTCAGGCCGTACGGAGCTAGTGTGGGCACAGCACATCCGGGGGTTTGCGCAGACATGTTAATTTTCCAAAAGGCCTGCACTCTCCGGGGACTAGGCTTTGTGATGCTCAGCGAACAAACAATTCGACAGCTCAAAGCTGAAAGAGATCTCTTCAAAGGAAAAATTGGTTTAGTTTCGCGAACTTAGGCTTGATGAAGGGCGTGGGGGTGTATAAATAACATTACATTTTTCAATTTTCGGATCGGATGAAGACGCTTACGAAAGACGCGAAACAAAACATATTTAACGATCTTTTGAATTCCATATATTTTTGCCATTTAAACTGTAATGTAATTTTCAATCAGAAATACATATAAGAAATGTATTCCTCTCTATTTTAAATAATACGTTTTTAAAATAATGTTTATCTGCAGAAAAAGGGTTACCAAACATGACTTTGCAACTACTAGTGATTATTGATCCCAACAAAAATGAGCACTATGAAGCCAAATATTTTGCAATCCGAACAATGGTCTTAGAACATCCTCAACATTTTTGAAAGACCGATTCAACGACATTTACGTCCCGCACCACATATTTTATTCTATCGCTTTGTCGGCGTGATTAATATGTTTATGCCAAATCACAGCTTTCTGGTACCAATAGTCCCTGAGCTATGCTTCGAATAAACAGACAGAAACACATACGGACATAGTGAAACTATATAAGGGTTCCTTGTTGACTACAGAACCTTATTGGAAAAGATGGGCTCTCTCAATCACTAAAGTGATTGTGTAGTAACGGGCAGTAAGACAAGCCTTGCAAAAATATATAAACACAATCTAGGTGATAGCCTGTCTCACTGACTCCCTATGTAATTTACTGCAATAGCCCGGTACATAATGCCCAGGATATTTACTTGGAAAAAGGCTCGTTTATCGTTCCGCGACAGTAACTCGATATTTTTACCTAGTACTTTATATACACGTGAATTTTCCAGCACGACACGAACAATTTTATCGTATGAATTTCACTGTGTATTTTTTGGCGCGAACAAAATAAAAACAAAGATAAAATGTTTTCTGCGTGCACTCAATGCCGATAAAAGTTGGGCATCACGTCATTTCGGCCCGGTAGAGCAACGACGTGACTCATGACATGAAACGTAAAACAGTCTATTTGATTTGAAATGTTCTTATAAGTGAAAGTTTCACCTATAGTGAAAATAGTTTATCCACAGGTCAGGCAAAATAAAATCTTATTTCGGTCAAAAGCAAAGGACATTATAATAGTTTTTTCTCTATTTAACTATAAACAAGACTTTTTTTAAAGCTTCGCACTCTTGGTTCATTTAGTCAAACGGGGAAACGGAATTAGGAATGGAAAATGGGAAAAGGTCGGAGTTTAGAAAAAATAAGATTGGAAAGGATAAAAGAAAGAAATAAACATGTATACATTGCTTACAATTTAATATTGATAACAGATAGAAATTAATACAGAGCTTTAAATAAAAGAGATAAATTTATTATTTATGACAAGAAGGGGAGCAACAGATATAGGAAACGGAACGTCAGAGAAGTTATCTGTTTAAAATTGTTTCAGTTCGGCATCAAAGGATATTAATATTTAAATTATAGCCGGGCCAGGGCTTCGGGTCTAATTTGCGTGCCGGTCGAACTATCTGTAAATGTAAACTAATTGTTATTCGTATTTTCAAAGTTCAAACCTAACAAGTTTCCGATGTCGGACCGTAACCGTACCTGCACGCTAATAATTAGGGTGAGCTGAACTGTTGTTAGTACTCGTACTCGGCAGTTACTGACATTTTAATTTGTTTATTTTTTTATTTTTAATTGTTCAGCGCGCTCGTACTGCCACGTGTAATTAACTACGGCTAAAAGTTTATTCGGCCGTGTTGAAAATCAGCACTGTGGCTCGCCGCAACATTATGCCTTGTTTTTGTTTACGTGACCACGTTTTAATTATCGTGTTCAATTTTAATACTTAATCGTTAATATTGCAGCAGCTTTGCATTTTTCTGGTAGGAAGAGGGCTCTATGGGTAACTTGTCTCTGCGAAGTCGTATACAACGAATTAACGACACCTCGATTAGCCTAATGATTAGTAGAGCACATAGTATAGTAGCAGGATATCACTTTCGTCATTACGGTAATGCTTGTCATAAGGAGCCGCCCTGTGTCAACAACTCAATTGCGTAAGTAGAGATGGTAACGCTATCGAGTTTTTTTTCTAATTTTTATTGAGGTTACCTAATTATTTTTCGGTCCTTAAGTTTTGGCGGAAACCTAACTTTGAGTATTAGCAGCTTTTAGCTCTGATCTGAACTAATTACATGTGTGCAAAAAAATATGCGATCAGAGATTTTAATGTTGTCAATTTTTTTTACGAATGTCTTTTTCACTCATTTCTTGTTTAATTTTACGGCGTTTGTTTAGGTTATATAGGTACATGGCCAAACACCGTAGTTAGATACATGCCCAAACCGGAGTTTAATACCTAATTCAAATCTAGTCTGACGCTTTATGTAAAACTTTTAAGGTTCTTTTTCATCCTGGTTTGGGGTGTGAGCTGAATTTACGAAGTAGCTGAAAAATTTGTTTCGAATCAATTTTTTTTTCAATTAAATAAAGAAGGCTTTACTAGTTAACGTTTGAATTGACATACTTTGGGATAAACCTTTCATCTAGGTCAATGGTCGAACAAATTCAACTTGAACTCTTTAATTCACCACCTGGTTTTATTTGAAACTGTGTGATTTTAAGACACTACCTCTATCAATCAGCATGTGTAAAGGCTATAGAAATATATGCAGCCTAGTATACCTAGAAGCACGAGGCAATATTTAAGATTACTTTGACTGCAACTTGTACAAGTGCACATTCGTCGACATTATGTATGTGTGAAAGCACTAAATCTAACCAGATGGCCCATAACTTACCATAACAATCACAATATGAACGGCGTGGCATTCAAAATGGCCATTTCATTGCATAGCAATTCAATTGTTTGCGCAGAACCAACGGAGAAACGCAAATTTACTTAGCGGGGCACTGTGATTAGTTAATCTTTATTACATTGCTTATTCTTACATACCGTTGTCTCAACAATCACATAATTAAGTAACGAAAGTTACGGCTCTACTGATGCTTAGCCGCGTCCAGTTACAAATTGTAAATGTCAGGCCCATGTGTGTCAAGTTATAGCAAAAGCGATAACAATAAGGTATACACAATACGGTTTGTGCGTGTTACGGCGGAGAACATTACCGCCTGGCCCCACACATTTAACGTGCGTATTTTAGGGTCCCGTAAAAATACATAGACGATACAATTTCCTCCACCCGGTCGCTTAAGAGGCAATTTTATCAACCCTCAAGTTTATGAGTTGACTTAGTCGATGTTAAGCGAATAAAAAGGTTCTAAAGCAGCGCGCGGGTGATAAGAATGGAGGCGAATTAATATTAAGACAGGCCATGGTTTATGGAATGACATTTTATATGGGCTTGGTTATTACAGAATGTTTTGTCGTTAAAGCAGCGTCTACTCTAGTTACCATTAATGTAATATTCTAAGTGCCTAGGACTAGAAGGACTAGTTAGTCTTATCTTATCAGCACTACTAGACTTAGTCTGCACCATGTCTGATATTGCCTGACCTCATTACTACTGAACCTAATAGGTAGCCTCCCTCTCTTTTCTCTGTATCTTTCTGTAATAAGCTAAGCATAGCATCAAATGATTTGAATGTCGCTTTATGACGAAATAACAAAAGTTTTATTGCAAACGTGCACACAATTCCCATATTTTTCTTCTTTATTTTCCAATCTATTGTTGTTTCTGAAAACTGTATTTCTACTCGTATTAATTATCAATTAGTTATAGCCTTGAGTGCGGCTCCGGACCGTGTATTGTTACTCAATTTGTGCTAACAAGACAAGATTGTTATTTTGTTCCGTTTTAATCCGAGTTTATTGGATTTTAATACCATTCGAATTAATATCGCTACGCATGTTTATTGTTCTCGTCCGTGGTAAACCGATACCGACTCAATTAATCGGGCTCTTCGATTCATTCGGAATCGGTTCGACTGCCGGTATTTATTTGGATCTTGTTTGGAGAGCGCCTACGGCGGCTTCGCGGCAATATATTGCCTCCGGAATTCTCGCACGTCGGCTAAACGCCGCTGGCTCCGTGGGGGGACGAATTTACATGCATCTCAGGGCCCGCGGCCCTCTAATAGTTAACGAGAGGGCAGGTGTCTCACTCGTATCTAGTATTAGTTTAGCACGTATGTCGCCGTCTTACGTATCTCATGTTGATCGAAGCGAGTGCAAGCTTTAAAGTAGAAGACGTATAAAATTTGATCTAAAAATGTGAGGACGAAATAGTTGTCGGTTCAAAGAGATGAAATGCTCGTAAAATGTTTCCAATCTTGCTGCGTCTAAGCTACATAATACATCAGAGTAAACGAACTCTTCAATATTATATGTCAACACGCCACAAAGGGCATGAGAGCGTTCAAATATTGCACATCCACTTCTATATGATTGCGAGTGAAACATGCGCAATGTAGGTTCCAGGACCGAAGTACTTACCTACCTACTCCCGGTTTACGAGAACAATTTTTCCACACATTCGGCGTGTCGCATTTTACTACTCCGCGAAACTTATCCGACTGAATGACATATGTAAAGTTATGTAGCGGACGCGGAATCAGCTTTTCCACTCCAATCTTGTTAGGCGGAGCCAGGCGCGAGGCACCATTCTCTCGCAAATCGCGGGAAAAACGCCTACGTTACGACCTGGCCGCCATTAAATTCCTCGTTTGACGACATACTGAGAGAATTAGCTTTTGTAAGACACGCAAGTGTTTTTGTTGAGGCGCGGGACAAATTCATAAGAATTTAATAGAGACACGTAAAAATATCGCCCGGAAGATAAAAATAGATACAAAATATAAACAGTTTGGGGTGTAATAAAATTTAGAACGGCAGCACTAAAATAGGATTAATAGAAGCTTAAAATACTCAATTACTGGAACGTTTTTCGCTCACTACGTTTAGTTCAATTGAGCGGCATATTAGCGCAAATACGTATTTGCTACGAGTATACTATCGATATGGAATATACAGCCTATATCGTGTAGATTAGACCAATTTAGCAGTCATCAGCAATCAGCTAGTCCAACTAGCGAGCATGCAATAAATAACGATTATACTAAGTGGTTAGTTGGTGGTGGTGGCAATATCGGTGATATTCTCCATAAAGGTCAGGTGCGTAGTACTCGGAACCGCCGAGCGTGTATGAAGAGATGCATGAATGTGGAGGAGGCTAAAGAGGTGTGTAAGGATCCTAGCAAGTGGCAAGCCATAGTTTCTGCCTACCCCCGTGGGAAAGAGGCATGATTATATGTATGTGTATGTATGTATACTAAGTGGTGCTTGTGATGCATTTTTTATATTGACTATCGACGTGCAATATGTACATAATAATGACTCCATGTGAAGTTTTAGCACACTCGTACAAGTTAATAATTATTAAATTAAGTTAGTTTCATTAAGATTACCTATCAGGTTATGGAGGTATCTAGGGATAGTTGCATTCATTAATTTAGTACCTGCTACTATGTACTTTCCATGGGACTTTTAGTTAGATTTCAATGGAGTAACTTTATGTACTTTTAAACTAATAGTCCTACCTAGTTGTGTACGAACTTAAATGTAAGCACGTTAACGTATTCTGAGTTCGATCTCCGGGTTAGTCTCTTGTTTTAGGGAGAATTTAAAGTTTAATAATACTACAATAATCAATACAACAAAAATAATAAAGTCGTCACGAAAATCAACATCAAAAACTCAAATAATAATAAGCACTTCAAAGTACTGCTGTTACAGGGGTTGGAGATGTGCTCTAAATGTACGTGTCTAAAACGCGGTGAAAGCAGGTCTTTGACTCCATTTTTCTCAACGCAATAATCCTTTACGGTGTGTTTCTGAGGATAGGTTTAGGCGGAGGAGGGTCGCGGAGACGTTTATTATACTCAGCTAGATTAACTGCTTTCTGCTACCGAAGGTAGCGTAGGTACCCACGCGGCGATAATAACTTTATGTTAAAAAAAAAATAGAAAACATTTTTTGCTGACTACTCTCATATCATCTAATCTACATTATCCTTGTCAAGTTTTTAGAGCAAAGACCAACTTAAAAGTGGGTCAAATTTAATTTACAAGATTTTACTTAAAGTAACATACACATAGGTTACTTACTTTCCTTCTTTCCTTTGTCCTCGAATTTAATTTTTTGTAACTTGTGTTTTTTTAATACAATAGTGTTTATTTACTTTACTTATAAACACTGCGCTTTAATAAAATGCTTGTAAAAAGTGGGTCTCTTAAATGAGAAATAAGAGTCACGTATGATGACATGTATAATTATCACCAAAAATACCGCTGAAACTTTGAACTACTTAGTGTTGACGAGTGAATATAAGTAGGCTCTTACTGAACCACTAGGTTACGTCTTTGGTCATTGACCCCACTTGCATTTTCCATCAGGTGGCTTGGGGTTAACCGCTGGTCAGTTTAAAAAAAAAAAAAAGTTTTTGACATCGTCTGCATAGAATTCGGTTATCGCAATCCCGTGAATACTATGCAAATTATCGAGATAAAACTATCCCATGTCCAACTTTGGGTCATTAATTGGGTCTAATTTCATCCAAATCCATGCAGCTGTTTAGGTACGCGTGATGGAACCATAAACAAACTTACAAATTTGCATATAAGTTAATATTAGAATAATAAGTAGGGTATCGGAATGTCCAAGATCCTTATTAAATGTCAATACTACTCAACTGTCGAGAGCGTAAGAGTGTTCTTAAGGACTCTCGCTGCTTTGATCGAGGCTATTGATCTTATAGACTGTTATCCTACCCTTAGGAGGGCAGATGCAAAAGGAGGTTGTTTTCTTGAACAAAGTACAGGTACGAACTACGGTCAAGTGCTAAAATAAGTATCGAATTAATCCGCTACAACAACACTACCGCAACCTTAACTCGCCGACATAAGAGCCAAAAGGGACATATTTTTGAGTAAGTTCTATGCACCCATATTTTTGCACTTGACTGTATATAAATATATTGGACGCGACTGGCGGAAGGTAGGACTTGCCTTATTAGATTTGGTAAGAGTTCTTGCGAAAACGCGGTTACCCTCAGTACTTACACGAATTTCATGAACGAAAAAGGTTGAGTTTACTTACTTTATTCGATTTCAACTAAAATAATATTGTTTATCGCAAATATCTTTCTGTTTGTAAAGAAAGCATAGATTTTGATCAACTCCTATTATAGTTAGATTTTTTTTTAATAAATGGAGTTTGAGATCAAATCAATTAAAAAGATCTTTCATAATTTATGGAAATAAAATAAGTGTGTTACGGGACACGTAACTCATTCTCATTTCCTATGTGAATAGGAAAGCGATCGTTATACATAACCTTATAAGTGGAACCAGAAATCAATTTAACCTTTTCAACGCCACCTATCTAGCTACCTACTGTAGAATATTAACGTTCACTACACGAAATATCCGTCTGAACAAATGTATGTACTTATATGAGAATGCTCTCATAAGTGGAACTTCTGACGTGGAAGATGACGGCTATTATAATATTTGACGTGGCGTTGAAGGCGTTAAGTCTGCCACGATAGAGTTAGAAGAGTTTAGCGTTGACGTACGTTTAATGTTAAATAGTGTTGATTGTCAGGCAGGCAGGGCCGGCGCGCGGGCGGCGGCGGCGCGCCGGCCGCATGGCGCTGCTGTACCGCGCCACGCGGCTCAAGGACCGCGGCGACACGCATGTGTTCACGTTCGTGGTCACTCGGAGCGCCACGCGCGAGCCCGACCGGGACGTCACGTCCAAGGACTTCGGCTGCGCGCACCAGCGCTGGGCGGTGGCGTTCAGCCGCTCCGCTGATGCCTCTCTCGGTGAGTACGCACCGTTGACCATTACAAATTAAAAAAACTACCTTAACCCCGACTGGGATGTCCTGTCAAAAGACTGGCTGCGCAGTGCGCACACCAGCGCTAGCCGTGGAGTTCAACGGCTGTGCTGAAAACTGTTTTAGTTTATTCTGGTATTTTAGTATAAATACTTATTAGTGTAGTGTCTATCCATTATCCCAAACACAATCTTTCAACTTAGTTGTTTCGAGTTTGTAATGTAATTCGTAAGTATTATATACCCACTGGGAATAGTTTCAAGAACTAAGTCAACATCTAAATGGCTTTCTAGACAAATGTGGGTCCCTTTCAGGGAATAAAGTTTCATGCCTACCTACTTATTAAAGCAAACAGGCCACAAATTGTTAGAGATTAGCCTTTTAGAAAATTTAATGTTATATCTACTCAAAGAAAAGAGTCTGAATTATTGATATATTGGTTTAGGCAGGTACTCTATTAGTTGAGGTAGACAGATATACCTAATGTGTCACGAAATGGCGATAAATATGCGCTGCACATGTAGTGCAACGCGTACGAGTATAGCCCCAAAGTAATTGCAGTTTGTTTTCCAACAGGAGTGTACCTGGTGTGGCGAGGCGCATGCGAGGGCATGCGCGTGTATGTAGACTTCACCTTCACACTTCTCAGTCGCGACCACTTCACCGCAAATGAGGGCTTTTCGGGCAAGCAGGTCCGCTTCAACGCGGGCTGCGCGGCGCAGGGCCGCGGCCGCTGCGTCTCCCTAGCCGAGCTCAACTCTAAATTCGCGGACGCGCGCGGCGAGTTCCAACTGGAACTCTGCATGTCGCGAGTCCGCACCTTCTATACGTGCGAGCTTCGAGCTCCCCGCATCGACACGCCGCCTATCGCCTTCGCTGGGTTCGATTGGACGGTGGCTGTAAGCGGATGGAACAAGGAGCCACTTTCGCTGCGGCTCGTCCGTCTGTCTGGCGAAGGTCAGCAATGCCGCGTTCGCTACGCATTCGCTATAGGCGAGGGCGAGCGCCGCGTGCAATCAGGCGTGCTGGAATGCGTCTGTGACGCGGAAGGACGCACGCCGCCGTGGACGCCGCGGCCGCCGCCGCGCCCCGTGCACAAGGGGCTGCGGCTGACCGTGGAGCTGATCCACGCGCGGGCGCTGGCCGATCTCTCGGTAGCAGCGGCCGGGCGCGCGGCCACGTGCTACGACCGCGACAAGCAGGCGTGGGCGCTGCGCTGCGACACGCATTCGGACACGGTGCGGCTGCACATGCTGTACCGCGACGTGCACAACGTGCCGCGCAACCACCTGCGCTACGTCAGCTGGTCGGCGTGGCTGGTGCGCGCCAACCCGGCCGCCGGGGAGCCCGACGCGGAGGAGCTCCCGGGGGCGCCCTTCTCCCACTACTACGCGCAAGAGAGCGCGGACGAGGGCCTGATGATGGAGACGGCGCTGCGCGTCGAGGACGTCTCGCGGCCCGGCTGCCCCTTCCTGCACGCCGGCGGCGAGCTGCGCGTGCGCCTCGAGTGGGGCGAGACCTATTTGCTGTTCCAGGCTACCTACCATATCTATGACGACCTTTGTCGCCTTCAAGCGCATCAGATGAGGTAAAAAATCCACCTAAGTATACCTACCGGCTACCATAGTACCATTATTTTGCTTGGGTAGGTACTGTTTCCATTTTATTAAACTAATTAAAATGTGTGAAGCTGAAAAGTAACCATCTACATCATTAAGATTAGTTAATCAATATGGTCGGCAATGCCTAGACTTGGCGAACAAAGCTGGACACGTTTCTTCCTTGCTGTTTTACTGCCATCTTAACTCCAACGACGTTGAATATCACCCACCTTGCTTGTCCCCAGACGCGAGATCACAGCTCTCCAGGCGGAGAATTACTCTTTGGAGCGGCAGCTGTTCAGTTACCAGAAGAGCCTGGCTTACGCGCAGGCGCAGGCGGGCGCGGGCGAGGCGCCGCCGCCGGAGCCGGAGGCCGGGCGCCGCTCGCCGGCCGAGCGCTCGCTCTCCACCGACACGGAGTACGCGTGAAGCACCCCGCCCCGCCCCGCGCCGCTCCACTCCTTCTCTCCTCTCGACTGACTCTGACGTTTTTGAGCGATTTATCTATTTTTCTAGACGTTTTACGGCGGGGTGCGCCCTGTCCGCACCGCTTCTCGCCGGTCGCCTGCACTCTCGCCGCTCGATCTATCGATAGCCAATTATTATACTCGACTACTTTTCTATTTATCTGTACATAAAATATATTTAGATATTATATATTATGTATATTTCTTAACTTGAAACTCGAATTCATATACTGCAACAGTCGATTAAGAGTAAAAGTCTATGAAAATGTCGTGATCATTTTATTTGAATACCTTCATACCTACTTACTCGTACCTACTCAATAGCATTGCAAGTAGCAAGTACCTTCAGGTTCCAAGAATCTCATAAAAATCATAAAATTCGATACATATTTTTGTACTTGACCGTAGGCACCTACCAGGCATAAATTTTCATGACAATGTAAGCAAGTTTGTAATTTTGATACAGTCTTGCTTGGCTAAGGGTTTATAGAAGTACGAAAAGTACCTACGAATGACAGTAGGTACTTTACTTACTTACCTACGAGAAAAGGAAAAACTGTTGTGGAGAAAATTCTAACGTGTATGGGCAGTGGTGATCACTTACCACCAGGTGACCTACTTGCTCGTTTTCCTTCCTTATCGTATAAAAAAGCTCAGACCACGTAAAAGTTAAAGCTTATAGTTAAAATAATTACATGTTAGTGACAGGTGCCAAATCAGACATCCGTAGTATCAGTGGTAGTAGGTACAGGTATGATCTAAATTTAATACTAAACAGTTATTCCTTCCAACCAAAACTCAAAACTATAAAGAAGTAATAATAGTAAAAACCAGTCAGTGACTATTGCGAATAAAATGCCGGTCGTTGACGTTTAGATTTAGAGCGTTTTTTATCAATGTCTCGAACAGTTTTGACAGCCGCCCATTTCTGAACGAAACATTAACTTCACAATATCAAACGTCATTGTCAAAAACACGTTTTTTCCCCTAATTTGTGTCAAGTTGTGTCGCATTAGTTTTTGTCGTAAATAAAAATAGAAAATAAAATGGCACAAGGAAAATTAAAGGTAAAAAGCAAATTACCAGCGGGTGCTAAAGGCAAGAAAGGTAAAGCTAAAGGCAAAGCCGTGACCAAGCGGGTTAATGCTCCTGTTAAGAGTAAATCGACGGCTTTGGAGAGGAATAAGATGAAAGCGAATGTGACGAAAATGGTCAACGCTGCTGCGGAGAAGGAGCTGAGGTCCAGGGCGACGGAGACGCCCCAGTTGTCGGCGGCGCAGCAGAGGGCCGCCGCCGCGCCCACGGCGCCGGTTCCCGCCAAGTCTAAACAATAGACGAGTGATTAATTTTAAGCCTTACTACGCATCAGGTTAAGTGAAATGGTTAAAAAAGCGAGCGTATGATGACCTAACATGTATTAGTTCTTGTAAGTTTAATCTTGTTTGTACAGTACTACTATTGTTAGATAATTTAAAAGATGGATTAAAGTTGTTGAGTGGTGAAAGATTGTTTTATTTATGCCCAATACTGCAAAATTACCTGATACGTAAGTTCAGCCCAGGTAGACAGCTTTTCCATGACAAAGACTTTCCTAATAGGTATAGTAACTGGGTAAGTGACAACTTGGCCTTGACAAAGACTTTCCTAATGGGTATATTAACTGGGTAAGTGACGACTTGGCCATGACAAAGACTTTCCTAATAGCAACTAATAGGTTATATTATATCGGTTGGGTGTTAGGAATAGGCACTGCGATCCCTGGTCTGGGTCAAGGAAGGTTGCGTGCAGGACAGCGAGGCAGTGCAACCAATGTAATGGAAACCTTTGTGCCGGGCACAATACAGTGGGGGGGGGGGGTACTTTTGGGATAGTAAGTATCGACAGACCACATTGTGGATGCCACTTTTTATATTATACTAGATAATCTTAATATTGTTTATGGAACCTATTGAGGAAGCCTAGTACTGGTTTTGTATTCCGTTATTAAATGAAATAGTTATTTAGCTACAAGTAAGAAAAACCAAGGACAAAATTTATTAGTCTGTTTTTTTGACAAGTCAGTTAAGATGCAATGCCTCATGTAGCAACAATAAGTCACTTCGTGCAGTCAAGCATTGCATACTAATGGCTAATGACCTTGTGATTAAAACCAATAGGTACATGTCCGCTAGAATTACTATGTACTTACCTATATAAATTGAATATATTTTTGATGTTTATTTTGACCAGCCTGTTCCTTTTTCCTTTCTTTAGTTTTACGAATATATTCCAAAGCTCGTGAAATAATTTTTAACCACTGACACAAAAAGAGTGTGTCTGTCTGATAGCTCTTAAACGGGTGAACCGATTTGGACCCGATTTTTTAATTTGAAAACAGTTTTTCCAGTGGTGGTACTTAGACATGTTAATCAAAATTGGTTCAGCTGCCTTAGATATATTAAAACTTTGAAATTACGGTGTCGGGCGTTTTCAAGTTTTCTAAGTTGATAGGTACCTATATTTGACATCAGCAGTCTACCCAGTTATGGACTATATGCACCCAAATGCAATATTAGGTATGTATCAAGCAGTCGAAACCACAAGAAAGAAAAGACTTGGTATGTTGTAAAATACCTCCTAGTTAGGCTTTAATAGACCCTAAGAGATGTGCTGAAATGGTTTACTGCGAACATTTTACTACTGAATGCAGCTAAAACGAAATGAATAAAATTTTCGTTGCCTAATGTAAGACAGGTTGACACTACTATCAGACTAAATGGAGAGAAGCTGAACCTCGTGGACGAGACTGTTTTTCTCGGGCTTACCTTGGATCGCAATTTGCAATGGAGCCCACACCTATCTGGTCTTGCTGGTAGATTGAGCTCTGCCTCTTATGCTGTACGAAGAATCCGACAATTCACCAATGTAGAAACTGCGCGGTTAGTTTACTTCAGTTATTTTCACAGCATTATGTCTTATGGCATCCTAATTTGGGGCAAGGCGGCCGACATAGAGACAATCTTTATCCTGCAGAAGAGGGCGGTCCGGTCCATTTACAATCTTGGCTCCCGAGATTCACTTAGAGAATGCTTTAAAGAAATCGACATCCTTAAAGTGGCATCTCAGTATACACCGTGGGCCCGAGTGACCCGACCAATTTTAACCACGCATTTCTGAGGTCCTCAGGAGTAAAAAAACGTTATATGCGTGCGTTATGGCTTAATCTGCGTTTTTAACTTTCTTTTTTTTTTTCAAACAAAAAAATATTAAAAATTTGTAACTTCAAGATAACAATTCCTTAGGACGAGCTGGCAAAGCATTATTTTAAAGTTTGGACATTGCGTCATTAAAGTATTGGCGCCAATTAAAATGTATGTCTATGTGTGAGTGCTCCAATATTTATGTCCCTTTCTTACTTGCAATATTAGTGGCGAAAAGTAATAATTTGAAAAAAGGTAAGGTTTGCTAAACAAGAATTAAAGCCTAGCCTTGAGGCCGAGAGGGACGCAGCTTTACGTCAAAATGAGAGTTGTGAACGGGTATCTTACTCTATTGTATTGCCGCATCCCTCTCGGCCTAAGATAAGTTTTTTTTTACTAAATCTCTAAAAATTTAAGTAGTTTCGTGTTTTTTCGTGTAAGGGAGAAGTTTGGGAAATAAGCCTTTGTGAGGTTTTATTTAAGAAGTTTAAAAAAAAATCAGATCGGTCCAGTTTTTTTTTATTTTGTTTCTGTTTATATCGCGAGAATGCAAAATTTATTATTACGCTAATAAACTGGCCGATAGCCATAGCTTAAAATGGGTGTCATAAAAATGGCTACGTGTATCGTATTAAGTCTTAAATAGTAAAAAAAAAATCACGGTGTCTAGGTTAATAAATAAGTAATTAATCGCTATGCCGCAGTAATTATTCTGCTCGCTTGGCGGACATTAATTTTGTACACGAATTTTGTAACGGCAACTCACACAGAGCAGTTGCTGAATAAGTAAGCTGATAGCTCACAACGTTGCCTATTATTAGGGTGCGTTGCACTAAATATTTTTTCGGGATTATTTTTCACAAAAAGTTAAATATCTTCCAAACTAAGCCGAATCGATCATACTTAATACTACATTTTTAACTCTAAATAAGCTCAGCTATGCGTGGTTAAAATTGGTCGGGTCACTCGGGCCCACGGTGTATATATGATGTAATATTGTATACACATAAGAACATCAAAACTTTTAAGAAAGTGTCGGATGTGCATGGTTTCAACACTCGAAATAAGCATAAACTTGCCGTCCCTAAATTTCGTCTACGAAAAGTCAGCAAGTCGTTTTTGGGAAATTGCGTGAGGTTCTACAATAAAGTGCCTGTAGATGCATGGGAATTGCCTCACAATTCATTCAAAAGCTACATAAAGACCGCTCTCCTGAAAAAAGCATACTACAAAGTGGATGAATACTTATGTGATGATACCACTTGGCCAAGGTCGAAAACAGATGATAATTAGGACACCAATGTGACTTGGATGCGTCCCTAAGATATTCGTGTATGGTGTCTGGCTCTGTTGCCGTTTTCCGCTGCGTACTAATTATATATAATTGACAAATAATGTTTTATTAATTTGACATGAAATGTATATTTCATCAATTTTGTTATTTGACATTTGGAGACCATATACATATCCAGTTTATGTATGTGTATTATTATACTTATTATTTGACCGTGGAGGCGTTTTACACGTCTGCTGATTTTAAATTTAGTTTAAATTGACCCTAGAGACTATACATCTCTAAGCCATTTAGATTAAGTATCATATTATAGTATTAATTCTGGGACCCTATACATCCCCTTGTAATTCTAAAGATATTTGACCTGGAGACCCTATACATCTCCTGCTCAATTAAAACGTGCCAATAAATTTAAGTGTTGTGGTTTTGCTGTTCTAATAAATATTTTTTTACACTTTTTTCTAAAATACGGTATTTTTTTTCTCTTTATTTTGTTTTAATGATAGAGTGAACTTTCTTTGTGTAATTATCTGTGGTTACGTATTGTAAGATCTGATGTAACTTGTTTTTAGAAAAAAATACTTTGTGCCAAGTTTCTTGCGGCGCATTCTTCTTGGCAATCATGGTCTTTCCGAAAGCGCTGGTAGACTCGAAAAAATGACATGTAAAAGAGCATTCAACTGCCTATTTGCTGAATAAAATTTTGAATTTTGAACTCTGAATTTTGAATAGAGAGGCATTCTATGGGTTATTGCATTTGCGTCCAAAGTGGGTGTTATAACTTGATATGTGCCATGATGGGCTTACCATGAATTCAATCAATTTAGCTCTAACTGCAACGTAATACGGCTTAAATCAGCTTGTTGGAGTCGTACCACGCGTAACATTTTATCCAAGGTAATGTCATACAGTGAGTGAACGTCCTGTCACAGTAAACAGGTTAAATGCAGTACGACAACACTGGAGAGGATAGGAATGTTAGTATACAACATTTGCAAGTCTCTATCGGTTGTGAAACTTAGAATAAAAAAAAACCGCTTGAATTAAGGCGCAACTGTAAAGCCTCATTATAGCGCACCAATTAACTTTCTTGCGTGGTAGAGAGGACATAATTATATATAGCTCACATCGATAATGGTACAGTCTGACAGCAAAGAGATAGAATACGGATGATAGGGGAATACAATTTGACATCTTGTTTTATTGACCGAGCGAGCGCGAAGTACGAGCAAAGCGTTTCCCGTTTCAGCTTGGGCAAAAATACTTTCGTATGTCCGATTTCTTCTCTACA
The DNA here is from genome assembly GCA_963691665.1 of Clepsis dumicolana. NCBI lineage: Eukaryota > Metazoa > Arthropoda > Insecta > Lepidoptera > Tortricidae > Clepsis > Clepsis dumicolana. Next base: position 4,080,587 of record OY829508.1, on the reverse strand, counting down.
GGTTGCATTTCTCAAACGGTTCTAGGAAATTTTTTGAACCAGGCTCGATAATTATACGGTTTTTTTGTCGATTCAATATTTGCAAAATTTTCAAGAAAAAAAGTTGGAAAATTATTCAAAGCTCAGCTAGCGAGGTCTTAAACTTACATAGCCACTAGTATTTAACAGTTATGACTTTAAGACAGTTACTAACAAAGCAGCAACCTCTTAATTTCCGCTCTACCTACTATTCACCGCACTGCATGCTACTCGCATAAGTCGCGTATTGCAAGGTCGGTACAAAGTGAATGTTTTTGTTGTGATTTTGGTGAGGAATGTGTTGTACTGAATTGGATGTGGAGTGTCTGCGTGTTTTTGTCTGTTTTTTTTTCTTAATTCTTAATTTTGTTCTCTACCTTACTAATCGTAGCCAAATGGTTGACATCTCGGGGCCAAGTGGTAGGCGTATAAGGTCTGAGCGGTGTGGGGTTTACAGGGGCGTCCCACAGGGATCAATACTGGGCCCAGTTTTATTTATAATCTATACCAGTGACATAGTCGACGTCTTATGGAATTGTAAATATCACATATATGCGGATGATTTACAATTATATATGCCATGTAATGTCAGTAATGTACACTCAAGGGTGGACATGCTGAATGACGATCTTGAGCGTATTTACAAATGGTCGTGCAGTAACTCCCTAGCCATAAACCCGAGCAAATCGAAATATTTAATTCTTGGGTCTAGGCAACAAATTGATAAATTGTCTAGTAAACATTTTATAATACATATAAAAAACGAACCATTAGAGCGAGTGTTTGAGGCTCGTAACCTGGGTTTGCTCATGGACGGTGAGCTGCGATTTGAGAGTCACTTGTCAAACGTTGTCCGCAACTGTTTTTACAGGCTAAAGGTGTTGTATAGAATTCGCGAATATCTAGATGTCGAGCTGAGGGTTAGGCTCTGTGATGCACTGGTACTCTCTGGATTGAACTACGGAGACATCGTGTACGGCCCGCGCCTCCTGGCGCGCACACAGCGGATTATACAACGGGTGCAAAACGCCTGCGCGCGTTATTGTTATCACATCCCGCCCCGCGCCCACGTGTCTCCGTATATAAACCAAAGCAATATCCTAAATATGTCCACGCGTCGTAAATTGCATTTGGCCTCCCTAATGTTTGGCATTGTGAACCGGCAACTTCCCTCGTACCTGTACAGCAAACTAACTTGGTCGCGTAACGCCAGATCCACAGAAGTCAGGTCGTCAAGGTTTCTCCAGCTTATCTGCCCTAAGCATCACAGCGCCGCATTTCGTGGTAGTTTCCGTTACGCAGCCACGAAATGCTGGAATAATCTGCCTCCACCGATCAGAGCACTACAAACGGTAGAAAACTTTAAAATTAAATGTAAATGTTACTTGCTCGCAGAACAGAAACAAAGCTGAGACATAAATATATTATCCCAAATATTCTTTGCTGTATATATCATTCTCTAATGTCTAATGTCTATGTAACTTGCCTTATTTTTATTCTCCTCCGTCTTTGCGTGGGTCAGGCTGCGCACAAGATACTTTTTTCTTCTGCGAGTATAGTTTAAAATATTTGTTAAAAAAAAAAAATGACGGTATCTACAACCTGAACTAAGCGTGGGTTTTTAATAATAATTAACACTGTTTAATTTAAGAATATACAACTAGGTACATGGATTTCGTATAAATTGAACTGGGTTGTTTGATGTTATTACAATTTTACATTATTGAAATTGATAATGATGCGACTTGATCAACCATATTAACAGTTGGCTAGCTTGTGGGGTTTGCTTGTATTTAAACGACTCGACCACGCAGGTGTTGCCATACATTATTGGTGGATGGGTATTTATTAAGCTGAAAGTTTTTTTTTTTATTTCTGTTTTCGTTTTTTGTGATTATTATTATTTTTGATAATCACAGTTCACGTCTGCCTCTGACGTTCGTGTCGTCGCGGCATACTTAGTTTTAAGGCTTAGTTTTTAGGTGGAAGGGTCACACTGAAAACCAGCGCTACGGCTTGCCGTAGCATCATGCTGAGGGTGACCCTTTTAGTGCTATTCGGCACATATTTTTAATCGTTAGTTTCTAAGCTGTCTTTGTTAGTTAATAGTGTTTGCATTGTCTGGTTATTGTTGATTATTGATTTGTTTTTATCTGTATGTGTATGTGTCGAATTAGTTTCTAATAAATATATGTTTCTTTCTTTCTTTCTTAAAGAGCTTATCTATTACATACTTTGTTTTATAAAGATTTTTAATTTTTAAGTCATTACCTGGCAGCAGTGTAGGAGTGTAGTGAGTAGGGTGTCGGCTGAAAAACAGCGCTGCGTGGCGTCGGCCCTCGCGGCCGGCACCAGCAGCATATGCTGATGCCGACGCCTATTGTCACAAACTAATTGTACTGTGTTTTCAATTTGTTATGTGAACTGTAAAATGTTGTTTTGTGGCAATAAACTGTTTTTTCTTTCTTTCTTTCAAACTTATCGTACTGCAGCGACTCTGTGCGCGAGCGCAGCGCAGGATGGCGGCGGGGGAAGGGGGAGGGATGCGCCGATTTCTCCGAATAAGATTAATAAATACACGGGGAGCGGCGGCTAATGACACCGCATGTTTTTATCGCGAATTCAAAATGGTCGGCGTGGTGTGGTGTCTATAGTGCACCGTCCTGGTTTCCTCGATAAAACTAGTGTTTATAAATTACCACCTAATAGCCTATCTGGGTTCCTGATAGCTCACGTGCTAGATATCACATATTTTTTTATTTTCCCTTACCTTCCCTTAACTTTTCACTTAAGTAGGTAGCTATTCGTCTATTTATTTTCAGGATCAACTACACAGAGCACACTGAGAGTAAGTAATAAGTACAAGTAGTACAACTCAAGAAAAGTTGACAAACCACCGACATTTTTATTTTCAGGTAGGTAACCGATTTAGAAGAAATTTAGCTACACCATCTCGATTAAACCAGGTTTTTTTTGAAGGCGGTTTTACGTTTTGTTAAAAGATTTTTATTTCACAATTTTGAGTTACGTTAATATTTAAAGAATTATCCTCCAACTCCTAACCGTTAAGAAGTTGTACATTCCATCATCACCTCATCAACACGAGATGATGACTACCAGACGCAAATACTTCAATTAGCATTCGGAAATATATGAAATACATGATACGTGCCTGTAAAATTTGAGGGTTGCCCTCGATTTTCCTGGGATCCCATCATCAGATCCTGACTTGGTGACAATGGTACCTACTAGAAAGTATACCCTTTCAAACAAAAAAAGAATTTTTGAAATTGGTAAAGCCGTCTTCGAATAATCGGGGAACATACATAAAAAAAAAGATTCCGACGAATTGAGAACCTCCTCCTTTTTGAAGTCGGTTAACAAAACAGAAAAAAGGTAAGTACACGGAAGATTACCGGTACCTATAGGCGGCCTTATCGCTACAGAGCGATACTAAAAATACAATAGTTATGGTCCTACTCATTTAGCCTATACCAGTAATATGCGTACAAAATGACTTAATTGTACGAGAAACTTACGTCCAGTCAATAAAAATGAACTTAATATCTTAATTTGCTTACTTTGTGCAGAAGACAGTAAGTACAATAAGGCCACGGTCATTAAAACTTATATGGGAACATAATTTAAACAAGTAAAACTGCATGTATTCGATGAAAATTTAATTCTAGGACTTTAGCGAGATCTGTGTATTTAAATGTAGGTACGTAGTACATTAAGTATACACCCGCTACGATTCGCATTAGCTACATATTATATACTTACTTTGTCGCAATAACCAAATGTTCTTGTCACTTAAGTGGAAGTGACAATGCTAATTCTGAGGCTGACCTTACGTTGTTAGTTACTCGTAGTGACTGAGGTGACACTTCACTATACCTAGCATTTAGTTTTTCAGTTATATCGTCTCCTCATTCGAACATGATTTAGGTAATTAATAAATACATCTCTTGTTCCAACGAGGTCTCGCTGTAGGTATAAACAAAGCGAAATGTACTAACCTAGTTCTTCTTTAAATAATAGTGACCAGTTTACGAAACAGTGTCATAAGTCATAAAGCTTGGCGAACATGTTGTTGAAATACAATAACATGGTTAAACATGGTATCCGTAATTTTTAGACCAAAAGACCTATGATGGCTGCTTGCGCGGTGGCGCGCGTTGATGTCTATTATAAGGCGGCGCGAGCGCATAGAACTTATCGGAATTTTGTATAGTTTCTCATCATTTTGCCGTATACTCGTACCTAAGTACTGGATTGACATGTTTGAACAATGTATCATTGTTCTTCAACGTCTCTAGTTCTGAAATAGATACGTATAAGGAAATGTGTCATCTGATGGACTTTTGTAATTTTACTGAAATAGGGGCTAGCAGGTAAAGTGAATAAGTTGTATTACAACTTTATCTGTGTTTGTTTGTTAGTAGTTTTTTTTTTCCCAATTTATCATCAAGCCATCTGAGATAGATTTGAGTTTGACTGCGACAACGCACTCTCCTCCCCTAACCAGGTGTAAACTTAGAACTTTGTCCATAGAATAGTATTCTCTCCGGTTTTAAATAAAGCTCCCGGCGTTGCGCGTACGGCGCGATTTCTCGCAGGTCCGCGGGAGACAATCAATCCGGTTTGCTGCAGCGGCTGCAATTAAAGTAGTGTCGCGGAGCGTGCGAAAGTGAGCGGCGCAGCGCAGCGAGCGGCGGCGCGGCCACTCGGCACCACACGCCTGAAGCAAGCTTAGAATATTCTTATGTGTATAGTACGAGTGGTATAACCTTGTGCGAGGTCCGTTTGGATCGCTACTACCATCTTACTCGGTAATCCTAAAGCAGCAGTACTTGCACAGTTGCACTGTTGTGTTCCGGTGTGGAGAGTAAGAAAGCCGGTGTAATTACGGGCACAAGAGGCATTTCATCTTCTCTCTAGGTTGGCAACGCATCTGCAAACCTCTGGGGTTGCGGGTGCTTATGGGCAGTGGTGATCACCACCATCAGGTGACCCACTTGCTAGTTTGCCTTCCTTGTCGTATAAAAAAAAACTTTTAGTAGGACGTGTTGTGTCTATTTTGGGGAAAGCTAATCATGTATTGTTTTGCAGGGGAGGCTTAAGTATTGACTTATATCGTCTGACTCGAGTAGCGCTCTATCGCATTCGACGTCGCTTTCGTGAAAAGATATAAGACGGTGCGAGAAAGAGATGGTGATTACGATACCGAGCATAAGAGAATAAGGTCTCCTCTTGGAAGTCTTCTGGATATTTCTGTATAAAAAATGATCTTCCGATGCTAGGCTTTGTTCGCTTCAGGAAGCTTTCTGTTGTAAGCTGTACCCCAGTCCTCCCTGCACAAGTGCAGGGTCTGCTGCGCGCCAGTCCGCGCGCACCCGCCGCCGGCGTCGCACGCGCATGCTAGCGGCCATGGTGTACCCGGAGGCCGGCCGCTGGGCCGCGCCCGACGCCGCGCTCGCGCCGCTCTACGACGATGTCTACCGAGGTCAGCTGATACCCTTTGTTCTAACTATTTACTATAGTATTGAGGCATTTAAAACAATTGCGATTCGCCTTGTCTTGTTACCAATTCGTTAAGGTTGCTCGAGACAGAGAGACGTAACTGCTGAGATGTAGAGCGGATCATGTTTCTTTAATCTTGCAGCCGTAAGCGCGATTATGCACTGTGTTATTTTACTTTGCAAATGTTCGTGTGGCTCTTAATTGCGAAGCAAAAGTTTTGATATTAATCGATTTGGATTAATCTATTTATAATTGCAGTTTTAGTCTCCTTTTTGCACCGTTATACACGTGGGATAACAGTTTCAAGTTGCGGTGACTCTAAATAAACAGCTTTTGTAAGTTGCGGATCCAGTATGATTCAGCAACGTTGCAATAACGCATCTGAGTCACAGCGAGCTTTAAGCTCGACTAACAACTTATTTTATTTGTACTCTCTCTTATTAGATATTGGTGTTTACGTATAGCTTTTATGTGGTTTAGTGGCTTTTGTAGTGCTATCAGATTTATCGGAGCCGGCGGGCTGATATTACTCGAACTGTCCATGACTCTATTGTAAAGGGTGTAAGAGCGTGTTGCAATATTTTTAAACACTATCCGATCTGATATATCTGATGGCGACTCTACACAGAGCTCTTAAATCATTCGATATTGCCACTAGTGACACTGGTACGTATTCTAAACAAAAACAGGTCCAATAGTCCTCAACAAGGCATCTTTTGCCGGTCAGACACATTTGAACCCGTCGGTAAGTTCGGATGTTCTTAAAAGACGCCGCCAGAAGCCACTTAAACGGAATTCCAAAATATGGTAATTGCTGTAGAGTACAGCTAAAACGTCAAACAATGCCGGAGTAACAAAGGTAAATTAACCTTCTGGGCCTGTACACTGTACACTGTACACTGTACAGTGTACAGTGTACAAGTGTACACAGCGCGAAGAGGGGAGAGGCGAGTCTGAATAAATAACTCCGGTCCGCCTAGCTCACAGCCAGTCTAGGAAATCAAACAACCAATAAATACATTCAACACAAATAACTGTACTCAAACTTGTTTTACAATAATTTAATGTGATCCTTTTGAGAAATAATTCTTTTTTGTCTTGTAAATGACCGGTGCGGATTTGCATGTCTATATTTTATTAAAGCGTATAAGCGGTGGGAATTATTGTGCTACCTGAACTTAATTAAAGCTTTTAGCTTTTTTAAGTCCTGTGTCTGATTTAAAATCTTTTTTCTATATTAATTTTTAGTTTGTGCTGTTCTTATTATTTTATGTTTGTACAATAGAGAGAGAAGAGTAGGTACACTAAGGTAGGTAATAACCTACCTTAGTGTACCTACTCTCGTTACCTGTGAAGAAAAACTGTTTGATGTTTAAATATTGGAGACTGAAAACCAGCGGCCAAGTTGAGTCATTTTCATTTTACCGCACATAATATTGTCAGTCTGCAATAAGCTTATTTTCCGTATTTTTATGTTGGTGAACTCATTCATAACTTAAATATCTTGCAGGTTTTTTTTTATACGACGAGGAAGGAAAACGAGCAAGTGGGTCACCTGATGGTAAGTGATCACCACTGCCCATAGACACCCGCTCGCGAATCCCAAATTTACATGAAACATTTTTAACCATCCAATCTCTAAGTAAGAACGTCTTTAATAACAAGTTTATATATCTCAAAATTAGCGATAAACCCAGCTGTAAGCACAGGACAACCGTTACCACCATAAATGGGCAGAACTACTACATTATGACTACTCACAGATGTTAATTAATCTTGCGATTACAACCAGTTAAGAGGAACAATGAGTAATAACGCGAGATAGCCCGCAACGACGCGTTTACGAGATTCTACAACATAATCTTGACAGTTAAGGCTGAATGTGTTTGGGTTATAGCTTATAGCTAACCTAATATACATGGTGGCTTTGTCCGCAACAATTCTGTTTGTTATTTCCTGCCGATATCTATGCCCTAAGCCTTGTGAGCGAAGTAGTACCTATCGTAACTAAGGTTATGCCAGCGATGCCTTAGCACAGGGTGCGGATACGAAGGGGTGCAGTTAGAAAATGACCAAATGAGGGCCAAGTTTTGGGTATCACGGTCAAGGGCCCAGTTATAAGTAAATTCTCGTTACGATACTGGACGAAGAAAACAAATTACTACCTACTGTATACAGCATGCTTATTGTCTAACTCGCTCGCAATCGCCATCGTGCTCATATTGTCAGTTTTGTATGGGCTGACAATTAGTATCCGAAACAGCTAGCTAGCTAGCTAACTAAACAACGTCGCAGTCATACAATAACAGTAATTTCAATTCGATGACGAGTGTCAAAATAGTTACGCAATTACTCTGTAGTTCTGCGTCGTGGTGGAACTGAACGGTGTTGGCAGAATGATTTTGGCGTCTTTTTAAAAGTTGAATCCATTGTTGACTTCTATAGAGACTCCTTCTAGGTAGTAATAAGCTGCCTGATCCAACTTAAAAGCTAAAATAAGCTATTCCTTGGCTACTTCAATGTTAGGCGTCAACCAGTAATAATAGTAACCCTCTGATAAAAGTAAAAAGGCTATCAATTCAATTCATCATCATTATCATCATCATCGTCATCAGCCCACAGCAGTCCACTGCTGGACATAGGCCTCTTCCATGGCGCGCCACAACACTCTGTCTTCGGCCCCTCGCATCCATCCTCCGCCAGCAACCCTCTTGAGGTCGTCCGTCCATCGTGCCTCAGGACGCCCCACACTACGTTTCCCCGTTCGTGGTCTCCATTCGAGGACTCCTTTGCTCCAATTCAATTCAATATTCATTTATTCCATATGACAATAGCATAATTATGTTGGAAACAGGCCAATTATCCAAATATAAATTATTGAGGAATTCAACAAAATTATCAACTAATAGGTATAAAATCGAAGTAATGAAAGAAAACAATAACAAATAATAACTGTAAGTGTGAGATCAAAACATACAACTAAACGTAATGAGATCAGAATAAATAATGAAATTAACACTTAGTTTTTTTAGGAAATGTGACATTACTTTGTCAGCTGCTAAAACAGTAGGTTCATCCAAAAAACTAAGTATTTTCATCTTCATACCCCATTCTAAAATTCATTAAGACCTCTTTAATCAAAGAAAGAATTTTTAAAACCGTGTTTTTAGACATTACGATTACCAAAGCCTCATAGCTTCTCACAATAACCGAAACTGAAGGTAAATACATACTGTGAGTATACTGGTTTTAAGTCAATAATCGTTTAATGAACCAATGGTAATTAGCGGTTTAAACTATCCTGGATTTGATACCGCCAGACAGCGAATGCCAGTTTTCTATTATTTTTGAATTAGAAATGTAAGGGCAGATTCTTATTCTGGTTTTACAGTAGGTACTAGAGAATTATGGATGAATTGACTACTTCGTAGCGAATTAACGTTTCCCTGTACCCACGGGAACGTTATTTATTACACGTGATCAGAAATGTCCTATTTCAGTCTTCGTCGAGTATCTTTAATAAAATTCTGTTTTTAAATTTTTGAGCGAAATAGCTTATGCAGGTTGTAGAATAGAGTAGATCATACCTGTATATATATATATATATATATATATATGTGTGTGTGTGTGTGTGTGTGTTTGCACTGTAGCGTAGACTCAAAAACAAAAATTCATCGGTATAAAATATAAAAAAATAAACTTTAAGGTCCCCTTTTAGACCCATTGCAATAAAAATAAGTACGTTTTATTATTATTATTATTTCCTACTTATAAAATACTTGGATAAGTAATTATCTAAAACCATCACAAATTTCAAGTCGATAGCATGAGTAGTTATCGAGGCAACCAGATGTGACAGACAGACAGACAGCCGAACCGAGTCAGACCATAAGGGTTCCATTTAACCATTTTGGTTCAAAACCCTAAAAAGACAAGCAAAAGAATATTGAAGCTTTAATTACCACACAGCTTCCTTTTCAGTAATCTCATTCTCGCTACAAAGAAAGTTAAAGTACATTTTTATGAAAAACGATATTTTTAATAAAATTACGTCGAAGTATTATCTAATAAGCGTCCCCGGGGAGCTAATTCGTCTCTCTGTCAAATTACTTTAATAATGGCGAAAAGATTGATTGTGTATTTCCTTGACGGGCAGAATAATACAATTTTGTTTTAAGTGGTTTTGCAATTTGCAACTGGGATAAGTTGGGTATTAGTCTAATATAGCTTCCAATGTGTTAATATATTTTCCAAAAATAACAGTACATAATTTCCACGTTCATATTTCTATGCTGGGCAGGTATATTTCGCAAATGTTCAACCTGACAATACCTGCCCAGCTATGGGATGTAAATATGCAGGAGATGATGATGATGAATACTTACTTAGATTGAATTTAATGTGTTAGCCTTAAAAACTACATCTTATCCAAACGTGAATCTCGATACATTGCGTAAAATAGCATGAACACAAAAATTGCGTCGCGAAAAGCTAATCCATCCATAATTGAGCATGAGAGCACGACTCTCGAGCTCAAAGCTCAATTAACCTCTGCAAATTGAACGTCTCTAGGAAGCAAGACTTTATACGAGCTTTTACGATTCACCATAAACTTACCACTACGCTCGACAAGCACTAGATGCAGTCCATCTCAAAAACATAACGGAACATCAGCTTCTATCTCAACAAGAATAAGAAACTGGTCATCGATATAGTTCTCTTGTCAACTGCACCTGAAGTTGGTTCCAGGATGGTCTGCACAGTTATTCTGCTGAGTAGGGAAATGTAAATGACAAATTGAACAACTTAAAGTAACTGAACTGCAGTTAAACATAAAATCTGCTCTATGCGCATCAGTAATATCTTTGTACATTTAACTTGAACGTTCCAGGAATGGATCCCGGCTTTGAAGTGACTAACCGTTGGTATATTAAACAGATGGAATGCAACGAAATTTAGGTTCATATCTAATAATTATAATACTGATAAATGAAACCAACCGAATGTATAAAAATATGAAGACAACTTGACGATTTCCTCTTTTTTCTTGTTGGCAATAAAAACTATAAGCATGCGTTATGGTCAAATTAGTATTCGCTGAATACCATACAAAAATAGATAACAAATTTAATCAAACCATAATTATGTATTCGCGATCGCTAAATTAGATTTTGATTTAAATACAACCGCTCAATTAAATATTGTTTAAGTTAAATTGAATAAAAGAAATATTAAACGTATATCAATCATATCATATTTAGCCTACTAACCTCTATTTTCAATCATATTAGGTACACAACCATAATCAACGACTCTACTATAATTTGTCTTTAAGTATGTTTGTTTCGAAACTAGGTTACGCCTTATGCTGTGGTTAAAAACTGCTTTCTCGACTCGACCACGGGGCTCAACCTTTACATACTTTAATACTTTCGTAATTAATAAAGTTGTAGAGTACACAGATGTATTAAATATAAGATGCTGTTAATTTGGTCACTCAACATATCTGTCATAGTAGGAGGTTAATTGTAGGCCTGCAAGCATGTCAAAATATTTTTGAGCACCACGTTCGTTCCAATATAAGGTAGATCCGAGTGACCGACCCTGTCCCAGTATTTGGCACATTCACTTCAATATTAATCCATAATAATTACGGTTATAAAAGCAGGTGTCAGCTATTAGAGTCAAACATTCGGATCTTTCCAATTCCAATTTACGATTTTTTTTTCAACAGGCTTCTATATCATTCTAAAAATCTGATCCTGAAAAAAAACCACGCGATTTTCCTGAAAGTTCGAATATGAACATTTCACTTTTCGATGTAACTGGCAACTCCTAACCACATCCCTAAACTATTCAATCAGCGTGCGTTGACACACGGTGTTTGAGTTGCGTCGCGAGGCTTGTGTGCACTCTGCACTAATAACGAGCAACACTGCATACTAATGAATTCTAAATTGTTTTAAGCAGACAATTTCATTAAAAGTTTGGATTCTTAAATGAAAAGCTGAGTTGATTAAGAATAATAATAACCAAACTCTGTTGTTATTATCCGTTTTGATATTAAGTTCTGTACATTCAGGATCAGGAGTGTTATTCTCTTAGACGACAGCGTCGCGTTCTTGGCTGTCAGTGTTGAAATGTCAAATCAGTAGTCATTTATTACCGAAAAGTGACACTACCGGTGAAGGAGCATTTGTCGAGACATTATTGCGAGCAGGGCTGCATGGCTGCATTAGAGAGTAAAGTTTTATTAAAGAAATTTTATTAATTTTCTTATAGCAGTTAGGTACATTACCTCTATGTTTAACCCCAAAACGAGCCCGCGTAGGTGGCCCGTAGGTGGCTAATTAAGTATCTGTATGCAAAAAAAGCTCTCGAGAAAACGCCGTCACCGGTCCTAATTACATTCTTCTTCCTTATTAGTTGTCATGCCACAAATTACCACAAGCCTTGCATACAAGGAGATTTAGTTTTTAGGAAACGACTGCGTGTGGGTGTCACAATATTTATTGATTATGATGCTTGATGCATAAACTTATGTCTCTGACTTAAGTACCTAGTGATGCCTCATTTCACTAGAAATATTAGAAAACGCCTACCTATTTTGTGTTCGCTGTTTGACCATACGGAATACATGTCAGATTTTTGTCGCAATTCATTTGCCTCATTTAATCTAGATCCATTTTATTCTTAATACTCTTGAGATTCTTCCCGCGGATTTCTAAAGCTATGATCAGTTTTCTCACGGCTGCCGTTAACTTTCTATATTCACAATAACAAGACCTGCTATTCCAACTGCAGCCACCGTGTCGTAGACATCTTGGAAAAGTACTTCATTAAAATAAAATAAAAGGAAATCACTTCGCACTTATCAGGAAGCAATGAACTCGTACCCGCTCGTAAACTTTCCCGCGGGTGGCGATAAAACAGGTTATTTGGTTTCCTATAAACTGTTCGGGCTAATTGTTGGAAAAGTGGATGATTTTCTTTCGAACTCCGGTGGTTTGTTGGTGCTAAATTAACTTAAAATAATCACAAATCGAAGCAGTGAATACTTATGCGTAGCTTTGTCCATACTTAATGAAAACAACTACCAGCTGGACTGTTTCTTGGGTTCCATCGACCGAGATTTTGTCGCAATTTCGATAGTACTTATCTGTACTTGATATTTTGAAACTTTAAAAATATCGTAATTTTATGCATTTCTGTTTTAAAATGCAAACTTCTCGAACAAGTGGCAATTTGTTTCTAAAGCAATTTGCCACTAGATCTCAACATTGCGAGGCAATCACAATACCTCTATTCCATTTCTCTTCGATTCAAACGTCATTCATATTGAATTCATTTATTAAATCGATTAAACCTATCCAAAAGCACGGCCAAGTTATAATGGTAGTTTGCCTTCAAACTTGGGCCTGTTCCCGGTCTGAGCCGGGATAGCTTGTGCTTAATCCATCGGAAACGGATGCAAATCCTTCGGTTTGCTCGTTTTTGATGCGCTCTTACAATGTATGTGGAGACGCGTCTACTTTGTCTCAAATACTCACGATTTATTCGGTTGGTATTTATACTCCTGTTTTATTTGTGTGTCTTTGGTAAAAGTACTCGTCTTTGGTTTTATCTTTGAATCGCCGTGTTTGCTCTTCTAAGTAGAGTCAGCATACCTTTGCGCTGTATTTTTAAAAGATCGCCTCTTCTTATTTCATTACCTTAGACTCGAATAATAAAGCACTGACTCGCACTTGTTTATTATTTTCACAGTTTTCTTTTTCATTTCGTACTTCAAAATCTGCTATTTTTTATTCTTATATAACTGTTTATTTGTCTTCACAAATATTAACATTGTTTTACAAATTGAATGCAATCAGGGATCTAGTGAAACCCGTAGAGCGTACAGTAGGGGATAAAAATTAAGCAGTCGTCTAGTCATGATATCTTAATAACAGGTAATAAATTCAGACTTCTTTTTTCGTAATTCTTTCGTAGGTAATACTTGCATATTACATTACATATTTATGTAGGTACATGACTACAGATTGACGGTTACCTCCTGAACACGGATAATATAATGTCATGTCATGGGTAGTGGTGAAAGCACCAGGTGACCACAATAAAGGTACTAAAGTAGAAACATTTTTATTTTGTACACAGCTGATGGCGTGCTATCAACAGTGAACGTGGTGGAGGCTTTGCAGGAGTTCTGGCAGGTGAAGGCTGCCCGCGGCGGCGCGGCCGGCGCGCTCGTCATCTACGAATCCGTCCCCGCCGCGCACCCGCCTTACGTCTGCTACGTCACGTTGCCTGGCGGTGCCTGCTTTGGAAGCTTCCAGGTACAGTATACTGAACATCATCATAATTTCAGCCGGAAGACGTCCACCGTTGGACAAAAGCCTCCCCCACCGACTTCCGGTATAAGCGATCCTGAGCCGCTTGCATGTAACGGCTCCCCGCCCATTTGTCCACCTAGCAGGGGATGCTGCTTACTGTTGTGGCATCGGAACCAACGAGACTACATTTACCAAATTATAAGTCAGACTGGGAAGCATAGGAAAAGCATCTTGGCTTTTCATTCCCACATAAAAAGGTTACCTCCGGGACTAAAGTGAGGTACAGTACGACGCACAAAAAGGTAGACGGCTAGATTTTAACACAAGAGTGACAGAGACATGAAGTGACTGGGCCATTGTATGAGATTCCTTTCCGTTCGGCTATCGCACTCTAGCAGTACCTAATGCTCCGTTTTCTCATGTAGAACTGTCCGACGAAAGCGGAGGCGCGGCGCAGCGCAGCGAAGATAGCGTTGATGAACAGTGTGTTCAACGAGCACGAGTCGCGCCGCATCTCGGAGCACTTCATCGAGAAGGCGGTGGCGGAGGCGCGCGCCTCGTTCGCGGGCGACGCCGCCGCGCACCAGGACCCCAGCGCCGGCATTGCTGCCTTCAGGTAGTAGACTTAAAATTAAAATAATAACTTTGCCATAATACTCCGCAAGCCGCAAATGTGACAAATGTATGTCTTCATACAATACCCCTCACCTTCATTTCGAAACACGTCAACATTATGTCACATGCCCAGACCCAACTATCACCACCTCACCACCACACACTAGACGTAAACACCTTTCAAATTCTCTGTCAAATAATTCTCAAAGCACTCATGCATGAAGATATTGACGCATTGCACACGATGTAGCTGTTTTGCACGTGTGGTTTTTGATTGGAGCAACAAAGTATTTTTTTTAGCTCAGGTTAGGACCTCTGTAAAATAACGCCTGATTAAATCTGATTGAACATTCTTCTACACTCTGCACAGTGGGGAATTTGGCTACAGTATCTTTCATCGTCTCAGGTTAAAGGTTTATATAAAACAGGCAGAAAATTTGGAAAGAAGCAGCTGGGATTTTTGGTTGATTATGAGATGAGCAGATATCATTTTGCTGGTTTACACTTTAGACACAGCTTTGACATTGGATACTCTCTCTTCTCAGTCGGTTGCTCTTGACAGAGCAGTCGTGGTCACGCGAGACGCTCGGTAGCGCTTTAACACCGTGCTCCACCTGTCCCTTGCTGAAGCCTGTCTTGCGTAGTCGTTGAGGGATTTGTCAGTCAACGGCTTGATCTGGTCCGTCCACCGCAGAGGCGAACGTCCCCGTGATCTGCTGTCATTTACCCGATAACATTGGATACATGATGCGTGCAATTTTTGTACTTACCAAATCCAAACATATTCCGTTCCGACAGCAGCTGTTGTATAACTTTTCTACCATTTTAAATGTCACGTGTCATTTAGTAAGGAAAGTGTCGACAGGTTTATGCTGGAAGCGAACAAGGGGCGTACAATGCTGGAGTTCCAGGAGCTGATGACGGTGTTCCAGCTGCTGCATTGGAACGGCTCGCTGCGTGCCATGCGCGAGCGCCAGTGCTCGCGGCAAGAGGTTAGTATTCGGAGCGCTGGCGTAATTTTCTTACCATACTTATGAAACAGCGGTAGTTTGCTATAGGTACTAACGGGCATAATTGTGGAAATAGATACATACAGTTCTTTTAGAAAAAGAAGAGAACAGTCATAATTATGTGTCATTCCATTGACCGGGTGGATTTTTTCACAGGATGGAAAAGGCGCTCAAATCCCGCTTTTTGTTGTCACCCTTCCGAATACTTACGTTTGAGGTTAAAACTGATAACGTTTTCCTTCCCTATCTATCTATACCTATAAAATAGTACCGTAATTAACTGACTTGCAGACAACGCACAACCTAAACCACTGGACCTAGAGACTTGAAATTTGGCAAACATATACCTTAAGTATCCTAGAGGTGCACTAAGAAGGGATTTTTCGAAATTCATACGGGATGGGGAACTAGCTCATTTTAAAATATTTCACGGGGGCAAAACCGCGGGGCATAAGCTAGTCGTATAATAAAAATACTAGCTTATGCCCCGCGGCTAAAATCCCTCCTCAGTGCACCTCTAGGATGCTCAAGGTATATGTTTGCCAAATTGCAAGTATCTAGGTCCAATGGTTTAGACTGTGCGTTGTCTGTCAGTCAGTCACGGTACTGTTTTATAGGTATAGACTAGTGTAACGCTAACCCCTCTCAGGTGGTAGCCCACTACTCGGCGCGCGCGCTGGACGACGCGATGCGCGAGCAGATGGCGCGCGAGTGGGCGGCGCGCGAGCGCGAGGCGGCGGCCGGCGGCGGCGGCGTGCTGCGCCCCGAGCTGGCCCGAGCGGAGCGCGAGCTGCGTTCGGCCCGCGTCGCCGCCCGAGAACTGCGCTTCCCCAAGGAGAAGCGGGACATACTGACCCTCGCCGCTCGACTGGTGCCGCCGCAGCAGCCACAGTGATCTCACCGCCATGCCGCTATTTTGTTATTTAAGTATAGTCTATGTAGTGTAAGACGAACTGTTTTTCATTTGAACCTAACTTCCCTCCTTGTTTAGATAGATTGTGAAGACTTTCATACGCTTGCCCTCTGATAGACGTTCTTGGGCATTTTCAGAAAACGGTGTACCATTGCTGCCAAAAAAGTCCTAAATTTTTCCATAAAAAAATATTTATCAGTTTTGTGACGGTCCTTAAAGAATGTATGTAAAACGCATCATATTTTTTTGTTATTTAAATGGAAAGCTTCCTTGTGATTCTGAGCAGAAATAAGCCAAAATTTGTTAGGTTATTCAAAAAAAGTAAATGGCACACTGTTTTCTGAAAATGCCCTCTTACTCTCTTACTAGAACAACAGTAAACACTAGGGAATTTGAAATCCCAATGATAAGAGGACAATAAAAAAATTATGTTGAAAAAGTACCTATGCAAAGTACCTCCGGTTATAAAAGAGGAATATTTGTCTTTAAATACACGTTGAATGACAATAAAAGCTCGAAGTAAAACCAGGCAATAAACCTATTTTAGAAACAACAAAATTAACAACATTCTTATTATTATCCAATGATAATCACCAGGGTTATTGCAGTTTAGAATTACAGTCGATAACAACTACTAGTAGGTACTAGTCTGCTACTAAATACATAAGACGTAAGCCACTCTTTTGCGGTTAGCTAAAAGAAAGTGCAAGTATGTGCCTCGTGCCCACCATGCATACCTGTCATCTATAGCTAGTGTGCTGAAAAATAACTATGACGTAAGTATCTTGCTGTGACTTTCATCGGCTTTTTATACTACGACGGTGGAAACAGGCATACAGCTCCCCTGGTGGAAAGCGATTTGAGGGAAGCGAAGGCACGCTTGCATCATCACATGTATCACACCACGTTGCCGGCACTGCAGGAACCTTCTTATAACTTTTACAACAGGTTACAAAGTAACAGTAATGTGAGTACAATTACAGTAGTAAGTTACAGTAGGGTTTTTTTACAGAACTTGTGAAAATGCCACTCGCAATCGGTCCAAAACTGTAGGCCGAGCACGAAGTTTTCGAATCCTGCGTAACGTTACGTTATCGTATCGAAATCGAGAAACCTCATAAGTACTAAATTTTAGTTCCAAATATGCTCACGGGCGAGCACTGTTCCAAATGTCATACAAATTTCTCGACAACGTTACACAGGATTCGAAAACTTCGTGCTCAACCCTCTGGAGTGTTTTATAAAATCGATACCCACCTACATAGAGCCAAACATCAATCACTGCAAAACATCTCTACGTACATTTTTGTGAACATTCAAGATCGAAGCCAATGTAAATGACCTGTGCCCGACACTGTCCCAATAGCTGGCAGCTTCAATATCAACACGTAGCAATAAATGTCGAAGTAGGGTGTCAATTGTCGGAATTAACGTGTGAATCATTGACACGTTTAAAGCCTTACTTAGCGTATCAAAAATGCTTGCCAGAATGCTCGCTAAAACGCTCCTGTTTGTTTTGTGAGTTCAGTCAACAGCGGTAACAATGATTTAAGCACGGCTCTATTGTTATAGACATAAGAGCTTGTGCAGATCTTTGCTTAGCCACTTCTGCTGTTGACTGTATCTGTAATTTAGCATTCGCTAGGGTGCTCAAGTCTATCAGCACTTTATCATAACTTTAACCCCTATTACTTTACCAAGTAATAAACCAAGGTTTTGTCTTTTGAGTTCAGTAGAACTCAAAAGACAAAACCTGAATTCTAATCTCTTCAAAAACTAAAAATGTGTAATAAAATAAAACTACGAAAAGACAGTTAAAGATATTAATGATGATTCAATACAAAAAGGTTTTAAGTAAAACTTCTATTGCTTATTTCTTGAACAGCAGAAAAAATCATAAATGATGTTTGTGATATGTACTGCCTATGTATCTTATGAGATACGTTGCCAAGTATAGGATAGGTAGAGTCGAGTTACATCATCTTGGTACCCTTTCACTTGCAAAGCCACGCTAATGCCCGCCGAATACGAGGAGCCCATAACATGGCGTTTCGCTATGCCTCTGAAGTCTCAACTTAAACATCTCATAAGTTAGGCCTACCGAAGTAGGTGCGTGCGGGGTGTGTCAATATTGGGCAGCGTGTGCGCCGCTTCCGCTGCACCTGATCACACACCGCGACAAGCTGCCACACAACTATGAGGAAGTACTAAGAATGTCTAATCTAAATCCGCTGCATTTTCTTGCTGCGCAGTCGGCCCTGAGTCTCTCTTAGGCGACCTGCGTAGACCTGAGTTATACAGTTAAGTCACTAACCCGAGATCTAACTTTGCATCGTCTAACTTAAATTTAACTCTAAGTCAGTGAGTTACATCACAACCAGCATGCTTCTTCTAAATGGCTCGCAATCAGCATCGTGTTCATTTTGTATGGGCTGACTACTGGTATCAGAAACAGCAAGCGTCACAGTCGTACACAAACACACATTTCAATCCGATGACGAGTGTCAAAATTGTTATGCAACAGGGCTTCAGGTTGATTCAATTCGGCTTTATTGAAATAGCCATGCTCGTAGTTGCCACAATAATGTCCGCCAAAGCAATATTTGACTCTACCAAAAGTTTGTAAATGTTAGTCTTTGATTTTAATGGAGCTACAATCTTTAAAAATGTCCATGTGAGCTTGGAAGAGTATCATAGCTGGACAGTGTGTTTGCCTTCCTTGTCGTATAAAAAATAAGTTAGGTATAAAGTAGGTAGAGTATCACAAATTGTCACACCACCGCAGATATAAACATACACTTAAGTACATACATACATAAACTGTGGCAAGCACATTCAGTAACTGTTTGTACCTATTAACGATGCACATTTTGTGCTTTACCTACACTGCAAATAAAGACGTGTTAAATGTCAAACGAAAGGGCAAATACTGATGAAATCAAGAAAATTCAGGAAGGCTCTACAGAAACATATACGTGAATGCAATTCTAGCCGTAAGACAAGTGGGTACATTAAAACAAAACAGGCAATATATTGTTTTTATCAGTAGACCAGGTGTATAATAATAAGTCTGGTGGCGAGTCTGTTATTATGACTAGTAAACTGGTAGGCAGTAATACAGGTATTGCCAGGACTGTACATTATACAAGCACTGCCGGATATCCTGCAATAATAGCTGAGGATCACGGGTAATATAGTACAAATTTATGGATATGGGGGTCGATTTCTTAATCTCGCCCGGTAATTAAATTCACTGATTTCCAAAAAAAAAACGTATTTTTGGATCTCACCGCGGTGACCAAAATTCTCATGCTTATAGTATCAAATACGAATGCCCCCATCCACTCGTAAACAAGATCACTGAGTCCTTGACCACTGGCAGTGACAGCTAACCTCAATCTACTATGTTGCGGTGATTGTCTGATGACAGAAACTCAATTTAGCCGCATGTTAGTAAAAGACGGGTATGATATTCAGAAATAAGGCCTTTGGCAAATCAATGCAATGAATGAGAATTTAAGTAAGTAAACACTTTATTGTACAAAAAACACCACCACCAACATTTAGTCACCAAGTGAGATTCAAAAATCGATCACCAGGGTATCGATTTATACATACTCGTATATTAACATATGTGTGAAAATAACAATCGAAAACTTTGGAAAAAGTGTGATGATTTTTAAATGACCGCATGAGTAAGTAGTATAAGCAGTGATTAGCCTTAGTTAGTAAAAATAACAATTTGCGCTCAATCAAATCAATTTCAAGTGGTATTTTCACAGTTTTATGTTGTTTTTTTGTACTCTGACAGATGTCGCTGTATTGTATTAAGGCAATTCTTTAGTTCTAATTCTTTGTTTAGATATTCTTAGCGACCTATAAAAGGGCTGCCAAGTTAGATTTGATTAGGTACATTGTCACTCCACAAGCAACGATCTATGGGTCATTCATTCAAAAAAAATATTCCAGGTCAGTTTCTGATACTATCATTCTCATTAAAATAGTCTGACGAAACTTGATTAGGCATTTATTTACTACGTACGTTTACTAAGTTTGATTCATTAGTTCAGCTTCGCTGAAATCTGTCTTCTAACTTGCTTAGGTACTAAATACAGACGTGCTATTGTGCAGTCAGCAGTTCAATTCCCTGTGGGATTAACTTTGTTAGGTACCTGCTTACTTACTATCAACTTTTTAATTAAACGCTGGCTTGTTTGGCGTTGAGTTGAACTCACGCACCCCTCATGGAATTGTTAGATCATCCGAAGCAAACGGGGAACGCTGTTCCAAACGTCATATAAATTTTCTCGGTGGCGATACGATAACGTTACTACTCTATTCTCGGTGAAAACTCGTGCTCGAGCTACAGTATTTTTTCATCGTTATTAAATGAAGATTAAACGTCAAATTTTTCACACTCAAGCTCAAGGCCGAATCACACTTGAAGCGTAAACAGTGCGTGCTAAAGTATGAATCCTCATAAGAGATGCCACACCGCTTGCGACACGCATTATGTGCACGTAAACGTCACGTAAACGGTGTGACATTTCATTGGGTTTCATACTTTACAACGCAGTGGAACGCTCACTTACGCGTACAGGTACACGCACAAATGACAGCTAGCAACCTCAGAGAATAACGCTACCGAGAGCGAGCGCTCGCTATTGGGTAATTGCAAATTCAGCGTGTTTCTAGATTGGTTACCGGTTACCGGTTTCCACTGTGGCTCAGTTGAGTATAACACAATTTATTCGAGAGGTTCGTGTCCGCATGAGCCGCAAGTTGCACAAAAAGGGAGTATATTCGGGAGCGGGTGCATTTTTGTCGGCCCCGGCTTTTTGCCCATCCTTTATTTGAACAACGCCGACGTGCGATGCGCCACAGACGACGCATGCGCAGATGGGCAACTCCTATATGTGTGTATCTACGTATTTGGCTGTGTGATCGAGCTCCTATTTTACGGACACACCGATTTGGATACAGAGTTTTTTTTTATCAAAAGTTGATTTAATCGAAATCGTTCTCAGCAAAGATTCATTAAAATCAGTTAAGTCGTTCTTGAGATAAGTATGAGATTTTGAAAATAAAATATTGTGGTTGTTCAACTTTCCTAAGTTGCACTTAGTTATTTAGGTTATACTCTTTTTTTAAAATGTTTATCGTGATCAGAAGCTAAGTAGCTTGACGGGACTATAAAAACAGGTGCTATTTAATACCTCTGCAAATAAATGCGAAACGAGAAGCTAATAGAGCTGTAATAAAACATTTATTTTATTTTTATTATCAGACCAGTTGTATGCATATTAACCATACTTATTGTCATACACAATGTTATTCGCCATCTCTTTCCACTCCTATTTTACACTGTTTTACAAGAAATTCTCGCGGATACGGTGAGGCATTTAGACCTCTATTAAGGCACAATTAAGGTTCCTTGCGAGCTTGTTCGTTTTAGAAACATACTTAGAATGTTTTTATTTTCTTTAAAAAAAATCCAAAAAATGATTCGACAAAAAGAATCGGTGGAGAAAGGCGATCTGTAGGAGAACACTCAGACAGCCGGACAGACGGTCGACAGACATACGAAAGAATTTATTGTCCAAGTTGAAACTGAAATGCTTCGCTCACTTCGTTCGTGAACCATGTTAAATAACCGCCGAAATAATCTAGAGCAACATAACATTCTAGCAACAAAATACAAACTTGTCGATGTTAGTACGAAAACGCACTAAATTGCCTCCCTAACAATTTTCCGTAGTTGCTGAAATCCTTTACCAGCGTCAAGAAATTGCAACATTATACCACTGCACTTTCTACGCAATCTTACCTGCGGGAGAACAGGCTCGGAAGACTTGATATGTCGCCTTAATTGGGTTGCATACAAGACAAACAACTCGCCTGGTAAGCTATATAGCCGCCTCGCTCCCTCATCGCAAGTCTGCCCACGTACTGGTAGGTATTGAAAACAAATCCCAGCGCAAAACTGACGGACTAAACAAATGCAAACACATTACCCTCCTTTGCTTTTCGCGGTCGGGTAAAAAGAGACGGCCATGCTGCGAACGAGTGAACGAGGTTTTTGATAAGTCGCAAAAACAAATGACAACGCAACATTGTCGAAAGAAATAGCAAAAATGGAATCATGTGAGCCATCATGTAGGAAAACAAATGAACCACGATTTTCATAATGAAGTACATTAATATTTGATTAATATCTAATAGTACCGCATACAGAAAGGCCACCATTCATCCCGAACAGCATGCTTATACGTATACTCGCTCCCAATCAGCATCGTGCTCATTTTGTATGAGCTGACAATTTGTATCGGAAACAGCTAGCTGTCGCGGTCGTATAAAAACTACTGATATTTTAATCCGATAACGATTGTCAAAATAGTTACGCATCGAGAGTCAAAAATCCGATAGAATCGCTAGTGTCGAGTGAAGGCTATCTGTCAATTTCCACCAATCATAAGCCAGTACCTTGTCTCTCACTGGTGGAGAATGACAGATAGACCTCACTCGACACAAGCACTCAATTGGCTAGTGCCCAGACGTCATCGCATCGAGCTCATGTATAAAAGCTCGATACGAGAGCGATAACGATTTAATTCTCAAACAGCATTCCGGATTAAGGAATAATTAAAGTGAAACTTCGCCAATAGAAAATTGGAACGAACTGCGTTAAGTGCCGGCGCGCGAGTCGATGCGAGCTTATTGCGCTATTAGTAAGATTGCCACTTGCTTCGTCGCTGTTTGTGTCTCTTGCTTGACTTAACTGTTTCAATAGAGACGCTTCGAATGACAATTAGTACTTTTTGATATAAGTGCGGAAAGTATGTCATTTTGCACGAGTCCCGAAATGTCTAGGCCCGAATTGTTAATCGATGGTCGAGATTCGGGACGAGTGAAAATGACACTTCTGCACGTGTACAGATGTACCAAACGACGTTTTTTAATACATTTTCGAAAACATGACAACGAGGCGGTGGGCCGGCAGCTGAAGTCGGGACCGGCTCCGTCGACCGTTTTCCTAGCTCCTTGGAAAAGTAAAAAGCGCTAGTACGAAAAATCCAACTTTCCGCATGATACATAGCTACAAAAAGTACCACTTTTTGAGCAACTGTATTAAAACTGTATAATAAGTAGCATTTGACATCAGAGCGTCTAGTGTAATCAACGTCCAAAAAAAACGTCTCGAGGCTGCGCAGTTCGTCACTGCATGCAGTAGTAGCTGTAACTTACTTTGTCGCCGATATGTGATGTCTCTAACGAGATCGAAAAACAATAGATTTGCTGACTGACAAACGAAAAACGACACAATGTTGCCGGAGAGACTACGCAAATTTTGCAAACAACAATTAGTTTAAGCTGCCGGAGAGACTATTATGTAACTTCTGTTAATTAGTCCCTATTAAGGATATGCAAAGATATACATATAGCGCGGCTCTTAATAACTCTTGACTCTTTTGCTATATTTCTAATTACATACCACAATGCGAAATGCGTCAGTAACTGTTAAACGTCAGTACTTAAAATTCTGCCATTGAAGTTTTTTGTTTCTATAACTGGCATTGTGTACTTATTGAATTTAATGATGCAAATGCAGCAAAAACTAAATTAAGTGGTCGTCATTCAAATTGTATTTATACTCGTAGTCAGTTGACTCCGCCGTCGATACCATTACCTATCCCATCATGGTCACGACGGAAGGCAGGCTATTTACGAGATAGTGTGTCTCTGCGACTTTGTTCACATTCGATTCGACTAGATTTTTTTTTAATGCTAAGAATTAAAAAGCTCTTGAATTTTATATGTGTGTAAAAGGCATGTTAAGAAAAAATGTAATTGCACAAAATGACCACTTAGTAAGTACCTAACTATACCTCTACCGAAGATTGAGTAAGAAATACAAACACATGTATACCTACATTGTACTTACTAACTTCGTTAAGAAAGTCAAGTCAAAACCAACATTGCTTCTTCAAATTAAAAGTCAAATTTCGGGCTACCACGATCAACAACAAAATGCGGTCAGTTTTACCAATTTCATTACAAAACTTGGTGGCACTACCTTCGGGGCTCGCCTCGGGGCGCTCTACGCATAAGAGTCAACGTTCAGAAAAACATGACCAAATTCGGCAATAGCAGTTTCCGAAGATGGCATCGTTATCACGTGATCGATATTCGTCAAATTATCGATGCAGCGGGGTCGCTGACCCCGTTCGGGCGTGGGAGCCCGTCTGTTTTTGCAACTACCCTGCGCGCGCGCCGAGGCGGCAAAAAGTGGACACTTATGGAAGTGGTGTCGAGATGTGGAATTAAGGTGCAGCCGAGACGCGCTCGCGAACGAGTGTGGGTATATGTAGTGTACTTACACATCCCGTGTGTGAATTAATTTGGAAAATATATGAATAGGTACATCGGATTGGAAAGGGATCTGTAAGGTAATAGTTATGTGTACATATCCTCGAGGACGACAAAGCCCGTGGTACCTGCCTTGTTTTTCAACTTATTTTAACATTTAGACTAGATTAGTATCTTAAATACGTGTGAACATCGTAACTGTTTGAGACTAGTAGAGCTGTTCCATTGTAACTAGACTCAGTCTACACATTATATTATAACAGGAGCTATCAAAAATGTCAGGATACTTTACCTACATTTCTGTCGGGTATCTCCTAGAACTATAAGAAACCGTGAAGTAATAGGGTAAAGGCGCCAGTGGCCAGCCGGGATCCGGTAGCCTTTGCCGTCGTTTATTGTTGATAAATAGCGCTATTTTCAAACTAGACCTATCACACGTCCCTAAAACGAGGCACACACTCCTCATTGGTCATTACATAGCTTGATCGGGGCAGAGAACAGCCCAGGAGGGATGAGAAAAAAGTTTATGCAAGAAGTGTCCTCCGTCAAGAACTTTTGTGCAATGGCCGCCATTTTTTTTTGTTCAAAACAGTGGTCTGAAATCTGATGAGAAACAATGTATTTTACTATTGTTATGTATTTATTTTTACTCAATGACGTTCATAAATAATTTATCTAACTAAATTTGATGATTTTAATGTTTTATTTAATCATTTTAGGAGAATTTGAGACGGCCGACTATTGGAAACCACTTTTTTATCCAAAATCCAATGCTCGGCCACGGGGGGCCGACTTTTGGGTTTTGCCCTAATTATTTACATTGCTATGAAATGCATACAGTTAAATTTGTTATTTTTAAATATTTAAATTTTGTAAAGAACACTGGGCTCAATTATTACAAAAACCCAATAGTCGGCCCCGGGAATATTTTTTTGTTCACTTGGATCTTATTACAATTAAAAAACGAAAGGCCGAGTACTGGGTACTCACTGGCTGAGTATTAGGGGTTCGAAGGCCGATTATTAGAGAAAAGTGCCTTTTTTTGTTAAAAGCTTAATAAATATTACATTGATCGATTTAGATGCTTCTTTTCATTTTAAAATTGAGCCCCAATAAATGAGTGATCGAACTGTACACAATGTTAATTATTTTCACTAAGCACGACTGAATACTAGAGTTGGAATTTTGAAAAGTCGTTAAAAGGCTGACTACTGGATCCTTTACCCTATTTAGAGCTTTGTAAAGTTCAGCGCGCAGTCCGCTTGTCACAATAAGTTGAACGAGTTTAGTTTTGAGAACTTTTTGATGTATCTTATTTCTTCCGTCTGATAAACGACATTTTAATTAATTATTGTACGAGTAAGTAGGTACTTCATGTATGGAGTAAAATTTTTGGTGCTATAAAAATCGACTTTATTTTTATTTAAAGATGTTAATAACTATTTTTGTGTAGGTTTAGCCTTATATTTTGGATGGGTTAGTGTCTAAGCATACGAGGGGAGGGGTTAAATGTAGAATAGTGATTGTTCAACGAAGGAGGAAAGTACCAATTCGCGAAGAGATTTTAGTTCATTAAAGACCCTAACCTGAAATACAATACAAACAAAGGCCGCCGACCAACACTATAAGGGTTAGACACAAAGGAAAGTGATTATAAAAATAAATAAGTTAGGACGTTGCCTCGCGACACAGTTGGCCGCACTTTCGTGCCAAACCTGTTGCGCTGCATCTTACCTGCGCTAGCGCACGCTTGCGGTTTCTAAATCAAACTTTGCTTTAGCGCATGATTTGGTTTCGACGGAGGGTCGCGAGCAACTGATATGATGGATGCACTTTAGGTAAAGTGCAGTTTATCTGTGAGTTGACTGTGTTGTTAGTTAATCTCTAACCGAGTACAGAAAAGGAGTAGGTTCTCAATTCGTCTTTTTTTGTACAGTCAGCAGTAGAAGTAGCTAAGTAACCGAAGCGGTCACAATGATCTGCACAAGCTCTTATGTCTATAACAATAGAGATCATTGATCATTGTAAACGCGTCGGTTGCTTAGCTACTTTAGCTGCTGACTGTACTTACGATTTCTCCTTCTCCGTCGATTCCCAACGATTGTAATATTATTTTACTCTAATGTGAAGTAGGTTAATTATGAAAATAAGACTACTGATAGTTTACAGAAAAAAATGCTATAATTAGTATTAAAACAGCTGTGAAGAAAAACTAGGAGTGTTTTTGGCAACATACTCTTTTTGTTAGCTTTTATAAAATAACCCCTTATGTATATATTTTTTTCATTTTCTAAACATGCTCAAAGTGCCACCTGCTAAAAGGTTATAGGTAAGATACATCCATTATTCACACTTTAAGCGTCGAACTATGATTATGAGTATAAATTTAATATTAGGATGGAAATGAAAATTTATGTTGTTCATGAAAAAAATACAATACATATAATCTCAATACTTTTATTATACTAGCTATTCGTGGTAAATGAAAAGGTAACTCGTCTACTTATAAAGCCCACGTGTTGAAGAATTTTCGACTGGAGAATAAAAATGGCATACGAGTATGCATTCATTTGGCGTTGAAGCTATAGAGTACCTATGTTAATGGAATTAAAGGCTATATTTGTTTGCCAGAAAATATCAAGTCCTTAGATGGTGCGCAATTTAAATTCATCATCATCTCTAGCCTATTTACCTATAGGCTCCTCTCAGAGGTCTATTCACAGAACTTAAATCGTTTGATTAAATTTATTGAATAGGTACCTATAATTTTTAAAGAACGACAACTGCAACGACATAACCACTCGCGGCACATCGTGCTAGCCACCATGTTTGGAGACGGTATTAATTGAGCGTCGGTTCCCAGTAACGCCGCACCCGCCCTGCGCAAGCGGCGGTGGGCAAACACCCCGCGTGGACAAGTGCGAACACTGCTTTAGGGTTGGATTTTTTTGTAGTCTTTATGGCGTCCCACTGTTGGGAAAAAGCCCGAATCATTATTGAGAATCTCAATGTCCTGGCGTTACTTGTTTTAGCAAATTTCATAATCAAATATCGTAAGTAGGTCGATAGTTTTTTCGCGGGGGCCGAAGACAGAGTGTTGTGGCGCGCCATGGAAGAGGCCTATGTCCAGCTGTGGACTGCTGTGGGCTGATGATGATGATGATGAAGTAGGTCGATATTTTTTTTAATAAATAACTATAGAGAAACGAGATTCTTAGAAATGTTCCAGGAAAGATGCCTCTGTCTCCTGCCATGGACTTTTGGCAGTCTTAAACTATTTTTTATGTATAGATAGGTATTCGAAATGGATGGATATGCCTATATAATGTTGAGTCATGAAATGCACGACTTAGGATATCGTTACCAAATATGTCGTGACCTCCCGTAATATTACGGCAAGTCAAGCTGCCATCGTATTATACTAGCCTAATCATAGAGCCGTCTAGTCTGTACCTTAAATACTAAATAGGTATACTTACGGAGATACCTGAAATTTGACCATAAGAACTCGATTCATACCAATTATCCACAGCCTTTTTAAATCTCAGTATTCCTTAGATACAAAATGTAACGGAAAATTGCTGAACAGCCTAGGGCCTAGCATTACTAGTTTACCCGTGCTGGTGGCCAAATTGGAGACTAAAATACCTGCATACCAGCTTCTAGTTGGCCGTGCTATGGCAGCGCTATTGATAGATGTTTTATAAAGAATAACACATTTATAACACGTAACATTCGCACGCCACGGTACGGTAAATTTAATTGATTTTTTGCACCTAAACAATACATGTTTCGATTTTGCATACACGACTAATTTTTCTCGAGCTCTAAAGGAATTCCATTTTTTATCTGTCTATGACGTCACAGCAGTAATCCGTTTAGTTTATTTTCGATGACGGTATAAATAGTAGAGCGCTTAATTAATAATCTCAAGACTAACCCTGTTATTCATAAACCTATTTTAACTAAAATGCCGTTAAAGTTCGTTTGTCCTTTTTGGTCACGTTGACATTTCCGTAAGTAAGAAGAAGACAAAACCTATTTTCGCTAATGGAGGCTTGAGTGACGTTTATGAATAAGGCCCATAGACACAGCCTCAAGGCCGAGTACTCTTATAGGAATAGATAGAAGCAGCTGGCAGAGCAAAGTAAGTGGTCGGATCGTATACGGGACCTCCTCCCCCCTTAGCTTAAATCCTCCCCCCATGTACATAATTATAATATGCCTAATGCTTGGATCTACCATGAGACCTATAGCTACGCCTGCTATAAAAAATAAATAAATACTTAATGCTGTCTGAAATGAGACTTGTGATCCCTAAAAAGTCGGTAGTAATGTGAGCGGCGCTGTTTGAGGACGCGGCGCGGGCGCAGGCTGTTTGTCCGGCAAACAGCAAACACGCGCGCGCACGTAGCGCTCTAGGGCTGACTGACGAACTCAATAACAAATTTAGTATAAAAACAAGCGTCATCTGGGCATGCAACTTTCCTCTATACATCCTTATATATAAAAAGATAAGTCCTGTCCTGACTGACTGATCAACGCACAGCCCAAACCCCTGGACCTAGAAAGTTTAAATTTGGCATAGAGGTTCTTTTATAATGTACGCCCGGGATAAAGCGGGATTTTTGAAATTCCTACGGGATATAGAGTTCTGCCACGGGAGCGAAGCCGCGGGCGAAAGCTAGTATATGTATACAAATCAGACAAATGCTGGAGAGGATGCGGAACGGCCACGCGAAGACTATATTGTAGGGCGACTGAATTGAAGACGCTCGTTTGGTCACTCTAGAGACGACGCTGAAGCTGAAATGAAGTGCGGAACGCGGCTGATAAGTAAGAAGATGGCCTCCTCTTGTTTTGGAAGTCGAGATTGAACCTGGAGCCATCTTTGAACCTCGACAACTCGAGCGAAATTCTATCTCTTTTGAGTGTAATAATTTCGCTTGGGTAGTCCAGTGTAATCTCCTTGTACTGTTTTGTGGTTTTCAATAAAGAATATTTGTTGTTGTTGTTGTTGTTGGCGCTTGCTGACATATTACTGTAGGTCTAGCAAAACTCATATTGCGACTTCTATCTCGTGCAAGAACAACTGCCCGTCCTTTTCTGTCACTCAGAATGCAACGAGACGGGTAATATAATCTCGTGCGACAAACAAAGTCGCGGCCAGTCGTCCTAGCCCTTAGAGCAGGAAAAGAATGGAGATGTTAACGCGCGATTTCCCCTCTGCCAAAACTCTAACATTAAGTCTGACCAAAATGATTAGGGTCTGTTGATTGTGTGCGTGTCTTTGGCATTTGTGTGCCTGTTTTGTTTTAGTGTGAGTTTGTAGGAACTGTAACGTAAGCTTCACAAGACATATAGAAACCTACGCCACGCAATACCAAGGTGCAAGCCTTTGGAAAACACGCAGTAATTTTATGAAATAAAAATTTAAACCTGAAATAAGGATTAAGTTTAATAATATTTATTAAGTTCAAGTTCGTGTAAACTTACCAAATAAAATAATTATACATATTTAGCTGTTCAGGCAATATTGACAAACAAAAATAAATTGTTGAGGCAAAGTTTACAATTGAAATTAAAACCCAAAAAAAAAGGATTGAAAGGTCAGGCAAAATAACTAAATAAAATACCGTTTATATTGCTGCTCAGGAAATGCTCACAAAATAAGAAACGTAAACAAAATAACGTTCAGGTAATGTTGACAAATAAAAAAAAACAACTATTGTGTAAGCAAAGTAGGTTCGGGCAAAGTTTCCGAAATAAAAATATATACGTTTTGTCGCTTAGGAAATGTTAACAAAGCAAACAATATTGTCTAGGCAAAATTGCCAATTAAACTGATAACATCATTATGAGCTGGCAACTTGTACATCTATACCCTGTTTATCCTGCGCAGGAGAAATCACAGATCAACTAATATATGTTACGCTAAGCCAAGGACTTAAAACTCAAAACATAATAGGTATGATAATCGTTAATAATCCCGTAATCGTAACGGTTATAAAATAGTTCACATCCGCGACGACATAACGAGCGCAAAAAGGTCCAAACCGACACACCGAAACGAACTGCTTGACCCCAAAAATAGGTCAAAAATAATGGGTATCACTCGCGAAAATAAAAAGGTTAATACTGACTTTATAAAGGCTTATTATAGCCTATCAAGCTCCAGCTTTTCGGTGAAACTCGGAGACTATTCCAGAGCGTTTATTAATTATGCTGCCGGCTGGCTAAAGCGGCTCCTTAGGTCTGCGGCTGCGGCTCAACAGGAAATACCTTTTACTAGCACACGTAGGGTGAACTGCAAATTATTGTTTCTCTACATTAAAATATCAACACTCGGAAAACACGACAGAATAAAACATACCGCACGAATAAGAAAAACTTACCCCTAAAACAGGGCTATGGACATAAATCCAACAAATCATTCAACACTGCAATAAAATTCTAACATGCAAAAAAGCCTTGAAATGCTCTTCCAACAACCAATTTGTCAAATCAATCACGCTCTTTTTTCTGACATCATCTGACAATTAAATAGATTTTTGAATCTTGCATGCGTACTTATTAATAACTAGGCGGCCCACAAAAGAGGTATTAAGGTACAGCCACACAAGGAAACGACATTTAAACATAACTGTAACGCGCTGCTATGGAGCGTGTTTTCACGCTACAGAACGTAATAAATTTTGACATAAGCGCAGACGTGTGCTGTACGTGTGTGTTCCTTGTCCCCCTCGAAAAGTGGCAGAAAAATTGTAGTGCATAGATAAGCTAAAGGCGCTTCCCGTCTGTCTGCTTTATGTGCTAGCCAGACTGTTGCACAAATGATTGCGAGTTTGAGTTAACCTATATCGAAGTGCCTACATGTTGGGGTTGGCAGCCCTGCCGCGGCGCGGCGTCGCGACCCGCATTGTTGTCTCTGCGCGGTCGCTGCGCCGCGATCGCCCAAACCTACCGCACCTGCACCACTTGACGCGTTAACACCAGCTCATATTCGACAATCTTAACTTGATATCGCAGTGGTGTGAAGGTGAACAGGTGAGATTAGTATCTGGCCCACATGCGCCACGACACGCGCTATACTGCCCTTGCTAATGATAAACGAAATGATTTTTAACGGACTTCAAAAAAAGGATGTGCCTCAAAAAACCGATTTGGAAAACACTACACTGATACGTACTCATTCAGCACCAGCAGGTAGCGCTTTTCGATTAGATAGACTCCTGAAACCAACATCAGAGCAGCAGATAATTTAAGACACTGCCTGCCGCGTGGCGGCGTCACTGACACCTGCTTCAAAAGACGCCTGTCATATATTTACGTATACTTATTCGTATTTGCAAATGAATGCATCTGCCACTCTGTCACCTGGACACTGACGCCACTGACTCTGACTTGTGACTTCCATAGTCTACTTTTAGTGCTTGCCACGCCTCGTGGTGGAAATACTCAATCATGTTGCCACTGATAATAAAATTAAGGCAAGATAATATTCTGGCCAGCAAGGCGTTGTATTATCACCTGGTTAATGTCGAATACAGGCGCATGTAACGCTGTTACCGGTGGAATGAATTGGAGAGTTTATATGTATATGCGCTTAAGTGTTATTGGTTAATTAACATGCTTTCGTATTGTTTTTGGGATGTGCTGGTTTTAAAGTAAAGCACGAAATCCAACGGTGCCGATTGTCATCAAAATTAAATCAGACGCCTTTAGATACCGCCATTTACATACTAACGTTACTTTCCTTTGGTTTCTATTCCGCCCGACGCAAAAGTTAAGTTACACTGGAAATACTATGTATTTAATTTACTACTATGTATGAAACTAAAATAATACTAGTAAATCCTTTATCACTCCCATAGACAGTAGGCACTGGATGGCCATAAACGAAAATACATTTGAGGTACCTACTTAAGTCAAAGTTTAAGCTGTCTTAAGTCTCACTCGATACGAGTGTTTAGTTCTCTAAGATATGTATCTGATGACGACTGTGTAAATGTCATCTTGTCCATGTAAATTTCCTCTAATTAACCGCCATTTAACCTTTGATCGGAGCCGTTGCAAAAGGTAAACGAACTGACAAGCTATAAAGATCTAACATTTTAATAAGATTTTTTAAATTTTAATATCCATCAGGGGAAAGCGAAAGATGGAATCGCTAAAAAAAACTTATCTCCATCGAAGAATCACTCGTAAAACGTAACCATAACCACTTAAGTAGCGGTTCCCCAAACACAGCATTAACGTTAATTTTTGGCCTCCTTGGGTGGCCGGAACTTAACGCGGCGCGTTGCGTTCGACCCTGTCACAATCACAGTACTACTTTGCTAACGTAAAAGAGCATATCTACAGAAGGAACTCACCGGAGTTACGTCCTTTTGTGTTAGGAGGCAGAATACAGGTGTTCCACAAGTGGGCAGTTAAACACAACTTGTAGTTAAAGGCGGGAGCACTTGTGTCTATAGTTTAAAGCGTCACTACACTACATAACAAAGGTGTGGTAAGGTAACGTTGTCAGGATAATATTTGTATTAACTGGCTCTCATTTTATTTGACTCTATCCCAAAAATTCAGGTTCGTAATTCAAATGCCACACTCAGAGGTGTTGCTCGAGCTTAATAAATACCATTCATTTCATTAAAAAATACTGTCCAGTCTTCTTTACTTAATGAACGTATACATTTTCCATACAGATGCAATACATTGCAAACATGTCGAAAGTTAGAGCAATTAAAAAAAATCAAAATTAGTTAACGTCCGTAAGGCATAGAAATAAAACATTATTATTCTGTTATACCTATTGATATGTAGAGCGAAAGTCCTAAATTATACCATACCTTTGACAGAACGGCAGATCTAAAACTCAGTCGCTTATGGCTTTGCCTCACTCATTCACAATTCGTTTGACATACGAGGTTTCTAACTATAATTATTATTTTTATTTTTATTTATTATTATTATTTTATTTATAATATATATAGCTCGATACCCACTCACTCACTCACTGACATGCTGTTTTGAAGAACCTACGAGGGGTGGGGTGGAACTGTATACATCATCGTATCAGAAATGCCGCCCCGACCCCAGGAAAAATACGAAATCGACCTGAACGTGGAAAGTAACCTGACACATGGGGTAGCTCTCTGTAACGACTTGACCTACCGAGTTTGCCCGAAACGAAAGTTGCTCAGAACAGGCAGCCAATGGGTGAGCCGGTCAAAATCTTTTCAAAATGGCGAAAACAAGATGGCCGCCATACAAAATTGAAACGCGATTATCTCGCAAACCAATAGAGATTGATGACAGGTGCTCGACCAAATGTCATTCAAGGTAGAAGGGGTAATCTATCGGGATATTTTTTTTTACAAGATGGCGGATTCAAAATGGCGGCCATTTTCTTTTTTGCTCTGATTCGATTGAAATTTTGCATCCAGGACTCTTGAGGGCCACTGAATCAAACGCCGTAATTGGTTTTTCGATTTTTCAATTTTCCAAGATGGCCGCCATACGATGGAAAATCTGGCTCACTGACATGCTGTTTTGAAGAACCCATGAAGGGTGGGGTACAACTCTCTACAACATCGCATCAGAAATACCGCCTCGACCACTAAAAAAGTATGAAATTGACCTGAATGTGGAAATTGACCTGACACATGAGTAGTTCTCCGCGGCGACTTGACCTACCGAAATTGCCCGGAACTAAAGTCGCTCAGAACAGCCAGCCAATGGGTAAGCCGGTCAAAGTTTTTCAAAATGGTGAAAACAAGATGGCCGCCATACAAAATTAAAAAGCGATTATCTCGCAAACCAGTCGAGATGGATGAAAGGTGCTCGAACTAATGTTGTTCAAAATAGGAAGGGTAATCTAATGAAGCAATTTTTTTTTCCAAGATGGCGGATTCAAAATGGCGGCGAAATTTTTTCTTGTTTGATTCGATTGAAATTTGGCAATCAGGGCTCTTGAAGGCCACAGTATTCAACGCCATAATTAATTTTTCGATTTCTCAATTTTCCAAGATGGCCGCCATACAATGTTATGTCTGACTCACTGACTTACTGTTGTTTTGTAGCAGCCTTTAGAGGTTGGGTTCGACTCTATACACCATCACATCAGAAATGCCGCCACGACCAACAAAAAAATACTAAATTGACCTGAACTTGGAAACTGACCCGACACATGGGGTAGCTCTATGTATCGACTTGACCTACCGAGTTTGCCCGGAACTAAAGTCGCTCAGAACAGCGAACCAATGGGTGAGCCGGTCAAAGTTTTTTCAAAATGGCGAAAACAAGATGGCCGCCATACATAATTGATTGTTGGTTAGTTTGGTAGTTTGATAAGTTGATAGTTGGTTAGTTTGATAGTTTGATACTTGGTTAGTTGGTTAGTTTGGTAGTTTGATAGTTGGTTAGTGGGTTAGTTTGGTAGTTTGATAGTTTGATACTTGGTTGGTTTGGTAGTTTGATAGTTTGATACTTGGTTAGTTTGTTAGTTGGTTGGTTGATTGGTTAGTTGGTTGGTCAGTTGGTTAGTTTGTTGGTTGGTTGGTTGGTTGGTTAGTTGGTTTGTTGGTTGGTTAGTTGGTTGGTTGGTTGGTTGATTGGTTGGTTAGTTATTTGGTTAGTTGATTTGTTGGTTGGTTGGTTGGTTAGTTGGTTAGTTTGTTAGTTTGTTAGTTTATTGGTTGGTTAGTTGGTTAGTTTGAAAGTTGGTTAGTTTTGTAGTTTGATAGTTGGTTAGTTTGGTAGTTTGATAGTTTGATACTTGGTTAGTTTGGTAGTTTGATAGTTTGATACTTGGATAGTTGGTTAGTTTGGTAGTTTGATAGTTTGATAGTTGGTTAGTTTGGTAGTTTGATAGTTTGATACTTGGTTAGTTTGATAGTTTGATACTTGGTTAGTTGGTTAGTTTGGTAGTTTGATAGTCGGGTAGTTGATTAGTTTGGTAGTTTGATAGTTGGTTAGTTGGTTACTTTGGTAGTTTGATAGTTTGATACTTGGTTAGTTGGTTAGTTTGGTAGTTTGATAGTTGGTTAGTTTCATAGTTTGATACTTGGTTAATTGATAGTTTGATAGTTGGTTAGTTTGATAGTTTGATACTTGGTTAGTTGGTTAGTTTGGTAGTTTGATAGTTGGTTAGTTGGTTAGTTTGGTAGTTTGATAGTTTGATACTTGGTTAGTTGGTTAGTTTGGTAAATTGATAGTTTGATACTTGGTTAGTTTGGTAGTTTGATAGTTTGATACTTGGTTAGTTTGGTAGTTTGATAGTTTGATACTTGGTTAGTTTGTTAGTTGGTTGGTTGATTAGTTAGTTGGTTGGTTAGTTTGTTGGTTGGTTGGTTGGTTGGTTAGTTGGTTTGTTGGTTGGTTAGTTGGTTGGTTGGTTGGTTGATTGGTTGGTTAGTTATTTGGTTAGTTGGTTTGTTAGTTGGTTGGTTGGTTAGTTGGTTAGTTTGTTAGTTTGTTAGTTTGTTGGTTGGTTAGTTGGTTAGTTTGAAAGTTGGTTAGTTTTGTAGTTTGATAGTTGGTTAGTTTGGTAGTTTGATAGTTTGATACTTGGTTAGTTGGTTAGTTTGGTAGTTTGATAGTTTGATACTTGGATAGTTGGTTAGTTTGGTAGTTTGATAGTTTGATAGTTGGTTAGTTTGGTAGTTTGATAGTTTGATACTTGGTTAGTTTGATAGTTTGATACTTGGTTAGTTGGTTAGTTTGGTAGTTTGATAGTTGGTTAGTTGATTAGTTTGGTAGTTTGATAGTTGGTTAGTTGGTTACTTTGGTAGTTTGATAGTTTGATACTTGGTTAGTTGGTTAGTTTGGTAGTTTGATAGTTGGTTAGTTTCATAGTTTGATACTTGGTTAGTTGGTTTGTTTGGTAGTTTGATAGTTGGTTAGTTGGTTAGTTTGGTAGTTTGATAGTTTGTTAGTTGGTTAGTTTGTTAGTTAATTGGTTGATGGGTTGGTTGGTTAGTTGGTTAGTTTGTTTGTTGGTTGGTTGGTTGGTTGGTTGGTTGAGTGGTTGGTTGGTTTGTTGATTGGTTGGTTGGTTAGTTGGTTAGTTTGTTAGTTGGTTGGTTGATTGGTTAGTTGGTTAGTTTGTTGGTTGGTTAGTTGGTTGGTTGGTTGGTTGATTGGTTGGTTGGTTATTTGGTTAGTTGGTTTGTTGGTTGGTTGGTTGGTTAGTTGGTTAGATGGTTAGTTTGTTAGTTTGTAGGTTAGTTTGTTGATTAGTTTGATAGTTTGTTAGTTTGGTAGTTTGATAGTTTGATAGTTGGTTAGTTGGTTAGTTTGATAGTTTGATACTTGGTTAGTTGGTTAGTTTGGTAGTTTGATAGTTGGTTAGTTTGGTAGTTTGATAGTTGGTTAGTTGGTTAGTTTGGTAGTTTGATAGTTTGATACTTGGTTAGTTGGTTAGTTTGGTATTTTGATACTTGGTTAGTTGGTTAGTTCCGTAGTTTGATAGTTGGTTTGTTGGTTAGTTTGGTAGTTTGATAGTTTGATAGTTTGTTAGTTGGTTAGTTTGGTAGTTTGATAGTTTGATACTTGGTTAGTTGGTTAGTTTGGTAGTTTGATACTTGGTTAGTTGGTTAGTTTGGTAGTTTGATACTTGGTTAGTTGGTTAGTTTGGTAGTTTGATAGTTGGTTAGTTGGTTAGTTTGGTAGTTTGATAGTTTGACAGTTGGTTAGTTTGGTAGTTTGATAGTTGGTTAGTTGGTTAGTTTGGTAGTTTGATAGTTTGACAGTTGGTTTGTTTGTTAGTTGGTTGGTTGATTGGTTAGTTGGTTGGTTGGTTGATTGGTTGGTTGGTTGATTGGTTGGTTGGTTATTTGGTTAGTTTGTTAGTTGGTTGGTTGATTGGTTGTTGGTTTGTTGGTTAGTTTGTTGGTTGGTTATTTGGTTAGTTTGTTAGTTGGTTGGTTGGTTGGTTGGTTGGTGTTTTGGTTGGTTGGTTGGTTGGTGTTTTGGTTGGTTGGTTTGTTTGTTGGTGGGTTGGTTGGTTGGTTGGTTGGTTGGTTGGTTGGTTGGTTAGTTGGTAAGTTGATTATTTTTTAGTTTGATAGTTTGATACTTGGTTAGTTGCTTAGTTTGTTAGTTTGATAATTGGTTAGGTTAAGGATATAAAAAAAAACATGGTGGCAGGGAACCCTCCGCGGGCCCCTCGGGGCCCGCGGCCCCCACCCAAAATACTAGTTATTATAATATATATAGCTCGATACCCACTCACTCACTCACTGACATGCTGTTTTGAAGAACCTACGAGGGGTGGGGTGGAACTGTATACATCATCGTATCCAAAATTCCGCCCCGACCTCAGGAAAAATACGAAATCGACCTGAATATGGAAAGTGACCTGACTCAAGTAGCGGCTCTCTGCAACGGCTCGACCTACCGAGTTTGTTCGAAACTAAAGTCGCTCAGAACAGCCAGCCAATGGGTGAGCCGTTCAAAATGTTTTCAAAATGGCGAAAACAAGATGGCCGCCATACAAAATTAAAACGCAAATATCTCGGAAACCAGTCGAGATGGATGACAGGTGCTCGACCAAATGTCATTCAGGGTGGGAGGGGTAATCTATTGGAATGGTTTTTTTTTCAAGATGGCGGATTCAAAATGGCGGCCATTTTCTTTTTTGCTCTGATTCGATTGAAATTTTACATCCAGGGCTCTTGAGGGCCACTGAATCAAACGCCGTAATTGGTTTTTCGATTTTGCGATTTTCCAAGATGGCCGCCATACGATGGAAAATCTGGCTCACTGACATGCTGTTTTGAAGAACCCATGAAGGGTGGGGTACAACTCTCTACAACGTCGCATCATAAATGCCGCCTCGACCACTAAAAAAGTATGAAATTGACCTGAATGTGGAAATTGACCTGACACATGGGTAGTTCTCCGCGACGACTTGACCTACCGAGTTTGCCCGGAACTAAAGTCGCTCAGAACAGCCAGCCAATGGGTAAGCCGGTCAAAGTTTTTCAAAATGGCGAAAACAAGATGGCCGCCATACAAAATTAAAAAGCGATTATCTCGCAAACCAGTCGAGATGGATGAAAGGTGCTCGAACTAATGTTGTTCAAAATAGGAAGGGTAATCTAATGAAGCAATTTTTTTTTTCCAAGATGGCGGATTCAAAATGGCGGCGAAATTTTTTCTTGTTTGATTCGATTGAAATTTGGCAATCAGGGCTCTTGAAGGCCACAGTATTCAACGCCATAATTAATTTTTCGATTTTTCAATTTTCCAAGATGGCCGCCTAACAATGTTATGTCTGACTCACTGACTTACTGTTGTTTTGTAGCAGCCTTTAGAGGTTGGGTTCGACTCTATACACCATCACATCAGAAATGCCGCCACAACCAACAAAAAAATACATAATCGACCTGAACTTGGAAACTGACCCGACACATGAGGTAGCTCTCTGTAACGAGTTGACCTACCGAGTTTGCCCGGAACTAAAGTCGCTCAGAACAGCCAACCAATGGGTGAGCCGGTCAAAGTTTTTTCAAAATGGAGAAAACAAGATGGCCGCCATACAAAATTGATTGTTGGTTAGTTTGGTAGTTTGATAAGTTGATAGTTGGTTAGTTTGTTAGTTGGTTGGTTGATTGGTTGGTTGGTTAGTT
The DNA here is from genome assembly GCA_963691665.1 of Clepsis dumicolana. Lineage (NCBI taxonomy): Eukaryota > Metazoa > Arthropoda > Insecta > Lepidoptera > Tortricidae > Clepsis > Clepsis dumicolana. Next base: position 4,041,178 of record OY829508.1, on the reverse strand, counting down.
GGTTGAGTGGTTGGTTGGTTTGTTGATTGGTTGGTTGGTTAGTTGGTTAGTTTGTTAGTTGGTTGGTTGATTGGTTAGTTGGTTAGTTTGTTGGTTGGTTAGTTGGTTGGTTGGTTGGTTGATTGGTTGGTTGGTTATTTGGTTAGTTGGTTTGTTGGTTGGTTGGTTGGTTAGTTGGTTAGATGGTTAGTTTGTTAGTTTGTAGGTTAGTTTGTTGATTAGTTTGATAGTTTGTTAGTTTGGTAGTTTGATAGTTTGATAGTTGGTTAGTTGGTTAGTTTGATAGTTTGATACTTGGTTAGTTGGTTAGTTTGGTAGTTTGATAGTTGGTTAGTTTGGTAGTTTGATAGTTGGTTAGTTGGTTAGTTTGGTAGTTTGATAGTTTGATACTTGGTTAGTTGGTTAGTTTGGCAGTTTGATAGTTGGTTAGTTGGTTAGTTTGGTAGTTTGATAGTTTGATACTTGGTTAGTTGGTTAGTTTGGTAGTTTGATAGTTGGTTAGTTGGTTATTTTGGTAGTTTGATAGTTGGTTAGTTGGTTAGTTTGGTAGTTTGATAGTTTGATACTTGGTTAGTTGGTTAGTTTGGTAGTTTGATAGTTGGTTAATTGGTTAGTTTGGTAGTTTGATATTTGGTTAGTTGGTTAGTTTGGTAGTTTGATAGTTGGTTAGTTGGTTAGTTGGTTAGTTTGATAGTTTGTTAGTTGGTTAGTTTGTTAGTTGGTTAGTTGATTGGTTGGTTAGTTAGTTGGTTAGTTGGTTGGTTGGTTGGTTGGTTGGTTGGTTGGTTGGTTGATTGGTTGGTTATTTGGTTAGTTGGTTTGTTGGTTGGTTAGTTGGTTAGTTTGTTAGTTTGATAAATTGTTGGTTGGTTAGTTGGTTAGTTTGATAGTTGGTTAGTTTGGTAGTTTGTTAGTTTGATAGTTGGTTAGTTGGTTAGTTTGTTAGTTGATTGGTTGGTTGGTTAGTTGGTTAGTTTGTTGATTGGTTGGTTGGTTGGTTGGTTGGTTGATTGGTTATTTGGTTAGTTTATAAGTTGGTTGGTTAATAAGTTGCTTAGTTTGTTAGTTTGATAATTGGTTAGGTTAAGGATATTAAAAAAAAACATGGTGGCAGGGAACCCTCCGCGGGCCCCTCGGGGCCCGCGGCCCCCACCCAAAATACTAGTTATAATATATATAGCTCGATACCCACTCACTCACTCACTGACTGACATGCTGTTTTGGAGAACCCACGAGGGGTGGGGTGGAACTGTATACGTCGTCGTATCCAAAATGCCGCCACGACCCCAGGAAAAATACGAAATCGACCTGAATGTGGAAAGTGACCTGACTCAAGTAGCGGCTCTCTGCAACGGCTCGACCTACCGAGTTTGCCCGAAACTAAAGTCGCTCAGAACAGCCAGCCAATGGGTGAGCCGATCAAAGTTTTTTAAAAATGGCGAAAACAAGATGGCCGCCATACAAAATTGAAACGCGATTATCTCGCAAACTAATCGAGATTGATGACAGGTGCTCGACCAAATGTCATTCAGGGTGGCAGGGGTAATCTATCGGGATATTTTTTTTTCCAAGATGGCGGATTCAAAATGGCGGCCATTTTCTTTTTTGCTCTGATTCGATTGAAATTTTGCATCCAGGGCTCTTGAGGGCCACTGAATCAAACGCCGTAATTGGTTTTCCGATTTTTCAATTTTCCAAGATGTCCGCCATACGATGGAAAATCTGGCTCACTGACATGCTCTTTTGAAGAACCCATGAAGGGTGGGGTACAACTCTCTACAACATCGCATCAGACATGCCGCTTCGACCACTAAAAAAGTATGAAATTGACCTGAATGTGGAAATTGACCTGACACATGGGTAGTTCTCCGCGACGACTTGACCTACCGAGTTTGCCCGGAAATAAAGTCGCTCAGAACAGCCAGCCAATGGGTAAGCCGGTGAAAGTTTTTCAAAATGGCGAAAACAAGATGGCCGCCATACAAAATTGAAAAGCGAATATCTCAGAGGCCAGTCTAGATAGATACAAGGTGCTTTAACTATTGTTGTTCAAAATAGAAAGGGTAATCTAATGAAGCAAATTTTTTTTCCAAGATGGCGGATTCAAAATGGCGGCGAAATTTTTTTTGATTGATTCGATTAAAATTTTGCATCCAGGGCTCTAGAAGACCATAATATTCAACGCCATAATTATTTTTTCGATTTCTTAATTTTCCAAGATGGCGGCCATATAATGTTATGTCTGACTCACTGACTTACTGTTGTTTTGTAGCAGCCTTTAGAGGTTGGGTTCGATTCTATACACCATCGCATCAAAAATGCCGCCACGATAAACAAAAAAATATAAAACCGACCTGAACTTGGAAACTGACCCGACACATGGGGTAGCTCTATGTATCGACTTGACCTACCGAGTTTGCCCGGAACTAAAGTCGCTCAGAACAGCCAACCAATGGGAGAGCCGGTCAAAGTTTTTTCAAAATGGCGAAAACAAGATGGCCGCCATACAAAATTGATTGTTGGTTAGTTTGGTAGTTTGATAAGTTGATAGTTGGTTAGTTTGATAGTTTGATACTTGGTTAGTTGATTAGTTTGGTAGTTTGATAGTTGGTTAGTTGGTTAGTCTGGTAGTTAGATAGTTGGTTAGTTAATTAGTTTGGTAGTTTGGTAGTTTGATAGTTTGATACTTGGTTAGTTTGTTAGTTGGTTGGTTGATTGGTTGGTTGGTTGGTTAGTTGGTTAGTTTGTTGGTTGGTTGGTTGGTTGGTTGGTTGGTTGGTTGGTTGGTTGGTTGGTTGGTTGGTTGGTTGGTTGGTTATTTGGTTAGTTGGTATGTTGGTAGGTTGGTTGGTTAGTTGGTAAGTTTGTTAGTTTGTTGGCTGGTTAGTTTGGTAGTTTGTTGGTTGGTTAGTTTGGTAGTTTGATAGTTGGTTAGTTAATTAGTTTGGTAGTTTGATAGTTTAATACTTGGTTAGTTTGTTAGTTGGTTGGTTTGTTAGTTGGTTAGTTGGTTAGTTTGTTGGTTGGTTGGTTGGTTTGTTGGTTGCTTGGTTGGTTAGTTGGTTAGTTTGATAGTTTGATACTTGGTTAGTTGGTTAGTTTGATAGTTTGATACTTGGTTAATTGGTTAGTTTGGTAGTTTGATAGTTTGACAGTTGGTTAGTTTGATAGTTTGATACTTGGTTAGTTGGTTAGTTTGGTAGTTTGATAGTTGGTTAGTTGGTAAGTTTGGTAGTTTGATAGTTTGATAATTGGTTAGTTTGGTAGTTTGATAGTTTGATACTTGGTTAGTTTGATAGTTGGTTAGTTGATTGGTTAGTTGGTAGGTAAGTTGGTTAGTTTGTTGGTTGGTTGGTTGGTTGGTTGGTTGGTTTGTTAGTTGGTTAGTTGGTTAGTTTGTTGGTTGGTTGGTTGGTTTGTTGGTTGGTTGGTTGGTTAGTTGGTTAGTTTGATAGTTTGATACTTGGTTAGTTGGTTAGTTTGATAGTTTGATACTTGGTTAATTGGTTAGTTTGGTAGTTTGATAGTTTGACAGTTGGTTAGTTTGATACTTGGTTAGTTGGTTAGTTTGGTAGTTTGATAGTTGGTTAGTTGGTAAGTTTGGTAGTTTGATAGTTTGATACTTGGTTAGTTTGGTAGTTTGATAGTTTGATACTTGGTTAGTTTGATAGTTGGTTAGTTGATTGGTTAGTTGGTAGGTAAGTTGGTTAGTTTGTTGGTTGGTTGGTTGGTTGGTTGGTTGGTTTGTTAGTTGGTTAGTTGGTTAGTTTGTTGGTTGGTTGGTTGGTTTGTTGGTTGGTTGGTTGGTTAGTTGGTTAGTTTGATAGTTTGATACTTGGTTAGTTGGTTAGTTTGATAGTTTGATACTTGGTTAATTGGTTAGTTTGGTAGTTTGATAGTTTGACAGTTGGTTAGTTTGATAGTTTGATACTTGGTTAGTTGGTTAGTTTGGTAGTTTGATAGTTGGTTAGTTGGTAAGTTTGGTAGTTTGATAGTTTGATACTTGGTTAGTTTGGTAGTTTGATAGTTTGATACTTGGTTAGTTTGATAGTTGGTTAGTTGATTGGTTAGTTGGTAGGTAAGTTGGTTAGTTGGTTTGTTGGTTGTTTGGTTGGTTGGTTAGTTCGTTAGTTTGTTGGTTGGTTAGTTGGTTAGTTTAAAAGTTGGTTAGTTTTGTAGTTTTATAGTTGGTTAGTTGGTTAGTTTGGTAGTTTGACAGTTTGATACTTGGTTAGTTGGTTAGTTTGGTAGTTTGATAGTTTGATAGTTGGTTAGTTCCATAGTTTAATACTTGGTTAGTTGGTTAGTTTGGTAGTTGGTTAGTTCGTTAGTTTGGTAGTTTGATAGTTTGATACTTGGTTAGTTAGTTAGTTTGGTAGTTTGATACTTAGTTAGTTGGTTAGTTTGATAGTTTGATAGTTTGATACTTGGTTAGTTTCATAGTTTAATACTTGGTTAGTTGGTTAGTTTGGTAGTTTGATAGTTGGTTGGTTGGTCAGTTTGGTAGTTTGATAGTTTGATACTTGGTTAGTTGGTTAGTTTGGTAGTTTGATACTTGGTTGGTTGGTTAGTTGGTTAGTTTTTTGGTTGGTTGGTTTGTTGGTTGGTTGGTTGGTTGGTTGGTTGGTTGGTTGGTTGGTTGGTTGATTGGTTGGTTGGTTATTTGGTTAGTTTGTTAGTTGGTTAGTTTGTTGGTTGGTTGGTTGGTTGGTTGATTGGTTGGTTGATTGGTTGGTTGGTTATTTGGTTAGTTGGTTTGTTGTTTGGTTGGTTGGTTAGTTGGTTAGTTTGTTAGTTTGTTGGTTGGTTAGTTGGTTAGTTTGATAGTTTGATACTGGGTTATTGGTTAGTTTGGTAGTTTGATAATTTGATAGTTGTTTAGTTTGAAAGTTTGATAGTTGGTTAGTGGGTTAGTTTGGTAGTTTGATAGTTTGATACTTGGTTAGTTTGGTAGTTTGATAGTTTGATACTTGGTAAGTTGGTTAGTTTGGTAGTTTGATACTTGGTTAGTTGGTTAGTTTGGTAGTTTGATAGTTGGTTAGTGGGTTAGTTTGGTAGTTTGATAGTTTGATACTTGGTTAGTCTGGTAGTTTGATAGTTTGATACTTGGTTAGTTGGTTAGTTTGGTAGTTTGATACTTGGTTAGCTGGTTAGTTTGGTAGTTTGGTAGTTTGATAGTTTGATACTTGGTTAATTTCATAGTTTTATACTTGGTTAGTTGGTTAGTTTGATAGTTGGTTAGTTGGTTAGTTTGATAGTTTGATACTTGGTTAGTTGGTTAGTTTTAGTAGTTTGATACTTGGTTGGGTGGTTAGTTTGATAGTTGGTCGGTTGGTCAGTTTGGTAGTTTGATAGTTTGATACTTGGTTAGTTGGTTAGTTTGGTAGTTTGATACTTGGTTGGTTGGTTAGTTGGTTAGTTTTTTGGTTGGTTGGTTTGTTGGTTGGTTGGTTGGTTGGTTGGTTGGTTGGTTGGTTGGTTGGTTGATTGGTTGGTTGGTTATTTGGTTAGTTTGTTAGTTGGTTAGTTTGTTGGTTGGTTGGTTGGTTGGTTGATTGGTTGGTTGATTGGTTGGTTGGTTATTTGGTTAGTTGGTTTGTTGTTTGGTTGGTTGGTTAGTTGGTTAGTTTGTTAGTTTGTTGGTTGGTTAGTTGGTTAGTTTGATAGTTTGATACTGGGTTATTGGTTAGTTTGGTAGTTTGATAATTTGATAGTTGTTTAGTTTGAAAGTTTGATAGTTGGTTAGTGGGTTAGTTTGGTAGTTTGATAGTTTGATACTTGGTTAGTTTGGTAGTTTGATAGTTTGATACTTGGTAAGTTGGTTAGTTTGGTAGTTTGATACTTGGTTAGTTGGTTAGTTTGGTAGTTTGATAGTTGGTTAGTGGGTTAGTTTGGTAGTTTGATAGTTTGATACTTGGTTAGTCTGGTAGTTTGATAGTTTGATACTTGGTTAGTTGGTTAGTTTGGTAGTTTGATACTTGGTTAGTTGGTTAGTTTGGTAGTTTGGTAGTTTGATAGTTTGATACTTGGTTAATTTCATAGTTTTATACTTGGTTAGTTGGTTAGTTTGATAGTTGGTTAGTTGGTTAGTTTGATAGTTTGATACTTGGTTAGTTGGTTAGTTTTAGTAGTTTGATACTTGGTTGGGTGGTTAGTTTGTTGGTTGGTTGGTTGGTTGGTTGGTTGGTTGGTTGGTTGGTTGGTTGGTTGGTTGGTTAGTTGGTTTATTGGTTGGTTGGTTGGTTGGTTGGTTGGTTGGTTGATTGGTTGGTTGGTTATTTGGTTAGTTTGTTAGTTGGTTAGTTTGTTGGTTGGTTGGTTGGTTGGTTGGTTGGTTGGTTGGTTGGTTGATTGATTGGTTGGTTATTTGGTTGATTGGTTTGTTGGTTGGTCGGTTGGTTGGTTAGTTGGTTAGTTTGATAGTTTGATACTTGGTTAATTGGTTAGTTTGGTAGTTTGATAGTTTGATAGTTGGTTAGTTTGATAGTTTGATACTTGGTTAGTTTGGTAGTTTGATAGTTGGTTAGTTGGTTAGTTTGGTAGTTTGATAGTTTGATACTTGGTTAGTTGGTTAGTTTGGTAAATTGATAGTTTGATACTTGGTTAGTTTGGTAGTTTGATAGTTTGATACTTGGTTAGTTTGATACTTGGTTAGTTGGTTAGTTTGGTAGTTTGATAGTTGGTTAGAGGGTTAGTTTGGTAGTTTGATAGTTTGATACTTGGTTAGTTTGGTAGTTTGATAGTTTGATACTTGGTTAGTTTGTTGGTTGGTTGATTGGTTAGTTGGTTGGTTAGTTGGTTAGTTTGTTGGTTGGTTGGTTGGTTGGTTAGTTGGTTAGTTTGTTAGTTTGTTAGTTTGTTGGTTGGTTAGTTGGTTAGTTTGAAAGTTGGTTAGTTTTGTAGTTTGATAGTTGGTTAGTTTGGTAGTTTGATAGTTTGATACTTGGTTAGTTGGTTAGTTTGGTAGTTTGATAGTTTGATACTTGGATAGTTGGTTAGTTTGGTAGTTTGATAGTTTGATAGTTGGTTAGTTTGGTAGTTTGATAGTTTGATACTTGGTTAGTTTGTAAGTTGGTTGGTTGATTGGTTGGTTAGTTGGTTAGTTTGTTGGTTGGTTGGTTGGTTTGTTGGTTGGTTTATTGGTTGGTTAGTTGGTTAGTTTGTTGGTTGGTTAGTTGGTTAGTTGGTTAGTTGGTTAGTGTGGTAGTTTAATAGTTTGATACTTGGTTAGTTTGGTAGTTTTAAAGTTTGACAGTTGGTTAGTTTGTTTGTTGGTTAGTTGGTTGGTTGGTTAGTTTGTTTGTTGGTTAGTTGGACAGTTGGTTAGTTGCTTAGTTTGTTAGTTTGATAATTGGTTAGGATATTAAAAAAACATGGTGGCAGGGAACCCTCCGCGGGCCCCTCGGGGCCCGCGGCCCCCACCCAAAATACTAGTTATAATATATATAGCTCGATACCCACTCACTGACTGACTGACTCACTGACATGCTGTTTTGAAGAACCCAAGAGAGGTAGGATCGAACTATATACATTATCGTATCCAAAATGCCACCTCGACCCCAGGAAAAATACGAAATCGACCTGAACGTGGAAAGTAACCTGACTTAGGTAGCGGCTCTCCGCAACGGCTTGACCTATCTAGATTGCCAGAAACTAAAGTCGCTCGGAACAGCCAGCCAATGGGTGAGCCGTTCAATTTTTTTTCAAAATGGCGAAAACAAGATGGCCGCCATACAAAATTGAAACACGAGTATCTCGCAAACCAATCGAGATTGATGACAGGAGCTCGACCAAATGTCATTCGGGGTGGGAGGGGTAATCTATCGGGATATTTTTTTTTCCAAGATGGCGGATTCAAAATGGCGGCCATTTTCTTTTTTGCTCTGATTCGATTGAAATTTTGCATCCAGGGCTCTTGAGGGCCACTGAATTAAACGCCGTAATTGGTTTTTCGATTTTCCAATTTTCCAAGATGGCCGCCATACGATGGAAAATCTGGCTCACTGACATGCTGTTTTGAAGAACCCATGAACGGTGGGGTACAACTCTCTACAACATCGCATCAGAAATGCCGCCTTAACCACTAAAAAAGTATGAAATTGACCTGAATGTAGAAATTGACTTGACACATGAGTAGTGCTCCGCGACGACTTGACCTACCGAGTTTGCCCGGAACTAAAGTCGCTCAGAACAGCCAGCCAATGGGTAAGCCGGTCCAAGTTTTTCAAAATGGCGAAAACAAGATGGCCGCCATACAAAATTGAAAAGCGAATATCTCAGAGGCCAGTCTAGATAGATAGAAGGTGCTTGAACTAATGTGTTTCAAAATAAGAGGATTAAACTAATGAAGCAATTTTTTTTTCCAAGATGGCGGATTCAAAATGGCGGCGAAATTTTTTTTTGTTCGATTCGATTGAAATTTTGCATCCAGGGCTTTTAAAGGCCACAATATTCAACGCCATTATAATTTTTTTGATTTCTCAATTTTCCAAGATGGCCGCCATACAATGTTATGTCTGACTCACTGTCTTACCGTTGTTTTGTAGCAGCCTTTAGAGGTTGGGTTTGACTCTATACACGGTTACATCAAAAATGCCGCCACGACCAACAAAAAAATACTAAATTGACCAGAACTTGGAAACTGACCCGACACATGGAGTAGCTCTCTGTAACGACTTGACCTACCGAGTTTGCCGGGAACTAAAGTCGCTCAGAACAGCCAACCAATGGGTGAGCCGGTCAAAGTTTTTTCAAAATGGCGAAAACAAGATGGCCGCCGTACAAAATTGATTGAATCACTTTTTTTTTAATCCGAGCATGCTGAAATTTCGCTTCCGGGGCCCTTCAAGGCGACCAAATGCAACGTCTTAATTTGTTTTTCGTTTCCGCCATTTTCCAAGATATCCGCTTTACTATACCACGTGTATCAAAAAAATCAAAACCGACCTGAACATGAAAAATAACTCGACACAGGGAGCGGCGCTTCGTAACCACATTACCTGTCGAGTTTGTCTGGAACTAAAGTCGTTCAGAACAGCCGGCCGAAAGATGAGCTGATGAATTTTTTTGAATCTTATTAAATTGATTGGATCGCGGATTTCTTTTATTCCGGTTTTGGTTTAACGTAAGTTTAAGTTCTCAAAATTCTTAAAAAATAGAAAACCGTTTTACCGGTGTAACTTGATAATACGTTTCAACGACAGTACATTTGATACACGTACTTAGATTACATTTTTAATGATTACACGGAATTGACGCGGGGTTGGGGCACCCCGAGTAGAGTTGGTTAGGTTTAGTTTATTTATTTTTATGACGACCCAGAGTAGGCCAGAGACGTTCCTTTGTTCGTTAGTTGGTTAAATGGTTTGTTGGTTAGTTATGAAGGGGAAAACAATATATGCAAAGAAACAAGCAGAGTAGGTTGGCCGCACTACATTTGTGATTGCTGGCATTACCGGGAGCTCTACTGTATCTTCCTCTTCTCTCCGATAGGAGATAAGGGTCGGTAAGAGAATAAACAGTTAGATACTATAGGAAATGTCAGTAATCAAAAGCGTTACACTTGCTACTGTTATTTCTAGCAACAAACAACCTGTTCTTCCCCTCCTCTCGTGAGAGAAGCTGGTTTGTAAGAAAATTCATCGTTGTTTACTTACTTACTTACTTACTTAATATCAGTAATTAGTAATAAAATTGCCATGGCGTCCTTAAACACAGTATTAACCATACTAAATGCAAATTTTAAACTTTATTCCAATGTATGAAGGGGACAACAATACGCTAAGTAGCAAGCAAAGTAGAACGGCCCCAATGCATTTGTATTTGTTGGCATTACCGGGTGTTGTACTGTATCTTTCCTTTCTCTTCGATAGGACATAAGATTTGTAGGAAAATAAACTGTTGGACTCTCTCGAAAATGTAGGTAAGTATTTTTTTATTACTTGCTACTATTATTTCTAACAATAAACATCCTGTTTTACTCCTCCTTCCCCGTAGTATAAGTATGGTTCATGTCGAAAAAGGCAAAACTAGCTGTACACAGTGGAGGGCTGGTACCTACGCTTAAACATGTCATAAAATTTATGATGACATTATAGGTAGAGTTGTTTGGAAAATTATTCCGACCAGCACTTGCTAATACTGCCCCAAATAAGCGAGCCTACTATGCCAAAAAGATATTATGGAATGCCCGTCCGCGAACGTCAACATTCATCCCAAATTTCAAGTTTCTAGAACTAAAAACAATTACTTTGCTCACCCGCGACCACTAATGACAAATAGTTATATCTGTGCGGCAAATGCATGTTTCCATGCACCACTACAACCACTGTAGTAGAAGTGGTGGCATGTTGAGCGGTTGTTGTTGTGCTTCGTCAATGGCCTCGTGGAGAGTGCCGAAACGCGTCAGCGTTTAGTTTAGTGGTGGTGGTGATAGTTGGGTCTGTGTGGCATGTGTTGATTCGTGTAGCAGTGGAGGCGGAGGTGTTGCATGGAAACATACATTTGCCGCACAGATATAACTATTTGTCATTAGTGGTCGCGGGTGAGCAAAGTAATTGTTTTTAGTTCATAAATATGGACCTCCGCAAAGTAACGCCTGATTCAATAAATTATTTCAAGTTTCTAGGACTACTGTAAGCACCCTATAGGTTTTCAATCCACGGCAATTTGTATGGAAACCTTTTCATCACTTCCAATGAACACTTCGCCAACTCGAAAATCGTAGGTTTACACGAGAAAGTCCAAATGCAAAAACGTTTATAATTTCTTTATTATTACAGCTATTTTCATAAAAAAATCTGTGCGAGTTGTTAATTTATTGTTTCGTAAAAATGCGTGCATAATAAGATTTCAAAAATGCTTTTCAGTTTGAGACGAAAAAATTGTATTCATAATTCGATTACCTCCGCCAACTCACAATTAGCTGAGAATAAAAACCTATAAAAAGAAAAGAAATGAAATTTCTGGGGTTGGTCCTTTAATTAGGAACTATGTTATCATTTGCGCAGTCGGGTGCCGTCTTTTTGTATTTGTAGGCCCTCATTAGGTACCTAAGGCAGCCGACTGCGCAAAAGTTAACACAGTTCTTAAATTTAGTACCAATTTCGTATTTAACTTTTTACAGGTTTTTTTTCGTCTGAAGTTTTACAAATTATTTTTTTTTTTACACTTTTTACATATCATTCACTTTCCAAGATATTAGATTCTGGTTACCGAATTTTGGCATACTGAAGACATCAACGGGCTCTCACGTTTTTGATTTGAACTTGAAAAAACCCCCATGACATTTTAATTTTAAAATCTAATATCTCAAAAACAACTAAAGCGAATTTGATGAAACACATCTTAGAACCATCGCTGGAAAACCAGCTTTCAAATAAAAACACGCATTCAAATCGGTCCAACCGTTTAAGAGCTACGGTGCTACAGACAGATGCACAAACACACGGACACGCACAGCGGTCAAACTTATAATACCCCTCTTTTTGCGTCAAAAAATTATTTTGAAAAGGATTGAATTATATGACTAAATGTCAAAATTAGGCTCCTACAAGTAATTGGCTTTTCTTTACGATGAAAGAAAAAAACGATTTTTTGACAATCTCATTTGTGAATAAGGCGTAACGCTTTTTTCCGCCTAGCCCAACGCGCTCCAAGTTTCTTATAATTTATTTCCAACGCCTTTAGTGACCTTAAGATAGTTCGTATAGCAGTGTAACGTCGCAAAATGTATCGCCTGACGTAGATATACTGGATATATCACTTACTTTTTTTAAAGTTAACAAAGACAATGTGGGAATGTCTGAGTGTGCTACAGTATATATAAAGGGCTATAAAATATGACGAAAAAGTAAATACTTAAGGTTAGAAATACAATATAAGCCTAAAGACCGCTAAATTTTTGCCTTTAATTAAAACTATGCTGAACGAGCACTATCTGTCAACTTGTAGGTACGTGAGTTTTGTGGCTGAATTTAAAAATCAATCTATAGTATTTAATGTATGTATCTGTTATCATCATTTATGTGTATTTTATGCTTATTACGTATTTTTTTTAGTGTACCTACCTGCTATAAATTCGTTACCTAAAAACTTTCTAAATACACTCGCGGTCAAATAATACGGGTTACTACGAAAAACTAGAATATCTCCTAAAGTAATAGAGCTAGCGGCATGGATTAAACCGTATGTTGGAGATAATTTCTTAGTTAATGAAATAACATTAAATGTAGAAAACAATATTTGTTTGTTTATTAAAATTACATAAGAAACAAAATGCCAACAATTATTGCTTAGGAAAATCAAAAGACGTTTCCTCACATACCGCACAAAAACAAAATGAATACTTCGTATTGCTTCCACGGGCCCTTCTTACAGCTGTCAGATGATTAGGCATGCTGTTTATAAAATTCTTAAGCGATGTTGCAGGATATTGGTCTATTCTTCCACTAACGCATGTTTCAGGTCTCTAAGTGTAGCTGGGGCGGGGTTCTGTTGTCTTATACACCCCCCAAGCTCGTCCCAAGCGTGCTCAATCGGATTTAAGTAAGGGCTTCTCGAGGGCCAGTCCATGCAATTGATGCCAACGTCTTGAAAATACTCATTTACGATTTGAGCTGTATGTGGCCTAGCGTTGTCATGCATGAATATGGAATATTCACCCATAATCACTAAGTATGGGCCAACATGCTCATCAAAGATCTCTTCTACATATCTTACATTATTTAGCGTACCATTTTCTCTCAGCACTAACTCCGTGCGACTCTCTGAAGAGACCGCAGCCCAAACCATAACAGATCCACCGTCGAACGATACTTTTTCCTCAAAACAAGCTGGAATAAAAAGTTCCCATGGTCGTCGGTAGACTCTTCGCCGCCCATCATTTGCATAGAGCATAAATCTGGATTCGTCACAAAACATTACTCTTACCCATTCTTCGTCTCCCCATTGTGCATGTTCGCTGGCTGCTACTCGGTGTTTCCTTTCACAATTTGGGCCATTTGCGGGTCTACGTGGGGTCGAATTGGCTTCTTGGAGCCGCCGCCTCACAGTCCGATTGCTTACGTCGTCTCTTCGGGTCTCTCGAAGTTGATTTGTTACTTCAACTTCAAGTGAGGTGCCGATTTCGTAGCATGCTCGTAACAATAAATCGATCCTCTCGAGCCTTGGTACATCTCGGTCTGCGGTTCCTGGTCTTTTTATGTTTAGCCCAGTTTCTCAGTTACGTTGGACGACTCTCTGCACCGTAGAAAGTGACACGCCTGTTACTCTCGCTGTACTTCTCTGACTTCTGCCTTCTTACAGCACAGTGACGATACGTGTACATTCATCTTGTGTTAGCGACATGATAGTAATTCAATAATGACCGTGAAAGACGGCAATGACTGCCTTTTATCATTTTGATTTAACAAATTGAAATCAAAAGCGAGAAGAAAGCAAAAGTAAAACAAACGTGATTTGAATTTATTACCAAATTCGAGCATTTTTAAATTTGTTCTTAATGTTCACGTTATATGTAATATTCAAGGTTTTATATCATTCGGTATCTTTAATATAAAGTTATTTTTATGCATGTACCATTATTAAATTGCAAGATACAGAGGATTTTGTCGCTGACCCGTTTTATTTGACCGCGAGTGTAGCACCACCTGCTTTAATCTGTTCTTACCTTTATTCCATTATAGTTACCGAGTAGTGATCGCTCTGTTGCGAGAAGGCCGCCTATCGTTACCTTTTACTTTCCTTGTGCTTTTTTTTCTGTCATGCTTGTTATATGATATGGTGTTCTTTAAAGAGTTATTAGTATCGTAAATATTAAAAAAAAACAGGGTGGCAGTGAACCCTCCGCGGGCTCCTCAAGGAAACGAATCGCTACCATAAAAGTGGGTTAGGTTAGGTAAGAACTGCGATCCTTCAGAACCGAATCGCTACCAGGAAAGTAGGTTAGGTTAGGTTAGAACTGCGATCCTTCAAAACCGAAACGCTACCAGGAAAGTAGGTTAGGTTAGGTTAAAACTGCGATCCTTCAGAACCGAATCGCTACCAGGAAAGTAGGTTAGGTTAGGTTAAAACTGTGACCCCTACAGAAAAGAATCGCTACCAGAAAAGTGGGTTAGGTTAGGTTAGAACTGCGAACCCTGCAGAAACGAATCGCTACCAGGAAAGTAGGTTAGGTTAGGTTAGAACTGCGATCTTTCAGAACCGAATCGCTACCAGTAACGTAGGTTAGGTTAAAACTGCGATCCTTCAGAACCTAATAGCTACCAGGAAAGTAGATAAGGTTAGGTTAGAACTGCGATCCTACAGAACCGAATCGCTACCAGGAAAGTAGCTTAGGTTAAGTTAGAACTGCGATCCTTCAGAACCGAATCGCTACCAGAAAAGTGGGTTAGGTTAGAACTGCGATCCTTCAGAACCGAATCGCTACCAGGAAAGAAGGTTAGGTTAGAACTGCGATTCTTCAGAACCGAATCGCTACCAGGAAAGTAGGTTAGGTTAGGTTAGAACTGCGATCCTTCAGAACCGAATCGCTACCAGGAAAGTAGGTTAGGTTAGGTTAGAACTGCGATCCTTCAGAACCGAATCGCTACCAGGAAAGTAGGTTAGGTTAGAACTGCGATCCTTCAGAACTGAATCAACGAACCAAAGTACCATACCATCGTAACATAAAAATAAATGTTATTACAAACTAATTCTATACCGTCCTATACCATCAAGTGAGATAGGGGTCAATTTATTGGTGAGATTATAGTTAAAAAAAGACACGTCTATAAACGCATAAAGGAAAAAATAGATAAGGTTAGAAAAAAAAAAGGTGGCAGGGAACCATCCGCGGGGCCCTCGGGCCCCGCGGCTCCCACGCGAATTACTAGTTATAATATATATAGCTCGATACCCACTGACTCACTCACTCACTGACATGCTGTTTTGAAGAAACCACGAGGGGTGGGGTGGAACTGTATACACCACCGTATCCAAAGTGCCGCCCCGACCCCAGGAAAAATACGAAATTGACCTGAACGTGGAAAGTAACCTGACTCTGGTAGCGGCTCTCTGCAACGGCTCGACCTACCGAGTTTGTTTGAAACTAAAGTCGCTCAGAACAGCCAGCCAATGGGTAAGCCGTTCAAAATGTTTTCAAAATGGCGAAAACAAGATGGCCGCCATACAAAATTAAAACGCAAATATCTCGGAAACCAGTCGAGAAGGATGACAGGTGCTCGACCAAATGTCATTCAGGGTGGGAGGAATAATCTATTGGAATGGTTTTTTTTTCAAGATGGCGGATTCAAAATGGCGGCCATTTTCTTTTTTGCTCTGATTCGATTGAAATTTTACATACAGGGCTCTTGAGGGCCACTGAATCAAACGCCGTAATTGGTTTTTCGATTTTGCGATTTTCCAAGATGGCCGCCATACGATGGAAAATCTGGCTCACTGACATGCTGTTTTGAAGAACCCATGAAGGGTGGGGTACAACTCTTTACAACATCGCATCAGAAATGCCGCCTCGACCACTAAAAAAGTATGAAATTGACCTGAATGTGGAAATTGACCTGACACATGGGTAGTTCTCCGCGACGACTTGACCTACCGAGTTTGCCCGGAACTAAAGTCGCTCAGAACAGCCAGCCAATGGGTAAGCCGGTCAAAGTTTTTCAAAATGGCGAAAACAAGATGGCCGCCATACAAAATTAAAAAGCGATTATCTCGCAAACCAGTCGAGATGGATGAAAGGTGCTCGAACTAATGTTGTTCAAAATAGGAAGGGTAATCTAATGAAGCAATTTTTTTTTTCCAAGATGGCAGATTCAAAATGGCGGCGAAATTTTTTCTTGTTTGATTCGATTGAAATTTGGCAATCAGGGCTCTTGAAGGCCACAGTATTCAACGCCATAATTAATTTTTGATTTTTCAATTTTCCAAGATGGCCGCCTAACAATGTTATGTCTGACTCACTGACTTACTGTTGTTTTGTAGCAGCCTTTAGAGGTTGGGTTCGACTCTATACACCATCACATCAGAAATGCCGCCACAACCAACAAAAAAATACATAATCGACCTGAACTTGGAAACTGACCCGACACATGAGGTAGCTCTCTGTAACGAGTTGACCTACCGAGTTTGCCCGGAACTAAAGTCGCTCAGAACAGCCAACCAATGGGTGAGCAGGTCAAAGTTTTTTCAAAATGGCGAAAACAAGATGGCCGCCATACAAAATTGATTGTTGGTTAGTTTGGTAGTTTGATAAGTTGATAGTTGGTTAGTTTGATAGTTTGATAGTTTGATACTTGGTTAGTTGTTTAGTTTGGTAGTTTGATAGTTGGTTATTTGGTTAGTTTGGTAGTTTGATAGTTTGTTAGTTGGTTAGTTTGTTAGTTGGTTGGTTGATTGGTTGGTTGGTTAGTTGGTTAGTTTATTGGTTGGTTGGTTGGTTCGTTGGTTGGTTGGTTAGTTGGTTGGTTAGTTGGTTGGTTGGTTGGTTGGTTGGTTGGTTGGTTGGTTGGTTGGTTGGTTGGTTGAATGGTTGGTTGGTTGGTTGGTTTGTTGGTTGGTTGGTTGGTTGATTGGTTGGTTGGTTAGTTGGTTAGTTTGGTAGTTTGATAGTTGGTTAGTTGGTTAGTTTGGTAGTTTGATAGTTTGATACTTGGTTAGTTTGTTAGTAGGTTGGTTGATTGGTTTGGTGGTTAGTTAGTTGGTTGGTTGATTGGTTGGTTGGTTGGTTGGTTAGTTGATTAGTTTGTTGGTTGGTTGGTTGGTTGGTTGGTTAGTTGGTCGGTTGGTTAGTTGGTTTGTTGGTTGGTTAGTTGGTTGGTTGGTTGGTTGATTGGTTGGTTAGTTATTTGGTTAGTTGGTTTGTTGGTTGGTTGGTTGGTTAGTTGGTTAGTTTGTTAGTTTGTTAGTTTGTTGGTTGGTTAGTTGGTTAGTTTGTTAGTTGGTTGGTTGGTTGGTTGGTTATTTGGTTAGTTTGTTAGTTGTTTAGTTTGTTGGTTGGTTGGTTGGTTGGTTGGTTGGTTGGTTGGTTGATTGGTTGGTTGGTTATTTGGTTAGTTGGTTTGTTGGTTGGTTGGTTAGTTGGTTAGTTTGGTAGTTTGATAGTTTGATAGTTGGTTGGTTTGATAGTTTGATACTTGGTTAGTTGGTTAGTTTGGTAGTTTGATAGTTTGATACTTGGTTAGTTTGGTAGTTTGGTAGTTTGATACTTGGTTAGTTGGTTAGTTTGGTAAATTGATAGTTTGATACTTGGTTAGTTTGGTAGTTTGATAGTTTGATACTTGGTTAGTTTGATAGTTTGATAGTTTGATACTTGGTTAATTGGTTAGTTTGGTAGTTTGATAGTTTGATAGTTGGTTAGTTTGATAGTTTGATACTTGGTTAGTTGGTTAGTTTGGTAGTTTGATAGTTGGTTAGTTGGTTAGTTTGATAGTTTGATACTTGGTTAGTTGATTGGTTAGTTGGTAGGTAAGTTGGTTAGTTTGTTGGTTGGTTGGTTGGTTGGTTGGTTAGTTGGTTTGTTGGTTGGTTAGTTGGTTGGTTGGTTGGTTGATTAGTTGGTTAGTTATTTGGTTAGTTGGTTTGTTGGTTGGTTGGTTGGTTGGTTGGTTAGTTCGTTAGTTTGTTAGTTTGTTGGTTGGTTAGTTGGTTAGTTTAAAAGTTGGTTAGTTTTGTAGTTTGATAGTTTGATAGTTGGTTAGTTGGTTAGTTTGGTAGTTTGATACTTGGTTAGTTGGTTAGTTTGGTAGTTTGATAGTTTGATAGTTGGTTAGTTCCATAGTTTAATACTTGGTTAGTTGGTTAGTTTGGTAGTTGGTTAGTTCGTTAGTTTGGTAGTTTGATAGTTTGATACTTGGTTAGTTGGTTAGTTTGGTAGTTTGATACTTGGTTAGTTGGTTAGTTTGGTAGTTTGATAGTTTGATACTTGGTTTGTTTGGTAGTTTGATACTTGGTTGGTTGGTTAGTTGGTTAGTTTGTTGGTTGGTTGGTCGGTTGGTTGGTTGGTTGGTTGGTTGGTTGGTTGGTTGGTTGGTTGGTTGGTTGATTGGTTGGTTGGTTATTTGGTTAGTTTGTTGGTTGGTTGGTTGGTTGGTTGGTTGGTTGGTTGGTTGGTTGGTTGGTTGGTTGATTGGTTGGTTGGTTATTTGGTTTGTTGGTTTGTTGGTTGGTTGGTTGGTTAGTTGGTTAGTTTGTTAGTTTGTTGGTTGGTTAGTTGGTTAGTTTGATAGTTTGATACTGGGTTATTGGTTAGTTTGGTAGTTTGATAATTTGATAGTTGGTTAGTTTGATAGTTTGATACTTGGTTAGTTGGTTAGTTTGGTAGTTTGATAGTTGGTTAGTTGGTTAGTTTGGTAGTTTGATAGTTTGATACTTGGTTAGTTTGGTAGTTTGATAGTTTGATACTTGGTTAGTTGGTTAGTTTGGTAGTTTGATACTTGGTTAGTTGGTTAGTTTGGTAGTTTGATAGTTTGATACTTGGTTAATTTCATAGTTTAATACTTGGTTGGTTGGTTAGTTTGGTAGTTTGATAGTTGGTTAGTTGGTTAGTTTGGTAGTTTGATAGTTTGATACTTGGTTAGTTGGTTAGTTTGGTAGTTTGATACTTGGTTGGTTGGTTAGTTGGTTTGTTTGTTGGTTAGTTGGTTGGTTGGTTGGTTGGTTGGTTGGTTGGTTAGTTGGTTTATTGGTTGGTTGGTTGGTTGGTTGGTTGGTTGATTGGTTGGTTGGTTATTTGGTTAGTTTGTTAGTTGGTTAGTTTGTTGGTTGGTTGGTTGGTTGGTTGGTTGGTTGGTTGGTTGGTTGGTTGGTTGGTTGGTTGATTGGTTGGTTGGTTTGTTGATTGGTTGGTTGGTTAGTTGGTTAGTTTGTTAGTTGGTTGGTTGATTGGTTAGTTGGTTAGTTTGTTGGTTGGTTAGTTGGTTGGTTGGTTGGTTGATTGGTTGGTTGGTTATTTGGTTTGTTGGTTGGTTGGTTGGTTGGTTGGTTAGTTGGTTAGTTGGTTAGTTGGTTAGTTGGTTAGTTTGTTAGTTTGTTGGTTAGTTAGTTGGTTAGTTTGATAGTTTGTTAGTTTGGTAGTTTGATAGTTTGATAGTTGGTTAGTTGGTTAGTTTGGTAGTTTGATAGTTTGATACTTGGTTAGTTGGTTAGTTTGGTAGTTTGATAGTTGGTTAGTTGGTTAGTTTGGTAGTTTGATACTTGGTTAGTTGGTTAGTTTGGTAGTTTGATACTTGGTTAGTTGGTTAGTTTGGCAGTTTGATAGTTGGTAAGTTGGTTATTTTGGTAGTTTGATAGTGGGTTAGTTGGTTAGTTTGGTAGTTTGATAATTTGATACTTGGTTAGTTGGTTAGTTTGGTAGTTTGATAGTTGGTTAGTTGGTTATTTTGGTAGTTTGATAGTTGGTTAGTTGGTTAGTTTGGTAGTTTGATAGTTTGTTAGTTGGTTAGTTTGTTAGTTGGTTAGTTGATTGGTTGGTTAGTTAGTTGGTTAGTTGGTTGGTTGGTTGGTTGGTTGGTTGGTTGGTTGGTTGATTGGTTGGTTATTTGGTTAGTTGGTTTGTTGGTTGGTTAGTTGGTTAGTTTGTTAAATTGTTGGTTGGTTAGTTGGTTAGTTTGATAGTTGGTTAGTTTGGTAGTTTGTTAGTTTGATAGTTGGTTAGTTGGTTAGTTTGGTAGTTTGATAGTTTGATACTTGGTTAGTTGGTTAGTTTAATAGTTGGTTAGTTTGATAGTTTGATACTTGGTTAGTTGGTTAGTTTGGTAGTTTGATAGTTAGTTAGTTGGTGGTTGATTGGTTGGTTGGTTGGTTATTTGGTTAGTTTGTTGGTTGGTTGGTTGGTTGGTTGGTTGGTTGGTTGGTTGATTGGTTGGTTGGTTATTTGGTTTGTTGGTTTGTTGGTTGGTTGGTTGGTTAGTTGGTTAGTTTGTTAGTTTGTTGGTTGGTTAGTTGGTTAGTTTGATAGTTTGATACTGGGTTATTGGTTAGTTTGGTAGTTTGATAATTTGATAGTTGGTTAGTTTGATAGTTTGATACTTGGTTAGTTGGTTAGTTTGGTAGTTTGATAGTTGGTTAGTTGGTTAGTTTGGTAGTTTGATAGTTTGATACTTGGTTAGTTTGGTAGTTTGATAGTTTGATACTTGGTTAGTTGGTTAGTTTGGTAGTTTGATACTTGGTTAGTTGGTTAGTTTGGTAGTTTGATAGTTTGATACTTGGTTAATTTCATAGTTTAATACTTGGTTGGTTGGTTAGTTTGGTAGTTTGATAGTTGGTTAGTTGGTTAGTTTGGTAGTTTGATAGTTTGATACTTGGTTAGTTGGTTAGTTTGGTAGTTTGATACTTGGTTGGTTGGTTAGTTGGTTTGTTTGTTGGTTAGTTGGTTGGTTGGTTGGTTGGTTGGTTGGTTGGTTAGTTGGTTTATTGGTTGGTTGGTTGGTTGGTTGGTTGGTTGATTGGTTGGTTGGTTATTTGGTTAGTTTGTTAGTTGGTTAGTTTGTTGGTTGGTTGGTTGGTTGGTTGGTTGGTTGGTTGGTTGGTTGGTTGGTTGGTTGGTTGGTTGATTGGTTGGTTGGTTTGTTGATTGGTTGGTTGGTTAGTTGGTTAGTTTGTTAGTTGGTTGGTTGATTGGTTAGTTGGTTAGTTTGATAGTTGGTTAGTTTGGTAGTTTGTTAGTTTGATAGTTGGTTAGTTGGTTAGTTTGGTAGTTTGATAGTTTGATACTTGGTTAGTTGGTTTGTTTGGTAGTTTGATAGTTGGTTAGTTGGTTAGTTTGGTAGTTTGATAGTTTTTTAGTTGGTTAGTTTGTTAGTTGGTTGGTTGATTGGTTGGTTGGTTAGTTGGTTAGTTTGTTGGTTGGTTGGTTGGTTGGTTGGTTGGTTGGTTGGTTGGTTGGTTGATTGGTTATTTGGTTAGTTTATAAGTTGGTTGGTTAATTAGTTGCTTAGTTTGTTAGTTTGATAATTGGTTAGGTTAAGGATATAAAAAAAAAACATGGTGGCAGGGAACCCTCCGCGGGCCCCTCGGGGCCCGCGGCCCCCACCCAAAATACTAGTTTACTATATATATAGCTCGATACCCACTCACTGACTCACTGACTCACTGACATGCTGTTTTGAAGAACCCAAGAGGGGTAGGATCAAACTGTATACGTCGTCGTATCCGAAATGCCGCCACGACCTCAGGAAAAATACGAAATCGACCTGAACGTGGAAAGTGACCTGACTCTGGTAGCGGCTCTCTGCAACGGCTCGACCTACCGAGTTTGCCCGAAACTGGAGTCGCTCAGAACAGCCAGCCAATGGGTGAGCCGGTCAAAATCTTTTCAAAATGGCGAAAACAAGATGGCCGCCATACAAAATTGAAACGCGATTATCTCGCAAACCAATAGAGATTTATGACAGGTGCTCGACCAAATGTCATTCAGGGTGGGAGGGGTAATCTATCGGGATATTTTTTTTTCCAAGATGGCGGATTCAAAATGGCGGCCATTTTCTTTTTTGCTCTGATTCGATTGAAATTTTGCATCCAGGGCTCTTGAGGGCCACTGAATAAAACGCCGTAATTGGTTTTTCGAATTTTCAATTTTCCAAGATGGCCGCCATACGATGGAAAATCTGGCTCACTGACATGCTGTTTTGAACAACCCATGAAAGGTGGGGTACAACTCTCTACAACATCGCATCAAAAATGCCGCCTCGACCACTAAAAAAGTATGGAATTGACCTGAATGTGGAAATTGACCTGACACATGAGTAGTCCTCCGCGGCGACTTGACCTACCGAGTTTGCCCAGAACTAAAATCGCTCAGAACAGCCAGCCAATAGGTAAGCCGGTGAAAGTTTTTCAAAATGGCGAAAACAAGATGGCCGCCATACAAAATTAAAAAGCGAATATCTCAGAGGCCAGTCTAGATAGATACAAGGTGCTTGAACTAATGTTGTTCAAAATAGAAAGGGTAATCTAATGAAGCAAATTTTTTTTTCCAAGATGGCGGATTCAAAATGGCGGCAAAATTTTTTTTGATTGATTCGATTGAAATTTTGCATCCAGGGCTCTTAAAGGGTACAATATTCAACGCCATAATTATTTTTTCGAATTCTCAATTTTCCAAGATGGCGGCCATACAATGTTATGTCTGACCTTAGAGGTTGGGTTCGACTCTATACACCATCACATCAGAATTACCGCCACGACCAACAACAAAATATGAAATCGACCTGAACTTGGAAACTGACCCAACACATGGGGTAGCTCTCTGTAACGACTTGACCTACCGAGTTTGCCCGGAACTAAAGCCGCTCAGAACAGCCAACCAATGGGTGAGCCGGTCAAAGTTTTTTCAAAATGGCAAAAACAAGATGGCCGCCATACGAAATTGATTGTTGGTTAGTTTGGTAGTTTGATAAGTTGATAGTTGGTTAGTTTGATTGTTTGATACTTGGTTAGTTGGTTAGTTTGGTAGTTTGATAGTTGGTTAGTTGGTTAGTTTGGTAGTTTGATAGTTTGTTAGTTGGTTAGTTTGTTATTTGGTTAGTTTGTTGGTTGGTTGGTTAGTTGGTTGGTTGGTTGGTTGATTGGCTGGTTGGTTATTTGGTTAGTTGGTTTGTTGGTTGGTTGGTTGGTTAGTTTGTTAGTTTGTTGGTTGGTTAGTTGGTTAGTTTGATACTTGGTTAATTGGTTAGTTTGGTAGTTTGATAGTTTGATAGTTGGGTAGTTTGATAGTTTGATACTTGGTTAGTTTGGTAGTTTGATAGTTGGTTAGTTGGTTAGTTTGGTAGTTTGATAGTTTGATACTTGGTTAGTTTGTTAGTTGGTTGGTTGATTGGTTGGTTAGTTGGTTAGTTTGTTGGTTGGTTGGTTGGTTGGTTAATTGGTTGGTTGATTGGTTGGTTGATTAGTTGGTTTGTTGGTTGGTTGGTTGGTTAGTTGGTTAGTTGATTAGTTGGTTACTTTGTTAGTTTGTTGGTTAGTTAGTTGATTAAATTGATAGTTGGTTAGTTTGGTAGTTTGATAGTTTGATAGTTTGATAGTTGGTTAGTTGGTTAGTTTGGTAGTTTGACAGTTTGATACTTGGTTAGTTGGTTAGTTTAATAGTTGGTTAGTTTGATAGTTTGATACTTGGTTAGTTGGTTAGTTTGGTAGTTTGATAGTTAGTTAGTTGGTGGTTGATAGTTTGAAACTTGGTTAGTTTGGTAGTTTGATAGTTTGTTAGTTTGATAGTTTGATACTTGGTTAGTTGGTTAGTTTGGTAGTTTAATAGTTTGATACTTGGATAGTTTGTTAGTTGGTTGGTTGGTTGATTGGTTGGTTAGTTGGTTAGTTGGTTAGTTGGTTAGTTGGTCAGTTTGTTGGTTGGTTGGTTGGTTGGTTGGTTGGTTGGTTGGTTGTTTGGTTGATTGGTTGTTTGGTTAGTTGGTTTGTTGGTTGGTTGGTTGCTTAGTTTGATAGTTGGTTAGTTTGGTAGTTTGATAGTTTAATAGTTGGTTAGTTGGTTAGTTTGGTAGTTTGATAGTTTGATACTTGGTTAGTTGGTTAGTTTGATAGTTTGATAGTTAGTTAGTTGGTTAGTTTGGTAGTTTGATAGTTTGATACTTGGTTAGTTTGGTAGTTTGATAGTTTGATACTTGGTTAGTTTGATAGTTTGATACTTGGTTAGTTGGTTAGTTTGGTAGTTTGATAGTTTGATAGTTGGTTAGTTTGATAGTTTGATACTTGGTTAGTTGGTTAGTTTGGTAGTTTGATAGTTGGTTAGTTGGTTAGTTTGGTAGTTTGATAGTTTGATACTTGGTTAGTTTGGTAGTTTGATAGTTTGATACTTGGTTAGTTTGATAGTTTGATGCTTGGTTAGTTTGGTAGTTTGATAGTTGGTTAGTGGGTTAGTTTGGTAGTTTGATAGTTTGATACTTGGTTAGTTTGGTAGTTTGATAGTTTGATACTTGGTTAGTTTGTTAGTTGGTTGGTTGATTGGTTAGTTGGTTGGTTACTTGGTTAGTTTGTTGGTTGGTTGGTTAGTTGGTTTGTTGGTTGGTTAGTTGGTTGGTTGGTTGGTTGACTGGTTAGTTCATTATTTGGTTAGTTGGTTTGTTGGTTGGTTGGTTGGTTAGTTGGTTAGTTTGTTAGTTTGTTAGTTTGTTGGTTGGTTAGTTGGTTAGTTTGAAAGTTGGTTAGTTTTGTAGTTTGATAGTTGGTTAGTTGGTCAGTTTGGTAGTTTGATAGTTTGATACTTGGTTAGTTGGTTAGTTTGGTAGTTTGATAGTTTGATACTTGGTTAGTTGGTTAGTTTGTTAGTTTGGTAGTTTGATAGTTGGTTAGTTAGTTAGTTTGGTAGCTTGATAGTTTGATACTTGGTAAGTTGGTTAGTTGGGTAGTTTGATACTTGGTTAGTTGGTTAGTTTGGTAGTTTGATAGTTGGTTAGTTGGTTACTTTGGTAGTTTGGTAGTTGGTTAGTTGGTTAGTTTGGTAGTTTGATAGTTTGATACTTGGTTAGTTTGATAGTTTGATACTTGGTTAGTTGGTTAGTTTGGTAGTTTGATAGTTGGTTAGTTGATTAGTTTGGTAGTTTGATAGTTGGTTAGTTGGTTAGTTTGGTAGTTTGATAGTTTGATACTTGGTTAGTTGGTTAGTTTGGTAGTTTGATAGTTGGTTAGTTTCATAGTTTGATACTTGGTTAGTTGGTTTGTTTGGTAGTTTGATAGTTGGTTAGTTGGTTAGTTTGTTAGTTTGATAGTTTGTCAGTTGGTTAGTTTGTTAGTTGGTTGGTTGATTGGTTGGTTGGTTAGTTAGTTAGTTAGTTAGTTAGTTAGTTAGTTAGTTAGTTAGTTAGTTTGTTGGTTGGTTGGTTGGTTGGTTGGTTGGTTGGTTGGTTGGTTGGTTGGTTGGTTGGTTGGTTGGTTAGTTTGTTAGTTGGTTAGTTTGTTGGTTGGTTGGTTGGTTGGTTAGTTGGTTGGTTGATTGGTTGGTTGGTTATTTGGTTAGTTGGTTTGTTGGTTGGTTAGTTGGTCAGTTTGATAGTTTGATAGTTGGTTAGTTTGATAGTTTGATACTTGGTTAGTTGGTTAGTTTGGTAGTTTGATAGTTGGTTGGTTGGTTGGTTAGTTTGTTAGTTTGATAGTTGGTTAGTTTGGTAGTTTGATAGTTTGATACTTGGTTAGTTGGTTAGTTTGGTAGTTTGATACTTGGTTAGTTGGTTAGTTTGGTAGTTTGATAGTTGGTTAGTTGGTTAGTTTGGTAGTTTGATAGTTGGTTAGTTAGTTAGTTTGGTAGCTTGATAGTTTGATACTTGGTAAGTTGGTTAGTTGGGTAGTTTGATACTTGGTTAGTTGGTTAGTTTGGTAGTTTGATAGTTGGTTAGTTGGTTACTTTGGTAGTTTGGTAGTTGGTTAGTTGGTTAGTTTGGTAGTTTGATAGTTTGATACTTGGTTAGTTGGTTAGTTTGGTAGTTTGATAATTGGTTAGTTGGTTAGTTTCGTAGTTTGATAGTTGGTTAGTTGGTTAGTTTGGTAGTTAGATAGTTTGTTAGTTTGGTAGTTTGATAGTTTGGTACTTGGTTAGTTGGTTAGTTTGGTAGTTTGATACTTGGTTAGTTGGTTAGTTTGGTAGTTTGATACTTGGTTAGTTGGTTAGTTTGGTAGTTTGATACTTGGTTAGTTGGTTAGTTTGGTAGTTTGATAGTTGGTTAGTTGGTTAGTTTGGTAGTTTGATAGTTGGTTAGTTAGTTAGTTTGGTAGCTTGATAGTTTGATACTTGGTAAGTTGGTTAGTTGGGTAGTTTGATACTTGGTTAGTTGGTTAGTTTGGTAGTTTGATAGTTGGTTAGTTGGTTACTTTGGTAGTTTGGTAGTTGGTTAGTTGGTTAGTTTGGTAGTTTGATAGTTTGATACTTGGTTAGTTTGATAGTTTGATACTTGGTTAGTTGGTTAGTTTGGTAGTTTGATAGTTGGTTAGTTGATTAGTTTGGTAGTTTGATAGTTGGTTAGTTGGTTAGTTTGGTAGTTTGATAGTTTGATACTTGGTTAGTTGGTTAGTTTGGTAGTTTGATAGTTGGTTAGTTTCATAGTTTGATACTTGGTTAGTTGGTTTGTTTGGTAGTTTGATAGTTGGTTAGTTGGTTAGTTTGGTAGTTTGATAGTTTGTCAGTTGGTTAGTTTGTTAGTTGGTTGGTTGATTGGTTGGTTGGTTAGTTAGTTAGTTAGTTAGTTAGTTAGTTAGTTAGTTAGTTAGTTAGTTTGTTGGTTGGTTGGTTGGTTGGTTGGTTGGTTGGTTGGTTGGTTGGTTGGTTGGTTGGTTGGTTGGTTAGTTTGTTAGTTGGTTAGTTTGTTGGTTGGTTGGTTGGTTGGTTAGTTGGTTGGTTGATTGGTTGGTTGGTTATTTGGTTAGTTGGTTTGTTGGTTGGTTGGTTGGTTAGTTGGTTAGTTTGATAGTTTGATACTTGGTTAATTGGTTAGTTTGGTAGTTTGATAGTTTGATAGTTTGATACTTGGTTAGTTGGTTAGTTTGGTAGTTTGATAGTTGGTTAGTTGGTTAGTTTGGTAGTTTGATAGTTTGATACTTGATTAGTTTGGTAGTTTGATAGTTTGATACTTGGTTAGTTTGATAGTTTGATACTTGGTTAGTTGGTTAGTTTGGTAGTTTGATAGTTGGTTAGTGGGTTAGTTTGGTAGTTTGATAGTTTGATACTTGGTTAGTTTGGTAGTTTGATAGTTTGATACTTAGTTAGTTGGTTAGTTTGGTAGTTTGATACTTGGTTAGTTGGTTAGTTTGGTAGTTTGATAGTTTGATACTTGGTTAGTTTCATAGTTTAATACTTGGTTAGTTGGTTAATTTGGTAGTTTGATAGGTGGTTAGTTGGTTAGTTTGGTAGTTTGATAGTTTGATACTTGGTTAGTTGGTCAGTTTGATAGTTTGATAGTTGGTTAGTTTGATAGTTTGATACTTGGTTAGTTTGGTAGTTTGATAGTTGGTTGGTTGGTTGGTTAGTTTGTTAGTTTGATAGTTAGTTAGTTTGGTAGTTTGATAGTTTGATACTTGGTTAGTTGGTTAGTTTGGTAGTTTGATACTTGGTTAGTTGGTTAGTTTGGTAGTTTGATAGTTGGTTAGTTGGTTAGTTTGGTAGTTTGATAGTTGGTTAGTTAGTTAGTTTGGTAGCTTGATAGTTTGATACTTGGTAAGTTGGTTAGTTGGGTAGTTTGATACTTGGTTAGTTGGTTAGTTTGGTAGTTTGATAGTTGGTTAGTTGGTTACTTTGGTAGTTTGGTAGTTGGTTAGTTGGTTAGTTTGGTAGTTTGATAGTTTGATACTTGGTTAGTTGGTTAGTTTGGTAGTTTGATAATTGGTTAGTTGGTTAGTTTCGTAGTTTGATAGTTGGTTAGTTGGTTAGTTTGGTAGTTAGATAGTTTGTTAGTTTGGTAGTTTGATAGTTTGGTACTTGGTTAGTTGGTTAGTTTGGTAGTTTGATACTTGGTTAGTTGGTTAGTTTGGTAGTTTGATACTTGGTTAGTTGGTTAGTTTGGTAGTTTGATACTTGGTTAGTTGGTTAGTTTGGTAGTTTTATAGTTTGTTAGTTGGTTAGTTTGTTAGTTGGTTGGTTGATTGGTTGGTTGGTTAGTTGGTTAGTTTGTTGGTTGATTGGTTGGTTAGTTGGTTGGTTGGTTGGTTGATTGGTTGGTTGGTTGATTGGTTGGTTGGTAATTTGGTTAGTTTGTTAGTTGGTTGGTTGATTGTTTGTTGGTTTGTTGGTTAGTTTGTTGGTTGGTTTTTGGTTAGTTTGTTAGTTGGTTGGTTGGTTGGTTGGTGTTTTAGTTGGTTGGTTGGTTTGTGTTTTGGTTGGTTGGTTGGTTTGTTTGTTGGTTGGTTGGTGTGTTAGTTGGTTAGTTGGTTATTTGGTTAGTTGTTTAGTTTGTTAGTTGCTTGGTTGGTTGGTTGGTTGGTGTTTTGGTTGATAGGTTGGTTTGTTTGTTGGTTTGTTGGTTGGTTGGTTGGTTGGTTGGTTAGTTGGTAAAATGATTAATTTGTTAGTTTGATAGTTTGATACTTGGTTAGTTGCTTAGTTTGATAATTGGTTAGGTTAAGGATATAAAAAAAACGTGGTGGCAGGGAACCCTCCGCGGGCCCCTCGGGGCCCGCGGCCCCCACCCAAAATACTAGTTACTATATATATAGCTCGACACCCACTGACTGACTCACTCACTCACTGACATGCTGTTTTGAAGAACCCAGGAGGGGTGGGGTGGAACTGTATACATCATCGTATCCAAAATTCCGCCCCGACCCCAAGAAAAATACGAAATCGACCTGAATGTGGAAAGTAACCTGACACATGGGGTAGCTCTCTGTAACGACTTGACCTACCGAGTTTGCCCGAAACCAAAGTGGCTCAGAAGAGCCAGCCAATGGGTGAGCCGGTCAAAGTTTTTTCAAAATGGCGAAAACAAGATGGCCGCCATACAAAATTGAAACGCGATTATCTCGCAAACCAGTCGAGATTGATGACAGGTGCTCGACCAAATGTCATTCAGGGTGGGAGGGGTAATGTATCGGGATATTTTTTTTTCCAAGATGGCGGATTCAAAATGGCGGCCATTTTCTTTTTTGCTCTGATTCGATTGAAATTTTGCATCCAGGACTCTTGAGGGCCACTGAATCAAACGCCGTAATTGGTTTTTCGATTTTTCAATTTTCCAAGATGGCCGCCATACGATGGAAAATCTGGCTCACTGACATGCTGTTTTGAAGAACCCATGAAGGGTGGGGTACAACTCTCTACAACATCGCATCAGAAATACCGCCTCGACCACTAAAAAAGTATGAAATTGACCTGAATGTGGAAATTGACCTGACACATGAGTAGTTCTCCGCGGCGACTTGACCTACCGAAATTGCCCGGAACTAAAGTCGCTCAGAACAGCCAGCCAATGGGTAAGCCGGTCAAAGTTTTTCAAAATGGTGAAAACAAGATGGCCGCCATACAAAATTAAAAAGCGATTATCTCGCAAACCAGTCGAGATGGATGAAAGGTGCTCGAACTAATGTTGTTCAAAATAGGAAGGGTAATCTAATGAAGCAATTTTTTTTTCCAAGATGGCGGATTCAAAATGGCGGCGAAATTTTTTCTTGTTTGATTAGATTGAAATTTGGCAATCAGGGCTCTTGAAGGCCACAGTATTCAACGCCATAATTAATTTTTCGATTTCTCAATTTTCCAAGATGGCCGCCATACAATGTTATGTCTGACTCACTGACTTACTGTTGTTTTGTAGCAGCCTTTAGAGGTTGGGTTCGACTCTATACACCATCACATCAGAAATGCCGCCACGACCAACAAAAAAATACTAAATTGACCTGAACTTGGAAACTGACCCGACACATGGGGTAGCTCTATGTATCGACTTGACCTACCGAGTTTGCCCGGAACTAAAGTCGCTCAGAACAGCGAACCAATGGGTGAGCCGGTCAAAGTTTTTTCAAAATGGCGAAAACAAGATGGCCGCCATACATAATTGATTGTTGGTTAGTTTGGTAGTTTGATAAGTTGATAGTTGGTTAGTTTGATAGTTTGATACTTGGTTAGTTGGTTAGTTTGGTAGTTTGATAGTTGGTTAGTGGGTTAGTTTGGTAGTTTGATAGTTTGATACTTGGTTGGTTTGGTAGTTTGATAGTTTGATACTTGGTTAGTTTGTTAGTTGGTTGGTTGATTGGTTAGTTGGTTGGTCAGTTGGTTAGTTTGTTGGTTGGTTGGTTGGTTGGTTAGTTGGTTTGTTGGTTGGTTAGTTGGTTGGTTGGTTGGTTGATTGGTTGGTTAGTTATTTGGTTAGTTGATTTGTTGGTTGGTTGGTTGGTTAGTTGGTTAGTTTGTTAGTTTGTTAGTTTATTGGTTGGTTAGTTGGTTAGTTTGAAAGTTGGTTAGTTTTGTAGTTTGATAGTTGGTTAGTTTGGTAGTTTGATAGTTTGATACTTGGTTAGTTTGGTAGTTTGATAGTTTGATACTTGGATAGTTGGTTAGTTTGGTAGTTTGATAGTTTGATAGTTGGTTAGTTTGGTAGTTTGATAGTTTGATACTTGGTTAGTTTGATAGTTTGATACTTGGTTAGTTGGTTAGTTTGGTAGTTTGATAGTCGGGTAGTTGATTAGTTTGGTAGTTTGATAGTTGGTTAGTTGGTTACTTTGGTAGTTTGATAGTTTGATACTTGGTTAGTTGGTTAGTTTGGTAGTTTGATAGTTGGTTAGTTTCATAGTTTGATACTTGGTTAATTGATAGTTTGATAGTTGGTTAGTTTGATAGTTTGATACTTGGTTAGTTGGTTAGTTTGGTAGTTTGATAGTTGGTTAGTTGGTTAGTTTGGTAGTTTGATAGTTTGATACTTGGTTAGTTGGTTAGTTTGGTAAATTGATAGTTTGATACTTGGTTAGTTTGGTAGTTTGATAGTTTGATACTTGGTTAGTTTGGTAGTTTGATAGTTTGATACTTGGTTAGTTTGTTAGTTGGTTGGTTGATTAGTTAGTTGGTTGGTTAGTTTGTTGGTTGGTTGGTTGGTTGGTTAGTTGGTTTGTTGGTTGGTTAGTTGGTTGGTTGGTTGGTTGATTGGTTGGTTAGTTATTTGGTTAGTTGGTTTGTTAGTTGGTTGGTTGGTTAGTTGGTTAGTTTGTTAGTTTGTTAGTTTGTTGGTTGGTTAGTTGGTTAGTTTGAAAGTTGGTTAGTTTTGTAGTTTGATAGTTGGTTAGTTTGGTAGTTTGATAGTTTGATACTTGGTTAGTTGGTTAGTTTGGTAGTTTGATAGTTTGATACTTGGATAGTTGGTTAGTTTGGTAGTTTGATAGTTTGATAGTTGGTTAGTTTGGTAGTTTGATAGTTTGATACTTGGTTAGTTTGATAGTTTGATACTTGGTTAGTTGGTTAGTTTGGTAGTTTGATAGTTGGTTAGTTGATTAGTTTGGTAGTTTGATAGTTGGTTAGTTGGTTACTTTGGTAGTTTGATAGTTTGATACTTGGTTAGTTGGTTAGTTTGGTAGTTTGATAGTTGGTTAGTTTCATAGTTTGATACTTGGTTAGTTGGTTTGTTTGGTAGTTTGATAGTTGGTTAGTTGGTTAGTTTGGTAGTTTGATAGTTTGTTAGTTGGTTAGTTTGTTAGTTAATTGGTTGATGGGTTGGTTGGTTAGTTGGTTAGTTTGTTTGTTGGTTGGTTGGTTGGTTGGTTGGTTGAGTGGTTGGTTGGTTTGTTGATTGGTTGGTTGGTTAGTTGGTTAGTTTGTTAGTTGGTTGGTTGATTGGTTAGTTGGTTAGTTTGTTGGTTGGTTAGTTGGTTGGTTGGTTGGTTGATTGGTTGGTTGGTTATTTGGTTAGTTGGTTTGTTGGTTGGTTGGTTGGTTAGTTGGTTAGTTGGTTAGTTTGTTAGTTTGTTGGTTAGTTTGTTGATTAGTTTGATAGTTTGTTAGTTTGGTAGTTTGATAGTTTGATAGTTGGTTAGTTGGTTAGTTTGATAGTTTGATACTTGGTTAGTTGGTTAGTTTGGTAGTTTGATAGTTGGTTAGTTGGTTAGTTTGGTAGTTTGATAGTTTGATACTTGGTTAGTTGGTTAGTTTGGTATTTTGATACTTGGTTAGTTGGTTAGTTCCGTAGTTTGATAGTTGGTTTGTTGGTTAGTTTGGTAGTTTGATAGTTTGATAGTTTGTTAGTTGGTTAGTTTGGTAGTTTGATAGTTTGATACTTGGTTAGTTGGTTAGTTTGGTAGTTTGATACTTGGTTAGTTGGTTAGTTTGGTAGTTTGATACTTGGTTAGTTGGTTAGTTTGGTAGTTTGATAGTTGGTTAGTTGGTTAGTTTGGTAGTTTGATAGTTTGACAGTTGGTTAGTTTGGTAGTTTGATAGTTGGTTAGTTGGTTAGTTTGGTAGTTTGATAGTTTGACAGTTGGTTTGTTTGTTAGTTGGTTGGTTGATTGGTTAGTTGGTTGGTTGGTTGATTGGTTGGTTGGTTGATTGGTTGGTTGGTTATTTGGTTAGTTTGTTAGTTGGTTGGTTGATTGGTTGTTGGTTTGTTGGTTAGTTTGTTGGTTGGTTATTTGGTTAGTTTGTTAGTTGGTTGGTTGGTTGGTTGGTTGGTGTTTTGGTTGGTTGGTTGGTTGGTGTTTTGGTTGGTTGGTTTGTTTGTTGGTGGGTTGGTTGGTTGGTTGGTTGGTTGGTTGGTTGGTTAGTTGGTAAGTTGATTATTTTTTAGTTTGATAGTTTGATACTTGGTTAGTTGCTTAGTTTGTTAGTTTGATAATTGGTTAGGTTAAGGATATAAAAAAAAACATGGTGGCAGGGAACCCTCCGCGGGCCCCTCGGGGCCCGCGGCCCCCACCCAAAATACTAGTTTAACTATATAAGCAGAGTCTGCTGTTTAATTTTCCATTAGCTCAGAGAACATATTTACGAAGCAAACATCATTTCCTTCATGCATGTTTGCAAAGCTTAAAATTTACTTAAACATTCGCACAAATGTGTTTGCTTACAAGTAGGTAGAGTTGTACTTAATTCTATTCGTGCTTTGAGCAGAATCTATTTTTTTATCGTCAATTCACAGTGAAATACTGTATTTAGTTTTACTGCAATTTTTAATGCATTACCGCCATCTCCAGATAAGATTCAGTACCTACGAACAATCAATATATCTGCTATGTTCAATCGGGTTCGAAGGACCAACTTTATTATATAAAGTACTTAGGTACTAAAGTATTACAATTTCAGTTCCTTTAGACTCCACGTGCCCGCCGAGCACCAGCAGGACCGTGTTTTATAAAGCTACAAGTTACAATTTACAAGCGGAAGTCTCATTCTATCACCTTTTGTTAGAAAGAGACTTTCGCTTGTAAATTACAACTTGTAGCTTTATAAAACACGACCCAGATGTTCCGGTGCCCTAAGCACGACTTGTCGAATCCTGCGTCACGTAAAATCGAATAGTAAACTATAACGAATTTGTATGACGTTTGGAACAGCGCCCGCCCGTGAGCGTATTTGGAACTAAAATTTAGTATGAGATTTCTCGATCTCGATACGATAACCGTAACGTAACGAAGGATTCGACAAGTCGTGCTTAGGGCACTGCGCTCCAACTTCTGGCCGGAGGATGTGGTGTTTCGTCGCTTTAGGGAAGCGTAAAATTAAAACCCCCTAAATAGTTGTGTGTTTATTTTAAGTGTACTTTTTTATATTGTTGTGTATTTTTCTGTGTTGTTTGTATTTAAATTTTATAGCATATTGGCTTTGCTGTAATGCTGTAAAATTGTTTTGCTAATAAATAGATAAATAAATAAATAATAATAATACCAAAAGTTTTTACAATGAAGCTGAGAAAATAACTGCTCATGTCTTGCTGCGTAATTATTTTTCATAATTTTATGCCTTGATAAAAATATTTAAATCTCCTTCTCCGTTTCTATATTGTAGATGAAAAGCGGAGAGAAGCTAAATTAAAGATTCCGGTTTTAGCCAAAACTAAACCCTTGCGATTCAATGGGGATGTACCATTTTTTTGATAACCTATGCTAATTCAAAAACCATTTCGAGAAATAGGTTTTCTTAACAACTTCCAAGTACCAGATTTTATTCTAATTATTTTATTAATAAGTTATTGCTATTTTTTCATTTAACTTTCTTTCGACCTTAATCGTTGTGATGAAGACAAATCGAAGACACGAGCTCGTAAATATTATTGGTTAATCTGTGGTAGTTCCAAATCCCAGTTGTGGTGTACATTTTAATTTTTACGTAACTTTCTGTCACACTTTTGTCCCAAACTAAAAATAAAATAAAATAATTAAACACTTACAAAGCAAAATAAGAAGTTGATGTTTAAATATATAATTTAATCAAATCATTTCAGTGTACAAATTTAGCTAAAAATGACACTGAAATTCACAACATTGAATGTCATACTTCAGTTTCGGACCATTTGCACACATTTGCATTTTATCTACAGCTTTTCTTGTGTCGCTTTGACGTTTTATTCATACACGATTAATTTGTTTACACTATCTGAAAAGACATTTTAAACCCAACACATATGAATGTAAATACTTCATTGTACGAAAATAAAGGAACAGACACAAATGAGGAACATTAACATACACTAGTGATCGCTTAGAGTGCCCTCCGTGCGCGCAGTATTCGGAAAAAGGGGTCCAACGTTTTCACTTCACGTATTATTTTATAGACAAGAATTTCAAAGGCGATATTTCTGATTTGGGTTTTATAATTTTCTCTGTACTTTCTGCACGAATATTTCTGTGAAAGTTGGTGCAATCAGGCACGAAATACGTATACTTGTCCATTTTGTCGCAAGATAATTAAAATTAACAACAAATATCGGTATCATGAGGTTGACAATGACATGACATGTTATGTGCAAGTGTTGCCAGTCAAATATTGCTAAACGTGCATTGGAGTGCATTCAAGAAGAAAATTTCAGATATCTTGATCAAACCCTCTCATTGTGACGTCATCGCTGTAGCTTCAATTTTTAATTAATATAAAAAAATACGCATTTAAATAAAAAATAGAGAAACTTGTATTCTTATTTTGGCCTATTTTATCGAAATAAAATATAAAAAGAGGGGGTTAGTTTTTTTGGTACATCCCCATTACGTATCGATCGGAGTGATTCCTTAGTCATCGTAACGCTATGGTGTATAATTACCTACACAATATAGTACAACCTAAGGCACATATAATTATCCCCATTTGCTAAATGTTTGCTAAATCTCAGTCGTTCAGAGGGATAACGGAAGAGACGCGTCAAATATTTGACAAATGCCTCCAAGTGAAGTTGCAGCTTAGAAACGTGCCTCAGAATGCTTTACCACGTCCATTAAAGGAAGGTAATACTCACAACCGTGTATGTATGTCACTTACTATACTTACCCGACTATGTATCCTTATCCTTACTTAATATTATAAATGAGAAAGTGACTTTGTTTGTTACGCCTTCACGCCGTATCTACGAAATCGATCTTGATGAAATTTGGCATGCACATAGCCTTTGACCCGGAGAAGGACATAGGCTACCTTTTATTCCGATTCCTAAAGTAGTTCCTGTGGGACAGTCAAATAATATCATCATTCATCATCATCCTCATCATCCTCATCATCATCATCATTCATTATCATGATACTCGGGACTTAATCGCGTAAAAAACTTTTATATTTAAATTTGAATTTAAATACCTTGACGTTTCGGACGCGACGTTGCGTCCATGGTCTCGAAGGGACTGAAAAGGCGGGTATCAACATCTCCTAGCTGCACGGGTTCCTCGAACTACCCGCACTTGGTCTTTTTTATTAGTTTTTTCACCAGGGTTGCCACCAGTCCGACACACAACACTCACAACATCCGGCGATTTATGAGACGATATTTGATGACGCTTACACATACTGATTACCGGATTCCACGAAGATGAAAGCTTGAAACCATCCTCCCGGTTGAAATTACTATGTTTCCTGATTTCAACTGCTTCACGTACAATTCTACTATAAAAATGCCGCTCAGTAGAGAGGATCGTGGGGTTATGAAGCTCAATCCAGTGGTTTGGTCCTGATTCCAGTAAATGTTCGGCAATAGCGGACTTGTTCACCTGACGATTCTTGACAGCTGCGATGTGCTCCTTGACTCTTTCAGCTATGGTGCGCTTCGTCTGCCCTATATAAGAGCTCCCACAACTGCAGTCGATCTTGTAAACGCCCGGTGATTGGAAAGGTACAACATCTTTTGGTGATCTGACATGGCTCGTGATCTTGGATAGCGGCGTATACACAGTTTTTATAGAGTACTTGCCTAGTACTGTACCGACTTTGTCCGTTATCCCTTTCACATACGGCATAAATGCCGGTTGCCTACAAACATCAGGATGTTTACCCCTAGCCTTCCGCCTGGGTTGCCGTCTGTTCATCCTGTACCCATTCCATCTCAGGACTCCTTGAATATGCGACATCTCGCCCGCCAAATATCAAAAAAAAAGTCCCGAGTATCATGATAATGTGTGAAAATCGCGATAGTTTAAATCAATACATCATCATCATTATCAGTAGTTTTTTTTTCTACTTAATATTTAATATTCATGGTGTAACTTTTATCCCAATTGCTTAAGTAGTTCCTGTGGGACAGCTAAATAACAGATTTTGCTTGATTAGACGGGGGGCACAGTATCTAGCTATGTGTGGTCGTATTGAAGGTCACGTGTGATCGTAAGTGCTTGCATACTTGCTTACGTATTTGCTTGCATGCTTGCATTCTTCAGGCCCATCATGATGCATTAACTGTATGCTTGCATGCATGATTGGTTGCCTGGTTGCTTGGATACTTGCATGCATGCTTGCTTGCATGCATGATTGATTGCTTGCCTGCATGCTTGCGTACATGATTGCTTGCATGCTTGCCTGCATGCTTGCCTACATGCTTGCTTGCCTGCATGCTTGCTTGCATGCATGCTTGCCTGCATGCTTGCGTACATGATTGCTTGCATGCTTGCTTGCATGCTTGCGTGCATGCTTGCCTGCATGCTTGCTTGCATACTTGATCGCAGGCTTGCATGCTTGCTTGCATGCTTGCTTGCTTACACGTTTTATTCCATGCATGCTTGCTTGCATGCTTACTTGCTTGCGTGCCAACTTGCATGTTTGCCTGCATGCTTGCTTGCAGTGTTGCTTGCAAGCTTGCAGGTTCGCCTGCACGCTTGCTTGCATTTTTGAAATGCTTATGGTTCACGCGAGCGAAGCCGCGGGTAAAAGCTAGTAATATATATCAGTCACTATACTCAACCGTATATATCAAAGTACAGCTACCCCTCGCTGTTCGTAGATTATCAGGGGTAAATGCCGCCTAACCCGTTCAAAGTGAGATACCATCTACCGATACGACGGGCTATCGCAACTGCGTGGATAATCTGACGTTGCCTAACGGACTATGGAAATCTTTGAGCATAAAACATTTATGTAACTTAATTAATTAAAGGATGTAGAAGCGACTTTTCTCAATCTATAATATTGTACCTTTACACCATTGTGTGTAAAGCCTCACCGGCTTCCGAAATTTCAATGGAACTAATTTATTAGACTGGCGGCTGACAATGTGAAATGTCAAGCATTAATAAATTGAAATAACACTTAATCATCTGGTCAAAGCGCCTTAATCAAGAACGAACCATAATTAAATAATGTCTAGAGGTATTTCGCCGAAAGAAAACATGTAAATTTCGTAAATGTTTTGCTAAACGATGATAAAATGGAACTGAATACTATTCTCGTGGTAATTGTTGTCAATATTTATTTTGAGATTGTGTGATAATGATAAATCGATTGTAGTTAGTCCTATCATAACATTTACATAGTTACTAGCGCCTCGCGCACGAGAGACCTCAAAACGGTCGTTCTCAGGAAAAGTGTTCTCAGCCTAAAAGCGTCGTACCGTTCAAAATTCTACTGTGCAAGGTAGAATAAAACTACCAGTAACTATAAAAAATAATTAAATGTCTCATGCACCTAAGAAAACCTACGATAGTATCTAGTTTGTTAATTAATCACAACTGAAAAATATAAAATATGGAAGTCGATTATTGATTGAAAATTTGAACTTTTCGGTTATAGTTTTTTTTGATACAGGCTGTTCTTATACAATACCGCTTTGGGTTCCACTTTCATCATCCTATCTATGTAAAAAAAAATAGGTAGCCCTTTGTAGCCCATAACTTTGTAAAGGTTATTATGTTTCCAATCCAATATTACTGATGACAATTTTCAATTCGCAATTATACGAACGACAATAATTACCAGCGCACGTCATTAGTCGCAAACCTCTCCTCTTTGAGACCGCCGAAATTTATATTGCACATTATTATTGGCCAGTTTTTATCAGTTCGCGATAAAATTAATCAAGTCGATGCCGAACCCAACGCGGTATGTCAATTTTCAAGTTTTTCTACCGGCGAAGCGCGCCCGTATCAATCATATAAGTGGCTACTTTTGGGATGTTCCCTGTGAGGCTGTTGACTGCCTGAGCAGAAATTTATTCTAAATAAAAGACAGTAAAATAATCTACACTAAAAATTTTTTTACTAGAGTCTAAAATATAAAACCTTGTTCAATATTTGATAGGTTAAGGTAAAAAACAATACATTGATAAACATAATAATAATAACAAAGAAAAACATTCCTTGAGATAAATTTAATGTCCTTTCGTATATAATTTTAAAAACATCCTACAAAATACGAATACCCAATTAAAGTAGTCTGGTTACAGTAGTCCTAAGAACACTAAGCACCTGCATTCTAATTTGTTAGCACGCTGAGCATTTGCTAAGCTGCCGAAGTATTTAGTTTAATCGCATAGCTTTTACCACAAGGACTGTGATGTAATTAGTCCAACTCCATCAGAGTGATAGCAAAAACTCGCTCGAACGACAAGGATTAATGTCACATTATGTTAGGAATCTAATTATCGGGCTCGGCAATGTCCTGCCAACGTGACGGCTTTAGGAGCTGTTTTATAACTAGATACCAATGAGGCGGACCAATCACATTAGTTGGAATCCACACCCTGCCTCCGCTCCGCTCCACGCAAATGAAAACGCACCCTTAAGACCTATTTTATATCTGGATACCTACTGGACCTGGTGGCGTCCATGGGCATGCTCATCAATGAAGCGGACCAATACCAACCAT
Organism: Clepsis dumicolana; assembly: GCA_963691665.1. Lineage (NCBI taxonomy): Eukaryota > Metazoa > Arthropoda > Insecta > Lepidoptera > Tortricidae > Clepsis > Clepsis dumicolana. The sequence continues at coordinate 4,002,504 of OY829508.1, read as the reverse complement.
ATTAGTTGAAATCCATATCTCGTCTCCGCTTCCCACCACGCCAATGGACGCACCCTAAGACCAGTTCTATACGTGTATATACCCCTGGCTTAAGTGTTAGTCATTAGTGCGAATCAGACACGTAGGCATTAAGTGGTGCAGCCAATGTTCAATTCAACTGGTTCATTGATGGTGTCGATAAGATACAATCTGATTCACAAGTTTTGATAAGCCTGTTCCTTGGCTTTGTAAAGTTGTCAAATAACCAATTACATATTTATTTTATCGACGTGCTGAGTTGTTTTTGTAGAGACAGTCAAATAACTGTTTTTCAGCTCAAAACAAAACGATACGATATGAGTAAATTATATGTTATAAGAAGGCATCAATCTAAGTGTCGATATTAGCGATGCACTACGGCTATAGCACAACTCCCTGCCATTTTCTCGCTTGCCATTATGTATAGGTACTACTGCTTTTTAGTCAGAATGAGATCCATTACGGGACAATGCAGAAGCAGATTCCCTTGACAGTTCATCCTTAACATTAAGCTCTAAATCCACTTGCTCACAGGCCCACACAGGAACCGCCCTTGTTTGCGATTTCGAGAATCGTCGTTACCTGCGTGCACGCACCGGTGGGGCGGCGGGCGGGGGGCGCGGGGGTGTCACTGTGCAAATGCACTCGTAAACCCGCGCCGAGGTCAACGCCCCCCGCCTGCGCCCGCGCCTGCCCCTGAACGTTTACCGCTACGATATATTTATTTTACTATAGAACTGCCATTCAGGGTTACCAGGTGTGCTAGGAAAAACTGGGAGATTAAAAAGGAGTCAATGCCATGCCATGACTGACAAACAATTTGATAGAAGGATTTTAATTTTCCTTAATCTGTTAAAATGCTACTAAAATCTATCGAAATAAAACCGTCGCACGATAAAGATGTAGATATTGAACACGCACACGACGTGTACCTAACAAAAACATTACTGGATGGCTTGACAGAATTACTGATAGGTTCAATTTTATTCACAATTTCCCCTTAGCACAAGATATTTACTAGACTCTACATCCTTATTATCCAACCTTCTTTTCAGTCTTAGACATTGAAATATGTCTCGGTCGATGGTAACCCTGACCGCAGGGTCAGGCCAGCCTGAGCACCCTTTGTTTGCGACTGCACTGCGCCTGCGTATTGACGGTTCTAAACATAGATCATAGCGTGTTATTGTTAGCGGTGACAGTGCGCCGGTTTTAAACCTAGTATTTATTGGAGCCTAGAGCTTGTGGGGTATGAAATTAGATTTATGTTTTGTTTTATACTCGTATACAATAGTTAACTTTTGCAAGAAGTTAGGTACGCATGTAGTATAGCATGCTAAAATTAATATCAAATACTCCCCTGCGGTCCCTTGAAGCTGTGAAAAAATCAACCTTCTAAGTCAACGCAATCAAAAGATACAGTCGTTAAAAAGGCTATTTCCATACAAATTGCCGAAATCTGAAAATCTAAAGGGTACTTCCAGTTGTCCTAGAAACTTAAAATTTGGTTTGAAGGTAGCTCTTATAGCACAACCACTCAAAAAAGTCTCAAAATCTTAAATTTTTATGTCTGTCTGTAGATTTCGCAGACCAATATAAGTTGACCCCACACTGCGTACATTTTGCTTAGGAGCAGGGCTCTGCTAACACTGGACTTCTTAAAACGCTAGGGAAAAGCGTTAAAATCTTTCCACGGAACCCTCGTGCGCGAGTCCGACTCGCACTTGTCCGATTTTTTGGTTTATTGACCGAACTCCAATTCTTAACTTTGACTCTAAATTACACACATCAGCATCACAGTAGTAGATAGGTACTTCTAAGTTTCAAAAACGGTGGTCTTGTCATCTTCTTATGATTGTTGGCATGTTGCAAGTTAAATCAAGGCAGGGCTTGTCGCGACATGTCCACGGCACACGTGCTGCAGGGCTCGCATGATGCGACCATTAGATGTATTTTGCACGACAGACTTGCATGATCCGTCTGTGTGCATGCATACACGCATACAAGGTTCCAGGAGCTTAGAGATTTTTCAGCTAGGATCACGCGTTCGCCAACAACGGCATCCACCTCGGACGCAAAAAGATGGGTGTTATAAGTTTGACTTGTATATAGATATTGGCGTATGTGTGTATACATATGTCTGTAGCATCGTAGCTTCGTAGCTCCTAAACGGATGAACGGATTTGGACGAGTCTTTTTTTAATCGAAAGCTAGATTAATCGAGATGGTTTCATGTTTAATAAAAATAAGTTCAGCCGTTTTTGTGACATTGAACTTTGAAATGAAAATATCTAGTGGTTTCCAACTTTTCGAAGTTGCTTAGGTTAGCTTATAGGCTATAAAGAAGCATGGTTTATGCTTGCAATGACAGTTCATAAAAGTTTTGCGAGCCATACAAAACTGTACAAAATAAACGAAATCATACTTGTGCTTGAACGAAGTTAATGTACAAATCACTTGGAAATTACCGTGGCTCTAAACGCAATATCAGCCAAAACAAGGCCTTACTCGATGACTATTAGTGAAGAAGAAAGAAGAAATAGTTTGTGTTTATATTGATAATGTCGAGTCAGCAGCAAAAGTAACTAAGCAACAGACGCGATCACAATGATCTAAGCACGGCTCTATTGTTATAAACATAAGAGCTTGTGTACATCACTGTGACCGCATCAGTTGCTTAGCCACTTCTGCTACTGACGGTACAGAATGAAGTAAAGAGACAAACGTGAAAGGCGTGTCCTGCTAGTTGCTCCAAGCCACTCCGAGTGAAGCAGACATAAATGGATGATGCTCGTCATGCTAGCCGGCAAAGGATGCAGGACTGGTTCCGACCGACGACTGACTCACGCGCAGATTGACTAATGAATGATTTAAACGGCGAGATAATTAAAATGGCAGCACAGCATCGGGCACGGCATTGAGTTGGCTTTTCTATTTATCTGGGATATTTTTTTGTCTTTGTCTTTAACTTCTTCGTAAAATGTGTCTTAAATCCAATTCCCTTTAATACTATACTTTGCACCGGATGCTCTGATTCGATTTTCTTTGCAGATAATACTCCTACTATAATACCTATAATATCCTCACAGCCACTTTAAATACTTACATGAATTATCAGTGCATTGTTGCTGGTATACCTACCTAACCACTGAAAAACGGCTTTTGTAAATATTGAGAGTCAACAAAACAAGTAAATAGAGGTTCTAGTTTTAATTATTGTTAATTATTCATTCTGTTCTTGTTTGTTTTGTCCTAATAAAGGTAGAGTTGTTTTTTAGTAAATAGAGCAACTTAAACCCAATCCAATTCACCCGAAATTAAGGTATAATCGAAACACCTCAAACGTGCATATATAAAGGGCAAAGGAATTCTATTATCAGACCCTTTAAATCCCGCAATAAACAAAACATCTCCACGGAAAACCTTCCAAATCGAACTCTCAATTTAAGTCTTTATTCTCGGGGATTCTCGGGAAGGGTTTATTCCCACCTGTATCCAACTTTAAGTGTTGGATACAGGTGGGAATAAACCCGTAGTGGTAACAACAGTTTTTTCCTGTTACCAAAAAAATAAACAACTAACTGGTAAATATACCGGTAATGCTTCTTATGTTCCGGTAGTATAAAACACCGGCCAAGTGCGAGTCGGACTCGCGCACGAGGGTTCCGTAGAAAGATTTTAACGCTTTTCCCCAGTGTTTTAAGAAGTCCAGTGTAAGCAGAGCCCGGCTCCTAAGCAAAATGTACGCAGTGTGGTCTTATATTGGTCTTATATTGGTCTACGAAGTCAACAGACAGACATGCAAATTTAAGATTTTAAGACTTTTCTGAGTGGTTGTGCTATAAGAGCTACCTACATACCAAATTTCAAGTTTCTAGGACAAGCACCGACAAGGACCGCAGGCTTGAGTATTTGATATCAATTTCAGCATGACAATGACAGACAGACAGACAGACAGACAGACGGACGGACAACAAAGTGATCCTATAAGAGTTTCGTTTTTCCTTTTGAGGTACGGAACCCTAAAAAAGGCACCGATGAAATCATCAAGAAATGATTACTCCGAGTTGTTCCCAATGGTAACCGGTGAAAAAGAACTTAGTAATTAGTTACCACTGTTTTTAAAGTAGTGGTAACAACTGGGAACAGACCTCGGGAAGTAATCAAGGTATCTGGAGACATCCCGCGGCGATTACTTCCGCAGACGGCGGACAAAGGGCATCCGCTTCTGAAGGTGAGACGTATTGATTCGAGCCTTGATGCGATGGATTACTTTGATATCGCTTCCTTGAGCCCTGTCAATAGTTACGCCATGTCAATGTCGGTTGTGATAACTAAATCTACAGTGACATAATAAATGTTGCTTTTTTTTTTACTAAAAAACTAATTTCGAACTTAGTTTCGGTTTCGGTTAGTTAAAATCTAAAATTTTAATTTACCAACTCAGGTTTGATACTTTGACTCTATGTATCTTAGAGCAGGAAAGGAATGGAGATGTTAAGGCGCGATTTCCCCTCTGGCAAAACTTTAACATTAAGTCTGACCAAAATGATCAGGGTCTGTCGATTGTGTGCGTGTTTTTGGCATTTGTGTGACTGTTTTGTTTTAGTGTGAGTTTGTAGGATAGGAACGTAATAAATTTAGACATTAGCGCAGACGAGTGCTGTACGTGTTCCTCGTCCCCCTCCAAAAGTGGCAGAAAATTTTAGTGCATAGATAAGCCAAAGGCGCCTCCCGTCTGTCTGCTTTATGATATGTATACTTAGAGAAGACTTTAAAGCAGACTTCAGAGGAGGTGAGAAAAAAAAACTTATTGCTCTACAACTTTGTAATATTCTGACTCGACTTTACACGGTTTCTACAAAACCTTTTAAGTCTTTTTACTCGACGCTTTCTCGCCGCCATTATTACACCCTCAACAACCAAGAAAAAAGCAAGGGTTTTTCATTGAAAAATATATCGTTTCATTTACTCGTTAAGGGTCTTCGTTACATGCAAATGAGGTCTACTGCGCCCCTCGCGCCCGCGGGAACGCGAAATATTACCTACTTCATTATGTTAACCGTCTCCGCGGTGTTTCACGTGTTTTTTTCCGCTTTAAGATGTTGAGCGTTCAGCCTACAGGCAAAGCTATTAATAATCTTTATGTACACATATCGTGAGGACTTACGGGTTCATAAACCGTATATAGGTAACGACCATCATTACGACGGACAATTTTCGTCTTTAACCAACACAATTTAAAATATATAGGTCTCAATTAAAAAAAAATCGATACGAAAAGTCAGCTCGATATGTTTGTCCATGATTAAAAAAAACTGCCTAATTCGTGACCTATATATGCTTTCGGCTTGCTTGAACCTATCTTAGAGTACTTATAAATGTGTGTAGATAAAGTAATATACATAAAGTAACTCTACATTTAATTAGGTAAAACACTCGTGTGATCCTATTATGAAACTCAGCTTCGTCTCGTTTCATAAAAACACTCGCAGTAACTACTATTTGTTAATTAGGCCTGGGGTGTCGTTCTCTAAGGTTACTTATTCAATGCGTTGATAAGCGGTTGTCATTTAGTACCATGTGGTGACCGAAACTGCGAGCGAGGCTACATTCGCGAATAAAACTTTATCTAAGCTACTCATATTAGTAACACTAAGTACACACAAATTTGTCATTCGTGTTTTTTAACTTATGTTTCCGCCAGTCAAGTGAAAAACGACCGCGTGTACTTCACTCGACGAATACGGCGAAGAAAAACGCAAGTCATTACGGTAAACCATGCACCAAGACAGCATAGTATAACCTCAGTAAGCGATCTACAAGCATCGTGCCGAATCCGCACTCACACAAGCTCGCGCGCGCTATTCGTACGCGGTCGCTACAATAACTTCTCGTCCAGTCTATAACCAGACGAGCGGGCAAGACTATAGCTTGCGGAATTTAAGTTGAGGCGAATGGATAGCACGCACGCAAAGTGATGTCATGTGTTGTGGTAGCGGGGTTTTGACGTTTGACGTTTCGTTTTAGTACCGATATTATAGCAATAACAACTGAAAACATTGATAAAAACAAAATAAACTTAACAATAATAACTTTTCGTAATAAGATCGCGGGATCGCGGTGGATGCGGAAAGCACAAGACCGGTCTGAGTGGAGAGCCTTTTGAGAGGCCTATGTCTAGCAGTGGACGTCTTTCGGCTGGCATGATGATGATGATGAATAAAAATTTTAGTTGTCGAAACCATTGAGAAGAGTAATGTGTGTTAGTTCCTTCATTTTCCTTTTTTTTTATCGATACGTTGTGTACGAGTATATCATTCACCTCAACTTAAAGTCCGCAAGCTATGCCAGAGCACAATTAAAGCACGACTAGATACAAAACGGAGGAGAGGCGGTCGGGCGCGCCTAATCCAGAGCAATTTCAGCGCGTTTGTAGATTGCCTTCTAGGCTATACTGTGCAGTCACTTTCGTCCGCGAAAGCATGAGAGTTCCGGCAGTTAAGCTGAGAAGCGATAACACTCAATTATATCCGGAGTTTAGATAAAATTCGTGTCGCGTGGCGCTATCTCACCGCCGCGAGTGCAGCGCGGCTTATAACGGCCGTAAGTTACTACATAATATTATGTCATATGCATACTGATACTGATAGCTCATACCCACAGTGTGATATCTGGGATGTCAATTTACAACAGCAGATAAATTCTACTGGGAACTCTAAATTTTTTCTCTATAGAATCGAGCCTTAACAGTGACCCTTTGAGCTGGATTTGAAGCAGCGAGTGAGCGAAATCGTCATCATCATTTTAACCGGAAGATGTCGAGTGCTGGACATATAATATAGGCCTCCTTCACCAATCTCCAACACAAGCTAACCGAAGCAGCTTTTATTCATCAGCTCAATGTCAACTCAACCGTCTGTGTTCTAAAACTGCTGCATCAGATGATCGTAAGATATTTAGATCAATAATTTAGAGGTATTGCACTGGATTGAAGGGAATACTATGTTAAATGAAACTGTTATTTTATCGTCTCTACATTATTTACTATAAAAATTACACCGTCACTCACACCCGCTTTCCATGCAAAAAATATTTGTATTGAAAATAGTATTATTGTATAGTTATATTTAAGTAAACCTGAGAGCGGGTAAAATACATCGCATACAATTTTATTGCCACTTGCAGCTCAACAGTCCTTATGGCACCTGCCTTTTATATTAGAACGCGTTCGATTTCGCCTGCCACACAAAACGGTGAGGGTGATAGGTACTGAAAAACGTGCGGTTTATGAAGTTTATGCACATTTTTACACAGCTGGCGATATTTTGGTCCAATAATTATACTTAAAAGGCCGAAAGAAAATATTGCATAAGTAATGCGCTTAATCGCATTGAGATCGTGTAAATTTATTACCTAATATAGACTAATACCAATCTAACCTTGCGTTCATATGGAGTCCCGGCACTTCCGAGCTTATTTCAGAGTTGCAAAAGCGCTTGGTCGATGCAACCTGTGGGCTGTGACCAAAACCAAAGGGCTTGCACTTTTCTCTCTTTTGGGCACCATGCCACGGGGGCATTATTTTTATTTAATTTAGTTTAAAGTTTTACTTTAATTAATTTTACCTGGGATATTTATAATGTCATTGTAAATTGCTTTTGCTATGTAAATAAATTCAAATTCACCTCAAATGTAACATCCTTATATCTATGTCCAGGACTTACTTAATCAATGAATAAACGAAACATAAATTAGGTAGAGCAATAAGGGAAGATATACTGGTACTGATATCTGAACGACCGATCTTAAATATAAGATGATTTTAATATAAGTAAAGTACTTCCAGAAGCCTGCCAGTTGTCATAAAATAGGCCAAACTGAAAATGAAATAGTTCCTTTGTACCCTGCTAAGGGCTATGTTATGCTCGTTACAGCCGCAGACAGCAAATTGGCCCGTCCTGTCACTTTAACTTTAAAAAAAAACATGTTTTGTGCCACCCAATTTCAAAATCTTAGCAGTTCTAAGAGCAAGCGGATCTCAAGCACCTACGAGTTATTAGGCTCGGGTCACACCGAGTGAAATGATACGCGGGCATTGTCGGAGGGCGTTCGCCCCGACATGCGACGCCGCGCCGCGTGTGAACCAGCCTTACTTTAACTGCCTATTGACTATTGACGGGTTGCTCATATTATTATATTTTAACGTGTTTTTGCACGGTTTGCTTTTCTGGAGTGTGAGTTAGAATCTTTCGCTTGGTTGAGCTTGAATCTTTCGCTGCTTTTTATTAACCGACTGCGAAACGCAAAGGAGGGTAATTTAACCGACTGCGAAACGCAAAGGAGGGTATATATGTATGTCTGTATGTTTGTTATTTTGTGGCACTCTAGAGACCGAACGCATCTGCCGATTTTAAAGATTCTTACGTCAATCAATTCTTGCGAGTGTCACTGAAGACATGATAGTAATTTAAATCCAATATGGCGACCATCAGACGCCATATTGGGAAAAAATAAAAAAATTAAGTCGGCAATCTATATCAAGTGGGGTATCATTAAATAGGTATTTGAAAATCAATTTTAGGTTTCTTTAATCATTTTTCATTTTGAGTTACCATTTAGGACCAATAACTGTTTAAAGTTGGTTCGCAAACATTTTCAGTTTATAGGTATGACAAAAAAGCTTTAAATAAATAAAATTATTATTATGATGTGTAAAATGAAGCGACTCGGTGGATTTTCAAACCGTAGACGTGTAGGTAGATCTCTGGTACAAGTTTTGTGGCACCTATTTCTATACAAACCAAGGACCATGTGTGGTCCTTTGTACTTAATTTATGAATTACACCAGGGAATCTAATTTGAAAATCCATCCGAGTACAGAATTTTTAGAACAAAACGATTAGTAGGTCTGATTAAATACTTTGAGTACTTTATTTTAACACCTTAACACCTACTAAATTATTACTTATATGTATTTCTGAACAATAACAACGCAATAGATAATGAATAAGATTGATTAATGATAAATCTCGAACTTGGGTAATATTATACTCAAGAGCAATAAAAACGGAATGGAATTGATCATACAAAGTGACCCGTTTTTTTTGCTCTTGAGTGTAGATAGTCAAAAACGTGTAGTAGACTCTAGATTAAAATTTGAGCTATATTTTATCCCAGTAAATTGTATAGTTCCCGCGGGATAGTGATTACCATCGACATTGTACATCAATGGTGATAACCGAACTCTACGCAGACGAAGTCGCGTGCAACAGCTAGTAAGTAATAGTATTACAACGAAAGGTAGAGTCAGTTACACGAAGGTCTATAATTGGGTATGAAAATTAAATGTAGTGACCCGTGAATTCATTTTCAGTCGTTCTTTAATATCACGGAAATTTATAATGATCGAGCAAACGGGCGGGTATTGAAATTAAGCAGATCCCAATTGAATAATTACGCGCCATGTACGGCTGGCTGTTTAAATTTAAAACAATATATTGTCTTTTTCGGAGTTAGAAATTGCTTTTGAAGCCAAACCCTCGTGTGATCTAAATTTAGATATAGCTTCTGTAATTGAGGGAAGTTTAAAATATTACCTATATGAAAATCAGGAACCAAGGCTGGCATTACTCTCGTAAAGAGTTAATAATTAACTAATATAAGCACCCGACCGTCTTTATTAATCGTAAATGATATTGACAAAGTAGGTCATATCTACCTTTTGTTTTAAAAAAAATGTCTTTGTGCCAAGTTTCTCGTGGCGCATTCTTCTTGACAATCATGGTTTTTCCGAAAGCACTGGTATATTCAAAAAAATTACGTATAAAAAAGCATTAAACTGCCTATTTGCTGAAATTTTTAATTTTACCTTCTTTTTTCTGGCCACGTTTTTTTTTTTGTTCGTTTCTTGCTCTTCAATCGAGTGGAATGCATCAGCAAAGTGTCATGAGCTCCCATCGAATACAAGACTTCGTAAAATAAGCTGTCGTTTGAATTCCGAACAGGGAGTTCAGAAAACCGTTAAATCCTTCAGACTTCCTAATAAGTTACCTACTTAGTAGCGGAGAGTTATCTCCGTAACGTCATGATTTATCAGAGAAACCCGATTATCGTGAGATTTTATGTAAATAAGTCGCACAGTAAGATATCTATGCAGATCGATATAAATAAGAAAGCGATGTCTTGCGAATGCGAACCGCCCGGGGCTATTCTATGCCGCGTGGTGAGCGAGATTTTGTTGAATATAGGGATGGTTGCATTACTGCACATAATATACTTACCTACCGTTCGTTGTAAGTATTAAATAATTACCTATGTTGCCCCCTTCGCAAATCATGTTTCGATCACGTATTGGTATCCGATTAAACTGAAATTTGGCATATCTATGTAAGTCCGGTGACAGTACAATAATCTGTTAGTGAAATTCTGGTGGTCCTTCCAGGATCGTCTCCGCAGGAGGGAACTCTGCAACGGTTAATGTTACGACTTGAAATTTAGTACGAACATGTAAGTTGGATGACAATACAAGTAGGTACAGTCAACAAAAAGTAAAGTCTTCAAAAAGCTTGCATTAAAAATTAAATTATTAAGAGATAATACTTACTTTTATGTGGATAGGTAGATCCGATTTCAGTAAAACTTTTTAATCGCTGTACTCAGAGCCATTCGATTCTCTATTTTAATATCAAAAGCCAAGGAAAGTTACATTGGAATCACCAGAAGCAAATATTAATTTCTGAAATCTGTGTCAATTTCTCGTCTCCTGTTGTTTTTCCCCGGTCCTATCACTTTGTCGCCAGTCATTTAGCAAATTTTCATTTCACGACCAACGATTGACAAATGCATCATTCGTAAAATTATCTTTACACAACTACTGATTTCGCAAATAATTTATTTTATCGAATAATAACTTCACAATTTTTCATTTCGTATCGTATAATTTGTCAAATAGGTTATTTTATAACGATATCAAATAATCAACTAACGTATCACCTACCAACGTTTGATATATTACTTAGTCACTGGTTTTATTTTATTTAAATAAAATATATTAAATCGCCGTTACCTTTTAAAAGACTAAGCCCTTTTAAGGACGTTCGGGCGGACAGACAGACTTACACACTGAATATGCTTACAATTAGGTTTAGGTTAGGATAGACTTACGTCAAGGCGCGAAGCGCTTCAAGTACGTGGAATAGGAGCTCCTTCGACACCGTCCAGAAATTGGGGTTGAGTATAATATTTTTCAACACATTTGCTCGACACTTTTTACGGAACAATGTTTATCAATTCACGTTTTGCAAAATAACCGATTTTAAAAACGATTTATTTGTGAAATGAACATTTTTAAAATAATAATTTGTCTCTCCATATATTTGTCAAGTGTCAAAGTTTCTAAATGTATAGTTGTCGAGTAATTATTTACAATATGAGCATTATTTGCAACAACACGTTTGTGAAATGAATAGTATATGAAACGTTGGTTGTGAAATGAACTTTTGTTAAACAAGTTTCGACAAAACACTAGCGAACCGTTTTTCCTCTGGTTGGTAAAAGAGTTGAAATTGCCTTTTAAATTATTGAATAACACCGAACATAATTACTGTGTTTATTTAGGCTGACTATGCTTGCCTACATAGTTCATATCACGTCTAAAGCAACATTTCTTATGAAGATTGCGAAAGATTGTAATTCTTGTTCCTGATCAATGAATTTTTCTATCTTACCTGCCAGATTTCCGGTGTTTACAGAGAAAATGGTAATCCGAAATATTTACACTTGGTACCTACCTAACCCGCTTAAATAGAATAGTTATGTACCGTCACTTTATTTTGGACATTTGCGGATGCGTTCAAGGATTAGAATTTTCGCAGTAAAAGTGTCTTTTAAGTGGTTTATTTTTATTCTAAGATAGTTTTAGGTAGGTACGCGTGCCGAATAGCCCTAAGGAGTAGAAATTGTGTCGTTCATAACTCTATCCGCTACCAGCCCCAGTCGATTTGAATCGCTTTTCAATACGCGCTACATTACGAAACTGCTCCTAAGTCGCTGGCCCGGCCTTTCACTGAAGGCCTACCTAATAGGCGTTTTCTAGGCTTTAAGCTAACCGTCTGGTTAGTGAGACGAAAGTTAGTGTAAAGTGGTCAGCACCTTACCTAGGTACAGTTCAACGGATAAAGTAATTTCGATGTAAGTAGGTAGTTATTTTTAGTTTCATCAAAATTGGTTCAGCCATTTTTGAGATATTCAGGAGGTCCTCAGTTCGTCCGGTTTTTAGGGTTCCGTACCTCAAAAGGAAAAACGGAACCCTTATAGGATCACTTTGTTGTCTGTCTGTCTGTCTGTGTGTCTGTCTGCCAAGACCCTTTTTCTCTGGAACGCGTGGAGGTAGGATACTGAAATTAATACCGAATACTTAAACCTGCGGTCCCTTGAAGCTGTGAAAAAATCAAGCATCTAAGTCAACGCAATCAAAAGATACAGTCATTAAAAAAGTCGTTTCCATTCAAATTGCCGTTTTTAGAAAACCTAAAGGGTACTTCCAGTTGTCCTAGAAACTTGAAATTTGGTATGAAGGTAGCTCTTATAGTACAAAAACTCAGAAAAGTCTCAAAATGTAATTTTTTTATGTCTGTCTCTAGATTTCGAGGACCAATATAAGTTGATCCCACACTGCGTACATTTTGCTTAGGAGCAGGGCTCTGCTTACACTGGACTTCTTAAAACACGGGAAAAGCGTTTAAATCTTTCTACGGAGCCCTCGTGCGCGAGTCCGACTCGCACTTGGCCGGTTTTTTGTAAGTTCTTACAATCAATTAAACAATTATTTATTTGGCAGACGCATGGCCACATAGAATAGTGTCACTTGCAGCTACTCTTACTAGATCGGTTTTTTCGATGATAAACCCAAAATACATAGCTAGATTAGTACAGCCAAGTAATCAAATACTTATCAAACACTATTCGCATTTTATTCTGGCTCGAGTATACCCACATTTTTTACTCGTAATACCCACATTTTATATCAAAGAATGCCTATGATACCACCATTCATTAAAGAGCCGACAAGTCAAAGACCTCTCAAAATTATCACCGTAAGATAAAAAATTTGAGACGCAACGTTAAAAAACTTTGCATAAAAACTGGATTTTTTGTCCGAAGTTATAAGTGGATAATAATTTAATAGATGTCTGGGAGTAGGTCGGTGCTCGCCGTGACTCACCAGCTACCAGAATAACAAAGGACTTCGTTTGTATGGATAGCCATACCATCGATATGAAAAGATAAATTGGTGGAATTGTTCTAGGCAAGTTCAAATCTGGTTTCTGCAAACTGGCATACAAATCTAAGGATTAAGGAAGAGTTGATAGATAGGTATACGTATTATGCTTCTTCGTACTACAGATTTACAATTTAAATGCTGCAGATTAATTAAGGTAAGTATTTAAGCAGGTACTTAAGTTTATGTTTTAATTCCAAACAATTACCCAATTTTAATGACAAACTATAGGAAATATTTTAACCATGTGACGCACCATTATCTCATCGTAATATAGTTCAATATTCAGAATAGTTATTTGTAATACCGTATCTCAAACTACAAACAAAAGTAACAAAAAATGATAAATGGTATTTTTTAGATTACGCCATCTATTGTTAGTAGTTAAGAACTCCACGACGTTGAGTTACTTTTAAGCGCCATCTGTACTTGACGTTGTGAACTTGGTCGCTACAATGTCGCTACAAGTCTACGCGGTTTGATACTAGATGGGGTCATCGACATGTGATTGGAGGTTTAAATCTTTTCATGTTATTGATTTTTTAAGGTTTATTAACTTATTTGGTCACTGCGCGGAAGAACGTGAATATTTTTCAGTAAAAACTTTCAGTATTAACTGACATCGCACTTTGTTAAAAAAAAAGTCAAGGTTTATTTATTAGGCTGGGCAACACGTAGCTGTCAAATCTGACAGTTCACCGATTGTCGTCCGGTCGCTGGGTCGCCTGTGTGACTGTCACTGTCAGTTAGTCAATTCGAGCGAGCCTTGGTGAATGGAGAGCGGCGATGCGCTTTCTAATCGCCGTCTAATTCGATTGTTATAACACACGTTCAAAACAAAATAGCATACGTCTGGATTACCGCGTACGTGGAAAATGCAAGTTTGTGTTAAACGGCAGTAATTGCTAAATTACAAGACGACGCAGCTCGTAGTTATTATTTTAGAGCTTATTCTGTTTATTAGATAAAAGATGAACAGAAATTTCGTTCGTTGTCGATCGGTCGTGTCTTATTGATGCAGTGGCTTCGTGAAATGTGTAATAGTGTCGCGGAAATATTGGATTATTAGCGTGTAGTAAGTATAAACTGACGGAGGGGTGTATCTAATAATTGTAATCGCCGTGGTTCGCAGCGTCCTCCCCTGTATTGAACCGCGACAGCTGTGTTGTTGTCGTGCTCGGCATTGTGTGATTGACATCAATTTCTTTACGACATAATGATTGATGTCAATAGTTTATCATTTCTTTCTACTTTCTTGAGTTTTTATGTGATATTGTAGCTGCTCGTAGCATTATTGTTAAGGTGAATATTACGCAAATCGGTGTTTATAAAGTAAACTTCGGAGTAAGCTTTTATTACTCTCAGGACCTCTAGTTCTTGTGTTTTAACTTTTTACATAAGTTTAATACAGATTGCTTAGAGATACAGGTTGATTAGTTAGGCAATCAAAATAGTTTTATGTTAATATTACAAGTTAATAAGAATAAATGTAAATAATACTGCAATGTTGCTAAGAAATTCCTTAACCCATTGTATGTAGGAAGTAAAAAAAACAACTGCATTTTAGTCTCCTATATTTTAATTGGTATCTATTAATTTTGGAGATCGCAAAAAAAAATTGAAAAATATAGCCTTAAATCCGGATCCATGACTTAAGCTTACGAGGGGTTAAAAGTACATAAATCCATGTTACCAATGAATGGTTTAAAAATGCTTCAACATTCTTTCTTTATTTGCAGTGAAACATTAATATTTTTATCTCCTTTCTATCAAAGTCAATAACTACTTAAATATTGAATCAATTGTCAATTTAAATAAATCTTCTTTAAATACATAATTTGGTTACTTTATGACAAGTAATGATTAAGTGTACAATTTCATGGCTGTTTTAAGTGTGCTTGATCGGTTTTGGAAGCAATAGAAGAAAATAAAATGTAATAAAAAACTTGTCTAACCTTAACTTTCCTTTTCATTCGTTCTCACCAAATTGAGTGGTAGCGTTAATGTGTTATGATCTATGATACAAGTTTTTATTTAGGTACCAAATAGTTGTCTGTTTATCAATTTTCATTTATGAACTACGAGCTTTTTGGTAACAGAAAATATAGTGACGGAACCGGTTCATTCCTGGATAGCACATATATGTTCTGTGTACATTGTTGTTGTGACATAAATTAACCGAAGATTGAATGTATAACTTTTTTAAGGTATACGGATGCAGTCATGTCCAGTGACGAGTCCAGTGTGCGTGTTGCAGTCAGGTAAGAAAATATTTTATTTCTATGTTCTAAGTATAGATGATTAAAGAGTTTACAAGACCTATTCTAAATTAATCATCCTATCTCAGT
Source organism: Clepsis dumicolana (assembly GCA_963691665.1). NCBI lineage: Eukaryota > Metazoa > Arthropoda > Insecta > Lepidoptera > Tortricidae > Clepsis > Clepsis dumicolana. Next base: position 3,986,856 of record OY829508.1, on the reverse strand, counting down.
AGTTATTAGACTTAAGGGCGAAAGACCAAAGTGGCTGAAGCTAATACATCTGCACACAAGAAATTCCAAATTTGTGAATACAATTATTGTTTTTTTATGAAGTATAAATATGAACTCACAGATTACTTAATTATTTGGGACCCAATGGCACAAAAGCCTTGACACAAAGACCTGGCCTTAATGACAATAGTTTCTTATATTCAATGACAAACAGAATTTCCAATGTATTACCACAACAATTTTCACCGCCTAATGTAACAATGGAAAGAATGAAGTGCTGGATACAGTCGGCAATAATAATAAATGACTCTGCGTTTTATTTGAAACAGAGTTCATTTGTCAATCCAATCCAAAGCAAAATACCTAATTTAAGTATAGTTTTAATACATAGGTATGTAAAGAAAATAATGTTCAAAAGCAGAACTTATTTTTTATTTTTTATTTTTTGTATGTGTGTAAGTCGCCATTTTCGAGGTGAATCTTAAAAAAAGGAAGATCAAAATCAGTTCTGTAGATTTAAAAATAAGTGTAGTGATGGTTAACGACGCTGATTTAAAATGGCATGACAAATGTAATGTGTCGTAAGTGAGGAGTCAAATGAGTAAATTATTATGTAAATCTCAAAATATGTAAATATGTCGCGGACCTGCCATACGCATAAACCTCATGTATTTATACACTAACTGACACGTGACTAATTTGTTCTTACGTATGAGTATAGGAGTGGCTCAGGCTAAGGAGTTCCGTCACCAGACAAAGGTGAGAAATGTGTCGCTTTAACATATGTTTCGGCACCACAATTACGTACCTACCAGCTACTACAACTATTGATGAAGTAACGAGTCCCTGGAATTGTTTGTTCTAGTAAATGGTCAATAATTACTGACAATTAAGTACTTTACTACTACGAAGCCATTTCAATTTGAGTTCACTGTTTTAGTATTCCTAATAAAATTAACCGACTTCGAAAAAGGAGGAGGTTCTGAATTCGTCGGAATATTTTTTTTTTGTTGAAATGAAAATATAATTTCAAAAATAAATTGAGAGTTTGTTAAAAATCCGTGGAATCACGAATTAAAGCAATAATTACGCGGAAGCTGAATAAATATTGGCAAGGAATTCAGCCTTACACTCAACTCGGATTTATATGTAAGTACATCAAACATTCAAAATAGTATTTAGTATTGTAACTTAAATTATTAATAACGGTAACCGATAACGCAATTAACAACCAGCTGAACGAGTTTCAAAATAAATTAAATCTCTTTGAAATTGGCCCATCAGTTGGGTGCATATAGACAGAAAACGGTTTCAAATTAAGTGCCACCTTTTTCCAACCAAGGGTTAAAAATAAATAAGTCACCTTTTCGAACTGGCCGGTAATGCGTTCCAAGTTTAAAATTACCTCCGGTGTACCCCAAAATACCCTTTACGACTTTTGCACGAACCGCCAATCGGCGTCGCGTGCAGTCGTGAATGAAAATGTAACCTATGGCGGCTGAGGTAGGCCCAATGATTTACGACCATCGCCGGGGACGCTTATAAATTCAGGAATTTCCTATTTTCCTAACCTTTTATGACTGCCGACTGCGCCCGGTGGGATTTTTTTCCCCCAATACGGGGAATCATTTCGCAAGTGCAACATAGTGGTTTCTTATTAGAAAATGTTCATGAGGCATTACGTGGCGTATTGGTCCATTGCGGTCTTGTGTGGTAAACAGATATTTTAGTGATTGTGACAAACTGACCATATGACCTATTACCCACCTCTTTGCAATACAATTGGTGCTGTCGAAACTTGAGAGGTAGAGCAAAAAAAAAGTCAAAACTGTAATTATCAACTGTGTACCTGTATTATCTATCAATTATAACATTATCTCTATCATTGCATTCAGATTTATGATTAAATTATTTCAAGTATTTACCTATATATATGAGAGTAAAGTAACGCTGATGTGTTGTGTAAGGAAAAGTTATTGCAATTGCCTTATCTGTCATTTTAAATATAATAATTACCGTCTCATTTGCTCGGAATTGTAATCGTTGTAATCTTACTTTCTTCAAATTCTCACGACCATTACGCTAAACGAGAGTTCCAATTATAAAGCGGTATCGGTTGACATCGGTGTGGGACGACTCTCGAACAGCGTGCTAGAGCTTGTGAAAGTTCCAGTTTCAATTACACAAGCTATCCCCTAATAAAATAAAGTATGTTTGCATGTGCTTTCGAAAGTGGTGAGCTTTGAAGAGTTAGAAGTGTTCAGTAACTAGGCGTTCCTTAGTTACAAACGAAAAGCTAATTGACCGAGCGACCGTGAGTTCTCCTCTCCAGGTCTTATTTCTCAACCGATTCTCGAATTGTTATTTTTTCGATTCAGTTTTTGGACATTTAAAAAAAGCTCACAGAGCTACTACAGTAGTAATTTATTTGAAGTTACAATTAAAGTTAAATAACTGCCGAATGACGCAGTCGTTAGCGTGCTCTTCAATATTTTGGCTCAGGATAGGAAAATGTAGAAGTGAAGAGGAGAGGCCTTTGCCCAGCAGTGGGACATGATGTCTCTCTCTGTCTCTCATTGTCATGTTCCAACTTTCAACTCGAGGACTGCCACCGGGAACAGGTCCCCCCCAATCGCTTGTATGACAAAGGCCTTACGTCTTGTACATAGTACCTACATCCATCGATATCCGGCGACCTTAAACAAGTCGCCAGACCATATGATCTGGACACAAGTATTGAGAATCGGAGCTTAAGCTATTTTTCCCTATACAAAATTTTGATCGATTGTGTGCGGTTCAAGCACTTTCGCCCACTGCTATTTTATGTTGCAAAGCCGCTTAATACATTTCGCCTTCCACTAATAATACTGCATAATGTCGCTTCAAGCAATTTGTCCTATACAAAGTTCCTCAAAGCAGGTCGGTTGAATCCTCTACGCTGCAACTGTTAGCACTTTATATGGAGCTTAGACTACTTTTTCTTACAAATTTCTCGAAGGATGTCCTTAGAGCGCGTCCGTGGACAAACTCCCAGGATTTCTAGTATTTCGAGGAAAGGCACTTTTTGCTATTTTAAATACATTCATTCATTTAAGAATAATACTACTTCTTTTACCTAAGGTAGTAATCATTAACGGTGTAGTGACCTAAATAAAAGATTAATTAAACTTATTTGGTTCTATAATTGCTTCAAATAATAAGATTAGTGTTTCTATTACTTTTAAGCTTACAAAATGTTTGTCTTTTTTGTATTAACAACCAACCGTTATAAAATATTCTTTAGGCATGGGACATCAAACAGCTAATAATGACAGCTGATCGTTACTTGGCAGTTAAAACAAAATAGAATATCCTTATTATCCTTAATCAACGTCGGTTAAATCTTATTGCTTTCCTCTACATATGCACTGTAAAGTCACTTAAACCATTTTGCCTTCTGTTGATTGATGAGACCGTTGGCGCTTCAATCATTTTTCTTTACTCTGGAATAAAGTCGATATAGGAAGTTATGTATGAAGCGACAAGAATCTAAGAACCTCTGGTAATTTAATTAATAAATGATATATCATAATTTCCCAGGAATTTTTTGATGACTAGAGAAGTTATCGTCATTGAAATATGACGAGTACTTTTTTTTTAAAGATTTTTTTTTGAAAATTTGAAACTTTAAACGGCTCTCCTGTAAAGTTCACAAAATGTCTCTTGAAACAAATAACCTTTCACCCCTCGATATGTATACGAAATGGTTACTTTACTCATGCAATTTAAATCAAAAAGGTGATAGTTAGAGTTACGTATAGATAGTGGCCCCCTTCTTTTGTTTCTATCCCGTGAAGAAACTCCAAGGCCTAGCAAACATAACTGACCCAGAATTGGTCACAAACGCCAATTTTATTTTGTGTGACTACGTGTCTGGTATGATTATAGTCTATAGAGTCCATATTATACAAGAATCAGTTAGTACTTCGTAACCCGCCCACATACACAAGTAAAGTATAGTTAGGGATCACAAACCTATCATTAACTGACGTAACGAAGGATCCACCGACACACTGTCATCTTCATAGCGGATTGCCGTGAACTCTGCGCTGTACAATCAGACATACAGAACCAATGTGATTTATACCATTTGCAGTACCTTTACAGGATATTGATCATAAATACGACTCTAGGTGATACACAGATTATTAAATGAGATAAACATCTACACTTATTTACACGTTATTACGATGAAATTTGTTGACTCTACGTAGATTTATCCATGGCTTTGGTAATTAAAGTCAGAGAACTAGGTAAAGTAAACCATTTAGATACTAGTGGAGTGGCTCTGTGAGCTGTAGAGCTCGCGAAATATTTTTTGAATTTTTTTCGTTTTTTTTAATAATTTCCAAAAAACTAATTGACAAAAAAAACTGTATAATTATCGAACCTGATCACAAAATTTCATGCAATTTTTTAACATTTGTCTTATTGAAAAAAAAATCAAAAAACGAATCGACAAAAAAAACTATATTACGAGGGTTGTTTGATAAGTACCCGTTTTCTAAATATATTAATATGACTGGCCGCAAATGAGTATACCACCTTTTTAAGCCATTTTTCAGAGGCGGGAAAATTAAAAAAAAATGGTATTCTTTTGTTTTTTTTCTCATTTGACAACGATTCAGTGAAGGCGTGAACTTAAAATTGTTAAAACGGAGAAAGAACAGTATCGGTCTTTAATTAGATTGTTATTTTTGGAAGGAAAAACATGTGATGAAATAAAAGTAAGAATGCAAGCGGTTTACCATGAATGTGCTCCTTCTTTGACAACCGTCAGATATTGGTATAACGAGTTTAAGCGGGGGAGAACAACCGTCTTTGATGAAGATCGCCCAGGCCGGCCAGTTGAGGTGACTACAGACGATATGGTTAAGAAAATTTAAAATATCGTTTTAGCCGACCGCCGAATTAAACTTCGAGAAATCGTTGATGCTGTAAACGTTTCAATCGAGAGGGTACAACACATATTAGAAGAAAATTGGGTATGAAGAAAGTATCAGCGAGGTGGGTGCCGCGTTTACTCACGGAGGAGCAAAAACGGAACCGACTGACTACTTCGGAGCAGTGTTTGGCCGTGTTCAAACGTAACCCGAAGGAGTTTCTGCGTCGTTTCGTGACCGTGGACGAAACGTGGGTCCACCACTACACCCCGAAAATGAAAGAGCAGTCGAAGCCACTGCTTGCACAGGTTGACCCGGTAAAATCCACTGATTTTACCGGGTCAACCTGCTCCAAAGAAAGCAAAAACCGTCCCATCGGCTGGAAAGGTCAAGGTGACCGTTTTTTGGGATTCGCAGGGTATTATACATATTGTCTATTTAGAAAAGGGAAAAACAATAACAGGGAGTACTATGCCAATTTATTGGATGAATTTGACGCCGTGTTGAAGGACAAACGACCCCATTTAAAAAATAAAAAAGTACTGTTTCATCACGACAACGCCCCGGCTCATTCGTCCAGAGTTGTGACGGCTAAATTAGCACAGTTACGCTACGAACTATTGTCTCACCCCCCCCGTATTCTCCAGATTTGGCCCCTTGCGATTTCTTTTTGTTTCCCAACCTAAAAAAATGGCTCGGTGGCAAGCGATTTGGATCAAATGACGAAGTCATTTCCGCCACAGAGGCCTATTTTAATGACTTTCCAAAATCATACTTTTTGGATGGTTTATTGAAGCTTGAGTATAGGTGGAACAAATGTATAGAGTTAAAAGGTGACTACGTAAAAAATAAATGCATATATACAAAAAAAATATATTTTTTTTCCATAAACGGGTACTTATCAAACAGCCCTCGTAGGTATTAGCGAACCTGCTCACACAGTTTCACGACTATTTGTTGAGAAATTGCGACCTGTTGAAAAGAACAGCGGGACAGCTGGAAAAACGGCGGACATACGAAAGAAATGGTTCAAACTGAAACAGACGCTTTGCTCACTTCGTTCAATAACATTTAAATTTATATTTGTTAAGGGTCTTAAACCTACATTTACCGATGTTACAGTCAACAAGCATCTTCGTAATTAGCGACGTAGCGGAAGGGTTCATTTCGACTCTATTGTCAAGAGACTAAGAGCATTAGATATTTGTAAGCTTCCGTCTTCGTATATCTTACATCTGTAGCTATACTATAACTGCTAACTAATTAGTTACAATTGTAAACTTTGAAACCTTGGGTTCATGGGGTCCCGGTGCTTACAAGCTTATTTCAGAGTTGCAAAAGCGCTTGGTCGACGCAACTTGTGACCAAAGGGCTGGCAGTTTTCTCTCTCAAAGAATCAGCATCGCTATTCAGCGAGGCATCTCTGCCAGCCTTTTGGGCACCATGCCACGGGGGCCTTATTAAGATTTAATTTAGTTTTTTAACCGACTTCAAAAAAAGGAGGAGGTTCTACGTTCCACTGTATGTTTTTTTTTTTATGTATGTTCATCGATTACTCCGTCAATTGTAGACCGATTTTAAATTTTTTTTTTATTTGAAAGGGTATACTCCTGAGGTGGTCCCATTGTCACCAAGTCATGACCTGATGATGGGATCCCAGGGAAATCGAGGGCAACCCTCAATTTTTACAGGCACGTACTATGTGTTTCATATATTTTCTAAGGTTATTCAAGTATTTGCGTCTGGTAGTCATCATCTCATGATGATGAGCTGATGATGGAAGGTACAACTCCTTAGCGGTTAGGAGTTGGAGGATAATTCTGAAAATGTTAAATCATTATTCGAAAGGGTATACTCCTGAGGTGGTTCCACTGTCACCAAGTCATGATCTGATGATGGGATCTCAAGGAAACCGAGGGCAACCCTCAAATTTTATAGGCACGTATCATATGTTTCATATATTTTCTAAGGCTATTCAAATATTTGCGTCCGGTAGTCATCATCTTATGTTGATGAGCTGATGATGGAAGGTACAACTCCTTAACGGTTAAGAGTTGGAGGATAATTCTGAAAATGTTAAATCAACGTAAAATTGTGAAATAAAAATCTTGTAACAAAAAAGTAAAACCGCCTTCACAAAAAAAACCTTTGAAAAAAAAAGTAAAATAATCCTCTAAAAGTCGGTGCTTCATTTAAAGAATATTCCGCTCGCACCGCACCGATTTCATATTTCTGCTGCTTAGTGCTAGGCCATAAAACTTTAGGCTTTAGTTTCTGTTGTCCGAAATAAACGCATTTTATTTTATTTTATTTATTTATCATTATTTTAGAGGATTATTTTACTTTTTTTTTCTAAGGTTTTTTTTATGTTTTAGTTTAATTAATTTAAGCTTGGATTTAATGTCATTATGCATAAAATTTATTTACATAACAAAAGCAATTTAGAATGTCATTAAATATATATAAATACTAAATAATAAACTAAATTAGATCAGATTATAAATTGCTTTTATTATTATAAATAAATGTCACTCAGTACCTACCTATTGTAAACTTCTTATTTTTACGTCAGTTTGCTAGCTAGGTAGGTACCTAATGATAAAATTGAAATAGAAAGCGACTAGACAAACATTTGCGCGTTGAATTTTGTTTCAACAGCGAAAGTGAATAAAGTTTATGCACCGGTATGATTTATCTTTATGACTGCGCTTCGTGGCAGTTACATTTTTATGGCTATTTGTTCTCATTAGCGTAAGTTTTAATTAAATTAAGTTGCCAGTTAATTTTCTTTCTCATTTCAAACATGGCAAAGCTACGCTTTAGTCTTTATGTTTCTTAGCTTTACCGAAGACCGTATACTTACATATTAATTTGCGATTTTAGCTCTGTGTTTAGGTGTATTATCGACTTTATGAATTTAGGGAAGGGTGAGCTTAGTATTAGTATTAAGTATGATTAGGTACGGTACGTTCTAGAGCAAGATTTATTTCTTTATTTTTCTTTCCGTACAACCTACTGATATTAATCTTGTTTTCGTTAATCGATAACCGATCCTCCGCCAAGTAGCTTGCGGCGCATTCTTCTTGCCAATCATGTTATTTTCGTAGTGCTTTTAGATTCAAAACAATGCCGTGTAAAAGATCTTTTAACCGCCTACTTATTGAATAAAACTTAGATTTTGATCACTATTCGTGCCCTTTTCTTGCTATTAGACTAATTGCAGTTGTATCCTTGCACAATAAAGCCCATTACACCAGTGAACTCATCCCGACCAACGTAATAGGCTCGTCTTATTGCATTGCCCTCCAAGATTGTCTTTATTGCATCAGTTTGTTACCTTAATAGCCTTTTTAGTGCTATAGCGGCCCAATGCTAAAATTAGTGATGTGATCAAGAATTTACACCTTTTTTTGCTATGTTGGCAAAGGGCTTCCAATTCCTTCCCTTTGGACTTACCTTAATAGAAAAAAAAGCACTCTTATAGGATCGCTTTGTTGTCGCACGGTTTCGCAACGCAAGTCAAAGAAAAAATCCGAAAAACGTTCATTACTGAACCCTTAGCAAAGAATATATACACTACGTAACAAGAAACGACACTGAAGCATGTGTGCAGTAAACGACCTCGCGGCTGTGTGCGTTTCGGGACGTGACCAGGGGTGAGCGCGGGTCGCGCGGGGTATGGAAAGGCGATCCGCGGTCGCCACGGCGCGGCAGTGTCGCGTCTGTGCCCTTAGTGCGTGAGTCCGACTCATACTTGGACGGTTTTTCTACTAATTAAAACAACTGGTTGTTTGCTTCACGTTAAGTTTTACGCAAATTTCTTGCGGCGCATTCTTGGCAATCATAGACTTTCCGAATGCGCTGATAGAAGTCTCAAGTCTTGAATGTTTAATATGTATATAAGTATGTATTTATCTATGTATAGGTATGGTTATCCGTTGTCTGGCACCCATAGTACAACCATTGCTGGTTTTGGGCTAGATCAATAAGTGTCAATTGTCCCGTGATATTTAATTATAATTACATATTTAAAATTTTGATTTCGTTAAGGGCGGGCGGGATGCCGCCGTTCAACAACTGTTAACATAACTCTTTTGCGGCTTATTTAAATGCTCACGTGGGATCTGCTCTACATAAATAAATAGAGCCAAATAGTCTTCGATTCGATTGTGTCGAAATGCAATATTCGAGTAATTAGCGTCATTAGAAAAATAGATGCGTACGATGAAAGTAATATACTTACTTAAACTTGCCGACATCTTTTGGGTTTACTTTGAATATTAGTATGGTTGTAAATACCGACCAATTAAATTGATACCGGCATGTTGAATCTGAAATTTATTTTAAAGAAAGCACGAACAAATTGCCCCGCTCCACAATTTATCACCTCTCCCAAAACAGAAACCCATGGCTCTCAGTGTGTCATCTCATCTCACTTATAACTCGCATCATAAACATTAATAAACGAGTCGACTTTCTCGCTTCCGCGTCCAATATTCTTGGCGCGTTAGTTACATACTATTACGGTGGCTAATTATAAAATACTGTTCATTCCTTTTGCGATATCTTAGCTAATGCCGCGGTCTGGTTCTCCGGCCGAGCGAAAACAAATGACGAGAGCGTACAGTCGCCAATACACAAACCACCTCTACTTGAGCAATTGTAAACCTTACCGCAACCTGGTAAGGTGTATGAATGGTTAACAGTGTTAGCCGCTGTACATTCCAGAATGCCAGGTTGAGTTAACTGAACAATCGAAGATTAAGCTACGCGTGAACTGGACTTGCGAAATTGGCAGTCAAATGAAATAGTGCCGCGATGATGCTCTTTATAACCCCCGACGAAAAAGAGGGGTGTTTGACCTGTGTATCTGTGTATCTGTCTGTGGCATCATAGCTCTCAAACGGATTTACCGATTTCGGTACGGTTTTTTTAATCGAAAGCCAGTTTAATCGAGATGGTTCTTAGCTAAGTTTCATTAAAATCGGTTCACCCGTTTTTGAAATACTGAACTTTGTAATTAAAATGTCGGGTGTTTTTCAACTTTTGTATGTTGGTTAGGTTATTTTGATAGTTTTAAATTCATAAAATGAAACTGTAAATTATATAGTTGTAGTAACGTTGCGTAACCTATGGAACAATATAAACTAGCACTCTATTTCCGTGACGAAAATACACGTGAATGCGCAAAGCAAGCTTATCAATCGGCTAACATAAGTATATGTATTGACCTGCTTGTATAAAAGCATTTATTACTCATTGATGGCTGCAGTCGATAAATTACTAGAAAGAAATGTATAGGTACACCCGTAGTATTAAATTTATTATATTTGTGTATTTAACTGCTACGGTGATACACAGGATACACTTGAAAATTCACGCGAGCAGAATAAGCAGTATATTCGCGAAAACGCTTTTAAACAGCATTGCTTATAGCTATGTAACTTTGAATAAACACGGCAAATACTTGTTTAGATAAATCAGCCCCATAAGACTTGCAAATGATAATTCATAGGAAATATATAAACGAGAGCAAACCAGAAATGAATCGACATTAATAATGTAGATACTGTTTTGCTTCAATTAGCTTTTCTAACGGCGGCCGTGGTTTAATGTAGGTTTCCTTTTGAAGTTTGCACGTCAACTCGAGCGAGTGGCTTCAAAGCATTTCACACTTGCAGCCCGTCTTGCAAATTAGCGAGTTACGGCTTTATTATATTTTGGTACTCCAACCGCGCTGTCATCCATCTGCAGCATGCTTACCTATTGTCTACGGGGGCCCTATTTCACCAACTTCACAATTGTCAGTTTTCAATGACGATTCGGTGTCAACTGCTGACTTGAAGGGCTTTTGTTTTAGCGCGCTTCATATTGTCAAAGAATTGTAGTTCGAATTGTCATATAAAACTGACAATTGTAAGTTGGTGAAATAGGGGCCAGGGCAATAAGTACTTTGTATGCCCTTTCGGATGTTAGCATTTCCACAAAGGACAGTAATACAAGTAAAGGTTGACATCGACGTATGATGTGATTCTGTGAATCACGGTAAAACCGCGGCAAATCTTTACCGAAGGCTCAGGCTGGCTTGTCAGTCACATCCCTTAAATCTTTACCTGTGGAATTAACGTGTATTTTGTCTGTTTCTTGGCATCTTAGAGTTTACAACTTATGTATATCTACCTACTTACCTACCTACCAATAACTTATAACTTTATTAATAAGCTATAAGCTGCTTCTCCAAAAAATTATTTGCAATAGCTCGCAATGTTTTTTGTACAAGGACGATTGTACGAGTATACATATAGTTACCGGATGCTTTTTTGGTAAACATCTTTTTTACTCAGAGCCTCATCCCGTGTCTAGGTCTGTCCTAAGCTTTGTTCCTTAAACGCGCGGTTGTTTTGTGCGGAAATCGCATAGCGTTAGACGCTTGCGATCTACTTTTGCCTTGTTTGTTCAAAGCTGCGTTCACCGCGTAAAACAATGTTTGGTAAATAAGATTACCTGATGTAAAATGACGTGTATCAAACGCAGTGTTTATCGCATAAAATATCCGCGCGCCTTATGTACACGGTTTGCACGCATTCAGTGTGCAGAAGTCTGAAGTAATGTAGTCATGTAAATGCAACACCGCGTATAACGACATACATTGACGTTGACACAACAATTTGAGTTGCTTTGCGTCACCGGCTGTGCGAATTGTTATCAATCACGCCTTCTATGGCTAAACCTAAGACTTTATTATCTCATGCAGCCATTTGTCAGCATCTTATCACCTTGGCTTTACGGTCTAAATGTACCGAGTTGCTAGTGGAACTATACCGTCCGACAAAGGTTTTCAAAGTTTTTTTCGTACCGCCCACGTTAAACAAAAAATATGAAGCACTAGCTTAGCTTATGCCCCGCGGCTTTGCCCCCGTGATATATTTTAAACTGGGCTAGTTTCCTATCCCTGGAATTCCGAAAAATCCCTTCTTAGTGCACCTCTAGGATACTCAAGGCATATGTTTGTCAAATTTCAAGTCTCTAGGTCCAGTGGTTTAGGCTGTGCGTTGTCTGTCAGTCAGTGAGCCAGTCAGTCAGTTAGTCACTGTACTCTTTTATAGGTATAGAAGATAGAAGATGAACGAACGAGTACTTAAACTTAAATTTTGGCTCAACCTGTATCTCTTAGAAAATATATGTCTACCACCTCTACCAACCCATCTAAGTTGGCTTCAGAAACCAATTGGTGGTAAAGTCAGGCGTGCTTCGAAATTCAACTACAACAATCGAGATTACTCCGTCCGCCATTGCAGATTATTGAAATGAAATCAATGTTGTGAAAGGAAACACTTTGTTTTAAAGTGATTGGAACAATATGCTTATCACGCATTGCGCTTGGTGCCTTCGCGTCTGACGGCTTATCGGGAGGTATCTTTGGTTTTATGAGATCTTGCTCTGTTTGAGATGGTGTGGCTTAACCATCGTAAGGTACGATTTTGTTCACGTACTGGGTGCTTCGCCTATATGAATTTGCACGCGTAGAATTCGTTGGACATTTAGCTTCACTCTGAAAATTTCCTAAATGAAAAATAAATGCCTGCTATGCTATTGTGACGCGACGTTATGCGGTGTCCAATAATAGTTTTGTGAAACAGTAACAAATTGACTAGTATACTTTCGGATATTAGAAGGGATAAAGCAATTTATAATTTACAGCAGCAAAGAGAGGCAAGAAAGTCCTGTAGGTATTTAAATGAATGTGCTTTTAGTCCCCATTAAAACATTATTAAAAAAAATACGTCGATCGCCAGCAGTAGGTACCTACTTGCATTGATGTCTTGACAGCTTTCTAATTGGAGTCGTGAAATTAGTCCAAAATATAATAGACAGTAGTAATCTGTTATTTTCCTCATACTTATAGATTTTTCCGAGAATTTACCATCATTAGTCACCCGTCGCTCGAACAAATTAGGCGGTAACCTCTAGTCAACAGCCTACACATTTTCATGTAACCAGTTGAATGTTCATTAAAACGCGTTAGCTTCGGTTTTTGTCATCGACGTCGATGTCAAATGCTCCATTAATAATTTCCAAGTTCGTTCCTTTTAATACTTAGGCGTGGGTGGCATCGAATATCGATTCTGTCAGTCATCCTTATCACCTGATTGTTGCTGCCCTATTTGTTTGTAAACCCAGAATAATTAATAGTTGTACTAGTTTCTGTCTACAATTCTACATTAAATATTCAGCCGGTCCTTGAAACAATAGGTCACGTCTTGGCTGCGGACCGTTTAGGGCCAAAAAACAAACTTACCGTGTTTGAAACACCTTTTTGACATTCAAAATCTTGCATAACTTGAACGTCCGGTAGAAGCCACTTCATACGTGGCTGGAATCGTTAATGTCCAAACATCTCTTCTGCTAGGTTTCAGACGTCTACGCATAACCCACCGAGGTGTGCCAGTGGCACTCTATTATTCAACACGTCACGCTTTTAACAATAAACTTGACATGTTTATTGTTTGAGCAACCTGCATCGCTGTGAAGTCAACAACGCGTTGGTGTTATAGAGGCCTTACTGGTGCTGTTATAGTGTTTATTATCGTTTGAATGGCGGGTTAGCAAAAGCCGTTTGCATTTCAATCCATATTGTTTAGTCAAACACGATGCCGCCCTGCCGAGCAATCGAAGTCTCCAGTTGTTTATGCAATAGGCTTGGGGGCTCACAGCTCTATAGAACATGACGTCTGTTATGAACTTACGATGCAAATGAAAGGCAAAGAAAAAGCTTCATTATGAACTTAGAGCAGGAAAATAATGGAGATGTTAACGCGCGATTTCCCCTCTGCCAAATCTCTAAAATTGAATGAACAGGGTCTGTTGATTGTGTGCGTGTTTTTGGCATTTGTGTAACAGTTTTGTTTTAGTGTGCGTTTGTAGGAACGTAACAAATTTTGACAGGAGCGTAGACGTGTGCTGTACACGTGTGTTCCTCGTCCCCCTCAAAAAGTGGCAGAAAAATTGAAGTGCATAGATAAGCCAAAGGCGCCTCCCGTCTGTCTGCTTTATAATTATGAAACATAAGATTGTTCGTTCATCATTCGATCATAATTCATAATCATAATCAATCATTTCGAATTTTTTTAATTACATGCTATCTGGAAACGGTAGCATCGTATCATTAGTTAACACATTTACCGCTTCATGTAGCACAAGAGTGGTAATGGTAACGAGTCCATTAAATCTTCCATCGCTATACCTACTCTACGTTCCCTTGTACTCTGAACTCCTTCCCTAGCGATCAATATGACGTTCGATTTTTCATGGTTTCTTAAATACTTTTGACTTCCTTTTAAATGATATGTACAAGGAGAATCCGATAAAATTCAAATCAGCTCAAAAGTCAGGGTTATGCGAAAGGGCAAGCAACATTTCTATCCGGCCCACGTGGCCCGTGGGCGAAGCTGGCAAAATTGTTAGATCGCGCCTACGCCTGTTCTACATAGCCTTACCAGTTCCCAGATATTGCGTTACTATCATGATTTAATATTTCTTCTGTTTTTGCACGTGGTTGCCTATAAGTTGCGCAAGGTTCGGTAATACGCCCTAGTTTATTCTTTTAGTCTTCAACCCACTTGTTTAGTGCTCACTGTATACATGAGCTCCCGAGTTGCTTAGGAAAATTACTTGTGGCATAATAATCCGCGGAAACACATACAATACCTGTTCATCAAGCGATAACAAACAATTATGAAGTTAGCCTAAGAAGAAGGGCCGAGAAACGTAACGAGCAATTTGATGTGCATTTGTTTTCTAGGAATACGAACAGGGGTGTATTTAGCTTTGAATTGAATTGCAGGCTTGTTTCCATGCGCAACATCTACCCGCATGCTATAAATACACTGGAATCGCTCGCAATTTTTCAACTTACAGCCGCACAAAAGCTTTGCTTTCATGACTGATTGAGTCAATTTGCCGCAATATCCGGCGATTACACGATAGGAGTGCGATAGCTTGCCGTACAATGGGCCACGTGCTATTGTACCGATGTGTACCAATAGCCGTAATAGCTGGGACGATGCGCCCCCAACGACTCACACCACAATCTTTTTATGTGAGCGTACTTCCTTGAAGTAACTACGGTTATATCGTTATATGGTATGAAGCCATTTGAGATGTTTTACTCTAATGTAGCGCCCTATTGTATTATTAGTTCCGTTTAGAGCAAAAAGCAGCATCTAAATTTCATTAAATACATTAGTAAGTTAGGGAGACTCATCCCTTAGTTATCTATTGCTCTTGGTTTTTAATTTTATTGGCAAAAGGTGATCTATACGTCGTTGTTGTCCCATTTATCCGTAAATCTAATGAAAAATACCCGGTAAGTATATAAAATTTTAACTCTAATTCAAAGCGTTTTTATCGAACTATAGCTTTTACTATAGCTTTCGCCTGCGGCTTTGCTGCCGTGGCAGGACTCTCTATATCCCGTGGGTGTTTCGCAAAATCCCTCATTTCCCTTGTTTGAGCTTTATGATAATAACTTTAAAAATAACATTTTTCCTTTAAGCTTTCCCCCTTTTCTCCCCGGTATTGGTAGAATTTCGCAAAATCTCTCGTTATCCTTGGTCTGTATCATAAAGTAAACCTCTATCCAAAATTTTAGCTTTCTAAGTTCAAAGGTTTGGGCTGTGCGTTGATGAGGCAATCAGTCAGTCAGTCAATGCGCTTAGGATGTCAAAGCTGACTCGGTTTCGGGCAGAGCGATGCGCACCTCTTACGCATGGTGGCTGCAAAACCATCAACCTGCAAACCCCTTTATATGTTGTTGGCACTTCGTATGCTGCCACAATACTTTCTCAGCGTCGGAGGAGCATTGTTTGAAGTCCATAAAGGCTGCCCAAGTTACAGTGCACAAACAAAACGAATGCACTTACGAGTAAAATGTCCAAGTAACTTGTTAACCATCTTATTGGCGCTTCGAGTGCCACTGAACTCAGCTTTGTTTCGTTCCTTTTGAATCGACATGTGGGTGTTATACATATTGTAATTCAGTGTTGTGTTGGTTGTTGTCAATGGGGCCCCATGTCGCTGTAACTATAAGATTACTCATAGTTTTTCTTGAAAAGATTAATAAGGTAGAGACGATGTTGTAGCCGAATAGACTGGTTCCCTGCTATATTTTATTATTTATTGCTTCCCGTTGATAGTTTGACTATACGCTCAGAATAAAAAATAAAACATTCTGTCTACGCGTCTAATTTGGGCATCTTTTTTCACCTACACGGAAAAGACAAAGGTATTTGGGTGGAGAACAGTTCGTCTTCACACAACACGCTAACCCTGAACTACATAAGCAAAGTCTGGTCACCCTACATACTTGAGAAATGTACCTTTACTTCCCTTAGGAAAAACGAATTTATGAAATGCATGTAAAATGCCTGAGCGAAATTGAGCGAATGTTTTGTTTGACGGTCGCGTGCGATGCCCGATTCTACGTAGGCTCGCGTGCCCCATTGTTCCCGCCTGCAGTCTTTCACTGCGAAACAATGCCTGGTACACGTCGTGTTTCTTAATTATATAGAATCAACAAGCGTTAGATTACCTGATTAAGATAATGCTTTCTGGAGTCGCTGGATACTTAGAATTGTTTGCCAAGTTTAGCTTAAATAATATTGAGACTCACCGTATCGAGCAATATGAATTCGTGCGCTAGAGCACAATGTTTAATAGAGTGTAAACTATATTATTTAAAGCAAAGCCTATCTTATTCTTTTAAATCATCTCACTTCTGCTGCCAACAGTACCTACTTGTCTGCACATCACTTCAATATCAGACCACACAAGGCGCTGCGTATACGTAGGCCGGTCCTTTTGTACGAATCAGTCATAGCAACGCTTCCTTTTCTGTAATTCCATATATAGAATGCTTCCTCTTTTGTTCGCTGCACCGCAGTGCAGTTCACGCCGCTAGAACGTAAATAATTAGAACTTCCTCTAGCCAGTTTATTGGATTGTGTACGCTCCGTGATAATGCTTGGTTCCTGCGGGGCAATAAGTCTTTGTGAGTAAGACAATGTGGCGGTCATGGGACTGCAATGCGAACTCGAAGGGCATGTGACATTTACGGAATGCTTGGTCCCTTTCGACCGCTTTTAAATGCTCGTGAACTGCCTTCTATTATAAGAATGTGAACTAAAGTAGTCAGTAACTGAGCAACAAGTAAAAATAGTTTACGTCGGCGTCGCCTGGTACAGTTTGTTAGCATTTTTGGATTCGGGTTTTAGAAATACTTGGCTGCCAATGGCGCTTCTTATGTCAAAGAAAGAGAGTCTATACGAATTCACCGCAACCCGAATCCTATTGTAAGTGCTCACGGACTGTATATTAGTTTGAAAAATGTTACAACGTTTAATGCTATTTTTTAAAGTAAAATTATAGAGAATCCATAAACCTACCCAGCCTGTGCTGCTGGTTTTAATAGGCCTTTAGAGGAGGCGTTAAGCTTTTTATTGAGTGTACTCCAAGTAGTTTATTCCCCATATATGTAAAGTTCCTGCAAGGCTATGCAAACCTTTACTTTGAAAACAAGTGAATCCAGGTTACTCGAGTTACCCAGTGCGCAGGTTATCTGACGTCGCGTGTTGCACGATGCAGTGCCGGTGATACCGTTACCACGGGTAACAATGGCTTGACGTGCACCGCCTGAAAGGAAACGGCCGTGTCGAATTAGATGAAAGTAAATTGGCTTCGCATTCGAGTTGATGTGATGTGGGAATCAAGCTGGGTAACATTAATGGCTACTGATATGCAATGGTCGTCCAGATTCTAGACCCGAGAATGTGCTTATCGGTCAGTTTACCACACGTTTTAATTGCTCTGAAAAGGTAACTGGAAATTTGTATAACGATACCCTGAAATTAAACAATTTGTCAAACAAACAAACAAAGTAAATCCAAAATCATAAAGAAAACAGACGGCAGGCACCTTTGGCTTATCTGTGCACTACAATTTTTCCTGCTTCTTTTTGAGAGGGACGAGGAATACACACGTACAGCACACGTCTGCGCTCATGTCAAAATTTGTTACGTTCTTACAAACTCACACTAAAACATGACTGTCTTTTTTTATACGACGAGGAAGGCAAACGAGCAAGTGGGTCACCTGATGGTAAGTGATCACCACTGCCATAGACACCCGCAACCCGGGAGGGTTCACAAATGCCAAAAACACGCACACAATCAACAGACCCTGACCATTTTGGTCAGACTTAATGTTAGAGTTTTGGCAGAGGGGAAATCGTGCGTTAACATCTCCATTCCTTTCCTGCTCTAAGTCCAAAATGGACAGATTTCATACAAATCCGTTCAGCCGTTTTTGCGTGACTTAGTGACAAAAATCCAAACATCTAATCTAAACGTGCAAACAATCCCAGTTATAAGTAGGATGTACGATTTGCTGATCATCCATCTTATTCCAGGATACGGCCGCAGACTCCAGGCGAAGTAGTAGAGGGCTGCGCGATCTGCGCGCGCGCCGGGGGCGCGGCCGGCGAGGGCGGCGTCGCACTCGGCGCCGAGCGGGCCTTCACGTTCGACTTCGCCTTTGAGCCCAGCGTCGACCAGCAAGATGTCTACGAGACCTGCGTACGGAAGCTGGTGGAGTCCGCCCTGGATGGCTACAACGCGACTGTACTTGCGTATGGGCAGGTTGGTGAACTGCTGAGCGTTAAGGGTGTGATGACTATCGAGCTTTATCGCGGATTTATATTATTTTTTATGAGCTTGCCGGTAAAGTTCGCCCGCGGGTCATGGGAAAACGCAGTCCTATCTAAGAAGTAGTCGGTGTTCGGGACTGAAAGGCCTGTTCAGGATGAATTAATGAAACGAAAGATGCTCGAAAGCCTCACTGCGGTTCCCTAAAATTCATTTTAATTCTGAACATTTGTTTGATTTCCAGCGGTAGTAAAAATGTAGGCCTGAAATATTTGTTTAAAATTTTGAACATATTTAGGCTATACCTATAGTACATGGTTTAGGTCAGTGGAGTCCACGACTGTTGTTACGCATTGCCCTACTTAATTCAGAGAATCATCTCAAAAGCATTAAAATGTTGCTTAGTTCATTGAGAAACCCTCGTGACGCCCTAAACAGAGTTCTTAAGAATGATGTCGTATTTCGACCTTTCCGAAACCACAGTAACAAGCACACAAGTGGGTCAACAAGATCACACAGATAGCGAGAAGCCAGGCGGTCTCGGCAGCGGTGGCCACTGACCTTTAATGGCTTTAATTCGGCAAACGAGCTGGGTGCGGCTTTAGCACTTGTCTAACACACGCTCGTTTATGTTTCGTTGCGCCTATATGTCTGTGGCGGCCACGTGCAGTTTTGTTACTCGTAGATATTACAGTTTTAACGAGGTATTAGTATAGACGGTTCCTTAACGGTTTCCCCAGCTTCTCAGTGTACGGGACCTGTTATTAGAAACTTTACCGATATGATATGTTTTACTTATTTTGTACTCACCCCTCATCTAACCAGTATGGGAACTAAATAGATGAGCCGAGTGACCATTTCGTAACAATGTCTTCTCTAACATTAGGAATTGGTCATTTTCATCTACATCTGACATATAAATAAACCTTTAAAAATGCTTTGTTAGTGATGTTTAGATTTAAACATGACATGCCTTTATTTAATCTTTCATGTAAGACCACTTTCTGTATCCGATCTTGAGGCAAGCAAAGCCGTTGGCAAGACAACGGATAACCAGTAATTTGTGCACCGTTTTTCGCCAACTCCTTGTGAATTGTTGTTTAAATTATGACCGGAACTCTGACCCGAATGCGTTAAGATTGCGACTGAACAATGCTTTGCTTGTCGCGTTCGTTATGCAGCCAGGTCAACAACTCCACGCCAGCACCAACTCCGTCTGCACTCTGTATGTAAATATACGGTGTGTTCTGCGGAGATATTTGGGTTACCTTTGTGATAATTGTAGCTATTAGTATAGGTCATCTACGTATCCTGTCATTGACATTTCTGGTACTACTTGTCGGACTGTGACCCAGACTCCCTAGAGATACCCTGCTAAAGTGTTAGTGCGTGTTGTTACAACTTCAGAGACGAATTTAACTTTGAAGCGTATATTAGAAAGAAACACCTTGATTATCTTCATTAGTCCGAATACCCGCGAATTGCTTGTTATCTGTGTCCAAAGAAAACCGACAGTCGCATTGAGCAACACGCGAAAAGAAGCACTCATTTAGTTACGGAAACAGGAATCCAAGAAAATGTATCACCATTTACAATGTGCGCATGCTCTATGAGCTTAGATGGCATTGTCCACCTGTGTATAAAGTTGCAACAGGCCACCGTGAAGGCTGCGCGGCCGGGGCAGCTGACATTAATTACACAAACAGGTAATTAGTGCGACTTACTTAGTCGGGTACCTCGTATAGGTGCTAAGAAGGTAACCTTATTGCTATTAGCGAAATTGCCTTCTTTGTAGAGTTGATATTGATACCTGATAAAAGTATCGATGGACTGAAGTAGTAAGATTCTTTTCATAATATAGACTGGTATAGACTTTTCATGATATAGACTTGAGTGAAAGTAAGTTTGATGAGCGTTGTCAGCAAATCGTCATGTGAAGTACAATACAATATAATTATTCTTTATTGAACACCACAAGTGAGTACCTAAGGATCAGATCAGTATTCGTAATATGACACCCCGATTGTGTATACATACCAGTCGTTTGTAAAGCATTACAGCAAATTATTTAGTAGTGTTTGTTTATATTCGACATAAATTCATCCCTTATATGGAGTGCAGGTTCAAAATGGACAGATCATATGGTAGATTGCCCTAGAACCCATAAAAAATTATACCGAGTCGTGAGAACGCCCGACATGCGACAATTCGCGTTGCGATGAATTAAATTTATTGATTATCAGGCAATAACTCAATAAGATATACGACTCTTACAAAGTCCGTAATGTCGTGTTGTAGTTTCACCTGAAATGGTGTACGAATACAAAACTTAATACATAAATATCCTTAACTCGCTCTACGTTTCTGTGCCCTTATTGTAATCAAAAATCACAAAATACGTCTCCATCGCGTTTGCGTTAAAGTGTCAAATAGTATGAGAATTGTTAAACGCGAACGCGATCGAGACGCATTTCTTGGCCTGTTCGGCGATTACACTAGGCGCTCTGAACATCTGTTTGTCGTTGTTTTTTTTTGTTCACTTCATCGTACCTGCATAATTCTGAACTACGTGTGAACATAACTGTAATAGCAAATCTGTCCTTCGATATTATAAATTACCTAAACTTGGACACGTCGCGGTTAGAAAGTATCGCGTGCTGGCGACGGCAATTCGTGGTACAAATTAACAAATTGCACACTTAAAACTTTCAATAAAAATGTTAGGCGACTGCCGAGTTGATTGCAATCGAGACTAACCTCATTCGAGTGTTAGTGCCAAGGAAAGCTGGTGATACATATACGAATCAATGGCCAGTGTTGTTGCAAGCAAAGAGCATAGACAAAAGGAGATGCCAACGCCCGTTTACCCCTCTGCCAAAAAAAAACTGTTCTGCACGTTTTGATTTAAGTAAATAAACACTTTATTGTACAAAAAAACCGGACAAGTGCGAGTCGGACTCGCGCACGAGGGCTCCGTACAAAGATTCCCCTGCTTTTCGCCATGGTGTTTCCAGACAGACGGACAAGACGAAACTATAAGGGTTTCTTTTTGCCATTTTGGCTACGGAACCCTAAAGAGGTAGTGCAATGAAGATAAGCTAAAGGCTGCTCCCGTCTGTCTACTCTAAGGTTGCAAGAATAAGCGTCCGATTGTTCTGCAAATCTTAAAATGTAATTGCAAAAGTGATACAACTTTCACTGCTATTTGTAATTCCAAATCATTTTATTTATTCCTGTAGTAAGTACTGTAGCAATAGTCCGCAATCATTTAATTTCTATTTCATATGAATTGAGGGGAAGTTATAACTGCTATAAATGTATCTATCTGTGACATCGTAGCTCCTGAACGAGTGGACCTATTTGGACGCGGTTTTTTACACGACTGCCCACCAAAAAAAAGGGATTTTTTAATCGAAAGCTTGCTTAATAGACATGGTCATAAGTAATTAAATTTTGCCGAAATCGGTTAAACCTATGAAAATTAAAATGTCGGGCTTATCAACTGTTGGTTAGGTTATTAAACCATAAAAAAAGTTATTCAAGGTCGGTCACAAACTCCCGGAAATGGTCTCTAATTGGGACAAACGGTCGTAATTTCACTTCCGGACACAGTCGTATGACGTATTTCCGAGACTAATCCGCCTCTTACGCTGCAACTCTCATTGCGGCCACTCTCTCCACTGGCGTAAAAGTTAATTACAAAAAATAATTGATAGTTTTGACTGCATTGATGCCCGTCCATAGAGCAAATACAATGCCCGTTGCATGGAGACCATTAAATTGATGAGACGTTTGCGTTATTTTATGATTATTTTTATATCAATAACAGTTTTAAATTATTCGCGGTTAATTGCATTAGACATAATGAAAACGGGATATTGACCGCGATTACCAGGTTTGATGAGCTCCCGATATTTCGACGCAGTTACATGCATCATGATCAATATCAGTAAATATTGTCATATCAATTTTCATTTTCACATCAAAAGCCTTAATAGTTAATACCGAAAGAAGATTTCGAGCTCGACTCGGCGTTTTACTGACGATGCCGTGGATAAAGTATGCTTCAGCACTGAACTCTTCCTTGTTCGTAATCTTCCCAAGTTCTGGAAAGAAGTCAATATGATTCTGTAATAATAGCCATCCTGAACTATATTTTTCGTTTGCAATCGTAGGACCAATTGCTTCTTATTTAAGATTATGACTATATTTCTAAAGATAGTCAATTAAAATGAAGCCTTGTATTAAAGAAAATAAATACACCTATTGTATAAGCAAGCAATCCGTTAACGGCGGTTACCCGTCGGCTAGCACTTTTTTAGCCGATCATTAGTCATCCTATCACATTACCAAGGTTAATGCAATGCTTATAAAAACTCGCAAAGGAATGTTTAACACAGTTTCTAATAAATTTTAAGGTCAAGGAGTATGACGGAGACGGACTACTCGTAAAAATTGTAAATTGTCTGTCCCTGTTTTTCCAGGACAACTGTAAACATATGCTAAGAACTTAAACGTGTTTAAATACGGAAAATATTTCAAGTGGTTATGTTATGTTACTAAAAAATATTGAATTTGTTTCGCCAATTTTCGCCACTCGACTCTAGCGTATAAAGACGTAATCACATTAGTGGTCACGGTCAATTTGCTGGACGTGTGCCGTTCGCAACCGGCTCATGTAAATGAGCCTTTATTGATGTCCGGCCTGTTGCATGTTAGAATTATGCGATAAATTTATGCTGCATTTAAATAACTGTAATGTTTCAATACATTTTCAAATACTTTTTGTTTGTTGTACCATTTGAATGGAGTGTAACCGGTTTTACACCTAAAGATTGCTATGCTATGGAGTACTTATGTCTTTTATTATTAAAAAATCTGATGCAAATTATTCAAATGGAGATTTCTGAAAATAAGGTACTTACTTAATTATATTTGTTCTGCCATCTTTAGTAAAGAGAGAAATAGATCTAGGAGACAAATGCAGTTGTCAAAGAATATATACCTATACTAACGTGTGTTGTCCAGTCAAGTTAGAAAAGCTAAATGTATTATAGTTCCCGCAATTTGAAATGGCGAGTTGACTTTAGTTGTCCTAAAGACTAGTCAGTGTGTGCGTGAGAGCGGCTAAGTGTCATACGGAAACATCAAATGCAAGTGAACTGACTCTACATCAAACGCAGACTTTACTGCAATGTGTGCATATTTGATTGACATTCAATGCGTACACTTTTGACCAACATGCAACATGTAAAGCCCACTCGCCATCGCAAATTGCGGGAACTAACCCAGCGTTGTGTCCATTTAGGAATGGTTTTACGAGGGGCGGCTGATAAGTAATCAAGTAACCAAAAACTCAAAAGTAACCAAGGGGTCAGAAATATATACAAAAATAATGCTGGCTGGTATGGATTTATATTCGTTTGTTATTCTATTTTCAAAATGTATTACATTCATTTGTTTATTGCATCACGTTTATTTGTCTCCTACAATTGTTTCAAACATGTCGGTAGAAAAAGTGAAAATGGATAAAATCGAGCAGCGTGCGGGGATTAAGTTTTTGACTAAAGAAGGGAATACGCCTTCAGAGATCAGACAGCGTATGTTACGTGTGTTTGGCAGTTCGTGTTCTTCCGAATTTGTTATAAAGTTTTGGTCAAAGCAGTTTAAGTTAGGTCGTGAGAGCCTGGAAGATGATCCTCGTAGCGGAAGACCTGTTTCGGCCGTCACCGATGAAAATGTAGCCAGGGTGAAAAAAATTATATTAGAGGACCGACGAGTGAAGCAGTGGGAGATAGCTAGAGATGTGGGCGTCAGTAAAGAGCGAGTCAATTAAATAATTCATGAGCATTTGAACATGTCCAAGGTTAGTGCACGTTGGGTCCCCAGAATGTTGACTGCATTTGACATGGAGAGGCGTGTCAAATGTTGCGAAGAGTTTTTGGACATGAGTCGAGGGAAAGAGGAAGAAATAATTTCTAGAATTGTAACATGTGATGAGACTTGGATTCGACAATGGGACCCGGAAAGTAAGCAAGAGTCGTTACAGTGGAAATTTAAGGATGAGAAGCCGCCTCGGAAATTCAAGGTCTGTCCATCGGCAGGTAAACTTATGGCTACAATCTTTTGGGACACAGAAGGGATTTTGCTCATAGATTATTTACCGAAGAAAACTGCAATGAATGCTAATTATTACTCAAACTTACTATATCAACTAAGAGACACAATAAAAGAAAAACGGCGAGGTAAACTAAGCAAAGGAATTCTGATTTTACACGATAACGCACCAGTGCATACCGCCCGCACAACGAAGCTAGCAATTAAAGACAATGGTTTCGAAACCATTGACCACCCCCCTTATAGTCCAGTTTTAGCCCCCTGTGACTATTTTCTGTTTAGACTTCTCAAGAAAGACCTCAGGGGACGAAGGTTTATGACCGATGACGAAATGAAGGCTGCGGTTACTGACTTTTTTGACGACAAACCGAAAGATTTTTTTTTAATGGTTTAAATTCAATATTTGAAAAATTTAATAAGTGCATTTTACTAGCAGGGGACTATATAGAAAAATTAAAAAAAAAATAGCCACGACAGTCTTTTGTTTCATTGTTAGGTGGATTACTTTTCAGCCGCCCCTCGTACCTACCTATATAAATTAGTCGAGGTGGACTTTGAATATTTGTCTCCTAACAATTTTTTACTTTCACTAATATTGCTCGTGACGAGCACGTTGCGTGATCGCCTCAATACAAAATTTCTCAATACAATAGCAAATCGCCAGTTTGATAAGAGTTGTTAATCGTAATCTGTATGAACTGAAATTCAGATTAAATTTAGAATAAGCCTGCAGATCTAGAACGGCTATGAACAGACAGATCGATTGCCTTTGTTCAACATGCGTTGCGTTATAGCCTTTTGTTTTAGTACTGCCTTTTATGTTCGACTATACATCGCAGTTTTACATGCAGCACAGTAAAACCAAATATGATGTCAGCTTTCAATGATTTGTCGTAAATCAGATAAATTGAGACTATTAATTTCGGTCATATACTGCGACGTCATCTTGATCACTTTATAGTATGTTACCTTGGAATTGTGTTTTGGTTAAAAGTTTATGATTTTCTATATAAGGCTTAGATTAGTGTTAAACTGACCATCTGCCTACGTTTGTTTCTGATATTAGAATCAGAAGTGTCTTTAGTCTCATGTTTTTCGCAAGCAGTCCCAAATCAATTAAGCCGTCCTAATTAGGCACACGCCGAAAAACATAAATAAAAACAACCTCAAAAAATGCAGTTCACGAATTCCTACACCCACGCAGCCTACTTCTAAAAAGCGTCAATGAAACCACTGCGAGAGAACAGTTTAATGCGACAAGGTTCTGCTTAAGTTAATTAAAATATTACCTTGTAGCAGTGAGCCGTTGATTTGCATGTAACGTCATATAAAAGTTGAGGTGCGCGGGCGTTGGTCCTCGCTCCTAAATCCTACGCAATTCCTTGGCTATGATTATGGGTAGCTAAGTAATTAGCAGTTATTTTTAACAGACAGTAGATTTCATTGCTCTTGCGGAAAGTGACAGGTTTATGGGGACACATGTTTATGAGTGTTTGATTGGATATTGGGTTATAATTATGACATCCGGATCCGTTCGTAGTGGCTTGGTTCCGTGTTGTGTTGATAGTATATAGTACTATGACGTTAATAAACTGGTATATGCATGTAGATATATCAATCTGGCGCCAACTGTATATATTTGTAGGTTCTTTTTAGGTATTTATTTTTAGAGAATCGAGGAAGCCAACGAACAAGTGATAATAGTTCCTTGTGATAGATTATTATGATACTTCAATTTGCCAAATTCCCGTAACACTTACTAACTTACTACCTAACTACCTAGCTGATGTTATCTATAATGGGGACGAGATTTTTGGAATTGCCGTTTCGAGAATTTAATGAATTAGATGAAGAGTTTTACCTCCGATAAAGTTCAAAAATAGTTCTGCGAACGTAAGTTTAGTACCGTGAACAGTTTATCAGTTAAGTTATCGACGGATATCCGGCACTTAGCCACTTAACACAGCCCTTTGTGGAACTAACTGGAATATTAGTAAATGTGGCATGAGTTATTGTTATAGTTGTCTAAGTCCATTTCATATTTACGCTTATGCATTAAGATAAGTTCAATTATTACCCAATAGATGTCGCTGTTTCTTTTGATTATTTAAGATATAAATAACTCACGGATCTGGAAAAATCTGAAATAATATTGAAATGAAATAGACATCCAGGCGCAAACAAGTTTCTGTAATCTACGATAAGATCGAAATTTATCAAGTTTTTAAACGGCCAGGTCCAGATGTGAAATGTCGTTGGCCACAAATGAGGATGTAGGAATGAAGGAAATCAATGGTAATTGATATATAAACGTCTAAACACGTTAACATGTTTGGTTAAGGCGTGCGGCCTTGGCCTTGCGCGGTTGTAATTGTAAAGTGCGAGCTACACTGCTCGCTATGATTGTTAAGTGTGAGCGTTAGTTTAGACGGCAGCTAATACATCAGGCTGTGCATGTATTTTTCTGGGATAAAAAGTAGGCCATGCCACTTAAGAATACCTACACTATCCCCGCCAAAAACATGTTGATGCTTTTTTTCCCTGAAGCTAACCAGCCGACAATCACGTAATAGTAGGTACAGTCAGCAGCAGAAGTAGCTAAGCAACCGAAGAGGTCACAATGATCTACACAAGTTCTTATGTCTATAACAATGAGCCGTGCCTAGATCATTGTGACCGCTTCGGTTGTTTAGCTTCTTCTTCTGCTGACTGTAACTCAATGTTGAGAAATTATCAAGTATCTTTATTTAAAACATACACATAATATACTTGTAGATAATCACGTCTCAGTACATCATGCTAAAGGTACCTAACACTCGATTTTTTCTTCATCGCTTAGCATCTTAGAACTTTAAATACGTCTCAATCCTAAACAAAAAAACTATTTATTGAATCAGGCATTACTTTGCGGAGGTCCATATTTATGAACTAAAAAACAATTACTTTGCTCACCCGCGACCACTAATGACAAATAGTTATATCTCTGCGGCAAATGTATGTTTCCATGCAACACCTCCACCTCCACTGCTACACGAATCAACACATGCCACACAGACCCAACTAGTATGGAATTCATTTCTTAAAAAAGGGTAGTTTAGGACTTACATAAAAGGGTAGTTTGGAATTTATAAAATATTAGTGGGTACGTTGGTTTTGTCATTAACTAAGTTGAGTACATGGTTTACATATGTCAGTAGTGGAAGTGGTGGCATGTTGAGCGGTTGTTGTTGTGCTTCGTAAATGGCCTCGTGGAGAGTGCCGAAACGCGTCAGCGTTTAGTATAGTGGTGGTGGTGATAGTTGGGTCTGTGTGGCATGTGTTGATTCGTGTAGCAGTGGAGGTGGAGGTGTTGCATGGAAACATACATTTGCCGCACAGATATAACTATTTGTCATTAGTGGTCGCGGGTGAGCAAAGTAATTGTTTTTTAGTTCATAAAAAAACTATTTGTAAAGACAACTCATAGATGGCCATCAGAAATCGCGAAGATGATTTTTAATATTTTTTATTAGCATACTGATTACTCATTTAACTTAACGGACAAATAATATTAATATTCAAACGTATTTTTATAGAAACCAGTGACGTTTGTTTTCAATTACAAACTTATACGAGAAACTTGTTTAGAACGCTTCCCTTAAACGTTATGTTGTCGTTATTCTAGTCTCTTTAAAGAAACTGGTTTAACTGATTGACAATGTGAGAAGATTTGTGTTTAATAAGTTACGAATGTTTACTGTTTTTCTCAATAGTAGGTATTTTATGTTCTCTAATCTAGATTCCATAATAAGTAAGTGATTCTAATACCTTGCTGTAATAGATACCGACAAAGAAGAACAATAACTTCCGAGAGTTACTTATTCTTGTAGGTATCTGCGTAGATATATCAAGTTGCATAAATTAATGTTGTTTTGTTGCTTCTAACGACGTATAATCCCATGGATCACGTCATCAACCATACAGTATCGCAAGTCGTTTCGCGAATACATGTGTTACGAAGCATAATTAGACGCCCATTTTATGCAAAACAGTAACTAAATGCCTTGATCGATAAATAAGATACATACGCCATGTCTTGACATGGTGTCTATTACAAAATACGACTCGAGAAAACGGCCTTGTCAGAAGGTGACGAATTAGTTAGCAAAATAAAACGCCACTTGACATTCATCACCCGAGAATATGTAAAACCTGTATTGTACCTTATGTTACGACACATCTAACAGATCAAATTTGCATCTAAACAGTTTCACAATTATGCATGAATGCAGTTTACTCCCACGCAGTCGTATTTGGGATTCTGTTCCGTTTTTAGTAATGCCAAACAGTCGAATTAGATTTTCATTGGCTACAGTTTTCCTACGACTCGCCATGTCGTTAACTAAGAGTTACTGGCGTTACTGCCAACCTTGGTTATTCAGGTAGCTCACCATTTAACTCGGGATTAGTTTTCTTAGAAGTTAATTGGTGTTTTCTGGAGTAGCTGGGGGGTTGGTGAAGCTGTTGTGTAAAAGAAATATGGAATTCTTGATAATCTCATCATCATCAGGCAACAGGCCTCGTCTCAGAATAAGAAATTTGGCATAGAGGTATTCCTTTTATAATGTACGCCCGAGGTAAAGCAGGATTTTTCGAAATTCCCACGGGATAGAGAGTTCTGTCACGGGAGCCAAGCCGCGAGCGAAAGCTAGTCAACGATTAAATAGTTGTAATATTGTATATCTACGTATGACCAGGGCACACTATCGCTGTATCCATAGTTCCCAGCTTACAGGCATCATAGCAGTGTCATGTAGGAAGCGGGTGCGCGCGCGCACCGCAACCGATATAGATCAGATGCGCGCCGCCCGTCCTTTTACGGCGCTAGGCGACGCTTGACCTTACTCCGGTATAACTCATGCGCTGACATAATCGCTGCTTAGAGGTGACTGGGGCTGTAAATTAGACTTAAATGTTGGTGCGGGTAAACACTTTGAGGCGGGTTAGCTTTTGTCACGCGTGTCACGTTCAGGAGGGGTGGCACGACTGGCCGCGACTTTGTTTGTCGCGCGAGATTATATTACCCGTCCCGTCGCATTCTGAATAACAGAAAAGGACGGGCAGTTCTCGCGCGAGATAGAAGTCGCACTGTGAGTTATGCTAGAACTACTGAAGGGCTATCATGCGTGTGATTTTCGCGCTCGGCGGTTTATAGGTCTGCTACTAAGCGACTAATCTAATCGCAGCCTATCGTGCTAGCTGCTCTTGGTTCCAATTTTCTTCACTTTTTTTGGTATATGTACATACATAAAGTTATTATGACTGAAACTTGACCAACTTGAGAGATATGATCGTAGGTAATGTCTCAGTCAGAGTCAACTAACAGAGCTTTATTATCGTAAGTTCCTTTCACTAATGCTTACTAAGAAATAGACTACAATGAGATCGACCTATTGATTCAATCGCAGAATGAGAATAAAAATGGAATACAGAAAGTATTTAGGTATAGTAAATTTAAGTATAGTAGAAATGTTCACTTGTTCACACCAATAACCAGATACAGACACTCTTTCAGACAAGTTTTTTTACTTAATTTACCAGAAGTGAACTTATTTTATGACCAATACGTACTATAGTCACGTGTACCTACTAAAAATATAATGAGTTGCGTACATTTATGCTACATCCGATATTGCCGTTCACTCGCGATAGTTTGATAAGAGTTATCGATCGATATCAGAGGCTACTGGTCTAAGTGTAGATTGTGGTTATTGAGAGCAGCCATAGTGCCAAGTAAAGTACCTTCTCTATTATAAAAACCACGATTAGATTAGTTTTATGAAACAAACATTGCACAATCGAGCTCAAGTTTCCTTAAAGTTATACAATACTCAGGATTGCACTTTTAAATAGTCCCTTAAAATTATACTATAGTTGGTAGTATTTATATAAGTGTGTGTATCCAGTCAACTTTGTAACGTAGTCAACGCAACACCATGTATAATCTCTAACTCTAAGCAATAATTATACAGCTGTTGCTTGATTGCTTGATACGGACAAAAAAATCTTTTAACAAAAAGTAAAACCGCCTTCAAAAAAACCTCAGAAATAAAAACATAAAATAATCCCCAAAAAGCCATGAGTTTTATGGCCTAGCAGAAATATGAAGTCGGTGCTTCATTCCAAGAATATTCCGCTAGCACCGCACCGACTTCATATTTCTGCTAGGCCATAAAACTCATGGCTTTTTGGGGATTATTTTATGTTTTTTTTCTGAGTTTTTTTTTGAAGGCGGTTTTACTTTTTGTTAAAAGATTTTCTGTTTCTCAATTTTTAGTTAAGTACGTTAATATTTAAAATATGGTCCTCCAACTCCTAACCGTTAAGGAGTTGTACCTTCCATCATCACCTCATCAACATGAGATGATGACTACCAGACGCAAGCAATTGAATAGCTTTCGAAAATATATGAAACACATGATACGTCCCTATAAAATTTGAGGGTTGCCCTCGATTTTCCTGGGATCCCATCATCAGATCCTGACTTGGTGACAATGGGACCAACTAGAAAGTATACCCTTTCAAACAAAAAAATAATTTTTAAATCGGTCCAGCCGTCTTCGAGTAATCGGTGAACATACATTAAAAAAATAAAAAATATATAATTCCGACGAATTGAGAACCTCTCCTTTTTTTAAAAATAACACCGATCCGCAGTTTTGCCTGGTATTCTAGTAAATAATAAATAAATAAATATCATGGGACAATAGACTGGGACTTAGTTTGGGACTAGGTCAATTGGTATTGACCTAGTCCCAAACTAAGCAAAGCCTGTACTATGGGTGCTAGACAACGGATAAACATACTTAAATAGATAAATATATCATAGTAAAATAAACGGATCATGGAGTTTCATGTTAAAAGATAAATACATACTTATATATACATATACATATTAAACGTCCAAGACCCGAGAACAAACATATTTATCACACAAACATCTGCCCCGACCGGGGATCGAACCCGGAACCACAAGCTTCATAGTCACGGTCGCTAACCACTAGGCTATCCAATCATCATTCAACATTCGTGTATCGTAGACTTGAATTGTTTGTCTTTCGATCAGTTACAAGATTACTTTTCCATGTAGACAGACTAGAGGTCTGATTATAACCAAAAAAAACCTTAACGTCACGCGGCATGTGAATAAAACACAAATAAACAAACCAAGTACTCGTAAGACAACACGAGTTTATTAGAGTCCTTATAATCTAGGACCCTTTATCTTCAAACAGCCTTGAATGACCCTCAAAACGGGTTAATGTCGCACTACACGTATGTGTACACGGTCACTAATCTCAAGCTAATCTACTATCATATTGTTTAAACTTGTTATCTGAAGATGTCTTATCGAACGAAAACGTATGACACTTTTAACATGAAACTACCGTGAGACTCGACTCGATTCGTGGGGCTAAACTCGAATTATAAGTGGTCCGTTTATTTTTAACTAAAGACGTATGGAGTTACAGATCGAAGCACCTCATACCAAAGCGTACGCAAAGATTGTTTGAACGTAATGGTAGAAATGACGTAAGTCTGTGGGTCCTTCATGCATCATGTCATATCACTGTGGAGACCAGTAAACAATGTTTTTTTAGCGAATAGACGCCTGTGTTTTTGGTTAGCCTGAATACAAATTTTAGAATATAAATTACCCCTGAATACTGTACTGTACCTATCACATTAGTTTATGGCAGCTGGACTATGTTTACATCTAGACTATTGAAAAAATATAACATATAATGGAGCGTCAATGTTGCTCAAAAATAGTATGTGAAAACACACGAACGCGTTTAATAATAGAGTCGTGCTCACATTTTTCGAGTCTCTTAGCATAAGCAGTTGAGCACCTTGGCAGCTCCAGCACATTTGATAAAGACTATGCAGTACTTAATATGAGCACACCCATAATAGTTAAAGTGGCTTCAGAGCAGGATATTGATATGCAAACAAAAACCCTTCATTGAGAATCTATGTGTTACCATTAAATCTACTTCAAGTCCAGCCTCCGTGCATCCGTCGTAATTGACTGACATGGTTGCTGAGGCAAAGTTAACGGAGTCTCGTTCCCTGTCTTCCGTATTTGCAGACTCCATACATACTTACACAGTAACGAGTAGTAGATTCTATTTGTGGTATAGTGTCTTTTGCGTTTTTATTCTAAATAGATTTTGTTAAACCGGCCATCAAGATAAATTCAGTAAGAATTCTTGAAACAACTTGATCACTCGCGCTAAACACAATACAAATTCTCGCCTCGATCTTAACTATGACAGCTAGCTGCGCCGCTTTGCTTTGGAGATTTGTTATTGGGTTTATTGTTGTAATCATTCTAGAAATGATAGCGTTTAATTTCAACCAAGTAATTAAAAATCGATCCATACGTTTCTAGCCCTGCAATCTGAAAAACCGATATTTGATCGCGGATAAAAACTAAGTAACTTAGTGCAGTTGCACGTTGCACCCCCATTATTCATTAACGCGTCAAGGATTATATTTAATTTAATTTTAGTAATGTCCCATACTTGATGGAAAGTGCAGATGAGGCCAAAAGCGTAACTCAGTGGTCCAGTTCAGTAACAGCCTACTCACTCTAGCCCTGAAATACAGACGATGATGGGAGCGAATGGGCGGGAATTTAGTTTGTTATCTTGCTATAGCACTAATTGCCAACGGAAAGCTTAGGGAACTGCAGTGGGTACGCAGTGCATTTTTCCATGTGTTGCACGTTTTTAGTAGTCTAGACAATAGGAGTTATGTGCGGCGCTGCACCCTTCATACTAAATAATGGATTGTCAGTTGCAATTCCGCACACGAGCTGTGAAAGTTTGTCGGAAATTGAATTTTGTCGTGTATTTGATTTAAAATAAAAAGGATATTTTTTCTCGACGTCCAGACATCGTAAAATTTGCAGCGTTTTCGATGCGGTGTAGTGTAGTGGAGTTAACAGAATTGGTATGGACATTTTTAACCTAAATAGATGATCAAAGCTAATAAATTATACGATTGAAATATTTCACACCGAATCGGTTAACTCTACTACACCGCACCGAAAACGCTGCAAAATTTACGATGTCTGGTCATTCATGCATTTATAGCCAGCGAATCGATATGAATTTTAAATTGTCTTAAGAAAATGCTGGAAATCACTGTTTGGAAGTTGAGGCTTGCGTTTGTGCGAATTCTCATTCTTCCATTAAACAAACACCTTTTAAATTAACCATTTCGGCTTTAGTTCTAACTATTCCGTAATTTTATCAACCGTCCCTTCTTAGCCGCTTGCTTAATACGTAATACGCAACTGTAATAAATTCTACATAACACAGTTTGCTTTGCAAACCGCTATTCTAAGTTTCGCGCGGATGATATCAGAACAAACACTGAGATCTTGCGCATGTCCTGACGACTATACTGACTCTATGCTTAGCGGGATGCGACAAACGATACCGGTCGTACAGGGATAGTAGTACGGTCACGGACCAACCACCCCATGGCATCTTTTATAATTTACTTGGAAAGTTATAACGAAAAAGTGAGCGGTGAGCGGGCCGGGGGAATACGTGTTATTGGTTAAAATTCTAAGTACTTAATACAAAGGATCTTTCTGACATAAACTTGTACTATACAAGATAAGGATAACTTATCGTTCCGTTTCCAAAAGTGTGAATCACGATAAATTTACCACGGGCAAATGTTTGATCAAGTGAAGCGCCGTATTATGTTATGATATCAACCAGCTTTAACAAGTGTCAAGCATCCATTGAAGATTTATTGCAAAAATAGAAACAGCTTGACGTCTATTCATTCATATTTATATTTTTAGTAATGCGTTACAAATATGTTATTTTTGTATTCGTTTGCTTTTAGCTCTTTTATGTAAATGTTATTTGTCCCGGACCGTTATAAATTATAACTAGTCTGATTCCTAGGCGACCCTTTTACTTGGGAAAATATGGTACTGTTCAACGTCTTCGAGTAATTATATCATATATTTTATAGAAAAAAGAAAAACCTTTCCCACGGGTCAGGCAAAAATCAATCTTATGACAATGTCATAAACATTTTGACATGGCAAAGTTTTTCTCACTTTAATTATACAGCATCTTGTTTATTTCGTATCTGCCTCCTTAATGCTTATAGTTTGCTATATGTAGGTAGAGTTAAAAACATTTAATAAACCCTTTCGCTTGTAACTTAAATACTTACTAGCAAAAGTAACATAACTACCTCATGCCCTAGAAGGCATCTAAATACCGTGTAAAAATCAGAAATTTACATTATTGGTGTGCTTAGTGACCTTGGTACGGTTAAATACTAATTTAGGTTAAGTCAGGTTAAATACTAGTTTAAGGCATACCAATTTTTTCATTCCGCGTTTATTTCTTTCTACCTAGCTAATTTACTTTTTAGAGCTAAAAATAACTACACGTTAACCGTCGAATTAAGTTTATCATGTGACGGCAATCGTGATACGCCGTTTGTTTCTTTATCGCGTCTTTTATATACGTACATTATTTACGCATCGCACCAAGGGACATAATACATTATGTGATGCATTCCGCTCTATATACTTTCAAATAGGTATAGTGCTGTGTAAAGTGAAGACTTTACTGAAATAAGTTGACAGATTTAGACGGGGATGCATGTAGTAAACAATCAATCGATCCTTCTAACTTGGCATTTTAATATTTATGATGTATTTTTTATTGGATATATTAATAATCTAAATCATCCCTATTATGGGTCATGGTCAGTTTCTGTAATCTCGGTATTGTGAGTTAAGTAATGTATTCAATAGTAGGTAGGTACTTATCAAACACCGATGTGCGCTTGAGCAATTGGTGTCTGTTTAATTTCGGTGAATCCTTGGCATATTAATTTAAACATGATGTTTGCATAGGCTAGGCTTGTGTAGGCGATAATTTGATGATCAAACCGCAACCTTCCGCAATACGTTTGTGGTAGCAGCGTATGGTCAATATCCATCACACCGTATGGGTAAAGCTAGTAAACCCTACAGCGAATTCGTACTGTCATAATACAGGTACCCTCAAAAGACGCAGTTGCTCATACTGTCATGTCATAATTAATGATTACATCCAATCTAGAAAGGATAGTCTCCATCAGATTTATCCGAGCAAACCATCGGGCACTCGCGAAAGTGACAAAAGAACATAGGTTTCATAATCTATATTGTTTAAGAACGACCTTTTTTATTCGTGGATCTTAAGATTACGTAGTAGAGCCCATCCCTTTAGCTAAAGCCATTAATGCTGCAACACCGACAAACAAAGTCTTAAGCTCCGGTGACATTTAACGGGTCCACGTGTTTCGCAACTGAAGCAAGCTCTCGGCTCAAGCCTCAAGCCGCTTTCTCTGCATCTGCACGACTATCCCGAGAGTGCTCCAGCGGTCACGACTCTAAAGATGCCATACGTACCTAATTTCACGTTAATACAGGGTTCTTTAAACTAGGTGGTCGTATGGACATTGAACCGTAAAGTAAATGCTAAAATTATAAAAATTGGAACAGATATGTACCATTGGATCGAGATTTACAATCCTAAAATCCTGGAATGATATTTAACATGAAGCTGTTGAAATCCAAAAATAAAAAGTGGAATTATTCAATCCAGTCTGTAGCTCACTTGGTTAGAAAATGACACGGAATGCCGAGTTGCATTTTTAAATGGAGTTACTCTTCCTAGATGGTAGCGATAGTACCCCAGTGGCTTGGCTAAGGCAATCGCTCACCCATGCAATCCAACGGTGCATAAAAGCAACTCGTAACACTAACGGGGATGATGCCTAAGTTGGTCAAATCGGCAACTTTTCCTTCTATGGATTATCGTAAACAGGATTTAACTTTCAGTCCCATTTCATTTAATGAGTTACAGACTTTACACACTAGCCATTTGCGAGGGAGTGCTTCATACTAATATCGCTCGCGGCGAACACGTTGCGTGATCGCCTCAATACAAAACTCGCTAGCAAATGGCCAGTGTGATAAGGCTGTAAGTTTTACTTTCCACGGCTACAATTTGTTTTTAAATTTCAAACTAATTTTGTGCAGGAAATAATTGAAGCCGGTTCATATGAACATCATGTTTGTAAAATTCTCATTAACGAGTTAGTAACTCATTCGAGTTGGAAAGTGAATCCCTCGCACCGTGACCGAGGAACCCCTGTGACGTCACTCCCCTTCATTAATGTGACGCACTCTAATTGTTTTTTAGTTTATTAGTGCGGCTGTTAACCTTTAAAGGCCCCGGCCACTGCTATGCATTACCAGCGGCTCGGCGAACGATTTTTCTATTCATTGCTGGGTCGAAATGCTCACCGCACTTCGATTAACTTGCAACAAATGCAATGTATTAGAAAAACGCCACCCGCGCCGGTTGCGCCTTAAAGCAGTGCGAAAATACATGCGCTCTTTTCTTTTATACACCTGCTGCTATAGCCTGACGCTAATTTAAAACTTTTCTTGGGATTGAATAGATCGCGTTGACATTGGCCCGAGCCCAGTTGGCTGCCTTTAGTGGGAGTGATTAGGTATTTCAAAAACTTAACTGTGGCAGCTGACATTTTAGTTGAATTAGAGCTGTTAAAAATAACTCTGACGTCAACTTTTTATCCTTATTACATTTTTTATCCTTGTTACAAAACACTGTTGAAGTACTTTTGCTGCATGCTGGGTTTTTTTGATACTACAGATCCGGGCAGAAAATCCGACTTTTTTTCATCTTTTTTTTTCTTCTTCCTCAGACGGGATCGGGCAAGACATACACGATGGGCAGTGGCTGGGAGGGCGAGGACAGCGACGAGGACCGCAAAGGCATCATCCCGCGCGCCATCCGCGACCTGTTCGCGGGCGCCGACGCCCGCGCAGAGACCGCGCGCGAGCAGGGCCTACTGCCGCCGGAGTTCTCTGTGCAGGCGCAGTTCATAGAGCTGTACAACGAGGACATAGTTGACCTGCTGGACCCCGCCAAGGACCCTTATGCCAAGGTACTTGCGATAGGTTTATTTGCCTCACATTTTAGCTGCCATACGCGACCTGTTCCCGGCTGCGGACGCTTGGTCTGTGACCGCGCGTGAGCAGTGCCTGTTGCCATCGGATTTTCTGTGCGAGCGCAGTTCATGGAACTGTACAACGAACGACGAAGTGAGCTTATTAAGGTTTGCTTTTGGTTGGGAAATGTAGTTTAAAACATACTTGGATCTAGCGTTAGTAGCCTAGTTGGTGATAATGGGTTATTAGACATTATAAGTGAAACTACCGAAATTAATCTGCGGTGTCACACCCAGCAAATACGGTTTACCCCACTTCTTACTATATCAAACTATCTTGATATTGTTTGATATGTATTTGATATTGCTAAAAATACTTTTCACACAATTTTGCCCTGTTGCGTGCCTTCTCGTTGTTCCTTTTCTACTGTGTCGACATATTAATATCGTCCCTTCGTAATTAGTTCATCAAAGCATGTCTATCTGGACAAGCAGCGGAGCCCGCCCGATAGGTCCGTACTCTGATTGACCAACGGCGCCTTGTACTGTTCGAATCTCCTTTTATGTCATTTCATCGCAATGAAATTAGCATACGATTACGTGAATCGTGAATGAATTCGATGTGTGAGTTGAATGAGGTGATTTTATCTGTCGACGATTGAATCGTGATGAGGTCGTTTTTGTGTTAAATTAAGGTGATTGTTGCAGTTTATTTACAGGTACTTGTTTATAGGAGTAGGATGTTGACTTAATAATTAAAATGATATTATGTTTCTAGCTAGACCAGACTAGACGCACTATGATAGTCCCTATAAATTTAAAAACAAGCTCACGTATCGCAGCGACGTGCATCTAATGCGCAATGCGTATTAATTCAGATTTGAAAGAATAGATCGCCCTCTGGAACTTTAAATTACAAGTGTGCATCGTACTAAACACGTGCAAGATTTAAATTAATATAAAAGTGATGGATTAGTAGTCACAACATGGGTTTAACGAAACACACCTGTTAAATCTGTATTTATGCCAATCTGTTTTGTGCCTTACTCTTTTTTTATTAACTTCCATATTTCCCTATCATGAACCACATGAGGCTAATCGTTTGCCTTTGCGACGCAAAGTTTGCGTCTATGCATTTTGTCCATTTCCGCCTGTACATCCTTATTAAGGCGACAACAGCACCCAATGACCTTGTGTTGTGCGTACTGGCGAAGTACCCTTTCCTAGTGATTTGTTAAAGAAAAGTCATTAGATTTAAAATGTGAACATCCAGTTTGATAATCAAAGTATAGTAGACGAATAAAATTGATTGAAGCATTAATAAGTAGTGTGCAATTAAAGAAAGAAAACGATACCTTTTTGCTTTAGTATTACTAGGAATAGAAATAATTAATTTATAATTTTTTCAATGATTTGGAGATTTAAATATATTTTTAGACTTTTTCGCGAACCTATTAACACATGGTTCTCTTTCAAATTATACCCTTTTACGATGTTTAGCTTCTATCTTCGCCTTAAGAGCGTCACACTAGCGATTTGCAAGCGAGTGCTCCATACTAATATCGCTCGCGGCCAACACGTTGCGTGATCACCTCAATACAAAACTAGCTAGCAAATAGGGACCAGTTCGTGACAATGTGGTCCCAACGGTAGACCAGCGCTGGCTGCAAGGCCAGCATCGTGCTGAGTTGGGACCACTACGTGACAATCTTTATTCTGTGTCTTTTCTCCTTGTTACCTGTTATTAATGTCACGAAATGTTCTTTATTCTCTATTTCAAATCGCCAATAATGATAAGGCTGTAAATGCCCGCAACTTATAGTAACCTTGTTTGTTAGGGCGGCCTCCGAATAACAGAAGATGGTTGCGGCGGCGTCCGCGTGGTCGGGGCCTCAATGCGCGCCGTCCGCGGCGTCAAGGAAGCCCTGGGCGCCCTGCGCGCCGGCGCGCTCGCCCGCACCACCGCTGCCACCAACATGAACTCATCCTCGTCCCGCTCGCACGCGGTCTTCACGCTGCTCATGAGACAGAGACGGCTGGCGCCCGACCAGGACGTGGCGGACCGGGAGGGCGATGCGGAGGCGCCGGAACAGTACGAGACGCTGACGGCCAAGTTTCACTTCGTTGACCTGGCTGGCTCGGAGAGATTGAAGAGGACAGGTAAAAGCTCTAACACTCTCTTTGTTAAAATTCTGCTGTAGGGCTACTAAGACTGGCCGCGACTTTGTTTGTCGCGCGAGATTATATTACACTTCCCGTTGCATTCTGAGTGACAGAAAAGAACGGGTAGCTGTTCTCGCGCGGGATAGAAGTCGCGCTGTAGTTGCTAAACCTACTGATCATTTGTTAGCTTTACTTATTTGATTTAATAACCTTTGAGTCGCTGTAGTTTTATTTAATAAACGTTACGTTAGACGCGAGGCGTTTGACGCACGTTTACATGAGGTAATCTTATTGCCGAACATTGTTTTACGCGGTGAGCATTGAACAAACAAGTCAAATGTGATTGCATGCATCTAACGCTCCGATTTACGCACAAAACAACCGCGCGCTTAATAACTTGATCTTATACCGTTTGAGATAAAAGATGGCTAGTGTCGAAGCGATAGCGAGCATGTTGGATAACAAACCCGCAGGTTGATTGTTCCCCAACCGTTTAATTTGCAGGTGCAACGGGCGAGCGAGCGAAAGAAGGCATCTCAATAAACTGCGGCTTG
The DNA here is from genome assembly GCA_963691665.1 of Clepsis dumicolana. Lineage (NCBI taxonomy): Eukaryota > Metazoa > Arthropoda > Insecta > Lepidoptera > Tortricidae > Clepsis > Clepsis dumicolana. The sequence goes on along the minus strand of OY829508.1, from coordinate 3,946,347 downwards.
CTCGCGCTGGGCAACGTGATCTCCGCGCTCGGCGACCGCTCGCGCCGCGTCATGCACGTGCCCTACCGGGACTCCAAGCTCACGCGCCTGCTGCAGGACTCGCTCGGAGGTGAAACTGATGAAATGGTCCTTCGAGCCGGATAAATATGCGAATCTATATCTATCAAGAACGGCTGGACCGATTTTTAGAATATTTGATTTATTGGAATTGTTGGTTTGTCTCCGTTCCGAATAGCAGAATATCTATTAAAACAGGGGAAAAGACTCGAAAAGAATTATGAACAAAATTCATTTTCTCATACGTTTTCTACGAAAACGCCTATAGCGGTACTAGGTTCGCTGGGTCGGCTAGAGTATTCTTAAGTAATTTATGTAATCAAGCGATACTTTGCGGAGTTCATTATTCATAATTAAAAATATAAAAAAGCATCATCATCATGAGATGTAGCTTTCTTGCAAGTGTGGTCGCGGAGCAGCAAAGTAATTGGTTTTAGTTCATGAATTTATTATTAATGCCCGAAAATTACAAAGAGTACCTATAGATTTCATAAATTTTTCTCCCAATGCCGTTACCGTACAATTTATAATAGCCTGAATCTGACTACCTAAAATCATGTGAATGTCTCGTCACAGGCAACAGCAACACTGTAATGATAGCTTGCGTGTCGCCGAGCGACCGGGACTTCATGGAAACCCTGAACACGCTGAAGTACGCGAACCGCGCGCGGAACATCAAGAACCGCTGCGTCGTCAACCAGGACCTCACGTCGCGCACCATCGGCCAGCTGCGGCTCGAGGTGGCGCGCCTGCAGCTCGAGCTGGCCGAGTACAAACAGGTGGGGCGGCCACTGGGAAACATTTAACAAAACCGGCCAAGTGTGAGTCGAACTCGCGCACCGAGGGTTACGGTTTTCCCCGGTGTGTTAAGTTGTGCAGTGTTGCTCCTAAGCAAAATGTACGCAGTGTATGGTCATTTTATATTGGTCTGTGACATATACAGAGAAACATAAAAATCTAAGATTTTGAGAATTTTTTGAGTGGTTGTGCTATAAGAGCTACCTTCACACCAAATTTCAAGTTTCTAGGACAACTGGAAGTACCCTTTAGGTTTTCAGGGTACGTCAATATGTATGGAAATAACTATTTTAATGACTATCTTTTGATTGCGTTGACTTAGAAGTTTGATTTTTTCACAGCTTCAAGGGACTGCAGGCTTGAGTATTTCATATTAATTTCAGCATGCTGCCTTCACGCGTTCCAGAAAAAAGGGTCTTGACAGACAGACTGAGAGGTAGCAGACTAAAATTGACATTAAATATTCCAGCCTGCAGTTCCTTGAAGTTGTAAAAAAAAAACTTCTAAGTTAACGCAATCAAAAGATACAGTTATTGTAAAGGTTGTTTCCATACAAATTGCCGTACTGTGATAACATAAAGGGTACTTCCAGTTGTCCTAGAAACTTGAAATTTGGTATGAAGGTAGCTCTTATAGCACAACCGTTCAGAAAATTCTAAAAATCTTAAATTGTTACATCGGTCTGTCTGTACCTATATGTCACAGACCAATATAAAATGACCCCACATTACGTACATTTTGCTTAGGAACATGGCTCTGCTAATACTGGACAATTTAAAGCACTGGGGAAAAGCAGGGAAATCTTTGTACGGAACCCTCGTACGCGAGTCCCACTCGTTTTATAAAACCACAATCGTATTTTAAGGACCCTTATCATGCAACAGTTGCATAAACTACCGTTATTTCCCAAGGGCAAGCGCATAATATCCGAGAACGGCGAAGAGGGCTGGAGCGACGTGGCGCAGGAGAACGCCATCCTCACGGGCGAGGTGGAGAACCTGCGGCGCCGCGTCAAGGCCATGCAGGCCGCCATCGACCAGCTGTCGGCGCGCAACAGCGAGCTGATCGCCGAGAAGGCCCTCGGGGGCTTCGCGCCGAAGGACGGCAGCCCCGAGGCGGCTGATTGCTCGCTGACAGCGCTGGTGCAGGTTCGTTTATATTGACAGTGTTAGAGCGAGGTAGAGTCAAAGCTTTGCAAGGAACCATCGGCCGGCCATTTCACCAAGTTTACAATAGGGTCGTGGACCGATGTCAAAATAAAATCATTTTACATTTTCACTTATCAAGCTTCCGAAAATACTCATAAAAAACCGATGCCTCACTTATTAATGCAATAAAAACTGTTTTTAATTTAACAAAAACTAATAAAAGGAGGCAATTTGGTCACTGAAAATTATGACTTCATACTACTGATCCGATCAAATTGTTTTGACATTTCAAAAAAAGTTTCTAATTTTAGTAATCTATTGTCAGTTTACAATGACTATTCGAACTGCATGTGTAATTGTTTGCCAATATGAAGTGCGCTAAAACAAAAGCTCTTCAAATCAGCAATTGGCACCAAATTAAACTAATGAACGGATTTAATCGAGATGGTTCTCAGCTAAGTTTCATAAGCCGAGTTTAAACCTGCAAGAAAAAATGTGCAAATTGCAATACAATGCGAGACCGTAAAGCGAACGAGTCTGGAGTGGGCGATCGAACGCCGTAATCTATTGCAACTTGCATTATTTATACTAATATTTAATGTTAGTGTTTTGCCTCTTAAATTACATGAAAAAATTAAACAAAATTACAAACATTATTAGTTCAATAAGCTTCGAGAAAACCAAGGCCCCGGTCTAAACTCGGCTATAAATTTTGAAATGAAAACGTCAGGGGTTTTTCAGCTTTTCTAAGTTGTTTAAGTTACTATTGAATTATCTTGTACCCACAGGGTTACGTGAGCGAGATAGAGGAGCTTCGAGCGCAGCTGATGGAGGCGAACGGGCTGTACGAGGCGAGCCGGCGGCGCGAGGCGATGGCCGCGCGCACGCGAAACGAGTCCGTGCACGACACGGCTTCCGTTATAGACGACGCCAAACGGGAGCTCTACAAGGTATTTTCTATTCATTCATTCATTCATGTCATTTATTTTGCTGAAGTAGGTACATAGGATGCACAATACAATTATAAAACTTAGAATAATAACAATGAGATAGAATTATATGAACACAGAAAATTAACCAAGTACCTACATTATTATCATAAAAAATATGTCAAAAGCACAAAAATTAAAAAAAAAATGTTCAAATAAACTAAATTAAAACATTGAAGTCACAAAAATAAAATAAGAAATAATAATAATCTGTGAAAATAAGACGTAAAGCCAAAAATAAAATCAGAACTGTAAAAATAAAATAAATGTATTACTTCAATATAGTTAGTACCCAAACCTATAGTTAATAGGCAAAGGCCCCCTTGACCTCCACAACTCCCAGTCTGGCTAAATGTCAGGCCAGTCAAGTGACTGAACTTGAAAGTGTATATAAAGGTACGTTTCCCAGTCCAAGTGATTTGTGTGGAAGCGGTGGTGTGTGCGTGTGCATTGGATGAAGACATACAATGAGGGCCATCGCGAGTCAAAAATCCGCTAGGATTGCTAGTGTCGAGTGAGGTCTATCTGTCAATTTCCACCAATCATAGGCCAGTAGCTTGTCTCTCATTGGTGGAGAATAACAGATAGACCTCACTAGCGATCCCAGCCGAATTTTGACTCGCGATAGCCCTCACTGTCGCATAGTCGTAGCTCATTTGCCCCTGTATTCGCGGAGTAGCAAAGTAATTGGTTTTAGTTCATGAACATTTGTGATCCCTGTTCCTATTTTAATTGTTTAAGCGCATATTGCTAAGGTGTAATTCAGAAAAGAAACTCTTATGATAATTTTCCACGGTGGTTCATTGATTCAGGGTGATGTCCTAAAATGTCCAGATATTTAAGGCGCTATCAAAACGTGTTAACATTTGTTGACCAAAAAAAAACTGTTTTCAGGAGAAAGAGCTCCTAGCCCGCAGTATGGGCGAGCTAGAGTTCCAGCGCAAACTAAACATGAGCGACAGCATGACGAGCGGCGCGGGCGACGCCGACTCGCTCGTGATCGGGTTGCGGGAACGAGCCGAAGGCGAGAGCGCCGACGACTCGGAGCCGTCCGATCAGGAGCCCGAATCCGAGTCGGATCGGGAAGATGAGGAACAGGAGGATGTCAAAGGTAATTTGTGTGATATAATATTAATGAATGGGTTGCTAGCCTGAAGAATGTCCGAGACTTTTAAGACTCGAGTGGCGACGCCAACACGACAGTCATGATAGTCAGTTTTTTTTTAACTATATTTTATCAGTTATATCAAATTGTATCGGAATTTCGAATCTGTTCGCCCTTTCTCAGGAGAAGCACAGACGTAATAACGAGTACCAAATTGTACCTGAAGTGTCATTCTATGGAACCTATTGAAATTGTCTCTGAATGATGAATTTACTATAGCGGTTTGTTTACATAGTTAGCAAGTTCCATAGAATGACACTATACGTAATAAATCCGTAGATTTCTGTTCTCATATTTCCGGTCGCGTGTGCCTTACAGCTCAACACGCTCTCTCAGCGCAGCTAGCAGCTCTAAGCGACGACATCGACACGAAAGCGCGTCTCATAGAACAACTCGAGCTGTCCCAGGCGCGGCTGCAAGCGCTGCGCCAACACTACGAGCAAAGACTGGATACGCTGCACACGCAGATTAAAGCGACGCACGCTGAGAGAGATAAAGTTCTGTCGACGCTGAGTGAGTATTTGTGGTGGATTTTAATAGCTGGCGCATTTGTTTTAAGGAGCTATTTTTAATGGTAAACTGTTAATTTATGTCAGTTTTTTCCCATGTTACTCAGAATAACATCCTAGTCAGAACTCGTCATATGACTGACAAGCAAATTTTGCTGCGCGCTGTCGCGCCAGTGCGGTATACTAGGTAGGGTTACTTTGCGTCGCTCTGCTGCTGCGTCGTGCCGCCTAATGCGGCCTTTATTGAGTTAGTGGCGCTTATTGCTTTATTGTAGACAACGCGTTAAGTTCTCATTTTTTTACTATTTTAACTGTATGGTCCCAAAATCCACCTAAATCGGGCGACTCGGGCGTGAAGTCATACAAAAGCCACGTGCTTCAGCCGTTCATTTTCTGACCGTTTTTATTGTGCCAGGTGTTGTTGACAATGTTTTGTATAATCGGGTACCGCTATTTTTCTTCCTTTCCCAAACGGCCGGTGTCTCCACAGCCTCCCAGCCGTCCCCGCCGAGCGAGAAGCTGAAGCGAGTGAAGGACGAATACGAGCGGCGTCTGAGCGGCATGTCGCGGGAACTGAAGCGCCTACAGACTGCCGCTCGCGAACACACGCGCCTGCAGCGCTCGCAGCGGCAGACCGCGCAGCAGATACTGACGCTGCGCAACGAGCTGCAGGCCATGAAGCGGGACAAGGTAACTGCAGATCTAGCCAATGTTGAGAGTGTTACTAACTTTCGGCAGATTTCGGCCATGGCTACTGCGTCATCTCTTGTAAGTGACTACTGAAATCGCTGCGTGCAGCTTTGCCAAGCATCCTCCTTTAACGTCTCTCCATGCAACATCAGATGCCGTCAGAAACTTGCCTTGACTGAGTAAGCAAAATTGTATCCTGGTGTAGCAAAAATGTGCACCATATTTTTTCAGATGCAGGAGATCTATCCAGCGGTGGTACTTATGTAACACTTAGCAATGGCGAACTTTAAATGGACCGTATTAAATAATTTATTGAATCAGGCGTTACTTTGCGGAGGTCCATATTTATAAACTAAAAAACAATTACTTTGCTCACCCGCGACCACTAATGACAAATAGTTATATCTGTGCGGCAAATGTATGTTTCCATGCAACACCTCCGCCTCCACTGCTACACGAATCAACACATGCCACACAGACCCAACTATCACCACCACCACTATACTAAACGCTGACGCGTTTCGGCACTCTCCACGAGGCCATTTACGAAGCACAACAACAACCGCTCAACATGCCACCACTTCCACTACTACTAAACTAGATGTTTTCTTTATTTCAGGTTAAATTAATACAGCGCATGCGAACCGAGGCGAAACGTCACGCCCAAGCTGAAGCGATAAGAGCCAAAGAGGTAAGTTGAGTTCATATTGTTTTGTAGTGCTACTCTTCTTAGCAACCGGAGACGTTACTTTTTTAATTTTAATTACAGGTAGCACAACTCCGTAAAGAATCTCGTAAGAATGCTAACATAATAAGATCTCTTGAAGCCGAGACAAGGTTAAAAGAACAGGTTAGTTGCTGTTTTTGGTCAAATAGTTTTGTCTTCAACTCATTTCAGAGGATAGGAGTTTAATAGTTGTATTTGCTTTTAGGTATTAAAACGGAAGCAAGAAGAGGTGTCATTGCTCAGGCGAGGGCATCGCGACAAGCTCAGTAGCAGGGCGGCTGGCCGGCTGCACGGTATGAAAACTTATACGTCATAATTTTGTTTACATTTTCGTTTTTAGCTTTAGACACACCAGACTTTTTAGCGGTATTCGAAGCGATCTGTTACTTCAACACGGGTTTCATGAATTTGCAATTTCTCTAAACGTTGCTGTGATGTTTAGAGTGAAAGATATTCAGAAATATGGTTTTGTTTTTCCATCCTGTCTACGTCAGACGTGATATAGTAAATTATTGCCAAGGTCTGGAAAGTAATGAATTGCCTGACGAGGTGGTTTGCAAGCCGTGTATCGCGAGGCTTGCAAAAATACAAGTCAGGCAATTCACGTTTCCGTCGACAAATATATAGTGCTTTTCTTATATAATGTGAGGAAATTAAAAAAATTTAAGTAGTTAGGTACTTGTACCTAAAAAATCAAGTAGGTATATCTAAGAAGTTCAAATAGGTACTTAATCTTAAATCTGATTAAGATTAATGTAAATTTCGAGCTTACCGCTGCCAAATGACACGAAATCAACACCCATGACCATTTTTATCGTCAAAAATGTCAAACTGTTATCTGCTCCAAGATTCCATCCAAGACTGGATCCAAAAAAAAAAAAAAATTCTAGCCGAATTATACGAAATTGACACCTCTGTGATAATTTTAAAATAAATGTATCAAAATTCATTTCCAATCACCTCAAGTGCCGGGCTTCTTCGTTTTAAATTTTGAGTGAAAAAATGATGTGCTTCCCGTGTTCTATTTTCAAATGGAAAGCGAGAATTTCCGAGCATGTTTGTCTTAGAAATATTAAAAAAAAAACAATTGTAGGCACCCGGTCCCGCGCGTCGTACCGCGAGACGTGGGCGCGGCTGGAGGCGTGGCTGGCGCGCGCCGGCGCCGCACGCGCCGCGCTGGCCGAGCTGGAGGCCGCGCTGGAGCGCCTGCTGCGGCAGCGGGAGCGCGCGCACGCGCAGGCCGACGCGCCGCTGCTGGACTATCTGCGCGGCGCCATCGCCGACACGCACCACCACATCATGCAGCTCGAGGTCAGTCGCTACTCGCTACAGGCCGCGCCCGGGCCTGCCTTGGGGTCGACGTCACACTTAGAGCTTGTAGTAATCCGTAGTAGTTTAGCTATGACGTCGTCCGTGGTCCAGTGCGTTAAAAAATCGATAGTTCCTTCGCGTTCGACTCTTCCAACGGAGTGGAAAACAGCCCGCGAACAGCCGCTAATTCTTACAAACTAACTTAATTTCTATAACTTATAGATGATTCTCTTCGTTTGTTCCCCGGGCCAATATCAAAATCACAGGGGACAGATTACTTTTTAATTTAAAGCTGCGGCTACACGCAGATAAATCTACATATCTTTGGGCCTCAACACGTCATGTCCAGCGTGACTTAGTTGGCAGAGCACGCGATACGGGATTTTTTATTTTGTTAGTCATATTAACCCGTTTTATCATTCAGGAGGAGAACGACGAAAACGAGCTGCCCCGCCTGCTGGAGTCCGTGGACTGCGCGGCGGCGGGCCGCTACGCGCTGGCGCGGCTGGCGGCGCACGCGCTGCAGGCCGCGCACGAGCGCGCGCGCCACGCGCAGCAGCTCAGCGACGCGCGCGCGCAGCTCGCGCAGGTCACTCACTCATTAATCTACAAAAATATACGTGACATGTCACTACGCAAACCCTTGTGATATTTCGTGATTTGTCCCGATTCGTTCCCCTCTTTCGAGTCTTGAAAGAAGGGAAGAAACTAAAGGCATATGTCTCGCAGTCTTACCGGTGTTGTCCCGCAGGCAGAGGAGGCGGCGGCGGCGGCGGCGCTGCGCGGCGACCACAACCTCAACCCATGGGGCGCGGCGGCGCTGGGCGGGCTGCTGGCGCGCGTGTCCAGCGGCACCAGCACGCGCTCCGTGTCGCCCGTCGACGGGTCAGTGCACTCGCGGCGACCACAACCTCAACCCATGGGGCGCGGCGGCGCTGGGCGGGCTGCTGGCGCGCGCGTCCAGCTTCACCAGCACGCGACAGGTCGATGCACGAGGAGCAACGTCATTGCTGTTCCACATCGCACTAACGAAGTTTCTCAAGTTGGATGCATACATACAATTTACAACTCTCTTCCTTCGGACTTCGGTCCCCAGGCATAACAGCTGCCTAGAAAGAGAAATCTCTGTTGAAGTTACTCTCTAATCGCGCCAGTCTGGGAAACGCTCGCTCTAACGAATATTATTGTTTCAGGGCGCTGCTGGACCGGCCGGTGATAACGTCCAACGGCACACGGGAATCCGTCACGGCGCCCGCCTCGCCGCCCGACGACAACAGAAACTCGCCCTTTCAACGGAATACGTGAGTACAGTCGCTAACAATAATGTAAGATAAATTAAACACAAGGAAGCCATGTTATGACTCATTTTATTCTTGTTCTCGCTATAACCTCTATGACATGAATTGTTTCTATCTCGCTTCAACCTTACAATAATATGACTATGGACAGCGCTACAAAAATATCTGATCGTGGTGTTTACTTTTGTCCTTCTTGACGTTCGTTGTCATTTCGGAGTTCAATACTTCAAAAACGGGTAGACGATCTCGATTAAACTAGCTTTCGATTAAAAAAAACCGCATTGAAATCGGGTCATCCGCTATTGGGAGCTATGATGCCACAGCATATACACGAATACACGGGTCAAACTTATAACACCTCTCTTTTTCGTCGCGGATTAAAAAGGCGGGTAGCGTTATTACCTGCGCCACGTGCTATATGTATCACATAAATAACAGTGCCAAGTAGGTTACAAAACGCTCAAAGTAGGTACGGTCGAGGAAATTAATTCCTGACTCACCATGGAACCTTTTCACAGTAAACGTCATAGTGACATCGCATAGCTTGACAGGGAAAATCGTTATGACGTTTACTATGAAAATGTTCTATGGTGGATCAGGAATTGATTTCCTCGAGTGTACCAGTTGTTGTCGTCGGCAGCGTCCGGCGCGGCTCGGTGCGCCTGCGCGACCTGGGCGTGTACGGCCGCGAGGCGGACGACGCCATGACGCAGTCGCTGGTGGAGCCGCCCGCGCCGCGCCCCGCGCCGCTCAGCAGGGTGCCCAGCGCGCCCGGCAGCTTGAGGTAAGCTACCGACACCATATTTCAGCCATAATTTTAAACGTCCACATTTAAAACACGCACCGCGTCGCGCATGACTCCGACGGCTAGCTGCGCTGCGCGCACACGAGAGCATGAGGTGTGGGTGAACGAACAGTGTCTGTCCGAAAGCCGAATGCCTCCGATGTGGACCATCGTCTTTAAAATATAACTATTAACAAGCAATAAAAACAACGTAAAATACATGATTTCCAACTGTCCCGGGGAAAAATTTGAAATCCCGTATGTTTATGCCAAAATTAGCATTTGTCCCTTACAGTATCAAAAGAAATCTGGCAACCCTAGTCATTGCCTATGAGGGCTTTCTACCAATCATAGGCCAGTAGCTTGTCTCTCATTGGTAGAGAACGACAGATAGACCTCACTCGACACTATGCTTCGTTTTTTTTAGCAATAGAAAGAAGGTAAACAATCTTGACGTGTCTTTTTATTGAAAAACGCTTTTTAAAACCTTTTGAAAACCGTGACGTATAAAACCATAACATCATAAATAATTGGATCTCATTGTATATTTAAGGGCCTTATGGCCTTATTCATATATACGTCACTCAAGCCTCCCATTGGCTAAAATAGGTTTCGTTTTCTTCTTACTAACGGAAATGTCAATGTGACAAAAAAGGACAAACGGACTTCAACGGCATTTTAGTTAACATAGGTTTATGAATAATGGATATAATTGTTACATGCTGCATGTGACTTATTTTTCAATAAAAAGACTTGTCAAGTTTGTTTACCTTCTTTCTAATGCTAAAAAAATTAAGTATAGCGGATTATTGACTCACGTTAGCCCTCATTGGTGAAGTCCACTATGTTTTTATAGACCATTGTTTTTCGTCTTCTCCCGTAAAGTTAAATGTCACGACAATGAAGAAAAAATCTTCTATCAGCAGTGTTTGAACCTGCGTGTTGTGCATTCCATGCCTCGCTATGTCCAACTGAGCTACGGATAAACAGTTGTCTGACACTGTGATGTACATCGCCGGGGTGCCGGGGTCTACAGGGCGCGGCGTGCACCGGCATAACGTCACCACTGTCGTAACGGAAAAAAAGGGGCTCCAAATGCTTGATTTACCTGGGGCGCCTAGATGTTTAAAACTTAAAGTTTAAACTTTAGAGTTAAACATTCAAATTGGTGTACTATTAGATAGATAACAAGTGCAATAGATTAATGTTAGAATCGTGTCACTCCAATAGCATTATAATTGTTTGCACGTAAAATTCGAGCCAATCCCAGCACGCACATACTTGTGACGTCACCACGTTGTCCGCGCACGTTTCCAGAGGCCTGCAGCCGCTCGGCGCGCTGGCCTCGCCCATGACGCCGCGCCGCGCGCCGCCGCCCGAGAGCCCGCGGCCGCTCAGGCGACAGCACAGCCTCGCCAAACCGGCCTCATTGTACGTATTCTATTTTGGCTATTTATTATTTTGACCTTCGTAGCTTAATACTGCCACGGTACGACGTTAGCTGGCCCCTATTTCACCAACTTATAATTGTTAGTTTACAATGTCAATTCGAACTACATTTCTTTGCCAATATGAAGCGCGCTAAAACAAAAATTCTTCAAGTCGGCAACTGACATCGAATTGTCATTGAAAACTGACACGTGTAACGTTGGTGAAATGGGAGCCTGGTACACCAGGTTACGTTGTGTATTTCTGATTTGGTATTTTTATCTTTGAGTATTGTTGTGACGTAAACCAAAGCAGTATTGGACTACGATATTGTACAATAAGGTTAGATTCAAGCGGTTGAATTTTGTCGCCGCAAAGTTTACAGTGAGGTATTGCAAGATTGATCCGTATTAGCCTTAAACCCAGTTCAGACTTGCAAGAAAAATCTTGCAACTCGCATTACATTACAGCGCTCGATCGATGCCATCTATCGCGTTCGATTCACAGCTTCACAATGTACTTAATGCAAATTGCAAGATTTTTCTTGCTAAGTCTAACTGGGCTTTAAATGTCGTCAAAATGGTACTTTAAAAACTTATCAAGCACCAAAAAGGCTTGCACAGGTTATCTATCGATGTGTAGTAGGCAACAGTGGGTAGTTGGTAGTATGTATGCATGGTAGTCTCTCTCTACTAAGGTAGACGCTAAGGTAGTCGCTTATCTAACGCCTCAACCTAGCCTCAGAATACAGCATTGATATGAAGACTCAAAAACGAGGTACAATCAACCCAAGCGAGCGCCTGCCCTACTTAGTTTTTAAAAATACTATTCACTTCTATTCCTAATGATTGTATATGAAAGTGTACAGTCTTTTTGACGAATTAAGGTCTAAATTTCAATGAGAAGAGGTGGCGTTGAGGCGTTTCGTAAATAATAGACTTTTTTCTATTAGCATGATACACTGCTTGGGTATATGTGTTATGTATTCTCTTGTATATGGTATGGGTTGTATAATTTCTAGATACCATTGTTAGACTAGAAACAATCATTTCACGTCCCTTTTATCGTACACTTGAAGCTGCCATGTTAGGTACGTTCTTCATAATGGACAGACTCCATACTTTGTATTTCTTTTAATTGTTTTTTCCTGGCTGCCCAAAAAGAGGGTTTTGTTTTCGAATGCTATGAGTTATGGTCGTGGGTGATAGTTTGTTTTGGTTAGTTAACATAACAGTTTTGGTAAAGTACCTATTAGTGTTCTAAAATTATTAGGGACTTGACCCTAAACGCCTATTTTCCTGAAAATATAGTTACTGGGCTTAAGCTAGTGGGTACTGTGGCTCTGGGACAAAAGTTTGAAAGACATAAGCATCTATCCCTTTATTTTTACTTGGTTTGTGGGAAGACAGAGCTTCTTGTAAGCGGTAAACGCTAGAGTAGCGTCATTACGAACTGAGCGGAGGGAAAATACAAGTTATCCTTTGGCATGCAATATCTTTAACTACGTATGAACAAGTCCCTTTGAAAATCAGTGCCATGCTAACCTGACCGTGGTTGATACCTTAGCAATGTGTAGTTGTTCGTATGCCGACAGTTTCCCACATATTAGAACTAAAGCGAGGTCGCGAAACAAAAATAAATTCGTAAAGCGATCTGTCACTACATGTTTCTGTCGTTCGCGCGTAATTATTTACCGCTCCGCTCGCACAGACAGCAAGACCGTAGATTTTTACAGGCGTGCGACAAATAGATACACATGAAACTATGATACACTTGAAATTGTCTCTGAATGATGAATTTAATATGGCGGTTTGTTTACATATATTTAACAAGTTCCATAGAATGACACTTTAGTGACAGGTCATTGTACGTAATTCTTTCTTTTCCGCGACCGCGCTTGGGACGAATTAATTCGGAACAATTTGTTACAAATTGCGTCAGTTACGATAGTATATTGATAATGTTCTTCACTAAGAAGCCTCGCGCAGATGCGACGCTCAGTTCGTACCAACACTACTCCGGCTTAGCAAGGGCGGGTTACGGTAACGGGCGCTACTAGGCTCAAGCGTTTGCTTGCTTGCAGCCTGCTGACCGACCTGAACATAGTCGAGGACTGACGGAAGACGCCGGCACCGCACTCTAGACAAATGTATATACCTAATGTGGCTAACACCGCGCTCTGCATGCTCCGTTGTTTTACTGCTTCATTATTTTTCCCGGCACCGCGAACACTCCTACTTATAATGTTGTCGTGGTGAAAGCTTTATATGTTTCTTCGAGACTTAGATATGAGGCGTCGCATTTAAAGGAGAATCGATCTGCAATGTAAACGTGTAATTAAATAAGTAAAGGAAAGCACATGGAATCGAAATAAATTCCTACATATACTCTCACCGGCACAATTAACCACAGAGGGCCGAGTACGAATATTCGAAAGCTGCGTCACGTAAAAACGAATAGTAAACGTTATCGAGTTTGTATTTGTTTGGAACAGCGCCCACCCGTGAGCGTATTTAGAACTAAAATTTTGTATGAGGTTTCTCGATCTCGATACGATGACCGTAACGTTACGCAGCATTCGTAAAGTCGTGCCCTCTGACCCTATTTTTACTATACATATATTGTAAATACATTTATTGATTAAATAATAGTTTTTACCATAGTCAGGGACAATAGCGCCAACGATCAATTGTGCCGGTAAGTATGTATGTATAAATATTATTGTGACACGTTATTAATAATAATAATTTATTTATTGCGTATCACATTACAAAAAAAAAATTGAGGCAAAAGCAACGTTGCATGCAGAAATCTTCATAGACTTACTAATCGATCCAAAGGAGAATTGTATAGCTTGAAGCGTAAATATTGCATTTTCGTTGTTGTAATATAGTTTAGTTTTCGCCCACGTTTTGTGTACGCCTTAAAAGTTTAACTAACTATTTAATCAAATGTTAACAAAAACAATTAAAAGCCAGTATATTTCTATTAGAGCAGTATTTTAGTTCGCGGACCTGGCAAGGTTAAATTTTGGTCAAAATGTCCCTCATCTCTTTAAGTTTAAAAATCACTGCTCATAGATTATCTTAGTGTAGTTGGCACTTAGATTACACTGTTTATACGTAAACAGACATTTTATTTGTTTCTTATTGCGCTAGACATTAAACCAACTTAACGAATTCTAATCCTTAATGTAGACCTGTAGGCGTAGACAATCCGTTGTCAATTTTCTCGTTTGCTATGAAACGTGTTTAGGAAACACTGCAAACAATTAGCAACTTTATTTTTTAAGAAAATAGGTTAAATCTACAATGTCACGACAGTGTTACTTACTTAACACATTTCCTTTCAAACGGGCATTTAGTGGTATGTAACGTCACAGTGTGTAACCTTAGCTTTAACGAGGACGGCAGCTATGTGTACAAACTTAGGTGTGTATATGTATATAGGCTTTAATAAATACTTGGAAGTAAGCTTGTGTTTGTTTGCATCCTTGCATGGCGCACCCTCAATGCATGTTGAACGAATTTGTACCCTAATGTTAATGATATATTCTTGCATTTACAAATATTTGATGACGATTAATTTCGTTATCTGACGGAGAAATTGATTAGAGATAGAAATTAAGTGTCCCTTAAAACACTATATTATTTGATGGATAACGTTTTATTAGAAAATGAAATGGAACAGGTCTGTGTTAAGTTTAAGTGGACGTTGTGTGATTGGTGCACTTTTCAATGTCACGTAAGCACTTTTTAACCATGGGCCTTACATAAGTATGTATAACTTAAATGTTAATTTAGTGATCAGTGTGTGTTAGTTTAGTGATCAGTGTGTGTTAGTTTAGTGATCAGTGTGTGTTAGTTTTTTCGCACGTATTTCTAGTTCTGGAGATGTGTTTTCTTTGTTACCACTTCAAATTATGACGTAACACGATATTGTTTATTTTATTTCACAATATTTTTGACGAGACATGAATTACTTGTAATTGCCTGCACTGCAAACCTGCACACTCCTGCGAAGCAATTCAATGGTGTGTGTGAAGTTCCCAATGCGCTCTGGACCCGCGTGCGAACTATAGCCCAAACTCTCTCATTCTGAGAGGAGGCCTGTGCCCAGCAGTGGGACGTAAATAGACTGATGATGATGATGATGAATCACTATCAAAAAGATTATAAGTGCCTACTTATACAGTCTAATTTGAACTAACTTATATACCTAAAATCAAAAGGTTTAGACAGCCATATTTTGCTTAGATATCTTAGTTTTAGGGACCTAATAATATTTAATAGATTATTTCATGGGTAAGTTGGTGATGTGTGTGTATTGCCGCTGTCATGCTGTAACAAGGTTCCACAGGTCATTTGTCATGTTTTTACCCCATTTTTCCGTTTTCATCCGTTCGTGTGACCCTGATATCATTTCCGCCAATGCCCGTATAATCAAGTTTTAATAGCATTCCCTAGCTCATCGCAAAATCGACTTCATTGTTAGGTCGCAGTGGTCGCAATAAAAAAAAACGTAATTGCAGTTCCCTATAAAAAAATCAAATGTAATATTACCACTATTGGATGTCGAAAATACCTGTATCACAGACAGTTATTATGTTAACCATCCGTGAATACGTGTTACCTCCCGCTCCCTGGCTTGGCGATATTATGAATAATAATAGGGTTAGGCTTCAACATTTCAGCCACTGAACCTGGTACCTCACCCACCTACTGAAAAAAGTCTTTTGATTGCTGTCACGTGCCTAATACATAGTGTAAAAATCCATAGACCATAGTGCAAAAAATGCAGTTTAGCTCCTCATCCGGCCATCGTAACCCTAACGCTGGCTTGTAACGCTTCACTAACGCAGAGAGGGCGCGCCGGCGCAGACGCCGCCCGCGTCGCCGGGCGCGGCGCGGCGCGCGCGCGACGACGACGTGTTCCTGCGGCTCGCGCCCGCCGCTAACGACGCGCCGCCCGGCTGCGTCAAGGAGGTCGCGCCCAAGGTACCATTACTAGCATACCAAGGTACCATTACTAGCATACCAAGGTACCATTACTAGCATACCAAGGTACCATTACTAGCATACCAAGGTACCATTACTAGCATACCAAGGTACCATTACTAGCATACCAAGGTACCATTACTAGCATACTACTTCTTTTTGAATAGTTTTAGCGAAAACACGTCCAACGACGTGGAGCGACAAACTGGTAAAGATCGCGGGACCGCGGTGGATGCGAAAGCACGAGACCGGTCTGAGTGGAGAGCCTTGGGGGAGGCCAATGTCCAGCAGTGGGCGTCTTTCGGCTAACGTGATGATGATGATATGATAACTGGTCTAATTTTCTGTGCTTTCTGTATTTATAGTTCCGACATTTTTCCGTGCCAACGGGCGTTACGTTCAAATTTATAAAATTACACCGAAAAAGTAGGTACAGTCAGCGTCATATATATGGTGACATCCAAAGTGATCAAATAGTTCGGTACACCATACAAATCGTATGGTATGGTGGTATCGTATGGTGTACCGAACTATTTGAGCCTACCTGTACCTACATACGATAGAAACAGTAAATTGGATGTTTATATAATATTTTGTCGAAATAAAAGAGTCAATTATAATCTTAAAATACTCACTGAAACATGAATCCACAGAAAAAAAAAAAACAGAAAATACTAAGATTAACATTGTAATATTAGTGTAAGGATCCGGGTTCGATTCCCGGGTTTAGCGTTTTCCGTTTTTTTCTGTGTATTCATGTTTCAGTGAGTATTTAGAAAATATAATTGATATTCACGGGAAAACCGTAATAACAAAAAAAAATTGGGGAAAAAATACAAAAAGATACTCCATTTGAGATCATAATGATAATGATGATGATTTCATATGTTTGTCTATACGCAGCGCGTGAGCGGCGGCACGGGCGCCTGGCTGCAATGCACCCACGTGGCGGAGGGGCACGCGGGCGCCGCGCTGGCGCTGGCCGTGGCGCCCGACGTGCTCTACAGCGGAGGCGTCGGTGCGTACATTGACCCTAAGCTTTTCTGAACTCTGAGGCCTAGCGAGGGGGATAGGGGGCGCACCGCCCCAGCCGGTACACTCAAAAGCGTTTCGATCTAACCATGAAATATAGTTTAATTTTAATAATGAATTATGGAACTACTTAGAGCAGTGGTTGGCAAGTAATTTGAAGTAGGATTCAGAAACCTAATGTTCCTCTACCTTGTACAGTCAGCGTATATGACGCTAACTGTACGTATAGGTAAGGTAATTATATTCTACACTATTCGGCGATTCCAGTTTCGACTTTCCACGGTCCGAACACGAACCGTGGTTTGACTATTGCTTAGTGTTGAACTAGAAGGTTATAATAAACGTTAAATAAATGTCATGGGTAATTCATACCAACTTACCTAGTTCCAATCTAGGCAAGTATATATGACTAGTCGTTTTCTTGTAAGACAACGGACAAACATTGTTATATAGTTAAATACGTATTAAACATCCAAGGCCCGAGAGCAAACATTCGTAATCATCATACAAATATCTGCCTCGACCGGGGATCTAACCCGAAATCCCAAGCATCTTAGACAGATTGATCTAGGCATTCAATAACTGGGTCCGCTATGGACGACCCGCTGCGTAGTGTTGGCTAAGGGTGGGCGTTTGTGCGCAGACCGCACGGTGCGCGGCTGGGACCTGCGCGCGGGCGCGGAGGCGTGGCGCGGCTGGTGCGGCGGCGCGGTGGCCGCGCTGGCGGCGGGCGCGGACGCGGGCGGCGACGCGCGCCTCGTGCTGGCCGCCGCCGGCGCCGCCGTGCGCCTGTTCGACACGCGCAGCCGCACGCCCATCGGCACCTTGTGGTAACTCTAACCCTCTTCTGACATGAAACTACCGTGAGACTCGATCATAGTGAAATAAAAAGGATCACTCGCGTATATAAAACCCACCCACCCTGCGTGCCGCGGCTCTCAGTCGCGCGAGCAGAGCCGCGGCGCGCAGGGTGCATCTCGCTGCCTTTCTCGAAGCTTACTAGACTAATAATAATTGTGTTTGTTTCATTTTGTCGTGTAATTTGCGTGACGGAACACAAATATGGGCCTTATTCATAAACCTCACTCAAGGCTCCATTAGCTAAAATAGGTTTTGTCTTCTTCTTACTAACGGAAATGTCATGTGACAAAAAAAGACAAACTTTGACGGCATTTTAGTTACAATAGGTTTATGAATGAAAATAAAAATGAAAATAATAAATTAATTTATTCATTCACACAATTATTATAAAAATAATAATCCGCTCCTTGCTACACCAGGTGCAAATGTGCCCATGACGCTCGCGGCATTTCCGCGTTGGATAGCCATGGACAGTCTCTGCACCAGGAATGACTCGGAGCGGGGGTCCTCCCCCTTTTGTCTGAGCCGACGGCCCACCTCGCGTACAAATCGCTTCGCATCCGACCCCCAGCAATACAAAATGAAATGAAAATGAGTTTATTTCAATATTCATAGAGACATGCAAGAAGGTTAGAGACCTCTTAGTAGGTATATGAATAGACCTGTGACAGGAGATCCCGTTCTTCTAGAATAAGATGTAATGAACATGACAAGAGCAATTACTTTTACTTAATAAATTAATTAATGAATAACAGGGTATTAGTGTAATAGCTTCGAGAAACGGGGCCCAGGGCTCATATAATGCTTGGTGCGGCTGTGGGCAGGTCGTCGGGCGCGGTGGGCGCGGTGCCGGCGGCGCGCGGCGCGGCGGGCGAGGTGGCCGTCACGGCGCTGGCGCTGGCCTCCTCGAGCCGCCTCTACACGGCCGCGGGGGACAAACTGCGCCTCTGGGACTTGCGCATGTCAGTTACCTTCACCCATCATTGCAATACCTGTACATGTTTTAGCACAATCCGATTTGTCAGGCTACGATAAGTTGTCACGGCACAGCCGCGAAAAGGCGCCGACGCACCGCTGATATTCTGCCGGAACCGACAGATAGAACTGCTGCAGATTGGTAGTTGGTGGCGTGAGCGAGCTATTAGATGTAGCCATCGGTAGCGACTAAAAGGCTATGGACGTATAGGCGTGGCGAGTGATAACAAACGCCGCACTTAGTGAGACATACATAGGGGTGATTCGGACACTCCTTGAGGTGCTCTACCCCTGGACGTCCGCTTGACACTATTTCCTGGGACATCCTGTATAATATAGATTTGTTGTGCTGTGCGCAGGATGGAGTGCGTGTGCAAACTGTGGTCGGGCCACGCGGCGGCCGTGATGTGCGTGGCGCTGGGCCGCGCGCCGGCCGGCGACCGCCTGGCCACTGGCTCCAAAGACCACTACGTGCGCGCGCTCGACGTCACGCCGCTCGACACAGGTACACAGAGACACGCCGACACTCACACAAGCTGTGGTGGGGCCGCGCGCCGCCGGCGACCGTCTGGCCACCGGCTCCAAAAAAAACTGCATTCAATTCTCTTTTTTTAACACCTACTAATTTTAGAGATTGCGGAAAAAATAGAAAAAGATAACCTTAAATTTGGTACGGATCCGTGACTTTAGCATACGAGGGGTTGCTCTATTTGGCTGAGGAGCTAGCCCGCATGCCAATGTGTCCACGTTATTACAGGAGGCTGGGAAGCGTCCAACCGGCGCCTGCTGGAGCCGCCGCACTACGACGGCGTGCAGGCGCTGGCGCTGTCCGGCGCCGCGCTCTTCAGCGCCTCCCGCGACTCCAGCCTCAAGCGCTGGAGCCTCACCGAGAACACCTTGACACACGTGAGCATCACTTTTATTTTCTTGTTTAGATTCACTTTATTCCTATTAAAATTTGCGAAATAAGTTTTGATAGTTTTGACACTTGCTTCCCAGAGGCTTCCTAAATGAGGATCAAGAAGAGATAGTGTTTTTAATTATAGTCTTTAATTTTGTAATTTTTGTATTTTACTTCTCTAATGGTTCTTCTAAACGGGCTATATTTTTTCTGCAATATGTGGCCGGCAGCTGAAGGAGTCTTTGTCTATCTTTCATAGTAAAAGTCAGACAGCAGTAGTTGTCTGCCACGTATTGCAAATAACATTGCCCGTTTAGAACCCCCTTAAATATTGTTGTTGTTGGATTTATTTAATACTCAATTTAAAAAAAAACTGTAAGTCATTCGTGGATCGTTATCAAAAAGTCGCAACAATTTAAACTAACAGACTTCGGCCGAATTGATGGCGGCATCTCAAATCCACTTAGGAAATTAAGTGATTAAAGTTTTACTTGGCCAAAAAAGGTAGTGAGAGCTAATTAAGGCGGAACTTTCAAAGTTCAAAATGACATTTGGACCACGAGATCCTAGAAGCTGTTAGTCAATATTTGGTGTTGGCTGGGTGTCGGCAGAGCGTGATGAACGCGCACAAGGGCTGGGTGACGGGCGTGTGCGTGGTGGGCGCGGAGTCGGAGGCGCCGCTGGTGGCGTCGTGCGGGCGCGACGCGGCGCTGCGGCTGTGGAGCCCCGCGCTGCGCCCCGCCGCGCCGCCCGCGCCGCTCGCCGACGCGCCGCACGCGCTGCGCGCGCACCCGGCGCAGCCTCGCGCGCTCTACACGGCCGGCAAGTGAGTAGCCCAAGCATACTCTACCAATGTTGACCGCTCCTCCTACTTAATGAATTGTTTCTTAAGCCCGTTGGTCGCCATGACTCGTTTGGACATTAGCAATTTATAGCGTGCGAAGAAGGCCTTGGTGATACGTGAAAAGGAAGCACGAACCTGTCAGTAAGAACTTTGTTCAATGTAGCTTTAAAAATACTTTGAAAATGGTGTCTTTAAAAGCTAGTGTCTCCATAATTATATTATATGTTCCTCGTAAACTACTTCTTTTCCGATCTGATTATGCGACAAGTTTAGGCAATTATCGCACAGATTTTTCACATAGTGCCTACATAGATAGTCAGGATGAGTGTCTGGAATTTAATCTAAATCTAAAATGCGTGTTGTTTAACGTGTGAGTGTGTTGCAGCGGCGGCGACGTGCGAGTGTGGCGCGTCGTGCTCGACTCCTGAGACGAAGGTAGCGCGTAGGCTAGTGCTGTGCGAACCGACAGCAAAGAGCACTAATGGAATGACGACCCTGCTTCCTTCGCAACTACCATGAAAATGTGTTGCCTGTTTGAACCCAACTCATCTATACAGTACCATAAGACCATAACCTTTAGGCGTATTGACTAAAGCACTCGGAGCGCTATGGCATTCTCCATATTTTTCTGTCAAACGGTACAAGTTCGTGTTAGAAAGAGACTCTCTCTAGAGCGCTTAAACATGGCAACAGTTTTATATGGAAAATGTTAGTCCTGTTCTATATTCGTGCTCGTTTTTGTCGGTTAGTGCGCTGCTACTGCACTGCTGGGGCGCAGGGGCGCAGGGGAGGGTCAGGAGACCACTAGGCTATGGCCCTGAATGATTCGGACGTTTTGACCAGAGATATTAACTGATTGGTGCTTCTTCGCAAGGTTTGAACCAAGACCTTGTACCTATCACGTGCTCGCTGTCGCTTTGGCATTCCCCATCTCTTTCTCGCCCGATCTTGTACCTTTTGACAATGCCTGAAGCGATAGCGAACGCATTCAACGATTCAACTACTGTACCACACTCTGATAACAGTTGTGCTAACAGCACTATGTATGATCTCTGTTGGCAAACCTTCTAGAGAACAATGACAGGGGGGTAATGCAGCGAAGAAGCACCTACTTATAGATACCCTGTTCGATTATTGTTTGTGACAAACACGCAAACATTTCACACGTAGCTTTATAGTAACCATAGATAAAATGTTTAACACTCCAGCACTCATTGCCGCCGCCGCTTCATCGCATCACATGTCATCTGTGCAGACGAACTTCGCTTTTCTGCCCTTTATTTACAGTCCGTTTTTCCATGCCACTAACACTCACTAACGCCATTTCAGCTTTCGATGTGTTTATTTTACACTTGTCACTTTGTAACGTACTCATATGTTAGTTGTAGTGTTTCTTCGGTATTTTTCAAATTTATTTCTTTAGATCTCATCTGATCAATTGGTGTTTTTTTATTAATTTACTTGAATTAGATGGTTGGTAGAATGTAAACTTATCCTTCTAGTTGTCTGTAAAGATAAGACCTTACATGGGTAGCACGACATGCAAAAAAAAACATACTCTGTTCTAATCTCGCGAAAAGGCATAGCGTGCCAGCCATCCTAAACGGACTGACAATTTGATGGATTCTGTCCTTTATGTAGGTACCTTCCTTCACTCGTTAAGGCGGGCGAGCCACTTTTCTTTTCATCATTTGTGTGCGTTGGCTCTTGAACGTTCAGAAACGATCGCCTTCAGTAATTTGAAATTGCACTACAAATGACAAAATTACGAATTTAATCCTTTACTTTCAATCCCATGTCACATTACTCCCAAATTCCTAGACAATTTCTAACACATTCTTTTTCTTCAGTGACGGGCGAGTGCGATGCTGGCGCATCCGAATGAGATGACCCTCGGACGTGCCCTCCCCGCGCGCGCTCACCCCGCCCTTGCCCCCGCGGCGCCCGCGCGTCTGGCGGTGACGCCCTACCACCACTGTATATACCGGATATACTCAACCAGTCCGCCAAGTGAAGAGTAGCCAACTATTTTGATTTGCAGAAAACCTTAAGATAAGCCATACACGGAACTGACGTATTGATATAAGTACTTGCAGTATGACTTGCTGTGCACATGTGTACAGGCATGTGTGTTGGAAGATTTTTGCGCAAATTTCATATACATGCTGAATTAAGTCTATGGGTGTATGGGTAGCTTAAATAAATTCACGCTGCGCCCTGTGGCACCACAGCTATTAATATACTAAATATGCTAGGCCCGTATAAAAAAGGTTGAGTATAGCTGATATAAAGCTACAGCGAAGGTGGCTTAGGTTGTAAGGAGATGACTCCTTACCACTTAAGCCTAACAGTTAAGACAATCTTATTAATGACACGTAGAATAGAAGTACGCCTTGTATCAGTGAAAGAAAAGTTCGATAGAAGAGCTAAATTTGACTTTGTTTGATGAAGTATTTTTCTCATACATTTTAGGTAGTTTCTGAGAAAAAAAAGTAGATTTTATTACAAAAAAGACAATTTTACACAAACCCTACAAAAATAGAAAAACAGTCAATAATTTTTATACCTTTTTAGTAGGATACGAAATAACTAATTCCATTTATAAGTTTTTAAATAGAAATCAGTTAGAATTATGTGGATACCTACCTATATTTAACTGAAGTAATAATATGTATGCTGCACTAGTTTTTTTTTATATTTATTGAAGCCTAATACAAAAGAAACAGGTGTAGAAAATGTGTTTAGAAAGACTATAGACGTGTTGTACGTGCGACTTTATTGAAATTCATTAAGAACGATAGAATTCGGATTCAGCTGTGCTAAAAAAAGGATGTAGGATTTTATAGAATGATACTAATTATCTGGTGTATGTTACTAATATGATAGCAAGTGATAAATGGGTGTCAAAAAGAGTTGTATCGCTCCCCCACGTTAGCCAATATTAGATGGCTTTGATTTAAAAAGAAACACGTCCCAAATTATTATAGTTAAATTAGAATGCCCATTCAAAACAGGCATATACTTTATTAAATTAATAGCTAACCAATTTTAACAAGTGCTGACAAATTAATTTTATTAACAAAACGAAGTAATTACGAAATTAATAAAGCTCGGACATTCTAATTCGTCTATTATTAGATATTTTGATCAGCCTTTACGGGCTTTATTCGATTTACCTTTAATAGAAGAAGTCTAAATGGGATAATGATTCCTAAATGGGATTTAAAATTCAGTAATATTTTAAGAACGCTACCTTAGCCTCTAGATGGGACTTGCTCCCTCATTATTCATGAATAAGTAGATTGCGAGAGGGGAATATTTAGTGTTTGGAGTTGGCTGTTTTCGCGCGGCCTGTGTGGAGGGCAAAAGGGGAATGAGGTCAAAATGCGGTGTAAGCCAGACTTGAGTGTAAACACATTTACCTAGCAGCGTAGCTACGGCCTTCATACGGATAATAAATATTATTGAAAATTAAAATTTTCCTTGAAACGGCCTTATCTAGAAATTAGAAAAATCTGTTTTTTTATTTAAATATTTTATGATACTCGTAGCGTTTTAAGACTACATGGTTTTTTAATCAGTATTGAACCTGTTTGTGTAATCAACTGTCATTATTTCTTCTTTTTTTAGCCAGATTTTTAAGCCGTGTTTGAACGCCAACGCCTTATTGCCAAAAGTTGCACAAAACATATATAAGTAAGTCAACTATGTCATCACTCATCACATGTAAAGCTTTACTGTAGGTAGATATACATAGATAGAGCATGAAACTTGGAGTATACTTAGAGATTGAATTGTCAATTAGAGGTTAGTTACGAGTATTATTGTTTATCTATCCTCTATCGTTGACTTATATAATATTGGTAGATAACTTAAGCTTGTCCGTGGCCCGCGCGGTACAGCAACGCAACGGTGAACTTAAACTTTTGAAAAGTGAACTTTCAACGGTTTCAAATCAAATGCCCTGTAGTCTAATGGGCTGGTAAATTCTTTCCCGATCACGGACCAAAATAACCGTCTTACTTTCTGATAATGCTATCTCTTGACAATATTCGAGCTTCGTTAAAGCTCCGCGTAGGCTCACTTCTACTAATATGAATAATCTGTGATTAATCGAACAAATATTTTTGTACATTCCTGCGTTACGGGTAGTGTGGACGTATTATCACGTATTCGTATTTTATAACGGTAGTGATCACTAGAGCTCGGCGCAAGACAGGCGAAATAGATTAAGCTACTAAATATTAAATCTGCACCTTTTTTTTCGATAAACCACCCATTAAAAGATAAACCATTGAAAGTCTTTGTCGTATTATGTTTTTAATTTTTTAAATAGCTTATCTAATTTCGCCTGTAATACGTTGAACTGATGATATTTAGAATCAAATAAGTAAATTTCGGTACTAATGTCCAAATATTAACTTAGAAAAGACTAAAATATATAATTACTGTTTTAATATAATCAATTAAGGGCTATGATTTTATGTTGATGGTATTTTGAAATCAATTATAATTGTTTACAACATTACTCGGATTTATTTCGTTTGCGTTTTTGTGTATGTAACGTTTGTCTTTTTCAGTATTATTAAGAATTAATAAATTATTATGGTGTAAGTATTTTTAATTTATTTATGATGAAAAAGTGCGTCTTTGCAATAATACAAATGTGGTTTACTTTTTTTTAAACATGTATTATTATTGATTAATCATCACAAGTGAAATAATCTATTAGAGTAGCGTATTATTTTTAAGTAAAATAAAGCATAATTGTAAAGTTGCCTTTCCGTCACAAAAGGATGGTGTACTGTATAATATACACCACAAATTCGTATATGCAGTATGCTGTAAGTTGTCATTTTTTTAAAGCAACTTTTAATTAAAAGTTACTTGTAAAAAATATCACTTATGAGGACCACACACCGCCTTTTGCAGCATCCCAGTCGCCATCCAACCTTCAAAGGCTAGAATCATGTTGACCTAATGTATACTTTAGGACGGAAACACACTGCGGCGCTCCGTAAAAAACGCAGCTAGCACTGGGGTGCTATTCTCTAACGTTATTCACGGCTGTTTCAGCGACGGAGTGCCAAATTACCTGTCATATACTTAAAGCAGGAAAGGAATGGAGATGTTAAAGCACGATGTCCCCTCTGCCAAAAATCTAACATTAAGTCTGTGCAAAATGCACAGGGTCTGTTGATTGTTTGCCTATTTTTGGCATTTGTGTGAAGATTTGTTTTAGTGTGACTTTGTAGGAACGTAACAAATTTTGACATGAGCGTAGACGTGTGTTTTACGTGTGTTCATCGTCCCCCTCAAAATGTGGTAAAAAATTGCAGTGCATAGATAAGCCAAAGGCGCCTCCCGTCTGTCTGCTTTATGATCATATACATAGTATAGAACATTTGACACTTCGACGCAGAAACAGCCGTGAACGCGACGCTGTCACCTTAGAGAATATGCCAACCGGCTTGTACGTAGCATCCGCAGAGTACTTTCGTACTTACAGTGTTAACGCTTGCGAGGCTATGAGTAATGCTAGAAGCTTTATTAACAATACAAAGATGTCTATAATGATGTTATTATTTTAAATATATATCGCCTAGCAACTAGTCATGTAGCGCGTGCACCGAGCGGCTTCTCTATAGTATCATGTTGCACTGCTACAAGTGGAAGGAGCATTCTGCGTTTCAACGATTTATCATAATTTCATAATGAACATCGACGGTACTCTGACTTAACCTCGTATACAAACTTTGACGAAATTGGAATAACCATTCTACACCGCGAACTTAAGGTGGTTATTCCAATTTCGTCAATGTTTATATACGAGGTTGAGTCTGAGTACCGTCGATATTGTGTTCTCTGTGGTCCGGTCTCCCCAAACGCAGGCCGCATCATGTATAGTTACTCGTATCACTTGCTGGCCACTAAGCCGTAATTTCAATATACAAGCCAGCCATTTTTGCCAGCTAACGGATTAAATAAATCTCATTGAAAATGTTCCTCCAAACTTGCCAGTCAGACGGCTCTGGAGTAAATGGCTTTGGTGTAGAATTACTACTTGCACGTCGGTGTCTTGTATAGGAGAATAAATAAATACCTAAAATTTTGCTCATATTTATAGATCTTGAATTTGTTTGTATAAGTTTGCTCTCTAATTATATGTAACGAATTATTTTGTGTATAAATATTAGAATTCTGTATTATGTTGTGTTCTATTGATATTGAATATGTTCGACTTTAGGTAAATTGAGTATCTCGGCAATGAAATTACATTATGGAATAGAAATGTTTATTTAAATAAAGTTTTACAATCATCTATTTGTAATTTCATTTGTTCAGTCCACGAAATGTGTACAGCGCAGGAGTAACCACAGTTTCCATACAAGCCTATTAGTGGCCGTTGTCATCTGGATTTTTACATCGCAATAGGAATTAAGAAGAAGTACTTCAGAATGACGAAATCTTATATTTTTAATGCTAACCTTTATACGTTCGTATCATAGTAGAGGTCATTGAAGCGCATAAGGTACTAATCACATTGCAGCTTTTTACAATACAGAACAGATTTATTAGTCTTTCAGGTACAACAGCCGCCTTGTGTACAAGCCATAATAATAATTCACCTTATTAAAATAAAACATTTCTTGGCGTATTTCCAAGATCCACTCATTAAACATAGAATACTATGATATTAACTTAATTTATTTATTATGACTATTTAAACCTATATATCAGTAGGTATCTGTACACCAGCCATTTCCAACGGCTAATACAAGAGACCAAACATGAAATGCGATTGCAAACAGGTGCGTCCAATTTGTTCTATAGAACTTAGAAACTGCGTAAAAATAGAGCTCAAAATTGATAAAAATTTGACAGTTCCATGGAGAGCAAATTAATGGGACATACCCTTCCAAACATTAACCACTACTAACAGTCAACATCGGCTTACGACTATAATTGGGTTTATGACTGATTTCAAAACAAAATAATTTGACACTACCACTTAAGCTTTGGAAAATACTCTTAAAAAAACCGATGACTCACTGGTAATTGCAATTTAGACGATTATTAATTTAGCAAACACGTAAATAAGAAGGCTGTTTGATCAATGGATATTATGACGTGATATTTCAGTAATTCGTACAAAATTCTATACTAGGCCATCGTTTTGTCATTAAGAAAAAATGCTCGCTAAGGTGTTAAATACCCAATTCGCCTTATTATTATTAAATAAAAAATATCGTGGAGCAGAACACATGCATTGTATCGTTTAACACGAGACAAAAATCCGAATACGGATGGCGAGATTTCTAGAACTGAGATTTCTAAAGAGCTCGCCTAACCATGATGATTGATAAATTAAATGAATTGTTTGAATTTTTACTCCGCTGCGAAATGACTCACTATTTTCTAAACGCGAATGGACTAATAATGCAATTGGTCTAAGGTATCCGTGTAGATCGTTGGAAAGGGTCGTTGTAAGTTACCAATCGTCACCTGATCTAGTATTTATACTTAGAGTGCTTGCTGTGTTTCCGATGGTGGTGGGCGGGGGGCGTGGCCGGCGAGCGGCGGCGTCTGTCTCTCTCCCGCTCGCGCTCTCTGTCTCTGTCGCGCGAGCGCTCGCGGTCTCGCTCCCTCTCGCGCGATCTCGATCGAGACTTGCGATCGCTGTTGCAAATAAGGGTAATATTGAAAAACATGCTATGCACTGCATAGCATACACAAGGCTTAAATATTTATTATTGTATGCAGCCCCGAGCAGCGAAAACTTGTAGCAACAAAGTAACGTCTAATAAAAAAAAAACTTTTATATCAACAATACGCACCTATGTCGCGATCTTTTCAAGGGCGGGGATAAAGACGGCTCGCGAGATTTCTTGGACTTTTTCGACGAAGTCCTGTAGAACAAACCTTTGGTGTTAGTATAGATCAGTCTAATTATAATCACTCATTGACTTATTAACACCATGGACTTCGGGTTAGCGCTTGAAAACGTCCGAACAAAAAGACCACTAATCGAGCGTCAGTCAGTCTTAGTTTGGTCGAACGACAGCGCTATGACGTATAGCTGTCATCGAAAAACGCCGTGTTGTACTGGGACACATTTTTCGGGAATTTCGTACTAGACCCAAAGTCCATGGTATTAGTAACTTACTACTAATAGTAAATCAATGTAATCGGTAAACGAAACGACAGTATTGTAAAGAGCGTGCAGTAATTTGCCAGTGCATTACACGGAACCGACTTACGAGTAGGCGTCGTCCTCCGGCGACAGCCGGCGCCTCGGGGACGGGGGCTCCAGCGCCTCCTCAGCCGCCGCCTCCTTCGCTTCGCGGGACGCCTGGGAACGTTCAAGTGTTGCTGTTTACCAAATTACTTTAACTCTTTATAGGACAGGACGAGAGCCAAAATCGGTCGCACGAGCGACCGTTAATCCATAGGACACGAATTTGCTAGTGTTCACATATTATTATTATTAATAATCTATTCAAAACCTTGACTTATTTTTCTTTTGTATTCAAAAAAGTGTCTGAGGTATTCATGAAGTATGGTTTATAATCCAGTAACTTTATACATCAGAGTTTGCGTCAAATACGGTAGGTCTGATTTTTTGCAGACTTGTTTATGAAGTTGGCCCAATGAATAGTTTGTGACCTCGAGCGCCGAACGCAACTTTGTCAAAAATCTATTACTACAGGCACATTTCGATAAAGTTGATTTATTTTTAGGCAAAATATATCTGCATGTAATCAATGGCGGACTCACGCCTATGTTAACTTTAAAATGCTTGTCATAATTATAACCCTACTCGCCTTACTTTCAAACGATTCTGCATGATGACTGAAGCAGATACCGTTGGCGTTAGGGAACGGACTGACGCAAAGAGGTCTATCTAGGCTCAAAAATCCGCTACAATTGCTAGACTCGAATGAGACCTATAGACGTATAGGTCTCGCTCATTGGAGTGACAAGCTACTGGCCTATGGTTGGTGGAAAACGACAGATGAAGGGTACACGGAAAGACCATTACTAGTCTCTTTTTTTTAAACGAGATTATAACCTCAAAATGTAGAGCACTCAATAGACTGCAAGTTACAGATACAGATACAAATATCTATGTAACTTGTCTTTTTATTGCTTAAAAATAAGATGTATACGAAAACTATATACACAACTACATCGTTCCAAACTTTCAAATCGCGATAACTCAAACAGTTGCTAAGGTGACTGGACATGTTCCGCGAACTTCAGATAGACCTTACTCGACATTAGCGATCCTAGCGGATTTTTATTTCGCGACAGCCCACCTTCTGTACGCATTGGTATTAAATCTTTTTATACCTATAAAACAGTTCAGTGACTGACTGACAGACAATGCACAGCCTAAACATCTGGACCTAGACACTTGAAATTTGGCAAACATATACCTTGAGTATCCTAGAGGTGCACTAAGAATGGATTTTTCGAAATTCCCTCGGGATAGGAGACTAGCCTGGTCATCCGTCCATCTTGTTGGAGGCCTACCAACAGCTCGTCTCCCGGTCCGTTCGAGTCCCTTCTGACACCATCGGATATCACTTCCGCGAGCAATGTGCCCCGCCCACTGCCACTTAAGTTTCGCAATTCTTCGGGCTATGTCGGTAACCTTAGTTCTACTGCGGATATCATCATTTCTGATAAAGATCGCGGGACCGCGGTGAATGCGGAAAGCACAAGACCGGTCTGAGTGGAGAGTGTTGGGGGAGGCCTATGTCCAGCTGTGGACGTCTTTCGGCTGACATGATGATGAGGAGACTAGCTCATTTTGAATTATTTGACGGCGCAAGGCCGCGGGGCGTAAGCTAGTATTGCATGGACGTACTTTCTTGATGAGCTTGCGGCGGTAGTGCTGCAGCTGCTGCTGCGGCGTGAGGCCGGCGCGGCGCGCGCGCAGCCCCGCCTCCAGCTCGTCCGCGTACTTGAGCACGCGCACCTCGATGTCGCGCAGAGTTTCGCGCTTCAGGGACAGCTCTTCGGTCATTGGCACGCCGCTGCTGGGAAAATAACGTTATATGTGCAATTTGGACCTCCGCAGTCATGCTAAATGCTAAACTGTTGAGGTGTGACCCGAACACCAACCTGTCGCTGGGCGCAGGCGGCGCGGGCGGCGCGGGAGGCTCGGGCGCGGGCGGCGCGGGCGGCTCGGGCTGCCAGGGCTCCGCCGCGGGCTCGACGCGCTCCCAGCGCGACGGCACGAAGCCGCCCGCCGGCCGCGCCGACTCCAGCGGCACGCCATCGATGTCTTCGTCCACTGGGAATGTACCGAGTTTATTTGTAACGCCATTGCGCGTTTTATGCCCGTTTTCACCAACGACACTTAAGTCATCACCTAGTCAGGGGACCCCTATCCTAATTGGCCCCTTATATCTCTCCCTAACCTAATTTCATTTTCACCATCCTAGGTAACACCTTAATACGGGTCCCCTAACTAAGTGACGGTTTGTTTTATCTATAGTGATTTCTAAAACCGGTGTTGTATCGATAATTTTTTTTAAGAGAAATAACTTCAAAAATCGTGTATAAAAAATTAAACCAACATGTTAAAAACATAGGTAAACTAGACAAATATATCATTAATACTAAATTGACGTCTTATTTCTTATTTTTGAATGTTGACTAAGGCTGTATGGCATTATCTTTGCCATCCAGAAAAATAAAAACTAACAGTGACAGTTTTTAACCATCTAATTTTTTTCGAACTTTCGGTGCGATGATTGTAGTTTATTAGCGAGCATTCATTGACTGAAACTGGAATGATTAGATCTGATAATTTATTCATGAACTGTACATATTTTCAAAGCATTGTTATTTGATTTCTTTGAAACCCGTATAATACATAACAAACCAGAACCCGCGAGCGCGCGTGTTAATTAATCGCTTCTCGTGTGATTCCTACATGCAGAAATGCCGTTGGGCTTATAAAAAACAGAACAGGATTATATTTTAAGTGAAAACGGATAGCGAAATCAATCATAAATTGACACAGTGCGCGGCGTGTTGTTATAATTGAACGCGGCTTCTGGTTTGTTTTGTATTCTGAGCGTCATAAATAGACTGATGATGAATATTAAGCATTCGTCCAGCTGCGATGAGGTCTTCCTTTATACAGAACTATTCTTCTTCTGTTCTGAGTTATCCTTATATTCCAAATACAATGCAATATTTTTTTAAGTATGAAAAGCACGCTTTCTTTCGACATTCTACGAGTAGGTATATCATATGAAAAATCTTTAGTATCAATCATACTTTGTTAAATCATCTGATCTTCAGTCTCATCTAAACAAGTTTGATGTGAATATTAAATCTAATTATTCAACAGCTTCCAAACTCTACAAAATCATTTAAATAGCCTTCCATTTTATATAAATCTTATCAGTTTTAGTTAATTATTGCATAACAAATGCACGATAACCTATAAAAATTAAAACGCATCTGCGACTGCGCGAACTGTCACTTAGCGCTAGGGGGTCAATATTCGAGCCCCTAATCTTAGGGGGCCCCCTAAGCAGTTAGGTGTTACTTAAGCGTTGGTGAAACGGAAATTGGTCTTAGGTGTCACCTAAAAGAGCTAAGGGATCGCTTAAATATTAGGAGTCGGTGAAAACGGGCATTACTCTACTAGATATACATACAGCTCTTTGAGGGGGACGAGGAACACGCATGTACAGCACACGTCTACGCTCATGTCAAAATTTGTTACGTTCCTACAAACGCATTTGTGTGACAGTTTTGTTTTAGTGTTAAAACAAAACTGTCTCACAAATGCCAAAAACACGCACACAATCAACAGATCCAGATCATTTTGGTCAGACTTACCCTGTTATCATAAACCTATTTTGACTAAAATGCCGTTAAACTTCGTTTGTCCTTTTTTGTCACATTGACATTTCCGTTAGTAAGAAGAAGACAAAGCCTATGTTAGCTAATGGAGGCTTGAATGATGTTTATGAATAAGGCCCTTAATGTTCGGGATTTGGCAGGGGGGCAGAGGGGGCAGAGGGGAAATCTCCATTCGTTTCCTGCTGTAAGGTAGCAACAGCAGTAGTGCACGTACCGGGCACGCCGTCGATGTCCGGCGCGGCCTGGGCCGGCGGGCGCGCGGCGGCCAGGCGGCGCAGCGCGGCGCCGTCCAGCGGGCCCGCGCCGCCGCCCGCCCACGAGCCGCCCGAGCCCGGCGACGAGCCGCCCGAGCCCGCGTCCGACACGCCGTCTATATCCTCCTCCTGCGACACAACACCACCAGTCAATCGTGCGGGCGGGGCGAACCCCCTTGCATACGTCGCCGTTGCCCGATTAGTTAGGTACTTTAGGTCTCTGCTTTTAGGGCTATCGGTGACGCATGTGACCTGCGTTTTATTTTAATTTTTAAACCGAAATTTCGCTAATTGTTTTGTGTGTAGACAAAAAATTACAAGCATTTTCAAATTCAAGATGGCGGGCATGTTTTTTTATAAAATGGGTATAACTTTCGAGTTTCTAGCTAATTAGGAAAATAACATCCATTTTAAATTCCAAGATGGTGGACAATTTTTTTTCGAAAAGACACCCAGTCTTTTCTAGGTTTCCGGGGATGCTGATTACGAAAATGACATCCATTTTCAAATCCAAGATGGCGGACACATTTTTTCGTTCAAAATCAATACGGGTGTAATTTTTTATGTTTCCAGGGGTGCCGATTATGAAAATAACACCCAATTTCAAATCCAAGATGGCAAACACACTTTTTTATTCAAAATCGATATGGGTGTCATTTAATATGTTTTTAGGGGAGCTGATTACGAAAATTACATCCATTTTGACATCCAAGATGGCGAACATATTTTTTGTTCAAAATCGATATGGGTGTCATTTTTTATGTTTTCAGGGGTGCTGTTCACGAAAATGACTTCAATTTTCAAATCTAAGATGGCGGGCATGTGTGTGTCTGACCTGGTCGCGGGGCGCGCGGCCGCTGAGCGCGTCGCCGGCGGCGCGCAGCAGCTCGGCCGGGTACACGGCCCAGTCGGCCCAGGCCTGCAGTATGCGCGTCACGCGCGCGCGGAACCCCTCCTGCTGCAGGCGCGACGGCATCGCCGTCCACGCCGTGTGGCAGTCGCGCATTATCTCCAGCAGTCGGGACTGGATGCTAGAATAATAATATTTTTTAATACAACTTTTTTTGTGACTATACTTGTATTGTCACGCAATTTACACACACGTTAAATTTAAAGTCAATCCGAGCACTAGTAGGGCTGTGCGCCAGCCTTATGTGGCAGAAATCGAGATGCAAAAATCGCCAGGTGAAGCGAGTTTACAAGCCTATAACTCGATATAAAATAGAGAATGGTATGTGTACGGGTTACCGCACGATAGGTATAAGTGTCAAGTCAATGATTCCTAATTTAGGTCATTTGGTAATAATATTGTAGTTATTTACCCACACATGTATGACATCGGCACGCCTGCCTAAGCATATTTTATTGTTAAGTGTGAATAAAGTCAGTGTTAGAACAGCTATCATTGGGTTTGTTTCGTACATTAACTTTCCCTGGCAAGTTATCTCGCACTCATCTCATAAAGTGTAGACACGCTATAGTATGTATCAGGAGAGTTATATAAAGTATAGTGCTTCTCTACAATAAAATCACTCGGAAAACTGAGAGCAATTAGTTGAAAACAGACAATAGCAGACAATCCCTGTCAACCCATTCTGGTATACATTTGACCGGGACAAAACACTGTGTCGGCATTTTAATCTTTGACCAACAGTCAATGACACATTAAGACCACTATTAAAGGTGACTTACGCGCTCCTGAAGGCACTAGCGTTAGTGAGTTTGGCGCCGGCGTTGTGCAGTATATCCGACAGCAGGTAAAGCCGCGCCACTCGCTTGTGCGGCGCGGTGTGCTCGCCCGCTAGGGACTCGGCGAGGCACTGTGCTACCTGCAAGTTACATACAAATATTTACATGTTTTAATTTGATTTAAATGACCGACCGTATTTTTCTTTATCAGTAATTTTTTTAATCATTATTTGACTACTGATGAAATGATGAACTTGAACATGCCAATCCCATAAAATATATAAAGAAAAAAAAAACAAAAATAAATTGAGACACAAAAAGGATTTTTTTATCAAAAGCCACATTGAATTTTGGCAACAATCTATGAATACAACAAAACAAACAAAAATAACAATAACGATAATGTACATTATAAAACTTAAAACTAAATTTTTAAATACAAAATACTAACTAAAACTAAACTAAAGGTAAAAAATCTCTCCCAGATCGCCGCCAATGGGAAGGGTGCCCAGAAGGCTGGCAGCATTGCCACGTTGTATGGCAATGCTGATTCGCTGAGCGAAGTATTGGCCAGCCCTCTGGTCACGGGAGGCCTCTATAAGGCGCGCCGAGAGATCTTTATATAAATGGCGCGCGCTAGGCCCCCCAAGGCCCCAGAGTTTCAATCCCAAACGCCTCGAATATGTAACTAGCTCCAATATTTGCGGCGTTTAAGGTCTTCTGCTGAGGCCGCGGCAGAGCCAGCAACATTTTGGGTCCTTGAAAGTGGGTCGGTGCGAGGGTATCCACACAAGTGGCGTCCCATACCAAAGGCCGACCCATCCGCCAAGGAACCAGTGTCAGACCGTCGGGCCTCTTACCATCGTCCCTAGCCAGGCCGTTAGGTTCCAAGACGGCCGGCACTTGGACGCTGACAAGTGCCCTACGGATGACATCATTAATGCTGGCGTGGCGCGGTATACGACCCGCGCTTCTGCTGCATGATAGGCCATGGTGTCCATGCTTATCAGTAATTTTCCCACATTGGCAGCGATGAGGGACATTTGTTGGTGACCCTACCCAGAGACTAGTGGCGAGGCGGAAAGTGGTGTTATCGAGGAGGGTGCCTATCGTAGTTGAGGGAAGGGTTTGAAGCCAGAGGCCTGATTCCCACTCCGCGGTAGCAAGAAGACGAGCGCGCTCTGCCGGACTGGATGCTGTGCTTAGCAGATTGTTCCTCACCAGTTGGCAGAGCGGCTCGGACATGCTAATGACCATAAATAGGGAAAATTTTAGCTCGCTATAAGCGGTTGCGCACTGTGCACAGAGGATAAAAAGGCAGGCAGAGATACACTTGAAATTTTGCGGACGCCTAGGCCACCACACCTTATGGGTAGGCTGGCCTGGGTCCATGATTTTTCATCGAAAGGGATGTTAAGAATGGAGGTGAGGGTCTCTTCGATTAATTTATCTAATTGAAGCATCAAAGTAGGGTATTTCCAGAGGTGGCAGCCGCGAAGTACATATGTGAATTTAGGTACGAAGAGACAGTGTCGAATGATAGCATATGCGTTATGCATGTTAATTTTTGAGCAAACGACCTGAAATGGTGATAACATTTTGAATTTTCTGTTTTACATAGTCCTCAAAAGATTGGTCCAAAAGTGGGCAGCCAAGGAGGTGAAGCGTTTTTTCGTCTAAAATTTTTATACCAGGAGCTACGAGTTCAAACTTATTTATTACAGAAACTTTATCAGGACAGGAGATCGAAACAGAAAGTTCGCATTTTGAAAAATTTAGGGAGACGCCAATATGTTTAAGGTTAGTTGTTAAATTTTGTAAATCATCAAATACAGTGTTTGCTTCGCCTCCGAGGGTGCCGTCATCAAGGTACCATAAATATGAATATCGATTGATAGAACTGAAAAAAGTTCGTGATCGTCATCCTAGCAAAAAAAAACAAAAACAGAGAAAAGAGAAACTAAAATTTTTCATACAAATTTGTTCTCATACTTTATTCAGCAATTTACGTCAAAAACGTGACAGATACGAAGAAAGTGGCGCCCTCATTTAATTTCTACTCTCCTTTGCCAGACTTTAAGGTGATTTTTGTTGTGACGAGGGTTCACTAGCTCCCCTTGCTGATGTCCAACTACAATGGTCAACTCAGGTCGTCTAAAGCAATCCAGTAAAGGCATATATAATTATTGTTGTCGGTGCCCACGACCCACAAATGAAGTATTGTTATTGTTACCTCTCCAGCCGCCTCAGCATGCTCGAGGCACCAGGCCATAGCCTCGCCGATGGCGGTTCGCGACGGCGTCAGCCCACGGATCAGCTCCTCCAAGCGGTCGCGCTGGCTGCAAACAACACAGTCAGCTCAAATAGTTTGCACAAAAAAGCCGCCACAAAGATCCAGACGTCACGTTTCACCCTCGGGGTCAGAGACACGACAGTACTTCTGACCGCGAAAGTTTTTCATTCGCGCCCGTAGGTGCTTGAGTCCCCCAATATCATGAACCCCCGACGAAAAAGAGGGGCGTTATAAGATTAACATGTGTATGTGTGTATCTGTCTGTGGCATCATAGCTCCCAAACGGATGGACCGATTTCGATGTGGGGTTTTTCAATCGAAAGCTAGTTTAATCAAGATTGTTCTTGGCTAAGTTTCATTAAAATCGGTTAACCCGTTTTTGAAATATTAAACTTTGAAATGACAATGTCAGGGGTTTTTCAACTTTTCTAAGTTGGTTAGGTTATGGTTTAACAGGCTTTAGTGCTGCTAATGTGTACTTATACTAGAAGAGTACTCACTTGATGGAGAGCGTGCCTCGAATGTTGTCTTTGGTTTCGTCCTCTTCGACTAACTCGTCCGGCATGCCCGCCGTGTAAAGGTTCATGACCGGCGGTCGCCACACCGATCCCCCTACAAGTCATGGTTAATTGTGATACAAATTCATGCCGAAATTACATTTACTTATGCTTATAATATGTATAAATAAACATGTTGTTGCGCAACAAACCTTCGTTTTAAGTATTTTTGATAAGTGTGAGAAGCACCACGTTTCGTTTTAAACAGCCGCGACTCATAAATACCTCCACGGCTGAAAACACGGACCAACCACCCTCTGGACGCCGCATCTTCTATAATTTACTTGGAAAGTCATTACGAAAAAAGCCGCGGTGTGCGGGCCGGGGGAATGCGTCGTGATTGGTTCATAGCTTCTCATCTCGCTTGTCATCTGGTCGAAAGTGTGCCGCGATTGGAGGCTAGACAGTCTTATAGGTGCAAATGAGCATATGCGTGTCGGAAACGTTCGCCCTGACATTAGGTGTCCAGACGGTGGTTGGACCGTGGCTGAAAACAACTTCTGAAAGGCAATGCCATTAAACAAGAGTTGTCACAGTAGTTATACCAACCTTTGAACATCCTGAAGTCGTTGAGAGCCCACTGCTTGGGCGAGTCGCCCTGCAGCATGGAAAACAGCTTCCAGCGGTAGTACACGTGCGCCGGCGACTGGTTCTCGAACAGGAACCGGAAGAAGGGGTTGTTCATCTCCTTGTTCATGATGATGGCCTCGAACATGGGGCCCTCGCGGATCACGAACTCCACCATGCGGTGGATCAGCATCAGGATGTTTCTGGTGGACGATACAGCAGTGCTGACTAGAGATAAGAAGCAGGTTCTCCAATGGCGTCCAAGGGCCGGGAGACGAGCTGTCGGTACGCCTCCGCGGGACCGCGGCGGATGCGGACAGCACAAGACCGGTCTGAGGGGAGAGCCGCGGGGGGGGCCGCCGGCCAGCAGTGGACGTCTAGAGGCTGACGTGGTGATGATGATGATGACTAGAGATAAACTACGATTCAATGTGTTTAGTCGGTTACCTATCTCATGTCCGAAAAACCGTTTCACCATTTTCTCGTTTCATCTTTTTTTCGTTTGTCCGAATGCATTTTTTTCTGCAACTGGATACATTTCAGGATTTTTATAAAACAAACCTATCCTAACAGAAAGGGCTCTACACGATGGCCCTGAGGCAAATCCTGAAATATTTACAGTTTCAGAAAAAAATGCATGCAAAATGGACATACGAAAAAAAGGTGAACCGAAGCGTTTTTACCCGACTGCGAAACGCAAAGGAGGGTAATTTCGGAATTGTGATAGGTTACCGACAAAACACTCTGTGGTAGGGTTGTCGCCACAAACACTGCCCTATTTTGAAACAAGAAAAGAAGAGAAAGGGTGTAATCGGCGGGCGAACTTTAATCTTTACCGCGGTTTCATGGGTCGCCAGTAAAGCTCGCCTGTGTATCACGGCGAATGCGTGGTCGTGTGAGTGGACGGCCGAGCTCACGGTAACCTTTGCAGCGGTAAAGCTCGCCCTTACCGATATGTTATGTTTTGTTGTTGACTTTTGTTGAAATAAAATATTTTTACACTACGACTTAATCAACCTTATCCGAAACTGAATCTTATTCCAAGTGCTCACTTATTGTACTTCTAAGAAGTCCATACAAATAAAGCCTTAGCTTACAGATTAACAGTGTTTTCAGTGCAATTTTACTTGTAGTGTTTTCTAAAAAGAATCAAAATTAAACTATTTAGCACTTACCTTTCCGTTGGAACTACGACTTTGACTATCGATTGGGATAAAATCTGAAAAAAAAAACATAAACGGTTAGCACTAGTAGTTATTGGAGCTTTCTCACAAAGTAAAATATTAAGTACTATTTTGAAATCGAACTGAAGTACATGCCTCGTCGTAAGCTTCGCGGTCTTCGGGATCACTCGGATAGTATTCGCTCGGCCGAACGCGCGGGATCTGTAAAGAGGAAAAATTACTCCTGTTCGTATATTACTGTAATATTTTAAATTTTATTTTCTAATGATTTGGTTAGTTTAATTAGTACAATTAATTTATTGCTATTATGTCTTCTGTTCAGAAAAAAAGACTGCCAGGTTTCTTGATCTCTCCGAAAGGAGAATGGACCAATTTGTATGGAACTTGGTCTACGAGCGGCCAGGCATAGTTTTAATATCTAACGATGTTGTATAGTCGAATTATTACTGGATGAAAGTTTTATTACCATCAGTTAAAAAAGAATACCTTAATGCATATGACACTAATTTCATTAGTGGCCGCCGATAGATCAATTTGCCAATTCTTCTTTACTTTGATTCTGGGCAGCATCCAGGGGTCGATATACTAGTAAAGCTATAAAATCAGGGCCATGTCGTGGCTAGACAGGAAAATACGCGTTTAAGCAAACTATGAAATAATACTAATTATATCCTACTAATATTATAAATGTGAAAGTTTGTGAGTGAGTGAGTACGTTTGTTACTTCTTCACGCTGAAACGGCTAGACGGATTTGGATGAAATTTGGAATAGGGATAGCTTATACCCTAGATTATAAAATTGTACAGTTCCCGCGGGTCAGCGATAACCGAATTCTACGCAGACGAAGTCGCGGGCAACAGCTAGTAGGTAATAAGCCGATCGCACAGAGCACAGTCAGCAAAAGATCTCGTTGAGTAATAAATGATGTGGTAATGGCGCGGTTAGTATAGTGACCCTGTTGGCGCGGTGCCTGGGAGGCTGCGCGTTGTAGGGCAGGCCGGAGGGCGGCGGCGGCTGGCTCGGCGTCTGCAGCGCGGGCGGGATGTAGATCGGCACCGGCGGGATCACCACCGCCTTGCCCCAGCCCAGCTTCATCTCGTAGCTCATTATCTCTTTGCCTGGAAACGTCCAATTTGGAGTTAAGGGTGTGATCCGCGGACCTCGCCGTTAAAACTTAAACGTGGATCACGGCAAAACCGCTGTCTTGTAAGAGGACAGCCAGGCTCGCAGTTATCTTTGATTGAACAGTGGTGTTCTTGCATGCGAGATAATACAGCCGGGCAAATACACAAGAGTCATTATATCTTAGCCTACTGGGCAATAAATTTATCTGGGCGTGAATTAAGCCGTGATAGCCTAGTGGTTCGACCTATGGCCTCTCAAGCAGAGGGTCGTGGGTTGGAGCCCTGGCTCGCAGCTATGTGTTTTTTGGAATTATCACAAGCTTTTCGGTGAACGAAAAGATGATTCGAGGTAGTTATTTTATTAAAATCGGTTCGCCAGTTAAAATTTATATGTTACATTATTAACTAAGTATTTTTACATGAAACTACCGTGAGATTCAATCATACTAAACTAAACGGATCACTTACGGTCAACGGTCACCAATATGTATATACCAGTGAGTATAAAGCAGACAGACGGGAGGCGCCTTTGGCTTATCTATGCACTACAATTTTTCTGCCACTTTTTGAGGGCGACGAAGAACACACACGTACAGCATACGTCTACGCTCCTGTCAAAATTTGTTACGTTCCACAGTGTGTTTTTCGATCCCAAAAAGTGACATTCTCTTTTTATTAAACAAATCTATTGCTTGTATCATTACAAATGCGAGACGAGATGTCCAGTGTGCCGATTTACGATACTTTTTCCAAAAATAACTATTAAACTTTGTGTGACCTTCACGAAAGAAAAAGGAAAATTAATTCCTGTAAAAAAAACTACAGCCAGTTTATCGTTTAACGCGGCATCGTTTTATGTGGCGATTGAACGTGCATATAAATCCGATTTCATTTGCTTTTAAATATAAATAGACTCGTCGCAAAAAAATAATTTCAGCTTTTTGGTTTTTATTTTTTATTTCCACTTCTAGGTCGAAGTAGAATCTCTGGATGTGTGGGATAGATTCCTTAT
This sequence comes from Clepsis dumicolana, assembly GCA_963691665.1. Lineage (NCBI taxonomy): Eukaryota > Metazoa > Arthropoda > Insecta > Lepidoptera > Tortricidae > Clepsis > Clepsis dumicolana. The sequence goes on along the minus strand of OY829508.1, from coordinate 3,905,260 downwards.
AATGGGTTGTATAACACTTATTTTTTTATATTCTAAATACGCGGATGTTTGGAGAAATACTGATTTTTATATTGAGGTAATTTTCTTACTATTAGGGTTGTCACTAAAAAGTCACTCAAAGGTCAAGGTTCATTGTTGTTCATTTATTTTTATTGATTAATTATTACCCAGTTTTATCTTAAACAATTACATTCCTAGTATGTTAGCTACTGGACCAATCATTTCGATTAAAGACAACAAAAAGCACGCCTCGCGAGCTGCTCCAGCGTTAGCAGTGAGCGCACCGTTTACGGACATATTTTTAAATAAATCGACTTCGTTGGCCAATATAGATGAAATTGATCCTCTTCGATAGTAGAAGTGTCTGCCGACGATGGTTGCAATTGCTAGAACTAGAGCTGTCATCTCCAATGGTAGAGTTGTCTGTCGACGATGGTTGCAGTTCATTATGGTTGCAGTAAATCTCGCGCAGCAGAAGGCAGGGGAAGACGCTACGAAAACCTTTGGTAGCGACGAATACGAATCATTGAAATAGCTGGATCCGACGATTCTAATGCACGGTGAAAGAGAGATCAATCATGGTTTTTTTTTCGGTCCATTTTAGGGCAATACAGCTCTGTCTCTGCACCAGAATTTGTTCAGAGATTCCGCTGTTTGCTCCGACAGCAACGTTTGCCTCGATGATCTCTTATCCGTGCACTAGAATCTTATGAACAGTCACGGTCCTGGAATGTTTTTCCGCAACAGTCCAAACTTATTGGAATCAATTGGCAGGTCGCAAGATATTATAACCAACTGTACTGACGTGGGGTTTAGCTTAAGCTTATCGAGGGTGGACCGCTTCCCACGCTACACATAACCCTTAATTGGAACTAAATTAATAATCTGCTAAAAAAAAACAAACGAAAAACCAAAGAGATAAAATCTTAAAATTTTAAATCAGTCAATAAAGGTTATCGTCCTGAACTCTTTTTTATTAAAAGACGGTCATCAATAAATTCCAATTTTTTTAAATAAAATGTTTGAATTCTAAAAGGTCAATATTAGTCACAGCCCTAACACATTTTTTCAAATCTCATTTTCTCTAAACATCCGCGGATTTAGAATATGAAAAAAATTGGTGTTATACAACCTATTGTAGGGAATCTATCCGACACATTCAGAGATTCTACTTCGACCTAGAAATGGAAATAAAAACCAAAAAGGAGAAATTATTTTTTTGCTACGAGTCTATTTACATTTAAGAGCAAATGAAATCGGATTTATATGCGCGTTCAATCGCCACATAAAACGATGCCGCGTTAAACAATGAACTGGCTGTAGTTTTTTTACAGGAGTTAATTTTCCTTTTTCTTTCGTGAAGGTCACACAAAGTTTAATAATTATTTTTGGAAAAAATATTGTAAATCGGCACACTGGACATCTCGTCTCGCATTTGTAATGATACAAGCAATAGATCTGTTTAATAAAAAGATAATGTCACTTTTTGGGGTCGAAAAACACACTGTGGAACGTACACTAAAACAAAACTGTCACAGAAATGCCAAAAATACGCACACAATCAACAGACCCTGATCATTTCGATCAGATTTAACGTTAGAGATTTGGCAGAGGGAATATCGCGCATTAACATCTCCATTCCTTTCCTGCTCTAAGCCACAGAGTCCCAAAAATATGTATACAGACCTTACTACTGCGACGGCAAAATTGATGTATACATAATACTTGCAACTTTGCGGGGATCCATCTCTTGTACTTTGATTGTACAGTGTATATGTCACGTGAATGGTCCGTTTATTCCACCACATTTGAGATCGACTAATTTTCCCGTTTTAGGGAAAAAGTTGTCCTTTTAGCGGCGAGCGGGGGCCCCGCCGGCTCACCGTTGATGCAGCGCAGCGCGCGCTCGCCGTCACGACGCGACATGAACGCCACAAAGCCGCAGTTGCGGCCCCGAGCCTTCTCCTCGTCGGAGCGCGGCCACATTATCTTGATGCTGGCCAGCGGGCCGTACCGCCCGAATATCTCCATCAACTGCTGCTCTGTTATCTAAAAAAAAGTAACAACAATAAGAAACACTTACGTTTCCGTCCGTATGATGACCTGTAAAGTTCCTAAACAAAACACAAAGAGAAAAAAATCTTTATTAAAGCTGTACAACTATGGCTTGACTTGATAGTATAAAACCGAACCAATGTGTAGGCTATCAATGGTCTAGCTGCTGGGGCGGAAAATACAAATAATCTAAGACCTCTTCTATCTAAATCTATAAAACAGTACCGTGACTGACTGACTGACAGACAACGCACAGCCTAAACCACGGACCTAGAGACTTGAAATTTGGCAAACATATACCTTGAGTATCCTAGAGGTGCACTAAGAAGAGATTTTTCAAAATTCCCACGAGATAGAGAACTAACCCATTTTGAAATAATTTACGGCGGCAAAGCCGCGGGCCATAAGCCAGTTGTTCATAAAAGTTAAAATTTGTTTATCATTATCACTCTCGCTTTGGCTTGGGTGTCTAAAATGGAAAATCCGAGCCTCTTGTAAAGTCAGCAGAAGTAGCTAAGATCTAAGCACGGCTCTATTGTTATAGACATAACAGCTTCCGCAGATCACTGTGATCGCTTCGATTGCTTAGCTACTTCTTCTGCTGACTGTATAGCAAAGATGGGTACTAATGAACAGTCAGCATCAGATACTTCTAAGCAACCGAAGCGGTCACAAAGTTCTCCACAAGCTCTTATGTCTATAAGAATAGAGCCGTGATTAGATCATTGTGAACGCATCGGTTGTTTAGCTACTTTTGCTGCTGACTGAACATTGCATAATACATAATGACTTTTTCATACAGATAGGATTTATGATTTCTGAGATAGGAAATCTGGGTCTCAGTCCCATTACCACGGGTCAGCAGTGGTCGTGATAGTTACCTTAGGGTTAAGATTGCCGAGGTACAAGTTAGTTGTGTTAGGGTCCCCGGTATCGTAGGAGCCGACGTCGGGCAACATATCGATGACTGGCTCGGCGCCCGTGGTCGCGCCGCGCTCGCGCAACACATTCTTGTACTTGTGCCGCTCTGAACGCTCTTCCTGAATCCTGCGTAAAGATGTGATAACGTGAAGACTTTTCTTGACGGCAAACTAGGCAACAACAACTATTCAAACCATCATTTTTTTCGATTTTAAACCAATGACAGCTATCGCCACCAATCACAGCCCCCAAACTACGAAATTCGAAAATCGAAGTTAGTATTGTATCGTCCTGCTCACTCTCGTGTTAAATAATATTAGCTTGAGAGGGACGGCACGATACGAAGTTCGAATTTTGCACTTCGTAGTCGGAGGGAGGCCCGTAACTTGTCTCTCATTGGTGGCGAACGACATATCGACGGTACTATGACTCAACCTCGCATATGAACTTTGTCGAAATTGGAATAACCACTTTATGTTCCCGGTCTAGAGAAGTTATTCCAATTTCGTCAAAGTTTATATACGAGGTTGAGTCAGAGTACCGTCGATATAGACCTCACTATCGATCCTAATGTATTCTTGACTCGCGATAGCACTTATTGCCTTGCTTTCGGCAAATAAGTTATTCCGAAAAGAATTGAAGTCGCCGTGGAGAACCGACTCACTGTCTCAGTTCTTCTTTGAACAGTTCTAAGTTGCTTTTCTTCTTGTCTTTGTTGTGTTTGGCGCGCAGGCGCGCTGACTGGTCGTTGCGCTGCGCGAGGCTGCGCACCACGTCCTCCGCGCTGGCACCGCGCTTGTCGTCGAAACGCGACACCGGCTTGTAGAGCTTGCCCCGCTCGGAGGTGTCTTCCTCTGTGGAAATAGTTATTTCAATATATTTTACATACCTGTAACAGTGTGAGCAGCTGGTGACACTTATGCTTCTCATATAGTTAGACAGTTTTTTTCAAATAATATATACTTACTTTAACCTTTTTCGGGCATACTATGATTTATAAACCACACATGTGCAGTAGAATTTAGAACTTAACACCAGAATTTAAGATTCAAATCAGATATAATTTACTAGAAAAGTTTGCTTGTCTGAAACTTAATGCCCAATTTATTGCTATTGTGAATAATAATAATATAGGTATATTTAGTTTTTTGCTAAGCCACCTAGATTGTTGCAGCCTGGAAAAGGGTTAACATTATATTATATGATAATAAATAAATAAAATAAATAATGACAAGTATCCAGGAATGTTGTGGAGGGGATTTTGCAATATAACTAAGGCAGCAGAAGAACAGTAATCCATACTTAAATAATAATGAATTGCCTGTGGGGCTACCAAATTCTTTTTTTGTTGTGTTTGTAATTATATTGTCAGAGCAAGGTTTGTATTTTCATAATTTCTTTTTACAGAAATAAAAAAACTGCAGCATGGGCAAAGACACAATTGTAACCTAGACTTGAATAAAGGTAAGCTGATTTTTTTTTTACAAATGTGAATACCTACAATACACTGAGATATTTGTGAAAACAACAAATAATAACAGTTACAAACTTGAATAACAAAAAAGTATGCCCTTAATTTTGTTACTATGGCAATACAGTCAGTAATTTCGGGCAATAAAAAAAAACTGACACTTTACACACAACTGTTTAACTGTGCTACAAAAAGTCAAAGAAAACTGGGTTTGAATATACAAATAAACTTACTTCTAGCACCAGCATCATAAGTTCCTGCTTTCACCCAAACCTTTGATGTGGTACTGGGTGCCTCTTGGAATGTCTCCACAAACTCTTTGAACACCTGCCAACAATATTATAGAAGGGAATTTTATCTTTACCATTTTGCTCTGAAATAAGCAACAATTCAATTACTAATACTGACAAAATAAGTAACAAGCAGACTTCCACTGCACTGTCATAATACCAAGAGATAGTGATAACAATTCTGAGGATATTCATTCTTCTATCACAGAATAGGCGGTTAACTCTAAAAAACGTCTTTAGTTCACTAAATCAAGTTGGGTTTACACTTCTTTACAGCCCAATTGGCATAGAATAAATAAAAACTAGTTGGCTACAAAAACTTACATGGGCTGCAGCTTCTTCCTCTTCCTTTTTTCTCAACTCCTCTAGTTCCTTCTTAGATAAGTTCCTGGCTCCCATGGAACCCACGGAGAAAGCTTGTAGCTTTTGTTCGGGTATTTTCTGTAAACACAAAAATTTGCTGTCGTAATTTTATCACACTACAAAATATGCCAATTTTATTTACATTCGGGTAACTGACCTTCATTGCCACATCAGAAACTTGCGAAGTATAAATGTTGTTATTTCTTCAAATGCATTTATTTATTACTTTACTATACTACTGAAATGAAATACGCTAGAAAACAGAAAACAAATCACCATTCTAACTCTAACACTATAACCTCAATACAATTGAATACAATTACATTACAATATCAGTCAGTCAGGTTTTTTTTTTAAATTCATCCCATAAGGGATAGGCAAAGGAACTGAGTCCATACGTCTGATGTGTTTTGTAAATTTCTGTATAATAAAGTTCTGTCACCGTCGCTGTTGTCAGTCTGTCCTAGTCACGTCCTGTCAGCTGCTCATGCCTTCCGTAAAGCTATAGTGTACTTTACGACGAGCTACGGCGAGCAGCAGCCGGCGGATACTTCGGGGTCACAAACAGAGGGAATATGCGTTTTCACTTGAATTCTTCATTTGCTGGGCACTGTCACGTTAATTTGTTGTATAATTCACTATCTTTATTATCCACCAAACAACATTAATCACAGAAACTAAAATTTAATTAACGACACGATCCACTCTCATCGGTTTCCCGCCAAATTCCCCTCAGTCAAGTCAGTCAGTCAAGTCCTGTAGTCAAGTCAAATCAAGTTGTGCTCCGTTTTACGTAAAATTAAGACGTCTGCCGTAACATTATTATACTTACTGTTTTTTTATTACAATGTGTTAGGCGTAATCGTAATTTAATAATAAAACATAATCTCCGACCGGATAGCCTAGTGGTTAGAGACCCTGACTTGAAGCTTGAGGTCCCGGGTTCGATCCCCGGTCGGGGCAGATGTTTAGGTATGATGATGGTTTAGGTTTGTTTTTAACTGTATGTGTCGAATTAGTTTCTAATAAATATGTTTCTTTCTTTTTTCTTTCTTTATAAATACGAATGTTTTTTCTCAGGTCTTGGATGTCTAATATGAATGTAAGTATGTATTTATCTATATAAGTATGTTTATCCGTTGGCTAGTACCAATAGTACAGGCTTTGCCTAGTTTGGAACTAGGTCAATTGGTGTAAATTGTCGCATGATATTTGTTGATTTCCTATTTTTCTTTTTGAAAAAGAACACAAAATATTAGCTGTGTTATAGAAGTAAGTACTACAGTTTCATTGTGGTTAATGTGGTTTCATAGTGTGCTGTGCGTGCGGGGGGAACGCAACGCGTCGTGATCGGTTCATAGTTCATAGATTGACATCCCGGTCGACATTTCATAAACTGCAGTGTACTACTTACTCTTTGTGCAGTAGTCAGTAGTAGTGGTTTGTACCGGAGCGTAGAGCTCCGGAGATTCTCCGGTACTCCACCGGTGAAAGTAATCGGTGAAAAACACCGGAGAAACATCGGTATTCTCCGGTTATTACAACTTAAAGAACCAAATATAAGATACATTTTATTTACTGATTAAAGATGTGTTTATTCGGTACCTACTATTTGTTATCATATACCTTTTAACTAACCGACTTCAAAAAAAAGGAGGAGGTTCTCAATTCGTCGGTTTTTTTTAATGTATGTTCCCCGATTACTCGAAGACGGCTTGACCCATTTAATTTTTTTTTGTTTGAAAGGGTATACTTTCTAGTTTGCTCCGTTGTCACCAAGTCAGGATCTGATGATGGGATGCCAGGGAAATCGAGAGCAATCCTCAAATTTTTTAGGCACATATCATGTGTCTCATATATTTTGGAAAGCTATTCAAGTACTTGAGTCTGGTAGTCATCATCTCGTGTTGATGAGGTGATGATGGAAGGTACAATACAACTCCTTAACGGTTAGGCCAAAGCCTTAATAAAATATAAGAAAAAAAACCACTTCCCATTTCACCCCTTTAGCACAGTGTAAAGAGCTTACCAGTGGTCCGACGCCTTTGACATTTGCGTAAATGCCGACACCGCAACCGCAAGGCCAAAGCACTAAGCGTTGCCACATATTATCTAAAATCTGTCTGAGTACATAAAACAAAATCGTGTTAATTGCACTATTTATAAGTCAAGAACGGCTAGAACGATTTTTAAGATCTTTCATTTGTTGGATTTATCTTTGCTTCGAATAGTAAGATAGAGGGGAAAATTTCTCGAGAAGAAAAATGAGAAGTTCATTTTCTCATAGGTACATTTTCTATAGAATGACCTATGGCGGTACGAAGTTCGCGGGTCGGCTTGTAAAATACATCTATTCTAAACAATGGCAAAAAACGGCCAAAAAATGTTTTTTTTTTTAAACGACGAGGAAGGCAAACGAGCAAGTGGGTCATCTGATGGTAAGTGACCACCACTGCCCTGCCCACTGCATGTCAACGATTGCATGATACTCCAGTGCATACAGACAGGCACAGACAGAGAATTGAAGCTTCGCGTTCAATGAATTATTTTGATTAGGTACCTACTCGACGATTCTAATAAGCTCCCAATTTCTTGCAGAATCTAGTCTAGTCTATTTGCATATAGTTCATTCTGGACCTCTCATTATAATATTGAAAAGGTGTGTCAAGATCTGTATTTATTCGTGGCCAAAACTCCCTAGTTCTATGCTGCCGTAGACTCTCTTCTTCCGAGTCCGACTCAGACGAGTTTCTCAATAAAAGAATCGTTCCTTGATGACCTTTAGTTTAATAACTTGAAGAAGAGATAGACAGGCAGATGGAACGATTGATTTGGTACTGATCTGGGCCTCACAGATTAGAGAGACTATGTACAAGTGGGCCTGAGTTACAGGGCCGTGTTTTATAAACTTACAAGTTACAATTTTACATGCGTTTATTGGCAACACTTTTCCTGTTTTTTACAATTTGCGTTTTATAAAAGTACTGTGGTACAATTTTACAAGCTACAAGTATAGGCGCCTGTAGCCGTATCATAGACAAAAAGTGGACATTTTATAGTTTTAAATTCATAATCGAACAAGAGTTTTAAAAAAAAATGTAAAATAGAACTGTAGATTTGTAAAATTGTAACGAAAACTTACATACGTCTTGAGACCTGTAACAATGGCTACAGGTGTACAAATTTTTGAATTAGGTGTCTGGATCAGTACCAAGTCAATCGTTCTCTCTACCTATCTATCTCTTCTTCAAGTTATTAAACTCAAGGTCATCAAAGAAAGATTTGTTTACTGAGGAACTCGTCTGAGTCGGACTCGGAAGAAGAGAGTCCACGACAGCAAATAACTAGGGAGTATTGGCCACGAATAAATACAGATTTTGACACACCTTTTCAATATTAGATAATGAAAGGTCCAGAATGAACTGTACGCAAATAGACTAGATTCTGCAAGAAATTGGGAGCTACGTAGAATCGTCGAGTAATCAAAACTGTTTCCTGTAGACTTGTAACTTGTAGCCTGTAGGTTTATAAAACACGGCCCTGGTATGCATCCGGAGCGATGGGCCCAAATCGCCACCCATTGGGTTCCGCCGGATGGATATAGATGCAGAGGCCAACAGAGGAGGAGATGGCGGGATGATTTCGACGCATTTGAAACGGGTTGGAAAGAACTTGCCGTTGATAGACGAGTGGTGAGGGGAGGTGGAGACCTTTGCTCAGAAGTAAATTAAAACAACAAAAAATATTTACAATAACTTAATAACAATGTACTTATACATATGTATTATGCAAAAACAATCAACAAAAAACGAATTTTGCAAACATAACTTCTATGTTGACTGACGACATATACATATAATAGTAGCTTATGCAACTGTTACATAATGAGTGATTTAAGGCCTAATTATGTGAGTTGAATACATTACTTTATCTACAACATATTAGAAGTACTCTAAGATGAGTTCAGAAGCCGAAAGCATAATAAACCTGTCACGAATTTGGCTTTTTTTTACACGACTGCCCAAAGAAAAAGTGTGAATTGTTTTTAACCATAGACAAACTTATCAAGTTGACGTTTTACATCGACTGTTTTTTTTTAAATTGAGGCCTATTTTTAAATTGAATTGGTTTTTAAAGACGAAAATTGATTGTCATAGTGGTGGTCATTACCTACGGTTTCTGAACGCTTAATAGAGGACTCATGACAGGTGTCGATAAAAAAAATTACAAGGTCTATTAACGTTTACGGGGTGGAAAACACTACGATAGTATAGTATAGTATAGTAGTATGAAGAGCCGTGACTAAATAATCCTCTTAAGTTTATCCATTTTCAAATATGAACTACTTTGTCGTAACATCACAATGTACAGTAGGTCGAGCATGAAATTTTCGAATCCTGCGTAACATTACATCGTAGCGAAATCGAGAAACCTCATACTAAATTTTAGTTCCAAATACGCTCACGGGCGGGCGCTGTTTCAAACGTGATACAAATTTCTCGATAACGTTACTATTCGATTACGTTATGCAGGATTCTAAAGCATTGTTCTCGGGCCTCAGACGAAGATAATAAATCGCGTACTACTTTGGAACCTTTTCGTTGCAATCGCCATACTGACATAATACACATTTTTGCCAAAAAAATCAATGTCAAACTGTCTTTGAAAAGGTTCCACGGAGATACGCGATTCAGTTTCTTCGACTGTGCTTAGTGTATACACATTAAAAAACAATAATTATCGACTTTTATAATGGATAAGCTTTTTGTATATTTTTTGCACCTCAATTACTTTAGTACGCGATTTAGTTAGAAAGGCCAATCGTGTAATAATGTACCTTTCAGTTTCACATTTTTTTTAAATAAAAGAAATGGTTGGTGTCACACTCAAGATGGTGATAAGAAATATCTCTAAACAGATCTTCGTCAATGAAACTATTCAGTGTTTTTGCGACTAAAAAATCACATCGATTCTGTCAAATTACAATACTTGAATCGTAGGTTTTAATAATTATTTCGCATCGCCCGCAAATTTTAACCACAAAATTTGTTGTATAAGTCAACTCCCCTTTATCTTTATAATATATATCAAACTGTTTCTGTAATCGCCTTTATCCGCAATTAATCCATCTAAACAAGTTAAGCACTTAATTTTTGTTTTTTTAAACGCTTGATATCTATCCACTTAAATATATGCACATAAGAGTTCATATTTTTCACACCTGGAAATTAATATAGGTATCGAAAGGACTTTGCCTCCTGAACGCAACACTATATTTATAAAAAAATAATATCACTTATTTTTTTAAATACAAAAGAATAAAATAAAATTACCAATTCTACCAAAACTACGCAAGAATGGGTGGAATACTTTTGCCAAAAAAATAAGCAACAATCACACGTAGGTTTGACAATGTGAGATAAATTTAACATCTTGGTTTTGTTTTTTGATCGTGACAAGACAAAGACAATTGATCCATCGTAGCGTAGTTTCGGAGTTACGTCCTTTTGGAATAAGTACCTTTTAATAAATTAATTACAAATCCAACGAAAATTTAAAACCGTAGGTTTGCTCCTCTTTCAAAGTAGAATACAGACAATTAATCAAATTATAGTCTCAAAAATATGAAATTTTGTCAATTGCACTTTCGGAAAATTGTGACAGATGCATAAGATGTAATGCCCGTTCTTCAATATCACTTGTATATCTATTTCAGGAACATTATCTTCAAATGTGTTTTGACGTACATTTATTGTACTTATAGCAGATCAACAGTCAATAATTTAGCTGTGGGGTTGTCATTGCACCGGCCATGTGATCTCACTTTGCAGAAGAGTTCGATTTTATGAAAGGGCATGTATCTGATGGCATAATCATTATTTGCAACTAGATCATTATACATCCCTTTGGCACTCTCCATAGCAACACAGAGGCCCAAAAATCCCGTAAAGCGAGGAGACTCTATCAATCGAACTTGACGGTTATTATTTTTGCTTTTGGCCGTGGCAGTTAATGACATAATGTCTTTGGCCTAATCAATTTCCTTCGTTCATTGCCCTTTTAAACCCGTGAATATGAACTCTAGAGTCACGTATGTCAAATATTTTTTTTAAAAGGAATAGCCTTAACGTTTTCAAAATACGAGAATTTCAATTCCTTACTACAAAACAACAGCTTCACCCACAGACCTAATAGCAAGTGGACCGGTGATACCTACAGAATTAGCGTGCATACCTACTAAAATTTGGCACGTAACATGGCTGCTTTTCCTAGGGTTGGGACTGTTAAACGTATGCAGATATCGATATCGATAAAATTTACGCTATAGAAGTTTATGTAACAGTCACGTTACGGGTGTTTTAAGGCCTAATTATGTAGAGTAGCATACATTACTTTAATCTACACACATATTATAAGTACTCTAAGACACGTTCAGAAGCAGAAGGCATTATCATATCCATACCTGTCACGAATTTGACTGTTGTTTTTATCATAGATAAGTAAACATACCGAGCTGACGTTTCGACTGTTTTTTTTATTGTAAATTATGTTGGTTTTTGCAGATATTTCATATTTTCTACGGTTTTTGAACGCATTATAGAGGAGTTATGACATGTGTGTATATGGGTTTGCAGATGCGTTGCCAACCTAGAGAGCTAAGATGGAATTCCCCTTGTGCCCGTAATTACACCGGCTATCTTACTCGCCACGCCGGGACACAACAGTGCAAGTACTGCTACTTCGCACAAGGTCCTACTACCCACAAAAGTGAAAATAAATAACATTTGTCGTAGGCATCTCCAAAGTTTTTATTCATTTCTAATAGTTTCTGAAAGATACTTTGTCACAACACTCACAACTTCTTTTTCCGTGATAGCGAAACCTCAAATCTATAATCATTTTGATTACAGACATTACCTTACCCTCACACTTGATGTACAAGGCAACACAGGTGACAGGCACGAGTAGACTGAAAAAGAAGAACATTAAGTATCTATAAGTTTATCTCTAGCCTACTCAAGGGATATTTTTTCCAAATCTCAAATCTGGTTCAGGCTGTGCGTTGTGTGTCAGTCAGTAAGTCACGGTTTTATTTTATATGTTTAGATCTAACAATTACCTGAATTGCTCCGTCACGTCATCAATCTCGTCACATTAAGAGTTCTGTTGAAGCATTATGACATGTCGAAGTGCATCGAGCAGCCAAACCATGTCTTATGTCGTGGGTTTATATTTTCAATTCCAATCCTTTTCTTTTTGGCAGTTTCATTCACAGGAAATCTGACGAAAAAAAATTCAAACAATGTTTAGAATTCCATCGATACCTATGTCGATACTTAGCACCGCATAAGCTAATATGCCAAAATCATGTAAATGATTTCTGTTGAAATAAATAAAATCATTGGAAAATAAAACAAATCGTACTAAAACAGACGTTCATACTCATTTTATAAGATCATTATGTTACGATACATGCCAAAATACAATCAAACATTCGAATTATTCAAGGTAACTGGTTACTAACCTTTGAAGGGTCAATTCAGGTTGATTCATGTTTTTTTTAACACTACACTGTCTGACGCAGCACTAGGGCATGATTATCCTATTAAAGACAAAGCCCTGCACACCATGATAACTCGTTTCTTAGAGTAATCCTCACAAAAACAGCAAATATATTCGGAGCCGGCTACCGTTTGACAGCACATCTACCACGAAACTTGGCACGGTACATGGTGGCACCTGCCACGCTGTCGTAAACTCATGACGTCACTTAGAGAGTGTTGCCAAATTTAGTAACCAACAAATACCATTCGTCTCTCCTATTCATATGCAGCCGTCAGTAAGTTAAAAAGAGATAAAATGCCGTTTGACATGTATGTGTCGATATGGCAGATATTTGTATAAGTCACGCTTCATATAGAAGAATATAGCGCCTCCACTTTCCTATCTCAATGGCTTCACCTACACTTCGGCTAAATAATTGGGTGGCTAGTTTCACGTAAATGACGTTCGTTTTAAAATTGATGTGAGCAGACTGTAGCTTATTTGCTAAGTAAAAGCTATTTGCTTTCTGTAAATCATTTTGTTTTTCTATATAACACCACTTTATTTCGTTTATATCTTTATCAAGAAAAACCTTTAAATGAGTTTCTTACTAGCTTCAGTATGTGCACTGGATCCAGAGATATTTAAAAAAATTGTTGAATAGACGGATGTGAAAAGTGTGTTTTTACATTTCCAGGAGACAAATTGCACCCTAACTTTTTTGCCATTGTCAAATGTTAAAGCTTTAACAGTAACATTGTTATTATGACATAATTCAAGCGCTTTCTTGGCCAAGGTAGCCTTTTGTTCCATATGTGAAAAAATTGCCGATAGGTACTTTAAACCGACAATTTATGAGTACAATTAGGAACACGAGCGCTTTCGTGCACTCATTGTTGCAATATGTGACTAATCTAGCTCCAAAATCAACATATCCATACATGCGCTGACAGAGGCAGAGCAGGTTGGTATTCAATTCTATTTATTTAACTTGGTTTCATCAAATACCAAAGTGCTAATCAACTGTCCTCCTGCTTGAGTAGCTTTCATTTTAAGCTCCTTTAAAGCCTCTTCTGTAAAACCTGGTTGCCCATTAATGCATTGGTACCATTTAGTAAGCGTTTTTGTAGACAGTAAGCATGTACTAAAAGTTTTGCGTACATAATTGTAAGCTTTCGCTGAATGAAAGTGCAACGTGAGTGCAAAAAGTCTCAATTCTAGAGATTTTTATTTAAATATGACCCCTTTGATCTTGCAATAATTGAAGTTTTAAAATTTCCTTATTATGAACTCCAACGCTTTCCAATATTGCTTTGTTTTCTGCGGTTATTAGTGAATATCTTTCCAACTGGCGTAGTATTGGTATTGTACATAATTATGCTAAGTAGTCTTTTTGTTAAATATCTATTTCTGTCTTGCAAGCACTTTATTTTTTTATCTCTTTCCGCAAGTTTAACTTTCATTTCATAAATTTGTCTGCAAAGTTGTTTTTTTACTGGAGTACCATGCAAAGAGGGTGAAGTATGTAAAGCAGTTTCAAAAGGTCGTTTCCTAGACTTTTTAGTAGAATTGTCGAGAGTTGAATGCCCTGCAGCTGACGCAGGAATAGCTAACACCAGGTTTTGAGATGTCTTGACATCTTGCTGTATATTTTGTATGGAACTCGATGCTTGACGATTACAATTGTCAGGTTGCATATTTGTCTGAAAAAGTAATTTACTATTAAAATATTGATAAGTACTTTCAACTTTTAATGACCAAACTAATATGTTCCTTGAGCAACCAAATACTCTTACTTACCATTACTACTTATTCTACGCTCAGACATACACATAATGTAGGTAGTTTAAAATATGTTCTGTACCTTGACAACTCCATATTCAGAAGAAGAGTTCAATGATTCAGTTTTTTGTCCTGAATTAGTAATATCATCAGGGTGGATACTCGTCTGAAAATAAGAAGTAAATAGGTACAGTCGAACCATTTAATTCCTGACCCACCGTAGAATGTTCTCATAATAAGAGTCATGATGATTTTCCTTGTCAATAGCAAGGCAATGCGTTGTCACCATGACATTTTCTACGAAAGGGTTCCACAGTGGGTCACGATTCAGTTGGTTCACAATGTAAAAATTTCAACTTCTAAATCTATCAAGTTAGTTTTTCTACACCTCTGCCTCCACTGCTACACGAATCAACACATGCCACATAGACCCAATTATCACCACTACTACTATATTAAACGTTGACGCGTTATGGCACTCTCTATGAGGCCATTGTCAAAGCACCAAAACAACCGTTCAAAAAGCTATCAGTTACACTATCGTAATGTTAGTTAGTGAATTACTAGACAACGGTACTCTGTAAAACTTTTATAAATATCTAATTTCGAAACAACATCAGGTATATGTGTACAAAATACATATAAAACATATTTTAGAACGGAAATCTATTAACTAATTGGAAGGTACTAACTTCTTTAACTACATTTAAGATTTGACTATATTTACCAAATTTGGAAGACACATCGTAGGGATAGCTCCTTCTCGTAACCTTCTTCGATCCTTTAGCTGCAGAAAACAGTCTATTGCAAAATGTCTTGAGCAAATGACACTTGTTTTGGATGGAAACCAATCTTCCCTTTTTGTAGCTTCAATCCACAGTGATTTGATGTGAGCCTTTTTAGGAAACCTACAATTACATATTTGAAATTAAATAAACAATATCATTTATGTAGTAAGCTTACTACAGATGATTTATCTAAGTACTACAGTAGTTGCCCATTTCGCGCTCTGTATATTTGATTATAATAAGTAAGAATTATTTATCTTGTGGTAAAATGTTGGTAATTTGTAACAATACATATTTTACATACATTTCTTTCAGACGGAATACCAGTATTCCTCTTGTGTAATTTTGGACTTAAGTTATTTATTACACCTTGTGGTGTGATTATTGCCATTCAACTAAAACTTTTTAGTTATTTAAGATAAGAGGAACAAAAATGTCAGTACATAAACTGACCAATGATTGATTTTGTAATTATATACTACTTTAAAAAGTACTTCAATAGTCCTCTTTACATTATATTTAATATATACATTTTTTTTATTTACCACAAAAAAAAATTACATACGAGTACTTTACAAACTTGCAACCACGCCACATCTACTAAATTCGGGATAAAATGTGGACTATGTTCTCGGATAATCTTGGATAGTGTAGCTGTCTATACATACATGAAAGTTTTTTAAATCAGTTCAGTACTTTCGGGATTACACCCCTCGATACAAAGAAACAAACAAACATAAAAACAAAGATTATCTCGCGCCGCATGGATACTTCTATTTTCTTTGAATAAACAAATTTTGACATGTTTGGCTTGCTAAAAATTGTACTCACTGCAGTGATGCATGAATTGTAACAATCGCATGTTTTTTTTATTTATATTTTCACAATATAAACCCGTGTTTTACAAAATAAATGATAATGTAGGTACAAACAAATGTATTCATAATGGAGGAGCGGTGCCTCCTGACACAGGCTTTTCAAGCTTAAAAGGAGGTACCCACTAAAATTGCTATGATGTACTTACTTAATAAAAATAAATGAATTTCATTTATTTATTATTATCTTTATTAACATAATAAAAGCAATTTACAATGACATTAAATCTAAGCTTAAACTAAATAAACTACAACTTAAAACTAAATTAAATCTAAATAAGGCCCCCGTGGCATAGTGCCCAAAAGGCTGGCAGCGTTGCCTCGCTGAATAGCGATGCTGATTCTTTGAGAGAGAAAACTGCCAGCCCTTTATTATTATTATATCTCATTATTAACTAAGCATATAGATAGATGGTTTAAGATTATTTTAACCAGCTTTACAAGCAAGGGGATATTATAAGTATAAAAAAAATCAAGATAGTCTCTAAATATCAATTTATTCTATTCTATTTTCCTTGATGGCGGCCAAAAGGCTTGGGCCAATGTCAGTTTTTAATATCACTACAACATCAACGCGAAAACGCAGAACGAGATAGATAGATCAATCGTTGAAAAATCACTACGCTAGAAAAAGCTCGCAAGATGCAAGATCAGCGTCATATTGTGTTAGGTCTTTGGTTAGGTGGACAACCAGAGCTGGGTTTTATAAAGCTACAAGTTACAATTTACAAGCGGAAGTCTCTTTCAAACAAAAGTTGATAGAATGAGACTTCCGCTTGTAAATTGTAACTTGTAGCTGTATAAAAC
This sequence comes from Clepsis dumicolana, assembly GCA_963691665.1. Taxonomy (NCBI): domain Eukaryota; kingdom Metazoa; phylum Arthropoda; class Insecta; order Lepidoptera; family Tortricidae; genus Clepsis; species Clepsis dumicolana. Next base: position 3,888,363 of record OY829508.1, on the reverse strand, counting down.
ACGGCCCAGTATATCTTGTACTCCGTAATTGCTAGTGAATAAAATTTTATAATACTTACCGATGAAAAGTAATATCGTCGTTCTTGTAATTCGACGTGCGGCTACTTTTTCCACACCACTTTACACTACAAGTAGGCATTGTTGCATTTGTAGCACATTTTTTTCCTGTATTTTTTCTTACCAATGTCAGTCACGTTGATAGGTCATTCATATACTTGAACTTGACCAAAACGAGACCAAAACTAAAAGTGAGCCGCGTCAGCCGCGCGGGTTGACAGTGCATCAACTCATTTGCTTAAATGGCGATTCCTGAACGAAGGTGAGATTTATTATGTTGGCAACTTGGTTCAGAGATTGAAAGAAAAACGGTAAAGGTTGCCATATAAAATATCATCCATGGGGAACAGTTTCCCCGATAAGAAAGAAGGTTAGGTAATATTTTGACAGTTGTAAGAGGAGAGAGAGACTAGACGAGTATGAGACAAGTAGACAGATTTAAGTTGAGTACTTGTTGGGGGCAACATGCCGTGCCCCCAGATAAAAAGGATGTGATTAAACATGTCATGTGATGCTCTGATGCTGAGAGCAGCACATGAAATGTGAGAACTAACGTGAACAGGACTTACCTGGTAAGTCCTAATAAAATACTAATATAGAACACGAAGAAGTTTCTCTCGGTTCGACTCATGTTTTCGTTTCTAGATTTTATCTATTGTGTTGGATAGAGCTGATTAATAGCTTGGAAACCTTTCAACGTAGGCCGATCTAATACTTTTGTCGCATTAAATTTACATGAATCTAGGCATATGATTTTATTATGAGAAATATGTTGATCATTCATCAAATTTCATGAGTTGATGCTTCAAAACGTGTGGCGACACTAACCAACCACGTGTAAGTGACCAGAAACAATTACTTTAATTCACTGTTCATTACCTATGTCTTCAATTTCTTCGCTAACAGTATTTTGGTACTGGCTTTGCTATTAGTTTAGATAGCTTGGGGTTCTTCAGTATAAAGGGACCTGGGCCGTGTTTTATAAAGCTACAATTTACAAGTGGAAGTCTCTTTCTAACAAAAGGTGATAGAATGAGACTTCTGCTTGTAAATGGTAACTATACCTTTATAAAACATGGCCTTGAATGCAAGTTCATAATATCTGATATACCTACTTGGTACTTTTTTTTCTCATTGCACAACAATAATTATGCTTTAGGAGTCATGTGGTATAACTTTGACTTAAATTTTTGTACCTACTTAATAAAATAAGTAGGTACAAAAATTTAAGCCGGTATATACCTACCAGTTGGGAAAAAAAAAGAAAAATTATACTGGTTAAATATTTATTGAAAAAGTATACATCAAAAAGTTTTCGATGTAAAATTAAAAAATAATGTGTATGTAGTGCAATTTGCTAGTAGGTAATGATTTTTGCAAAGGAATTCGTCTTTTATACTTTCATGTAATCCAGGATGGAATTTGAATCTTTTGATAGTAGTGCTAAGACTTCACTTTAACATATTGTAGCATATAAAACATTAAGTATATCACATTCAAAAAGGATAAATAATACTATGATTTATGGTGGTGAGTATATTTTACAGCCAAGTGGTATATCAAACTAGAAGTCATTTAGTTAATAGAAACAATTATCCACATAATTGTAAAAGATAATTAAAATGTCAATATAATGGCGTGAAGACAACAGAGAATTTGATTGCACCACTCTTTTGGTTCCAATCCATTAACATATTAAAATTAAGATAATTTTTGTTCTTTCGGTAAGAACATGTGCCTTAACTTACATGGAAAACGGAACTACACTTAATTTTTTTCAAGATAAAATATTCCATAATAAAAGTTTCTCTCATATATCTTTTAACTACATCGAAGTGGCTACTTGTACTTATTATTCTCGCCAAATAGGCCTCAGTGATTAATTTTACCTTTTGGCTGTAAATCCACTTTAGTCCAGCTATTTATACATTTACGTATACAAAACCATTTTAATACTTACATTAAAATACATAAATAATACAACTTTATAGCAACAGCAAACAATAACCATTCAGTGTAATAATGCATTGATAGTTCATAAAATAATTAAATCACGTCATCTTTGTCCTTGGGAGTTTTTTTATCTTGGAATGGGGGCATACTGTTGTTTTTTATACAGCCTAAAAACGAACCAACCAACCCATCGACAGTCTAACCCCATAAAAAATTAAAAATCCTATTTAATGTAGTATTTGTATCTATAACTTAGTGCAAAGTATCAAGCTCCTTTGTGCGCGGTAAAATGGCCTTGATTTACACTTGAGTTCTTGCTGTGTCATTTCTGCAATTTTAATATAACCAAGTATGTATATGTGCATACCGAATAATATTTTCACGATATTTTTCGATAGTTGCTCAATTCTCGAAAGATACAGCCATATTGAAAAGCGTGCATTATAAAGCTTTAGTACACAAGAAAACATGCCACGTAATTTACACAACTATTTGTATAGTGAAATAGATGTACATTGACACAACAAATATATTTATTATAAGATTGTGGAGTCCCTTTGTAGAGTTGTTTATATGAGCCGAAGAAAAGCAAAATGATGAATAGATCTAGTATAAAAATCACCAGTACCAGTATTCATAATTTAAACGCATTTTGTGTAGCTTGACAGCGGTATTTTTGTACGAGTCCAGTTCGCCAGTGATTTCATTAATATCAAACCAGGGCTCCAAGGCTGCATTTTTGCACCTCTCTGGCCATGCCACTAAGCCAACCCTTGATTAACTAGTCAAAATTTTAAGTTTTGTGCATTTCTAAGAATATTAATGTAACCGCGAACGGACTGAGATATAAGTTAGCCATTGCGATTTCAACAGACCACTTGAGCTTTAGTTCTGCTCTGCATAACATAACCACTCTTACAAGAAAATCAAAAACGATAGATATGTAGCTACTATAGTGTACCAGTGAACTGGACATATAGTCAACAAATATTAAACATCTCTAATGATTTAATTCATCTAAAGAATTTAAATTCTGTCTCGAAGGCCACAGGCAGAGAATTGTCTAGACCCCATCGCGCCGGGCCTACCCTCGCGACTAGTATAGTTAACACCGACTACCTACGCGACTATAGCAAGCCGGCGAGCAGCGCACACGACCACAGGCGTTGTAGAGCCGAAACAACGTACCCATTTCTAGTTATAACCGCGTGCCCCCCTCGCCAGGGCAATAATCCCAGTATATTTCGTAGTATTTTATTTAACTCCAACATCAACAATAAGGAAATATTTACTTACAGCACTACAAACAGAAATTAAATTACATTATAAGAGGTAAAAACTATTTTTAAACTATTAAATGCATGTTACCAACATATTGTACTATTCAAATAAATCGATGGCCGATCACGCTATGAAAAAAAAAACTTGTACTCGCATATTTTGATCAATAAAAAACTATTAAAATAAAATTTCACATACAATATACATCGAATACGATATAAAATTCTTCATTACATTAGTTGAATTGTGAATAGTCAAATCCTCTCAATACATTATACACTGTACATTGATAGAGAATGTCCTCGGATAGATCGCTTCACAGCCGCTTTCGGTCGCTAACCGGCTCGCTTCATGATATTTATATAAATATACTGTTAGATCGTCCAGACCTTCGAGTGTAAACTTGCATCGTTACAGCATTAGTTTACACCTTATGCAGAGGTGGCTAATGAGGCGCGTAAACATTAGCAGGACATTGGCAGTTGGATGTTTGAATCACGTAGCGATGGCGTGGCGTAGCGTGGTGCGGCGTGCGGGAGTGTGGCGTCGCGTGCGCGCGCGTGTTCAAGCGTCCGTGTCGGCGCCCTTCAGTCGCAGTCGCGCGAAATCCTCAAAGATAATATCGTCGTCTTGCTCTTGACCGTTCTCGTCACTGAAACAAATATGACTTTACTAGAAGACCAAATAAAAAATCTTTTAACAAAAAGTAAAACCACCTTCAAAAAAAACCTCAGAAAAAAAAACATAAATTAATCTCCAAAAAGCCATGAGTTTTATGGCCTAGCAGAAACATGAAGTCGGTGCTTCATTCCAAGAATATTCCGCTAGCACCGCACCGACTTCATATTCCTGCTAGGCCATAAAACTCATGGCTTTTTGGGGATTATTTTATGTTTTCTTTTCTGATGTTTTTTTTTGAAGGCGGTTTTACTTTTTGTTAAAAGTATTTTTATATCACAAGTTTTAGTTACGTTAATATTTAAAATATTAAAATTATAATATTATTGAGGTCCCAGGTTCAAATCCCGGTCGGGGCAGATGTTTGTATGATGAATATGAATGTTTGTTCTCGGGTCTTGGGTGTTTAATATGTATATAAGTATGTATTTATCTATATAAGTATGTTTATCCGTTGTCTGGTACCCATAGTACAGGCTTTGCCTAGTTTGGGACTAGGTCAATTGGTGCCAAATTGTCCCATGATATTTATTATTATTATTTATTTTTATTTATTATCCTCCCAACTCCTAACCGTTAAGGAGTTGTACCTTCCATCATCACCACATCAACACGAGATGATGACTACCAGACGCAAGTACTTGAATAGCTTTCGAAAATATATGAAACATATGATACATCCCTATAAAATTTGAGGGTTGCCCTCGATTTCCCTGGGATCCCATCATCAGATACTGACTTGGTGACAATGGGACCAACTAGAAAGTATACCCTTTCAAAAAAAATTTTTTTTTGAAATCAGTCCAGCTGTCTTCGAGTAATAAAAATTCCGACGAATTGAAAACCTCCTCCTTTTTTTGAAGTCGGTTAATAAATCACACTGTGGTATCTGGCCTTTTTTCCCTAAAAATTTAAGCAGAACTAGCTGCTTTAGCCGGGGCCTCGGTCCCCCTTATGCGACGCTGCTCAACCATTGCTATTCGAGAAGTTTCCTTTTGTGTCCGCTTCATCTGACATAGTGGCCACTACAGCTCACAAATCAGCTTTATATTTATGTTTAATACGTATAAAATGTGCAGGTACTGACGGCTGCGGGTCGAGCTGGATAAGGTCGTGGTCCACGTCGGGCGCAGGCTCGGCGAGCAGGCGCGGCGGCTCCTCCTCCGGCTTCGGATGCATCAGGATGAACGGCAGCTCCGCGGACAGATCGCTGCAAAACGAAAAGTAAGCAAGTACTCCTTATTTGCATAAAACATTGTATACATGGAGGTCAGGTTAGAACATCAGGCCTTCGGGCCATCGGGTTAAAACATCAGGCTAAGGGAATATCAGAGCGACTATACTAATGTCACTGAAAGATGATCTCTGTGACAGTTGCAGTGACAGCTCCTATGGAGTTGAAAATAAAGTCGATAATGTTCTTTTTTCATTTGCGACTTTCTATTGTGCTTTCTTTGTAAGTTTGTATACTGATTAACGCGCAAGCGTGTTGCGTTAAAGTGGAGAACGGCATAGAATTTCGATCGCGTCGTGTAGCATAATTAATAAGCGCACGTCTCGTCTTGCTTGCACCTCCCCGTGCAACTTGGACGCATGAATCTGGGAGTTTTTCCTATATCTTTTGACAAGACCCGTACCTACTAGTATTCATTCAGATACGAGGCTAGAATGCCAAATTTAATTATGCAAATGACACTCACCCTCCTAAAGGTCCCAGGCATAACTTGACTTTGACCTTGTACTGTACTATGATACCCAAGTTCTCGCGCTGGGCCGGATCCGCAATTCTAAAAAAACGCATAAGATTACACTTCAAATCACAAGATTGACCACAAAAAGGCGTCTTTAACAAATTGACGTTAAACTTACAGCGTGCTAGAAGCCAGATTTGTGTCTTCATGCTTGAGTTGTCCGTCCAGAGCCAACCCCCACTTGTCCTTGTTGTTGGCCAAGAGAGGCGTCAGCGTGAACACCTTACTGAGCGTGAAACCTGGACCAACAGGACAGCCTTCCCTAAGAAACAAAAGCTCTTAATTAGCAGCTATTAAAAAGTTGAAAAACTTGCCCAAATAGAGAGATGCACCTTAGCGGAATTCATAAATGTATATCTCTATAATCTCTATATAATTCTTAACACACTTTTGTTTGTATTGACTAAAGCATCGGTTTCTGTTTAACTAATTGCAGCAGGTACGCGAGATCTTGACAATACCTACCTACTTCAAATCTCGTCGACAGAAATGAGATGAGATAATATAAGACATCGTGAAGCAGGAAGGAGCAGATAGGTATCTATATTGTTTTCTGAAACGTTATAGGTAATCAACTCAGATTGTGTCTGCGCTTTAATATCGGTAATAAACACTTGCGTGTTAGACATACGAAACCTATAATTATAGAGCTGAACTATTCGGCTAAAGAATTCGTTCGTTGAACATTAACAAACTTTGTCAAACCTTATAATTTTGTTGTAAGAGCTTAAGGAACTCAGGTCGTTTGCTGAATGTAAGGATTAACTGATACGCGTTTACAAACAACCTACTACTTTGTAGTCGGTACTGTGAAAACTACCAAGTGTTCTTAATCGGCCGTGCGGTGTGAAAACAAATGCAATAACATTTGTTTGTATTCTGTGAAGTGTATCTCTATTCATAATGTAATAATTAATAATATTCTACCTACTTTCCCTGATACGAATTAGAGTAGATAAATTCCAGAGATCTTCTGTTGTAGTAAGCTGTAGTCTAGGAAAAAATAAATCATCATAAAACAAGAATAAACTATTAGGCTAGAGGGGAAGATATCTCACACCAAACCAGGGGAAAAATACATATTTGTGCTACCTCTATAAAAGCCCCTTGCTTTGGGATTTCAAAATCAAACATTCTTGGACAGTGTCATTTTACGTTAACAAAATCTGAGGATATAAAAGCTCTCAAACTGGGTAACTAGTTTAGATGTTAGTGAATAAAATATAAAATATCAAAATAGTGATTTCAATAACGTATGTACAGTTTCAAAATAAAACTTTCTGTTGCACATGCAATGTAAAACGCAAACTCAAACTTACAGGGACTCAATTTTTAAGTTCTTATCAGACATCCCATAAAACGGGAATTTAAACTTTTTCTTCACCTTCGGTTTTGGTTGCCTGAATGGGAAACAAAAGGTCAAAATGTGTTCTATTAAAACATTAAGTAGGCATGTGAGGTATTTGCATTTAGCATTTTAGCGATCTAAAGAAAGTTCAGATCAAATTAATGTCTCTAAGCAACGCTGCTATAGCCAACGGGGGTTGGAAAGCCTTAAGCAATAAAGTAAGGCATGTGATGAATTTCAGACAATTTTGAAGAATATTCCTTAAAAGCTAAGAGTTGCATCTTTGTATAATTATTGCCTTAAGGCAAATATTCACGGTCATGAGCTCATTAGGCCCAAGCACGAGTATTCGAATGCTACGTACCGTATTCGAGTGGAGCGTTATCGTGAAAATTTGTATGACGCTTGGAGCAGCAGCGTATTCGGTACAATTTTTTTATTAATGAAGCTTCGTTACGCAGTATTCGAATATTCATGCTTGGGTCTCTGATGGAGTCCAAAAACCTATTTATGCATAGTCGCGTATTAAATTCACGACGTTGGGTATTGAACGAAAAGGTTGGATATTGAGCTTAAAATCCCACCCGCCTTAAAATATTCTAGAACATTCGAGTGCACTCACTCGCTCTCCGCTTCCGCAACGGTGCACTTGTACTGAGCGGTGGAGAAGAGGCAAATGTCCGCGAACTGACGCACCGACACCTTGATGCGTTTCACAGACCGGTTCGAATTGTTCGCTATGTGCACGTTTACTGCTATATTCTCGCCGTGATGGTACAACTCCTGGAAAAATATTTAGACACCTTTCTTATGAGGCTCATGATTAATGTAGCTACGAGATGCGCATTTTATAAAAACGAAATATGTTACCTTGTCGAGTGACGCTTCTAAGTAAAGCTTGTTTGGACTCATCATGAACTCTTTGGATACTTCGACCGATGGCTGTTCGCCCTGCTTGCTCGGTGCGTACATTATCTTCCTAATAGCTAGTCGAACTGAATTCCTGAAAGTTAAATAAAATTCGAATGGACTATCTAAATAAATTTCCATCCTGGTACATTTTTCATTAAATTCATGGACGGTAGTACTTAGCAAACTTGATAAAAGGTATTTTATCAAAGATGATCTCATAATTATGTAACAAAAGCGATAGTTAAATTATAGCAAACGACACCTTGCGCATGTCGCTAGTCCTTCACGTTAAAATAAGCACCTCGGCATTAAGGGGATCCGAAATTTGAAACCGATCTCAAGCCCTGCATACGTTAAATGTTATAATTTATAAAGGGACCGTCATATTTCAGCAGCGTTGGGTCCGTACATTCAGGATAAATAGTTACGTATGTATTCCCAAGGTTACAACAACAGAGGTCGAAGATACGAATCCCGTAAAGAAGGGCGCGCCTTCGGGCAAACGTTTGCATACAAATATTGTCTCAGAGCGTAATTTAACCGACGCAAGCTCCATTCCTTTTGGTCTTAAATAAACCCATATTTACTCCCCTTCCAGAACAGTCTAATGTTAATCAATCATGCATGAAAATAGCGATCGTACAAGGGCCATTGATTATACACAAGCTAAGAGCATCCAGTGAGCTAGACCTCTCATACTCGTATCAAGGTAAACTCGGTTTAATTCACAAAGAACATCCCGACTCAGAATAAAACCTTGCTGAAGGTAGGTTTTTGAAAATTATAATAATAATATTGCACTTTTTTCCAGCAATGAAAACAAGGTTCTTGAAAACACCGATATTTTAATATGTACTCGTATAAATTACAGAGTAGTGTGTGTTCAGTCGCTCTATAAGATCTCACCTTTTGTGAGGCTTGTCATCCTGAGAATCAGCCACGAAGGCTTTAAGCTCGTAATCGACTCCGCATGGCTTGCCGGTGTCGCCGGGTGCGGGCTGTAATATAAAAATGACAAACATTTATTGTTACACACTATAACAACTATAACTCTTCTTTATTTTAAGATTTCATTAACGGTCAAACTATGATACACGTTTTTCGGTAATTTGAAGACAAATGGGAATGTAATAACATTTTAGCGGTAGGCATTTATGTTTTTCTCATAGAAGTTAACACAATTTTCAATAAGTGTCTTTGTTTTACTTAAAAGTACAAAATAAAGTCGAAATTCTATATTTTAGGTGACGTGTCGAAGTGCTGGTTTCCAGTGTAACCCGTAATACACTAACCCTGAAAGTAATACTCCTGTGATGAGATGATAGAATCAGACCTGTAGCGTGACGGAGGCAGGACAGTGCGGCGGCAGCTCGAAGTAGAACGGATGCGCCGCGGGACCCAGCTTTCGGACCAGGCGCTCCTGTAGCCGCGTCAGTGGCCGCTTCAGGGCGCCCGTCGCCGGGTATATCTGCAAAGAAAAGGCTACACATAAACATCCATTTTCGATACAATTATCTTCCAATATAAAACGTGCTAAAGGTAAACAGGACGATTGATAGACATCACCGTATTATTTGCTGGGCATACAATTCAACTTAAGAACGTCGAAATTGATGAAAAATATACTATTGGAGAGTTTCACCAGTTAATAACTCAAATGACCTTAAAAACGTAGAATGGTTATTTGGATATATTTAACTAGCTCTCGTTTCTCAATTACCTGTTCCGCGGCAAGATACAGGTCCTTCCGGAAGGTTAGCCCGAGGACGTCGAGATCCTCGCGGCCGTACCTGAAAGCTGCCAGCACATGCCCAAACACCTTCCTGTCCTTAACATACTCCGGATCGATAAGGACCACGCCGTCTGAAATTGTAATTATGACACTAGTACCTATTACATCCAAAGAGGATTTACGATATATGTCAAACGTAGTTGGAAGACTCAATAAAAGCTTGGTGGTGGAGTCGGAAACAGAAGGTGCTATTGGGTAGTTATGTTATGAGATTTTTCTATTCAAGAACCGGAGGTTAAATATGTATGTTCATCTGAAAGTAGGTAAGTCAAATCTAGCTCTTGGTCAAGATTTAATTCTTATTGCCAGATAAAAACATACAAGCAAAGGTAAAATTAAACAGGTATTAAATGGAGACATACCAATCGGGTCTACATGTGAGATGTGGTCTACGAAGTCTCGCTTTCCTAAGTATACTGTTATCTGAAATGGAAACAAAGGCAATGATTTACCTAAATACAAGTTATATCATGCTGCTTTGGTTTCAACGAAAGATTATTATCGGAGAGGGGTAAGAGTATTAGTTAATACAGGGGTGTTTAAACGTTGGTCACCTTGCCATTTGGCGAGCTTTTCTTGAAGACCCTCGTAGCCTGCCGCTGTTTGTTGCTGCCGGCGTCGTCCATTCTGCCACCGCGCCCTCCGCAACACTAATCAGCAACACAATTCTCAACTTAGGATTATAGCAGTACAAATTTCTTTCCATGTCCGTATAAATTCAGATGTCAAAAAATTAAATGTTGTCAATTCAAACTTTATTCGGTACAACCGCGTACTATAGGCGGTCCCATGTCGGGTGCCATTTTTAATTTGAATGAACAGTGACTTACGTGGACCCTCGCGTGGCTCCAGGGTGCGCGCCACCGCTACAAACTAATGCTGCGCTGCTTCACCGCCCTGGAACAACAGAAATTATATATCATTCATTGAAAAACGTGAAAACGTAACCATGACAGAAATATTTTGAGTAACGTTCCATGTAGTTTATGCCAGGGGTTATAATTTGAAGTTGAATTCAAACACGAAGTTTAATATTTAACTGAAATTACGAGTCAAAATCAAATTAACGTAGGAACCGTGCCTGCCAGCCAACCATTTGCATCAATCTGATGTCTCAGCGGCTCAAATACAGTTTCCGAGGGCGGAAAGCTGCGATCCGCAACATGACTACTAGCATGACATTTAGGACGGGTCTATATCAATTCTGTGTAATCTGGCCGCTTTTGGAATAATTTAACATAACATTCGAGAAACCTTCGATTCGCCCATGCACGGAACACATCATATCAATGGTAAATTTATCTAAACAGGTGAAATTTTTGTCTAAGAAATTGTATCGAGACATTCAGTTAAGAGATCTATCAGAGCACAGAAAATAAAGTAGGTATTAATCGCGTGCTGTAAAGGAGAAAAATTATATTCACGGTGTACCAAATAACAGATCATGAAATAACTTTTATTTAAAGCTTATTGCGCGGTTTATAAATCACAAAGTTGCCAGCAGAAGGTATCGGCAAACGACAAAGATTCCGACACCTATGCTAGAAATGTTCGCGATAATAATCTCGTACCCCAATCTGATACCGCGCTACGCCGAGCGTCACTGATTGCGTTAAGGACGGAGGTTGCATGCCATATCATACGCGCGCACAGGTAATCATTTTATGCAGATATGTGTGAATGCGCCGTCCAAATTGATGGTCTTGTGAACACGCTCAATCTTGTATTATAGCGATTTCATTACGCCAATTGCCAATTGTATAATTTTCGGAAGGTCTATCGTCTATCTAAAGTATAGGTTAGTACACTACCTAAGAACAAAATGGCCGCAATATTCGGATTTTCTCTCAGATCTTGGGATATGGGATATAACTAGGTAATAACAACGGCGCCCTGACACAGCTGATCTAACTTAATTCTAGAACTTGAAAACAATACATGCCCTAGATTTCTTAGGTTGCGGTTTGGTCAGAATTCTATATGTTGATAAAATAAAGTTGTTGGGAATGTAAAACCATATCCTCATTTAATTTACTAACACTCGAAATTGCCTTTCCGTGTAGCTTTCTCACTGAAATAATTGAAAAGCAAATTAGGCAAACAGGTCAGCTTGACTTCGCTCTTGCATATTTAATATCGTCGCATGAACTCAAACACGATAAAAAAAAGAAAGCAGACACCGACAGACAAATTATTATTTTGAATACTTTGCTGTTGATACCTTTATATTGAGAACGGTACGGTACGATGATGTCAGTTGTTAAACAGTTAAAGCTTATCTGTAGGAGGCCTTTATAAAAATGCGTCCAAGAAAAAAAAAAAACAAAATAATCCCCAAAAAGCCATGAGTTTTATGGCCTAGCAGAAATATGAAGTCGGTGCGGTGCTAGCTTAATATTCTTGGAATGAAGCACCAACTTCATATTTCTGCTAGGCCATAAAACTCATGGCTTTTTGGGGATTATTTCATGTTTTTTTTTCTGAGGATTTTTTTTTGAAGGCGGTTTTACTTTTTGTTAAAAGATTTTTTATTGCACAATTTTTAGTTACGTTAATATTTAAAATATTATCCTCCAACTCCTAACCGTTAAGGAGTTGTACCTTCCATAATCACCTCATCAACACGAGATGATGACTACCAGACGCAAGTACACACATGATACGTCTCTATAAAATTTGGGGGTTGCCCTCGATTTCCCTGGGATCCCATCATCAGATCCTGTCTTGGTGACAATGGAACCACCTCGGGAGTATACCCTTTCGAATAATGATTTAACATTTTCAGAATTATCCTCCAACTCCTAACCGTTAAGGAGTTGTACCTTCCATCATTAGCTCATCAACATGAAATGATGACTACCAGACGCAAATACTTGAATAGCTTTAGAAAATATATGAAACACAAGATCCGTCAATATAAAATTTGAGGGTTGCCCTCGTTTTCCCTGGGATCCCATCATCAGATCCTGACTTGGTGACGGTGGGACCAACTAGAAAGTATACCGGTTCAGCCGTCTTCGAGTAATCGGGAAACATACATAAAAAAAAAAGATCCCGACGAATTGAGAACCTCCTCCTTTTTTTGAAGTCGGTTAAAAAGACGCTGTTGTAAAGTGCCCTTTGGCGGGGTTAAATGTGCAATATAAGCTCTATATCACAAAAAAATTACCTTGAGGTCTTTGTTGAAGAGAAATTTAAATGTAATTTATCATGGGTAGTAATTGATGATAAAAATTCTGTGAGAATATGTGGAAATCGGTCAATGTCATTTAGTAAACAGGGGAAATAAGCATAAATTTTGTTGAAAGGAGCGTAATCAGCGCGAGTACCTGTTTCGTTTTGATAACAGCTAGGAAATTAAATTAAAACAACAGTCTTCACTTCAAAGCCTCGAGGTGAATTGTCTGCCTGCATTAACAACAAATTCTATTACCTATCTTGCCCTTGTTTTGGACAAAACATTGACACAGATATACTTTAAAATCAGGTGTTAGTCAAATTACATTATCTTCCAGATGTAAACCGATATATTTCTAAAAAGGAGCTTAAACGTCCACAACTGCAAAGTTTCCTAAGCTGATTTCCCTTTAATTGAAGAGATAGCATCGACACGCCTTGATTACTTGAGAAGTTGGAACGTTTTTCATCTACAGGACCAGCCATTTTCGGGCGAAACGGTCTCATCTGATTCTATCACACTTCTTTCTCTATTTTCATGTGAAAGTTAATTTATTTATTATCTATCAGCTGGTTGAACTCGAAGAATTTTATGAATGTCAAATCGTACAAAGTTGGACGCATAATAATTAATAACCTAACAAATAGCATTATATAATTTTTATTGAAAAACTAGTTGTTGCCCGCGACTTCATGCGATTTTGGTTATCGCTATCCCGCGGGATCTATATAATTTTCCCGAATAAAAAGTAGGCTATGTTATTCCTTAATATTCAAACTATATTCTTAAGCAATTTTATCTAGATTAGTGCAGCGGTTTTCCCGTGAAGAGGTAACAAACAGATAAACAGAGAGACAGAGTTACTTTCGCATTTATAATATTAGTTAGGATTAGGATAACACTGTTTACTTTGGCAAACAGAAAACTTTCTTCGGCTGTGAAGAATAATGGCATTATAAATATAAATAATTTGCTCCGACATTTTGGCGCGTTTACTCAGAATATTATAGTTTTAATATAAAATGATGATGCATCTACGAATGCGAATGAGACTTATTTCTTTGAAAACGAGGTCCAAGCCGACCCAATCGCTCGAATGCTAAGTTAATACAGCTCTGCCCGCAAATAGTTTTCCGCAAGTTTTAGTTTTCACACGACTTTTCCATTAGCAAATGCGTTTTCATAATCGCCGCATTTAATAACTTGGTTACACATAAATTCCATTTATTCAGGAATGAAATTTAATATTTAACCGAAATTATCACTTTGGTCCAGGCGTTGAGCACGTTTCGAGTACTTATCATTGAAACGTTTTTCGGGGATATAAATTATCCTCGATATTTCGCTCAACCGTGACTAGAAACTGACACTGAACCTGACAAGAAACAATTTGGCTTTATTGGTTTGTTGTAACTTTAACATAAAGAATAGAACGTAATGAAGATTTCATTAGCCGATATTAAAACACTTAGGTCATCTATCACGAATATGTCAGTGACCTCAGAATGGGTCCTTCTTAGACATTATTCATCGAAGAGTGTTTCCATCCATCACGGTCGGGGGGACAGACCAGAACAGGTGTGGGGCTTCGCGGGAGGTGTCTCCGAGCCCTCTCGGGGTGTTTACGGTAAACAACGCTTTCTCTCGCGCCGAAACAAAGCCTCTCCATCACCGGCCTCCGTAACCGGCGCGTAATTACTCCAATACCCGATACAAATACCACGAGAAGTAATGGACCATCCCCTAGCTCTAGTTTGTCAATATTGATTCTGAGAAGGAGGAAGCCTACAATAACGTGATATTAACTTTCTGTAATAACATTTATATTAACCTTGATGGCCTTCGATTTTCGATGTTATCCCTTGATTGAATTCGTCGAGGTTCGCAAGTCATCGTTATGAGAGTGGGGATGGCTCGATGCTCTCGATAAACTTTCATGGCAGAGAGATAAAAACGTTTACCGCAATTGATTGAGTTCGGCAATAAAAATAAACATGCTTTTACCTAACGAAATTTTGCGGTTTCGTGGTAAACATAGGAGAGCTTTATTATTTCCTCCTGTTCATTTTCAAGCCGGTGAAATTTCTAAATTACCTACTATATTTGTATTTGCAATTAACATGTGCTGATTTAATTACAAATCAGGACTGAATTGCTTGGACGGCTGATGCAGACGAGGCGAAACGTTTTCAATGTCTACTCATTGCAACATTGGTGTATCCTGAAAAGCTTTAAGAGCTCACGCTTTGCAGGTGCGAGATTTTTCCTACTTTTAATGACTGTGACACAGAGCAGGGACATAATTTACGTTGGAAAAGGCTTACAAGCATAAAAGCAAAGAGGCAAAGGGCACGTGTTGTGCCAGCGAGTGAGGCGGGTCTATTGAGGCAGTGAAGTGGGTGCGAGGGCCTCGAGCCGGCGGTAACGAGCACGTTGCCGCGATCACGTGTCTGCGCTCACCAATCACCAACTGAGCATTTGCTAATGCCGTGTATCACTTAGCCACAATAGTCGACCTTTTCTGTGCATATGTGTACTTGGCTCCCTCTTACATTTTAGCCTTCTAACAGCTATTCATTACTCCTTTTCATCAAATCAGACAACGGTCTACACTTCTACAGTGCAGGTTCATATATAAAAAATGTCGATGCCAAAGAGCAACCAACCATATGCAACAAATATAGTACTTTTCTCAGTCAACGGACTTGTCACTGACATAACAGAGAAAACAATTTACGGCTGGTAAGGCGGCACTGTTGATGGAAAATATTAGTGCAGCTCAACGATAATTTTTATTCATAGAAAACAACCGAAAAATGTATATTATAATCTTCTTCAGCGACTACTGTTTGTGGGTTTGTGTTTCTGTCGTCTTCAAAAAATACAGTAAGGTCTAATTAAAGAAGTTTATTTCATGTTTTTTTTTGTAGGTATTTATTTATACCGTTATAAATAAATACTTTACTACAACTTGAGCATAACTGTTGCCCTTGACAGTGTCTAGTCTAATAGTT
Source organism: Clepsis dumicolana (assembly GCA_963691665.1). Lineage (NCBI taxonomy): Eukaryota > Metazoa > Arthropoda > Insecta > Lepidoptera > Tortricidae > Clepsis > Clepsis dumicolana. The sequence goes on along the minus strand of OY829508.1, from coordinate 3,872,399 downwards.
ATCTTTCTAAACATGTAATAACATTACTTATCAATAGTTATAACAATACAAATCATCATATTTTTTAATCATGTACGTAAATAAACCAGCACACTCGTTAACCCTACTATGTGAGACTGTGTGTGGTTGTAAATCGATAAATAAATTTATCTATGGTAACCTCCACCTGCTCTAGCTAATGTTCTATACCTGTACAGCTTAACACTTTTAGAGATCATCTAAGCCGGAGCACCTTATTAGCCTAGATCAAGACGCTATACTTATTAAGCAAAATTCACCGCCTTGGCCGGGCACTTAGTTTCACAGGTCACAGTTCCAATGTTCTATACAAAACAAAAGGCAAGATTTATGGATTTTCTAAGGGAAACTTGCAACAAGAGTCCTGCATTACCCTAAAATATTTTAAATCAGTTCCACGTCGTGAAGAATTGGCTACTAAAGAAATATATTTGATAAATTATGAGGTGGTAGGTATGCACTATGCATCTTATGTCTCAAGGATAGTAGTCTTGGATGTCAGGTGTCGAGAGCAGGTCAATAAATAGGTGCAAGAAGTTTCTGACATTGCAACGGACATCGCACGTGAATTGGGAACGGAACGAAAACTAGGGCAAAGTTTATATAAATGGAGATAGTGCAGGTAAATCTCATGTTAGTTGCGGTTCCTTGGTTTCCACTGAGAGTGCTGGCTGAGATCATGCTTCAACTTAAATAAGAACCATCCAAGCATACTACAATATCTGGCCACTATATTCTCAGGTGGGTCAGGGACAATACAATATCGTTTTATTTTTCGCAAGATTACTTACCGACGCTTCCCGCGTTATTTGCACACTAAAATAGTCTTCAAATAAAAACAGCTCAATATTTCAAAGGCAGGCCGAGATAAAGTACCGTCTATATAGATTTAAAACGACCGAGAAATTTTCTTTCATTCATCATTGAGCGATCCAAAGTATACAAACCGTTGAATACCCTGAAAGCTAAAATTACTCCTACAAATTATGCATCGAAACATGATTTTTTTCAACGCCTTAGTAATGCACAATTTAAAAGGCCTGAGCGCTGGAACTGCTTGCGAAAAGCGTGAATATAAAATGAATTCAATAATTTTTGCCGTTAATTATAAATTACAATTATAAGACCAATTTGACTTAAAAGGTGCTCATGATGATGATGTCTTAAAAAGTGTAGCCATCGTGAAGAGCCATCGTGTTATACAGTGGTATAACAACGCGATGGCTTTGACGTGAGTTTTTTTTTCGATTTTAAACAGAATAAGAGGATTCGGAAGATTAGGATCTGATGGAGAAACATCGACTCAATATGAAAGACCATATATTTGTTGACCTCGAAAAGGTCTTATAAACAAAAAAAGTGCTGGCTGCCGACACCGCAAAACAACTGCAAAAAACCTTGAATCTGTGCATCAACGAATTAAAGAAGTACGAACTGACGGTTAGACAAAGAAAAACTGAAAATCTGAAATATCCATTTAGTGGCAACAGTCCCTCAAAAGCTATCTGCATTGGGAATACACCTGTCCTCGCTGTAGAAAAGTTTAAATACCTTGGCTCTATGCTAAAGCCTGATGATAACGTTAAGGCTGACGTGACGTGACACACAGGATCAGCACGGCGTGGCAAAAATTATGATTGGCGATTACCAACTGGTTTCTTTGTGTGTCCCACGTATCCCCCAACCCCATAAAAACCAAGAGTAAAATGTACAAGACAGCAGTGCGCCCGGCTATACTATATGGGTCTGAATGCTAGACCAAAAGAAGACGCAGGCACACTGCATAGAAGGTACATACATACAGCGAGATGAAAATGATAAGGTGGGCAGGAGACGTAACTAGACTGGGCAGAATACGCAATGAACACATACGAGGTAGCTTTAAAGTTGCGCCCATCGCAGAGAAAATACTTGAAAACCGTGGTACAATCCTCGCTAAACCTGCCGGAAACAATAAGAGGCAGCCCGCCATCAATTTGGTGGTAGAACCTCGAGAGAAACCTCAAGAACGGCCAATTGCTTGAACCTAGAGCTTGAGATCGCGAGACTTGGCGCAAAAGGGTGAAAGGACCTGGTAACAAACAATGGGAAAGGAGAGGAAGACAAAGAAAAAATTAAATAAGATGATTCAATTATCGGTGACCTTTATTTCTGTTTTTATTTTCGAAGCATTTAATAAAAGGAAGGACGATAAAACCAAAAGGACTTTCAATTTACAATTAAAATAATAAGCCTGCTGTAGCTAGTTCCATTATAAAGAGGTATCGTTACCATTAATTTCGTATGACACTTCGACCGCCGCTTAATACAATCGCGTCACAATGGATGTCTAAGTGCCCTACGAAATGAGTGGTACAGAGACCTCTTTATAGTGAAACTAGATACAGGAACAGGCTTATTCTTCTTGGTTTTATCGTCCTTGGTAAAAAGAAGCATTTTATGTAAACTGGCCAAAGAATAGAATCGATACTCGACTTCTAAATGAACTTTTTCAAATCTTATCTTTTCGAGCTGACTATTTTTATTTATTACATATATAGTGCAGTAGCTTCCGAACGATTTTATCGTGTCTTGGACTTGCAATGTGTTAGTTTTTTCACGCTTCCACAATTTAGAAGGTTATTAGGTTATTACTTGTAATCTCGACTTGTCAGGTCGACTTACAGCGACAAAGATATGGTGAACTACGAGCGAAATAAGCAAATGCAGATATTATGTGTTCGTAACTTCGTACAAAATCCACATGAACAAAATTACTACGAGATGTCCTATTTCCTCTACATATACATTTCTTTTTAAGTATTCTGTTCTACTTTTCTAGTGTCACCAACGTTAATCAGTTAACGTTAGTCAGTTTTAGTAAAATCGCAAATTATCAACATATAAGGAAAATGTAGTTACAATCATCAAAACCTTTTTTGGTCTGTTGAGCGCAGAGATAAAATCGAGACTGTAAGCCACTTAGACGTTGAAGCTAGTTGAAATAAATTGCGAAATCCTTTAACAATTTCAGGATTTAACAACGTGGTAAGGCATGGGGCCGTATCTCCTGTCAACATTAAATAAGATAGAGCCGAGGACCGGCCGCAAAAACATGCCGCCATTCTAGATTTAATACAAGTCTTTTGTGCTGTATTATGGCGAGATATTGTCGTAAAAACTGTAATATTGTCGCGCGGCTGTAAAAATATGTCATTATATTTGTTAGAACTTTGTGGTTGGCTGTTATTAAACTAAGATAAGATTAGTTTTAGTTTTATGGCTTTTGTGAACTATAGTGCTAGACAATAAACGGACTCGGAGACGGAAAGAGAAAATCTTTTTTATATCGTTGCTAAGGGCAATTTGAACAAGCAAAACAATACAAAAGCTGTTACAGCGATCATACTTGCCCCTGGTTGGCCTCTAGGCTTATCTTTGTACTACGACGGAAGCAAAATGTGGGTTTTAGTGCCGATTGCAAAATGTTAATATAAATGTTATATCACATTAATAAAATTAACAATGGAGCCTATTACGCAATAGCTGTGGATGTAGTATGTACCTACTTACATGTTTTCGTAAAAATATTGAGATTATATTGAAAAAACTTGTATATGATTCATACATGGAATCATAGTAATATTTCCTCTAGTTGGGTCTAAAATACGTTGTAATACGACTTATTTTATTAACAAGTATAACATAATATTATTTAATTTTTCCACTCAAGCGAGTATCTACACGTGAAACTTGATTTAAAAAAACATGTGCGTATGCACTTTACCCAGCCAGCGCATGTAATTAACCTCGTAAAATGTACCTTAGCAAAGGTAATTTAAAACTAAAAACAACAGAATTTTGTAGAAAATGTTATTAGTGGTGCTTTCAGCAGTGATTGCATTTAGGAGTATGTGCCCGGGCGCAAATGTAATAATAACAGCTGCAGCGCAGAAAGGAAGAGGGTTGCCACGAAAATATCCAGGAATATATAAAACTAACAGAAATCAACAATGTTTCTTTAAGCGTCATATTTCGTTAGCTGGGTGGGAAACGGCTTCTTTGATCAAACGCGGTTAATAATAAATAATAACCTGCATAAAATTGCATTCAACTCGTCAAAGTCAAAAGTCAAAGTCAGTCTTTATTGGATTAAAGAAGAAATATAAACAATACTAGTCCATTGCAGTATTGATTGTCCAACATAGTGTATAGCTGTACTAGCATAGCGCCAAATTCATAGCGTCTCTGACATCGAAATTAATACAAAATCCTACTAAAGCTGTCTGTTTACCAGTATAAACTGTTTACAGTATATTTTATAGGAGCTCGGAACAGTAGTACACGACAGGCAAATATTAATAAAATATCTAGTATTTCTGTATGTACCTGTGACTTGGCATCCCTGATGGCACGGGGAATTCGGCCGACCCCAAGCTGTCGGAGAATATAATCTATTCCTATATTACTCTTGACGTTTATTACTTTCTTTTACGCCCATACCATTTACGCATGATGCTACGTTTACTTTAATATTTTTGAACGAAGTTTTACTACCGCATTACGTACGACTTCCTAGCGCTGTAGAGCCGAAATTCGCATGGTAAACGATTGAGTGAGAATGCTTACTTATGGCAAAAAAGACATGCTGAAATCAAACATGTCGGAAACAAAAACTACAAAACAATAGTTCCAGAAATAAATAACAATTTATGTTCTGTCCATTACGAGTAGTTGATAAGGATATTTCCTGAACCGTAAACCTACTACATAACCGACTGCCATGTTGTAGACGATATCACACATGGTTTCCTTCAATCTGAAGGTCCGAAACAAAAGATTACGCTGCTAACATAAAGGTCGACCGGGGATCGAACAAGTAAAAGTTCTACAAAAAATGGTTTGTCCTTTAATGTCATAATGCCATATTTACATCTGCCTTTGCAAGAAACAGACAAAACATATTTTAACGAATAGCTGGCCGTATTTTTTTTAGAATCTTTACCAGTGAACGCATATCGACGGTCCCCGCGAATAACCGTGTAAGAGCTATTACACATTTTTTTGTTTATTGCATAATATCGTTCTTTTATCTATAACGCACGCCCTAATTTTTTGCCTTGGAAAAATAATGATAAATAACCTATTTTAAGTTAACTTCAATGTTTGTTCTGCGGAAAACACAAATGCGGAATACGCAGGAAAAAATACTAAACCACCGGTACACGCATTATACCTCGTCTATTTTGAACAATAAGAACGCGTGTCCATCATACGGAGCATCCTGCGGCTTGTGCAAACTACTTTGCACATTTATTCGTGTAATTTTTTGTAACGTAAGTTTTCGTATTGTCTCATACAATATGCAAGCTAATCGCAATAAACGAATTATTATTATATTATTATTAAAAACTTGTAATGCAATATTATAAAGACGACAAATAAACGAATTATAATAGCAATTCATAGTTTTATTGGATTTACGTAAGTAAAAGTAAAATCTTACAATGCTCTAAATTTGCTAAATATGATATATTATAATTATTAAGATAGTGCAAGAATACGATTTTTTTTATCACTGGTCCCCTCATGCATAACGTTGTCCACGCATCTGACCACATCTGACAGACGTTGACATCGCAGCAGACGCGCGAACCAGTGCGCATTGCCGGACGCTGACAAACGCTACTGGCCTTCTGGTCAAATCTTTAGAGTATTTATAAAATGGCGTAACTAGCAAAGCACATCCTAATAGCAACCTAGATCGGTGCGTATTAACTTAATTTTTGAATGCATGGATAGTTTAGTGTATGGTTACTTTGCTGCTGTGTGTGTACTTCATCTTTGTGCGAGTTTTGGCTCTGCTAGTGAACGACACAGTGTATGGAAAGACTGCTTCTATGTTTTATATGCGTTCACCGGTGGCGTTCACTGATCTTTACTCTTAAATCCTTAGTGTTCCGTTTTAGCATAAAAATATAACTTTCAGCTACATTAAATTCAGTTACATTCAGTTAAATTAGTTTGTCGTATTCTCTATAAAGTGTCTTGTCGCAACTGTCGTGTCGGAAACTCGCGCCGTTCAAATATTTTGTAAATGCAACGATTGTATTATTCATTTGGAAAGCCGCATGTCGTAGACTTTCGTAGAAATCAAGTGCCCTGAGGATTCAACACGATACTGAGCGTATGTTCAGCTAGCGGGTAACCCTCGATTGAAAAGGTTAAGGCCGGTCGATTCTGGGAAGTCCTGTGGCCTTGTATCTGACTGCGGTACGCTACACCACAACACATCGAATGGTGTCTTTTTGACCCTCTCAAGGCTCCTGAAGAGACGAAGAGTTTTTTTTCGTGTACCGTTTATCGTCGGAAATACAGTCAATTTGCTTAGGCTATAGCGGTTAACATAAAATCCACATTTATACCACAATATCTTATACTAATAATAAACCCTTTAACGACCATAGGCAAACCAAAGGTACTACTAGGTAGGACTTTAATGTTTACCTAAAAGATTTACAGTATACGCCTTTAATATCGCAAACTACGTTATAACACTCGCCAGTTGGATTCGTAAAAATCGATTTGTGCCCACAACCTTCACAGTCTAGCCTGGAATCATACAATGATAATGAGGAGGGAACCAATGTTAGTAGCAATATTTTCACGAAAGCACAGCATTCATATTTAACAAATATCACATTCTTAAATATGTCAAGAACAACTTACAGTTGTATTTAGGAGAGGACTTTGAAGTGTCACCAATTACAGTATTTTATTGATAAAACAAAAACGGTTAAAGCAACATCAAAATTGTCAATGAACAATATATTCTGCATTAAATTCTCTACAATAAGTAAGTGGAAGTATATTGATAGGACTTATAGTTTTCAAAACAGACTCACAACCACTGGGACGAAAATTAAAAAAAATTAAACTACCTGTAGTGGGATATCTTTCCTTGCGTTATTGGGACAAAGCAACCGCTTGGAACAGGTGTTCCTGGGGGTGATTTGAGCAGATTTAGTCCGGTTGGCACGAGGTTCCCCCCGGCAGGGGGGCAGGGGAGGGGGGGGGAAGCTGCGTCCGGCGCGCCTCACTCTAATAAGCTATATATCTGCATACATGTAGCAACTACATCGAGATGGGTAGCGTTTTCTTATAACTCGAGGACGAGCAATTCATTTCTGGAACTCATTTTTCACTCCCCCATACAAAAAAGATGAGAAATTAAAAAACCATTTTTTTTTTACACTTTTTTCTCGAAAATTCTTTCCAGAATTAAAACCATGACAATTTGCTCAACAAAAAAAAGCCTTCTGAATAGCCCAGTTATCCTACTAATCCTACTATATAGAATAATAAACTTGTCTAACATTTTTGCCTAATAACTGTGTTAAAAAAATATAGTGTCGCGCGGCGGACCTGTATAATAAGAGCGGTATGATTTTTAAGTTATGTTTAGATAATATAGTACGGCTCCTTAGTTAGAAATACTGTCCCACACGGCAGAAAGCATAAAATTTGGCATACATATAACTTTTACATGTACGAGTAACAAAACTATAGAAGTGGAAACAAGTCGTAAAGTGGTTTTTGGCGACCCCTCTTTTGCGTTACTAACTACAGTTTTTTATTGAAAAAAAAACGGTAAAAGCTTCAACAAAACTGTCAATGAACAATATGTTCTTCATGAAATTCTCTACAATAATTGTCTGGAAAGTATATTGATAGGACTTACAGTTTTGAAAACAAACTCACTGTCACTGGGACGAAAATTAAGCAAAAATAAACTACCTAAATATAGTGGGATATCTTACCTTGCATAATTGAGACAAAGCAACCGCTTGGAACAGGTGTTCCTAGAGGTGATTTGAGCAGATTTAGCCCAGTTGGCACGAGGTGCCACCCAGCAGGTGGGCAGGGGAGGCAGGGGAAAAGGTGCATCCGGCGCGCCTCACTCACTACATATCTGTATACATGTAGCAACTTTATCGAGATGGGTGCCTTTTTCTTATAACTCGAGGACGAGAAATTCATTTCTGCAGCTATTTTTTCACTCACCCATACAAAAAAGACAAAAACCAAAAAAAATCTTTACACTTTTTATTTAGATTTTTTTCCCACGTGCTTTTTATTTTACACATACCTGTAATAAAATTATAGAAGTGGAAATAAAAGTGGAAAAAAAACCCTGCCAGGAGCGTGTTTTCTCTAACAGGTAACAGCTACCTAAATACCTAATACAGCAGCCTTATGGAAATTACTAATTGTTTATTACTAAATACAATGTTTACGCCTTTTACAAAATTATGGCGGTGCGTGGCAATTCATAAATTTAAGTTTCCTTATTCCTTCAACCGTTTATCCCGTACGTAAATATTATTATAATGACTTCGTAATATTTACATTTAAAAAGAACTACTATGTTTCATTGAAAATTCGAAGATTTGCATTGCACTCATGGCTACACGAAGTAATGTGCGCGCGCGCAACAGAAAATGTAGTTTCACGTTAAAAACAATGAATTTCAGTTTATTTGCCTTGTTATTGTAACTAAAGGTTCACAAAACCAACAGATTTCCTGCAAGCCGCACGCTCCGTCTCCGTTACGTTGTAAGATCTGTGGTTGTACGAAACTGGAATTTTTAAACAAACTTTTTATTTTTAGCAATTTGTTTAGTTCGCAATCGCGTTTCCGCGCTTTCCGAATTCTGAGGCGTGAAATGTGGTAATATAGATACTAGCGCATGTTATGTTTTAAAAGTTAACATCTTGAAGGCGAGGATGCTTGAAGATATACGCTAACACGTCCGTTCTTATTGTCAAAGGAGTATTACGCGTGATCACTGATCAGATATTTAAGCGCTTTTTTCTTTCTCGTTTATATGCGTGGTATCCTGGCTGCTAAGTTAACATACCCGCTAGCTTCAGTTCGAATACTATGTGCCTAATACGAGAATTATAGTTCCAGTCACAATATGTCTGCTCTTTGATATAAAAATGCATAAAATTCAGGTGTAAATTAATTTTATTCAGTATTTGAATTTAAAACACAAACAGTAGACCGCTATGATAACCTTGTTTTTTACTTTTCTCAGTGGATAGTCCCCACTAGACACATTAGCTGAATATGTGTTTTCATCAGAAAGGACGTTACAGTAATCCAAAGAAAGTTAGACGTGTGAAAGCGCCCTTGCGACCTGTTTGCAGAAAAGTTACTTTGTTAGCTGTTGTAAAAAGTGCTGAGCTCTACAAAAGATTAGTAAAGGACTCCGTGTAGTTGGTTTTAAGTAAAATACTTGAGTTATTTGTTCTCAGCTGCAGAAAAGAAAAAATACGTTTTTGTTATTAGTCTCTAGGTGTTAGCTGCCGGTACGCAATGGTAAATGTAAGTAAATTAAATAGAGATAATTTTGTTTCAGTTTATCACAAAACATTATAATAATTTTGATATTAAACTATGTTTTCCTCATCTCCTTACTAAGAAAACTAAGTTAGATTGAATATACATATTGAACAAGAAATAAACATTATTTTTATGAATTTACCTTTAAACCAATTAACATGATCAGTAATTGGTACTTTTGGTATAGTGAACTTCCCAATATCGTATATTATATTATATCCCATCCTAACTAATATTATAAATGCGAAAGTAACTCTCGTCTCTCTGTCTGTCTGTTTGTTACCTCTTCACGGGAAAACCGCTGCACCAATCTAGATGAAATTTGGTAAGAAGATAGTTTGAATATTGAGGAATAACATAGGCTACTTTTTATTCGGGATAATTATATAGTTCCCGCGGGATAGCGATAACCGAAATCTACGCGGACGAAGTCGCGGGCAACAGCTAGTAGTATATAAATAAGTAAAATTATATTGATTTGCTTGCACATAATTCCAAACTGAGAAACTTGCCAACACCTAAAATCTTTTAACACAAAAGTAAAACCGACTTCATATTTTGTGCTAGGCCAAAAAGTGACTACTTTAGAGAATTATTTTACTTTCTTTTTATTTGAGGACGGGATTACTTTTTTGTTAAAAGATTTTTTATTTCACAATTTTATGTTGCCTACCTTTTTGATACAATTTATAAGGAACCACCTCTTAAGTACTTATATTCTTTCAAAAAAACAATCATCAAATTCAATTCGTAATTGGCCTAGTAGTCGCATAACAAACACACAAAAAAAAACATACAGTCGAATTGAGAACATTCTCCATCTTTTTTGAAGTCGTTTAAAAAATAGATACATACGTAATATTATAATAATTCTATTAGCTCAGTACAACTGCAGTATTTTGTGCTTTTTGATTACACTAAGGGCACTGAGCGCCTAGTGTAATCGCCGACCAGGCCAAGAAATACGTCTCGATCGCGTTCGCGTTAAACAATTCTCATACTATTTGACACTTTAACGCAAACGCGATCGAGACCTATTATGTGCTTTTTGATTACACTAAGGGCACAGAACAAAGCAAAACAAAATAGCACAAGTACTATTTGAAATATCAGATCACCCCAAAGTTCGCTGCGTCGGTGCCATATTTTACTTAGGATAGTACGTGCAAGCTTATTCCGGGCAGTTCATACAGCTCGCCGCGAATGTTTGTTTTGTTTGGCGCACAATGGCGCGTGGGAACCGCTCCGTTCGAGATAATGTAATCAAACACGATCATTGGGTTAATCTGGTTACGCAGTTGGAAAAACAGGATTAGGCTAATGAGCGTAGATGGTTAAAAAATAACACCACACACCAGATTAGCCACAATGAGGTAACTGCGTAGGTTATTTTTTTGTTTAAATTTGAGCGTGTACTTTGGCCGCTGTAGTCTTTTGTCTCGTCACGGTCCCCGAGTGGTTTCTGCGTAATTAGTAAAGACGAGTACAGTAAAATATTATCTGTCAAGTAGGGTACAGCACAGTCGAGATCAAAGATCACTTGAGTTACAAAAATATGTATGTATGCATTGTGTCGTGTTATTTAATTTAGCAGCGATAAGGATAAGAAGCATAATAGCCACAGAGAGATTTATTTTTTCTCTAACAGCCACTGTTTCGGCTCGGTAGCTCAGACTATATAGGACTAGAAGGTATAGAACAGATTCCTTAGTTCGCTGTTTGACTAAGCGTGTTTGCTAGGCAGTAAAGCCACGCACGAAGGTATTTGTTTACAAATGCGACACGAAATGCACGTTATACTTATACATAATGTCACACATAGGTATATTTTGACGACCGGATAGCCTAGTAGTCAGAGGACCTGATTATGAAGCTTGAAGTCCCGGTTCGATCAACGGTCGGGGCAGATATTTGTATGATGAATACGAATATTTGTTCTAGGGTCTTGAATGTTTAATATGATATATAAGCATTGTGTTTATCTAACTGTAATATACTACCTACCCATAGCATAGGTGTACATACAGGCTTTACCTAGTTTGGGAGTTGGGACTAGGTCAATTGTCCCATACTTAATATTTATTTATTATTAATAAGTATACCTTTGCCACATCGCAGTAACTGATCCAAGTAAAAATAAATCCAAGGAGGCCACACGCCGCCTAAATTAATTTTAAGATTTACACGAAAGTTATAAAATACATACATTTGTTTTGTCACATCTGAAATACCTTGTTACAGTCCAATAACTCTATGACTGTAGCTATGTGTCAGTCACAATGAACCCCGCGTCACACCCAATTCCAAATAAACTGACACAAGACAAATTATTAGGAGTTCTATGGGTAATCACGGTGGTGGCCGCCCCAGCGGTTTAACGCTTTATTGCGTCACTATAAGATTTATTATCCCATGAACGGGGCCTTCAGAAAACGGAACTGATCAAATTACTCTACGATTCTCGTCACATGAAAGGAGAATTTATTTCGGAGCCTTGCAATACCAAGGCTTGGAAAATACCCGACGCAATAGGTAAGTTTGACTGTGTATTCTCGTAGGGGGGCATTTTCAAAAAACTGTGTACCCTTTTTTCCAAATATGTCCTAAATTTTTCAATAGAAAATTTATTTGTCAGTTTTGTGACGGTCCATATAGAATGTATGTAAAAATGCGTCACAAAAGTGACAAAAAATTAGGGACACTTTTTTTTTATTATTTAAATAGATAGTCCTCGTGATTCTGAGCAGAAATAATCCAAAATTTGTTAGGTTATTCAAAAAAAGTTAAGAGTACACAGTTTTCTGAAAATGCCCAGGTACCTACTGTCAAGGGAGACACGACTTTTGGCACACACACAGTTGGAACACTTTTGAATATACTTATACTAGCTTATGCCCCTCGGCTTTGCCCCTGTGAAATATTTCAAAATAGGCTAGTTCCCTAACCAGTGGGAATTTCGAAAAATTCCTTCTTAGTGCACCTCTAGGATACTCAAGGTACATGTTTGCCAAATTTCAAGTGTCTAGTTCCAGTCGTTTAGGCTGTGCGCTGTCTGTCAGTCAGTCACGGTACTGTTTTATAGGTATACTAGCTTATGCCCCGCGGCTTTGCCCCCGTGAAATATTTCAAAATGGGCTAGTTCCCTATCCCGTGGGAATTTCGAAAAATCCCTTCTTAGTGCACCTCTAGGATACTCAAGGTATACGTTTGCCAAATTTCAAGTCTCTAGGTCCAGTGGTTTAGGCTGTGCGTTGTCTGTCAGTCAGTCACGGTACTGTTTTAAAGGTATAGATAGATTGAAATGAATTTACAAAAGATGGCACAAATGGATTGAATGAGTGAATGTATCTATGAGTTATCTTTTTGAATTTCGAGCATATGAAAGTGACCGGCTTAAATCATTTCCCTATAAAAAATTGAAGTGGCATTATTTTCGTTCAATCAAGTTCCAACGAACTCATCTAAACTATTAGATGCTCGTGTCATATAATATAATGATAAGCCTTAGCACGGATTTGGATATTGAAGACTGTAAAATATAAAATCGAAGTACAAAAAACCTGAAACAAACAGGTTAATCATGATTCAGAATTACCTTTGTAGTAAACGTTATATATAAACAGCCACACATAAATAGTCAGATACAGTATTCAAACTTTAATTCTAAACAACAACGACATGTTTCGAGCAAGTTAAGGGTGCATTAAAACTAAATTATACCTACCTACCTTTAAATAATTGAGAAGCTTTTTAATCAAGTCTATAAAACATTTTCAGGGCAAAGTACAGGGTGCGAAGTGTCGTTTAATATTTAAATGAGTCTATTTGACAGACCGGAGGGAGAAGAGGGGAGAGGGGCGCAGCCACCCGGAAGATTGATGAGTATTATTTGATCTGAGGGCGGCAAAAAGAAATAAGGTAGGTACGTTATCCTGGACATGTCACTCACGCGTTACCTATAAAATGGGATGGCGATCAGCGAGGTAAAAAAACCTTCGAATTACGTATGGCGATTAAAATCTAGTAGCTACCGGTTTTCACCATCCTCACTTTCGTATTTTTTTTTTATCATCATCATCACCAGCCTATTTAAGTCCCACTGCTGGGCACAGGCATCCTCTCGGAACGAGAGGGCTTGAGCTTAGTTCCTACGCGGGCCCAGTGCGGATTGGATATCAATCCATTAGGAAACTGCTTTTCTACAATAACTTGCATGCATAAAGCAACATGTCATGGCCTGGGTATTTTATTTACTGTTATACATACTGGCAACTGTTAAGCACTTTCTTGGAAGACTTGACTAAACAGGTGTAAAGAGGTGAGGTTTTCATTTCAATTGTATATGGCTTCATTTAAACGAAAATATAGTATTTCAGTTGTTCCACAGGACCGAGAAAGCCTTGGAACGTAAACGAGTAATATCATTTCCCCGAAATATATTAGGTATGTACTTTTATCATCTAAAGAATCCGTGAGTGTTGTTATTGTTACCTACTGTATGCCATAATAATACAATAGAATACCATGAAAAAAAAAACGAAACAAAGCGAATCCGTGTAAACTCTGCCAATGTATTACATTTTATAAACAAGCGACATCCGCTCCCGATTTCGAAATACAAATTGCTTTATCTCTATAGAGGCTTCGTTATACAAGAACTGGGAACAAACCACATGCAGTGTGATCCAAAGTTAGTGCACTACATAGTATTAGCATATTACATTTACATAGTTAGATATTGCTACGTTGCCTACGCCGTAGAGCCGTAGCTCGTACGCTACGGGGCGTAGCAATGGCTAATTACTTTAATGGAACAGAGGCCAATTTATAGTGTAAGTACCTACTTGTTTATTGCTGTATGGTCTATTTTTATACCCGTAATGATAGGCGTGGACACTTTAACTTTACACGCTATTTTAATACACTTATCACATTTAGGAAATTGGAGATAAAACTCCGATTAGCTAATCTTATTTGGAACTGTGAATGGTGAAAAATGATGTTAAGTCACGAGTACGTTGAGCTTGTTATGCACCAAACACCGACTTTTCTCTTCAATGCAACCTCAAGGTTTTTGCGAATAGTTATTAGGGTATCTACGGTGTTTGATTAATAAAACATTAACCCTGTTATTCATAAACCTATTTTAACTAAAATGCCGTTAAAGTTCGTTTGTCTTTTTTTGTCACATGACATTTCCGTTAGTAAGAAGAAGACTATTTTAGCTAATAGAGGCTTGAGTGAGTGAGTTTATGAATAAGGCCATAAGTCTCGTCCTAAGTATTACTATTAGTACATTACCTACTGTGGGCGGGGAAGAAAGGGGTTGCCGGTCGAGTGGGTTAGACGGCCGAGTATCACGAGGCCGGCCATAATACTAATCAGATATTACCTAGATAGATATTACCTAGTACTTTCTTTAACAATGCGAGGAAATAAAATGACTTTCTTTTGCCTAAATTTGCGCACAGAATGAAAGTTGGTTCACTAACTAACAGTTTAGAACCTTTCATGAACACTAAATAACTAGAAATAATGGTTCTTTTGAGTAAACCGGTAGGTTCAGTTCTCAGATCTCATCATTTGCACTTTTCAAAACAAAACCTCCAAATCTCTCGTTCCTCATAAGAGCGTTTAGTCCTGCCGAGCTGGCAACGCGAGCTGTTTAGCGAAGTATTTTCAGGTACATTGTCCCCGTTTAATGGAAATCAGCGCTAACCTTACGAGGATACTGTATATTTAGGTTAAGTATACCTAGTAAGTTTCCGCTCGCACATAACCACTTCAAAACAGATTGGGAGGAAAGCGAATTCGATGGCAACATTATCTAATATCCGGCGATGGGACCGACGCTCGACATTGATTTGATCCGGAGCCCAAGGCATCGCTTGTGAATTTTGTTAGTTCATGACCTGAGCCCCTACTCCGAATCCGAACCGAAGTCCGAAGTTCGTGTCCAACAGGCCTTTTCACTTTCGTGTTCTATGTTGGCGTGAGCTATGTTGAATTTAGAATTTCGGACTTCGGAGCCCCTACTCTGGCCCAGCATGGCCAGCATATACGAGCTACTTTCCCGCGATACTAGGATGCCTAAACATATATGCACCGATTTGTATTAGCTTTACTTACAGTTCGAGAATTTATTTTTCTAGTGTTTCTGTGTTACGTTTCATTTTCAAATTTGAGAAACAATATTATACTACTTTAATAATTCCCAAACGAGTCCAATCTCGGCTTGCTTTTTAACTATTTCTAATACAAAACACAGTCAAGTTGAATTTGTTCAGATGTGTCCTCGATCACATTTATTCATAACAAGTTATTTCCAAGCCAGCAAGCATGTATTTGATACGTCCACTCGGATAGTCTCGGAATAATCCTTACCTTTCTGACTTCATCTGTCGATTTAAGCACTTTCTCTGACCCACGAATTTGAGGGTTGGTAACACTATAAAGGCTAGCTGAGCCTGCGTGGGTGGCAACAATCCAAAGTAGGAGTAAGTCAGCTGTTTCGCCCACGGCACGGGTCGCACCAGGCCAATTTAAAAGCAAAGTAATCAAAAGACTGAAAACAAGAGGCGGGTTTCGCTGGCCATTTTTCTCATTTAACTAAGTACAAGTTAATAGGCGGGCGGTGATATTTTATTCCTTAATGGACGGAGCGTCATTTGAGTAATGAGTCTTTCGGTTGTTCGCAACAATAAGCTGAGAAGTTCAGCTGTTGCGGTCAGAACCGAAGCTGACTTCGGCGCAAAATTCACGACAGCCTTCGTATCCCTAAACGTAACAGGAAAGTTGTTTTATGCATACTTAACGACACAAGTATCCAATGGATACGAAATAATATATAGTTGGCGTATGAAGTCGGAGTTAGTTTTCCCTTTCACTTTCAGTAGAGCCTGGCCAGCTTAAATGGCATTGTAGCGTGTTTGAAGCTAGTATAAAAAGATTACTTTAACATTTGAAAGAAATATAATCTCGTAGGTTTTGGTACAGTCCAGTGCAGAGAAAAGGTATCTCAAGGCGAGCTCGAAATTAAAGAAGAACGTGACGTGAATAAGACTTCCTTTCCAAAAGTTTGAATTTGATAAGTGGACGAATAATTCTATTTATAAGCATGAAATTTCAATAACCCAAAGCTTGGTTTTTGCTTGCTGAGAATATTTATTAATATAAGAAACTCATTCACCTGCTGATTCGCTCCCGTGATAGAACTTCCTATCCCGTGGGTCACAGAACTATATCGGGATAGAAGGAAAGACTTCGTCGATTTGTACGAGTACCGAGCGAGCGTGTAACATTTTACGTAAGTATGTTGAGGTCTTGAAAATGCTTTGAGGAGCTACTGGTCCATGAAAACGCTAATGAAGGAAAAACTTCCCTTATCCCTGAAGCGCAAACTCGTCGATATGTGTATTCTGCCCATCCTAACCAACGGCGCTCAGACCTGGTCTTTGACTGAGGCTTAAAAGTTCAAACTCAAGGTTTGCCAGCGAGCTATGGAGCGCAGTATCCTAGGTGATCGAAGGACTGATAGAATCAGAAACACCGAACTGCGCTCCAGAACTCAAATTGTTGATGTAGGGACAAAGACTGCCAAACTGAAGTGGAACTGGGCGGGACATGTCTGCCGAATGCATCCGGATCGCTGGACCAGAATTACCACCGACTGGGTCCCCCATGCGACGGACACCGGAGCAGAGGCAGACCAAGAAGGAGATGGCGGGACGATGTGGAGCGTTTTTGGCCGGACTGGAGAGATTTAGCTGAAACCAGAGACGAGTGGAAGAAGAAAGGGGAGGCCTTTGCCCAGCAGTGGGACACCGTATAGGCTATATAAAAAAATAATTGAATATGGTGTATACATGGTTTTTAAAACCTGACGTCGCACTCGGAAATAGAGTTGTGGCTGCTCGGTCTTTAAAGGGAGCGCTCCGATCTCGTTCAATCGGTGAAAGGAACTAGTTCGTTACTTTAGTTCCTTTAGTTCAGTAGTTCCGCGCTGCGTTGCCCTACTCGGTCGCTCCGGTCAGTCACTCGCTCTCGCGCGCTCCCGCTCCGTTCCGCTCTTCCGCTCAGCTCAACCACTTCTCTACTTACTGAACTAAAGGACCGAAGACCGATTCAGATCGTGCGAAAGGATTTAGTTCCTTTCGGTCCGCGATGGGAATTCATTCCTAACAGTTCTTAGTTCGCGACCGACTCAAGCCTACTCTGAAAGCAGTCGGGTAAACGCTTAATTTAGTTCTCAGTCCTTCTTTTCGGCACGCAAGGTACGTACACTTTTTCATTCTACCCCGATATACATAGTTCTGTGCCGTTGGTATTTCAATAAATGCCTCCTAAACACAATCAATCACAAGAAAACCCTAAGTTACCTATGTTTACGTATTTATGTTTACGAAATTGAATCCCATTACAATGATCATTATTTAAACTTCACGATGTAAAATTTTCACGTCTACATTGTTCCTCTAGCACTCTCGTGATTTTACCGGCAACCCCGTAACGTAGTGGAAATAAGCAGCAGGAAACTGCCAGATCATTGCCAAACTTTTCAGATTTTATCGGCAAAATTCTAAGCCTGCGTGCTTAACGGGGACAAACTCCCAAACTCTTGGGATTAATTTTATCGCTTCTCTTCAAGACTTTGAGCGGAACTTATTGTTCTCAGTGTGTGGTAAACAGAGATTAACGAGTTTACAGGTAACAGACATGCGGTATAATAATATCGATAATCAATAACGCGTTACGGACATAATGTAGGTACCTATTTCGCGGACCGACCGTCCTTGGCGCCAAACTCGTTTTAAATAGTAAAACACAAGTAATTACCTACAAGTGCTCGAGAGAAACTTTTTGATTCGATGCTTTGTAAAACAACAAATAAGTTATACTCAACGAGCCAATTTCATGTGCTGTGTTCGGTGATCGACTGTTCGCTCTATCCAACAAATTTTTGACTATTTTTGACATACAATAATGATGCATGATGCAACTACCTGACTTATAGGAAATACATGTATTTGTCGGTACTTACTAAGAACTAGATACTCAATTTATCAAGTGGTGGTATTGTATAAAACCTTATGTTCTGACGAAATTTTATAGGGCACTCGTGCACAATAGGCAACTTGAGATTGAGAGGTACTTGGATGTGAGTGTGCGCGAAGGTGGTCACGGGTTGTTAGATACGCCCAGCGGAGTAAGAGCCGTTTCACCGGTGATGGATCCTCCTCTGCCACTGCTTTCAGCTAATCCAGAATAATAAGAAACTTCCTGAGCTAATTTTTGAATAAGTACTTTTCGAAAAAACATCCAAAAACTGAATCGACCAAAAAATTCCATATAACACTGCTCAAAAAAATTTACGAGCCTAGTTTTTTTATTAATTGAACAAAATGAGAAAAACAAGATATAGGGACATGGCAGTTATGGATATAGATTTTATCTTAAAAAATATTTGCTCTAATATCGTTATCCAGGTCGAAAAAATAGAGGACTACGTTGTTGGAGAAACGACTTGAGTGCACTCAAAGATTTCGTTTTGTGTTGCGATCTGGTCGTATCAGATCTACGTTAATGCCCGCATGGTTGTAAAAAAGTTACCATATGTAAGATTACGCAGGAAATAGCTACATTAGATTTAAACTTACGTTATTAATGGCGGCTAGGCGGCGTGGTATAGACGTTTGAACATCCGAATGTACCTGTCAAGAAAGTATTTTTGTGAAAAATAATTTTTTATTAAAAGCTTTTTTGCTGATTGTACTTGTATTGCCATCCAGCTTACACGTTCGTGCCACATTTTAAAACAATTTGACCACTGGAAGTGGGTCAAATTGAACTTGCAAAGATTTGATGACACACACAGACAGATAAGAGCCCAGGACAGGTAATAAAAGCTGGTAACAAAAACCAGGCAAAATTTCAACATTTTGTAAGCAGGTAAGGATATTACGCAATAAGCGATAGAATATAAGTTAACATTAAAAGCGATCAAAATTAAAATATTATTCACGCCCGACTCCTTTAAACACATAGATGCATAGATGTATAGTTTCAGTGTCAATGTAAACTAAATTTACTATCAGCAGAGGTGTAAACGCCTCCACTGTCAAATAATATGTATAAGGTCTGTCGGTCAAATGTCAAATAAAAAACTATGTAACATAAATTTCATGTCTATTAAATAAAATATTACCTAATTTATTGAATCAGGCGTTACTTTGCGGAGGTCCACATTTAAATAAAATAAACAAATAAGTAAATATTACTTATAAAAAATGACAAATACATAAATTAAACAAAAAATTGGTGAAGTAAGTAAGCAGCGGGCAACGGCAACAGAATTATATCGCCTCGCCACAAAAATAAGAACAAAATGCAGACTTGAATGGCTGCCAACCAGATACAATACATGTTTTGATAAAAAGTAAAGCGCAGTCAAAGTGGCGCCCATTCTGCGACCATGAAAAAGAAATACACATGTAGCAACGACAAAATTTTGCAATTTACTTTTCCGGGTTCCGTACCTCAAAAGGAAAAAACGGAACTCTTTGTTGTCTGTCTGTCAGTCAACTTTATTTCTGGAACGCATGGAGGTAGCATGGTGATGACGATATGCTGAGCTGAACTAGATACGAGGGCTGATTGATAAGTACCCGTTTTCTAAATATATTCATATCACTGGCCGTAAATAAGTATACCACCTTTTTAAGGCATTTTTCAGAGGCGGGAAAATTAAAAAAAAAATTACATTCTTTTGTTTTTTTTTCTCATTTGACAACGATTCAGTGAAGGCGTGAACTTAAAATTGTTAAAATGGAGAAAGAACAGTATCGGTCTGTAAATAGATTCTTATTTTTGGAAGGAAAAACATGTGATGAAATAAAAGTAAGAATGCAAGCAGTTTATCATGAATGTGCTCCTTCTATGACAACCGTCAGATATTGGTATAACGAGTTTAAGCGGGGGAGAACAACCGTCTTTGATGAGGATCGCCCAGGCCGGCCAGTTGAGGTGACTACAGACGATATGGTTAAGAAAATTGAAAATATCGTTTTAGCCGACCGCCGAATTAAACTTCGAGAAATCGTTGATGCTGTAAACGTTTTAATCGAGAGGGTACAACACGGAGGAGCAAAAACGGAACCGACTGACTACTTCGGAGCAGTGTTTGGCCGTGTTCAAACGTAACCCGAAGGAGTTTCTGCGTCGTTTCGTGACCGTGGACGAAACATGGGTCCACCACTACACCCCGGAAATGAAAGAGCAGTCGCAGCAGTGGATTTTACCGGGTGAACCTGCTCCAAAGAAAGCAAAAACCGTCCCATCGGCTGGAAAGGTCATGGCGACCGTTTTTTGGGATTCGCAGGGTATTATACATATTGACTATTTAGAAAAGGGAAAAACAATAACAGGGCAGTACTATGCCAATTTATTGGATGAATTTGACGCCGTGAGTAGTATATTATTGGGCATTCTGGACCACCATTCATTCGATCGGGCGAAAAATTTCGCCCTCACTCATTCGTGGTGATCCAGAAGCCCAATAATACAATGAATTGCACACAACCTACAATCAACCCAAACCCAACGGTAACCAACCTAACAGTAACCTATCAGCATTTGCGTTCAACATAACGCTCAACCTACACCTGAAATCGCATTGGACATTCTGTTTCACCTCGCGTTCAACGCAACAGCAACTCAAACCCAACGGAACCCAACCTAACAGTGACCTATCAGCATTTGCGTTCAACATAACGCTCAACCTACACCTGAAATCGCATTGGGCATTCTGTTTCACCTCTCGTTCAACGCAACGAATACATCAGCCCAACAGCAACTCAAACCTAACGGAACCCAACCTAACAGTAACCTATCAGAATTCACGTTCATCATAACGCTCAACCTACACCTGAAATCGCATTGGGCATCCACCTCTCGTTCGAATGAGCGAAGTTTTGACTCGAGGTTCAACGACAAGCCAACCCGACGGGAATTTATTCAATGTATTTAAATTTCAGTCCAACTCAAGTCTCAACTAATTGACAACCTAACATAGATATGTTTAATAATGTTTGAGCTTAGATAAAGTAAAAGCAAAAGTACACCATGCACACCGGGTTGATCAAGTCCGATATGCACGAGGCCGAAGCCACTGAGCGCTCCTCGGTCTCAAGCCGCAGCCTTTGACTCAGGTTAACTCAGGTGTTTGCACAACTTGTCTGCGAAGCTGATCAGACTCCACAGACAAGATCGGGTCACCCAGGACGCGTCTAGTTCCCGGCATCCACCTACGGATGTATCGCTATGACCGCTTTTTGTGTGCGTGGTGGTTTTGGATGCCTCCCACCGAGGCTTGTATACAACTCATCCGCAAAGCTGATCAGACTCCACAGACAAGGTCGGGTCACCCAGGACGCGTTAGTTCCCGGCATCCGTTTTCGGATGTATCGCTATGACCGCGTTTTATGTACACGGCAAATTGTATGTCGGATTTATTTATATCAACGAATCTCAAAACCATCGTTAGCGCGAGTTAGGTTTAAACTAATTTACGCTGGAATAAAGCACTAAGTAAACATTATTTAAATTACGAAAACATAAAAATGTGTAACTCACTACACTAGTGAAAACCGAAATATGATTTTAAATTGGTATCGCTAAAACTAAGTCAAATAGTGTGATTTAATTGATGTTAATGTAGAACAACTCCATCTGTGAGACCGCGATACTTTATCACACTTTCTAAATAACTTATATCACTTTATCATGTTGACGTAAAAATTGTCTTGCTGACTAGAATATAAAGTTTGATCAGAAACGAGTTGTAAAGTGATATACATGATTATGTACTTAAGTCATTTCAACTCGAAGACATTGTAGTGTAAGTTAGGTACTCGATGAAATTACGTAGCGAGCGCGCTCGCTAAGGTTTATTGTTCTTAACATGCAAATGGACATACGAGTAGGCGGTGATGACATCTATCGAAATTATTCGAAACCATTTGTATTCTATACGAAACCAGTACATCAAAGGTACTTACTTAAATCATTACTTACACCTACTTAGTTCAGTGCTTAACCCACAGACAGCGCTTATGTTAAACTTTGACATCGTGCGCTAGAATTTGTACCTAGATTTTTGTGTGTCTGTCTGTGGTACCATAGCTCCTAAATGAATGAGCCGATTTAAATGCGGTTTTTCATTTAACAGGTTTTCTAACAATGGTTCTTAGACTTGTTTTATCAAAATCGGTTCAACCGTTTCTAAGATATTGACCTTTGAAGCGAAAATGTCTATTGTTTTTCGACTTTTCTAAGTTGGTTAGGTTATCTTATCATAAATGTTAATAATATAGGAATTGTTTATTTTTGTGTTCAAATTGAAAAAGGTTTATACCTGTTTGTACCTGTAACAAGACAATGTTTGTTTTCGTATTAGGAAATAACAATTGTATGTGTATTTATAATTACGATGTAAAGTAGCAAACATTACAGTTAGAACACGTTTTTACCTAAGTTTAAATCTTCGTCTTAGTAGGTGAGGTAAGATGATATTTGGTTGTGTGAGCTAACCAATTACTAACCTTACCCATTAACTTAGTAATTAAGTCGGTTAATACTGAGGCTATTTGAACGATCTGAGGAGGTTTTTTTCCAGTTTCCGTTATAATTTTAACGTACAGAACTGAGCATGAAAATGTTACCAATTAGGTATTAGCCAATTTTATTGCGCAACGTTATCAAGTTGTAATGTGACACACAGTGCGATCGGCGTCTTTTTGCTGACATACAAATGCGGTGCATGTATGAAGCGTGGTTGCGAAATAATATTCATATTATAAAGGTGTAGGGTTGACAATGATCAATGGATAAATTTACAATTAATGGGTACCTCTATTAAATGCGAATATAAATGTTCTTAAAAGAAATAATGATTACTACAATTACTGAAATACTAATATTTAGGTAATTCCTTAATTTAGCTGGTGAGAAATAAATAAATAAAAAATAAATAAGTAAATTAAAAATTAAAAAAGTAAATTAAAAAAAGCTTACAACTCACTCTCGATTAGTTTTTTGGTATCTTGAATACATGCATATGTGGAATACGAAGTAGGCAGATTTACCAACAGACAGATAGACAAATTCATAACGTTCCTCTTTCCATCGCGTCGAGAATTAAATAATGTAAAATAAAGAACTGTTATGTGCACATAAGCATAATACACAATTGTGATTTGGAATGCGACAGCCCTAGTTCATTTAGTAAAATCAGCAAATAATTTCGTTTAAAACTTTTGCGCGGGGCTAATTTGTTCCTTTCCAATTTCGAACGTGACGTGCACAGTGCATCAAGTCTTCTACATCTTCAGCTCAGAGGTTAAGCTGTGCAGAGTTTCTACGTTAGTAAAGTTTATTTGCTTTATACATCGATTAAAATGTAAGTATGTATTTCAACGTACCTAACGCTTTACTTTCCTAACGAAATTAAAACATTTGGTTCATATTGTTTGTAGGGTTCCAACAGGCATTAATATTTTTAATTTCCTTTCAGGTCTGATTCCGAGTTTGAACCCATCACTGTTGCAAACAGCGGAACCGTTCGGTCAAAAGTGGGAAGGTCGGCTGAAAAACGAAAAGCTTCAGCTCCAAACAGGTAGCCATTTTATATTTATTTTCATATTTCATGTTTTTTATTTTGTCAGCTGGGTACCTATTTACTTAAATATTGTTTGTCTACTTTTTTCATTTAAAAAAGGTATTTTTTTTTCTTTTTTTATCGATGTATATGGTTATTTTAAATGTCGAGTAATAAAAACATATTTTTTATTTCAGATCTGATTCAGAGGAGAGCGTTGCCGCTGCAGATGTCAGTATCCCAAAAATAAAAAAACCTGCTCAAAAAAGAAAGCCGTCAACCCCAAGGTATTTTTCTTGTAATTTGTTTAATGAATTTCGACGAACTAAGTACAACTGTCTTATTCATTGTTTAATGTCTGTTATGTTTCAGATCTGCTGCACCCAAGAAAAAAGAAACTAAAAACCCGTTTGACGTGTTCGGAATATTTCCTGAAGACGTTGCTGTTAACCATAAGCCTGCTGAGACTGATCCGCTTGATTCATCCATTATAAGCCGGGTACCGAACGGGTCAACAAAACGAGCTTGCACCCTCAACGGAGACTTTTTCTTGGAGCTGCGGGTGTACAACACTGCTGATATTCGCGGTGAGTTACGTCAGGAGCGTTGGAAAAAGGCTCTCGTTACTCTAAAGGCGCAAATCGATGATGAAACTGTTGAATGGGAGGCATTGCAAAAATTTATTAAAAAGATAAATGTACTTTTCAAGGACGCTAACGTCAAATTTTATTCTAACGATACTAAGTACTAATTTAGTAGGTACTTTTTTGATTTTAACAGATACTGCAGGTTGTCTCTTTTTATTACTTATTTGAATAAAATTTAAACTGCATCAAATTGTGTATCAAGTAATTTTTAATAAATGTTTTTAATAAATGTTAACGATTTATTATGAAACCATAATTTAAACGCTTTTAACGATATTACTTTAAGGGCGCAAATCGATGATAAAACTGTTGAATGGAGGGCATAGCAAAAATTTGTTAAAAAGATAAATGTACTTTTCAAGGACGCTAACGTCAAATTTATTGTAACGATACTAAGTAAGTACTAATTTAGTACTTTTTATTTTTGCTTTTAACGGATACTGCAGGTTGTCTCTTTTTATTATTTGATTAAAATTGAAACTATCAAATTGTGTATTTAACATATAAAACCAGGATTACAGCTTAAGCAAAGTCGCTACATAAAACATGCCCTTTTGCACTCAGTGTTCAATTACAGTAGAAAGCAGGAAGTGGGTAGGGCACCTTAGAAGTAATAAGCATAGAAAAAATTCGGGTGTAAATTTAAACGATGAGGTTGTTGAAATTTCGTCTGCTTTTAAAGGTCGCATAGCATCTTATAGAATAATGGCAACTGATGAGCTGAAGTCTTGTTTACCTGAATCATTTTTGATTACAGTAAAACCTAAAATGCAAAAAATTTTGGAAAATTCGCTTAAAAAACATGTGTCCCTCAAAGTAAATTTCGAATATTTTGGCGATTTTCTTTTGTTTAAAGATGACAAGCAGGAAATGAAATCTTTTGCAACGAAAAATTTTCCTATACATCAAAATTATCAATTCGAAGAGCTTTTAAACACAATAATTATTAGTATACAGAAAAAAATCGAAGAATTTCAGGAGCGCGATTCTGGTTGGACTTTCTTATCTAATTTGTATTTAGAAGTTAACATAAATAAGTATGAACCATTGAAAGCGTCATCTTACATAGACTTACCTAAGATAATAAAAAATAAAAAAGCTTGCATTAATATTCAAAATCATGATAATTATTGTTTTCTCTGGTGTGTTGTTGCTGCTCTTTACCCATGTCAAAACCATCGCGAGCGTCTATCATCTTATCCTCATTTTAAAGACGTATTAAAACTTGATAATATGTGTTTCCCTGTCACTTTAGCCGATATCATTACGTTTGAGCATCACAATATTGATATCAGTATTAACGTATATTCTTTAAAAAACAACCGAACTCTTGTAGGACCTCTATACAGATCGCAATATAAAAGGAAACATCGAATCAATTTACTTTTAATCGAACGCGGTAATAAGTCGCATTATGTTTTGATTACTAATTTACCGCGTCTTGCTCGCGGTCAGATTACCAAACATCATGCTAAGCTTTATTTCTGCGAAGACTGTCTGATATTTTTTCAAACTGAACACGGTTTCAATAGTCACGTTTGTAGTGGGGTTGCTACGGTACTTCCGGAGAAAGGCACCTATCTCGAATTTAAGCATTTTGAACGAAAACAAGACGTTCCATTTGTCGTGTATGCTGACTTTGAGACAATCCTTAAACCCTATCAGAACTGTGAACCTAACACTGACAGTAGTTTTACTACAAATAAACAAATACATTTACCAGCCGCTTTCGCGTACCATATAATTTGCTCTTATGATGAGCAACTTAATCGTTTTGTTCAATACCGAGGGCCAGATTGTGCTCAGAAATTCGTAGATTATTTATATAGACATATTAAAGACATCCATAACGTTTTAGAAAAAGAAATTCCCATGATATTTACTGTAGAAGATTCTTTAGCTCATGAACGTGCCAAAAATTGTCATATGTGTAAAGGTTTATTGTTTGCAGACAAAGTAAGAGATCACTGTCATCTAACGGGCCGTTATCGCGGTGCCGCGCACCAGTACTGCAATCTGCGCTTTCGCGTTCCTAAATTGGTCCCTGTTTTCTTTCATAACTTAGCAGGTTACGATTGTCATTTGTTTATACAGGAACTTAGTAAATGTTCAGGGCCTGTGAAAGTAATCCCAAAAAATAAAGAAAATTATATTTCGTTCACTAAGTTTTTGTGGATTTCAGATCAAAAGTATGCACAAATTCGATTTGTAGACTCTTTTAAATTTTTAGGAACAAGCTTGGAAAAATTAGCGAATGGTTTACATAAAGATGATTTTATTCACTTGAACAAGTTTTATCCTGAAACTAAAAAAAATAAATTATTAACTCGCAAAGGTATTTATCCTTACGATTATATGTCGAGCTGGGATAAGTTTACAGAGACCGAGCTTCCATCACAGAACTTGTTTTTTAATTCTCTTTCCAACGAACAAATAAGCGATTCAGATTACGCACATGCGCAATCTGTATGGTCCGAATTTAAAATCAAAGATATGGGAGAATATACTGATCTTTACCTAAAAACTGATGTGTTGCTTTTATCAGATATTTTTGAGAACTTTCGGTTCATTTGCAAGTTAAATTATCATTTAGATCCGGCATTCTATTTAACTGCTCCAAGCTTATCGTTTGATGCTATGTTATTAAAAACCGGAGTTAAGCTTGAATTGATATCCGAATTAGAAATAATTCGACTCATACAAAAAGGAATAAGAGGTGGTATTTGCATGTGTTCGACCAGATATGCTCAGGCTAATAATAAGTACATGGAAACTTATGACATGAATAAACCAGACTCGTTTTTAGTATATATCGATTGCAATAACTTATATGGTTACAGTATGTGTCAATCGTTGCCCATGTCTAATTTTAGTTTTCTAGATCATCATGAAATTGCCCAACTAGATATTTTGTCTGTCGAAGATGATGCTCCATTTGGATTTATTCTGGAAGTTGACTTGCTATATCCGGAAAATTTACACCATAACCATAACGACTATCCATTTTGCGCACAAAAATTTATTCCTCCAGGAGGAAAAACGACCAAATTGATCCCAAATTTATATAACAAATACGAATACGTCATTCATTACGTCCATCTGAAAACATGTTTACGCAACGGCTTAACTCTTGATAAAATCCATCGCGTTATAAGGTTTCGTCAAAGTCCATTCTTAAAACAGTATATTCATTTAAATACAGAACTGAGAAAAAAAGCTACTACTCCTTTCCAACAAGACCTTTTTAAATTAATGAATAACTCAGTTTTTGGGAAAACTCTTGAAGACAGTGAGCGGCGAGTTGACGTCAAATTAGTAAATAAGTGGCACGACCGTCAAAACAAAACAAAAAAGTTTACTTGTGCTAACAAATTAATTGCCAAACCGAATTTCCATAGTGCAACAGTGTTGTCTGAAAATTTGGTTGTCGTACAAATGAAGCCTGAAAAAGTAATTTTAGATAAACCAATCTACGTAGGATTCTCTGTATTAGAACTTTCTAAAAGTCATATGTACCAATTTCACTACACGGTAATAAAAAAACACTACCAAGATCAAGTTACTCTGTGCTACACTGATACCGACAGTTTTATTTACAAAATCGAAACTGCAGACTTTTACAGCGATTTAAAAAATATTTTTTTAAACTTTTTTGACACAAGCAATTATAACCCTGTAAATGATTTGCAAATACCTTTACGTAACAAGAAGATTCCTGGGTTATTCAAAGATGAGTTAGGAGGAGAACTTATTACCGAGTTTATAGGGTTACGTTCTAAACTATACTGTATCAAAAGTGATAAATCTCTTATCAAAAAGGCTAAAGGAATAAAAAAACCAGCAGTTCAAGAGTTAACATTAAATGATTATCGGGATGTGTTATTCAATGATAAAATAGTTCGGAAAAAACACATATTATTTAAATCGATTAGGCACGAGATCTTCACTCAATCTGTCAATAAAGTTGCTTTATCTAACAAAGACGATAAACGACATATATTATCAGACAAAATTTCAACCAAATCTTGGGGACATGAGTCTATTTTCTAGTACAGTAGTTATCTAAGCGACCTTTCCTCGAGCTGTAATTTTATTTCGTAGGCACCCAATGGGTAATAAAAAATTAGAATGTGTTTAATAAAATAAAATACGTTGAGTACTTACGTTATTGTAAAATTATAATTATGTATGTTGTAGGGTCAGCGTCAAAAGCCGCTCATCACTTTTGTACCTTTTCGCTCTACGACCAGATGAGCGACTTTTGACGCTGACTATACCAAATAAGTAGATTATCATTAAGTACTTTATTTTTTATAATTACACATTGATTTGTAAATTGTATGGTTTGTTCTTTTTTTTTAATAAATAAATATGAAGTGTTATTAACATTTGTTTTCTTTTTTTCTTTCACCCACCTAAGTATATATAGACTGCGAGGATACCGACTGAAAACACATTTTACTTGAGTTGAAATTGAGTTTTCTCGCTTCGGAGGTTTCCTGACGATGTTTTCCGTCATCAAAAAGCTCAGGGCTCAGGCTTAATTTTAAATGTAATATTTTGATAATGGTAAGTAAAATCATGTTCTGTTGAACAGGCAAATAATACCTATCCTCGTTTATTGCATTGGGTATCAATTAAAACATGTCCTTACGTGTCTTAAGCAGCGCGGCGGCATGCAGCCCGTGCTAAGGTAATTTGCTGACACGTGAAATATACCTATTCACATTTATTGCATTTGGTACCAATTATAACAAGTCCTTACGTGTCGTTGTAATTTGATCGGCATTAAGCAGCGCGGCGGTATGCACCGCATGCTCCGAAGCGCGTGTTAATTTAATTTGCTGACGCATGAAATTACTGTAATTATAAATAGCGGCTGTTATAGTAAGTTATCATTCTGCACTCTACATTCATAACTGAGTAAAGTCGTTCCAAAGTTTTGAAAATTAAGACGAGCTGATCCATTCCCGATTCGGTAAGTAAAATTGGCATTATTTAATATTTATTCGTATTATTTTGTTGCTATTATTGTTTTGTAAGCGTATGAAAATGCTCATATGTGTTGCCAGATGCGTTTATTTATTTGATTTCTTTTGTTTCAGAATATGGAAGGAACGCAAGACACTCAAATCATGTTTTCGCAATATGCACAGGGTCCATTAGGATTCCGAGAAGATGAAGAAGAAGAAGAAGTCAGTGAATTTGTAAAAAAAATTGCAAGTGCCAAAACGAAAACCAAGTCTAGTAAACCAAAACTAAGGCTAAACAAAGTGGTAAAGAGAAGTGTACGAGGTCACCCGCCGTCGTTCGTTATAAACAATGAAGCAACTAAGGGGAACAGACTTGTCAAAATCCAAATAATTAACATAAGTGACTCCGCGCCGGATCAAAACGACGAAACCGGTGAAAACGTTATGCTCAGTGCGCAGTATGTGGCAAGTGACGGATACGATGAGATAATAGACAGTACAGAAAGTGTAATAAATAAGATATCCAAGAAGTTGTGCGGATATAGTGTTAGTTATTAATGTTTTTACTGTTTTTGTATATAATTTTGAAAATAAATATGGTCAACAATTTTCTTGTTTTATTCCTTTGATTAAGCGATACGTCAACAGGAAAGATTTTTTTTGTAAGTATGTCAATAAAGCAATAATTCAAACGAAAATAAAATTATCATGATTAAATGCACAAGAAAAATCTTTTCAGTAAATATCGCTTAAATAGATTAACACTATTATTAGCCACAGGTATGAATCGTTATCATTTATTTCATATTTTTAAACAAACAAATTCAATTATTTAAAAATGGGTTAATATAAAAAGTCTTCGTTCAAAATAAATGATAACTAATTTTGACTGGGTTAAAAAATAAAAAAATGATTAAACGTAAATATTTATTTTTGAAAATTAGGTATAATTTATTACAATGTTAAATATGCATAATATCGAAATAATATTTTTTAAGACATATAACGTTTTTTAAGGCACAAGCTTTTTTATGATGTAGACAATTATAAGAGCTGTTGTCGATACAATACTTTTTATACATTAATTGAAAATTAGAACAACCTTTCTCTCCCAAGTCTATTACAGTACAATCAGCACATAAATCATTAATCCACTTAATTTTTTCAAAACCTTTTACATATATTTTTTTGCCTTCCAAGAAATTATGAATCATTCTCTTAAATTCTCTGTGGTCGATATACCCCTCACGCCACATAATGCCAAGGTTTCTCTCTATCCATTTCACATGCCTTTTTTCGTTTTCTGATAACGTAGAAAATGAATATGGAGGTTTTATTAAATACGCCTGCGTGTGTTCATAGGTACTGTATGCAAATTCTTTAATAATAAATTCATTTTTAGATGATTTAAACCCCTGAACATCTACGAATAGATGGTCTAGTTTCATGATATCTTCTTTGTTATATTGGTCAACGGCTTATATTCTATAATACTATCATTCAAAATAAGACAATAAGCCGCGGTATTGTCAGGGATATCTGTGTCACACTCTAATTCAATCCGCACATCGACTGAACCCGTTTTTAAGGTTTCATTTTGACGAGAACAGTCGATAACAAACAGAGGTGCTTTATTTATAAAGTCTTGTGGATTCAACAACGGTGCTTGGCTGCGGTTATAATAAGACTGTTGGAATTTAGCGTACTGTTCATATAATATAGCAAATTTTTGAGCCGAGAAACTGACATTCAAGTTTTCATAAGGAAAATAATTTGAATTTAAAAAAACTTTAACGTCACGCAAATTACAATGATCAAAACGCGATATATCTTTATCAGCAACATTTTTCCTGTTTGTTTTTAATCCAATTATAACATATCGAGGTTTTTCAACTTGAGACGAAGTTTTGACGGCCCAAGAATGTTTTGATGTTTTAGGTAAAAGCGGGTATTCGTACAGATCCCAGTTCCTAAATGCTACCTGAATAGCTCGATCTCTTTCCAAATATTTAAGCAAACTTAATCTTTCACGATCAGAAACCTTAATGTGCGGCATGCGCCATACTATTTTAGATATAGTTATGTTACCTATATACTCATTTGTGTTCAGTTTTACGCTATTTAAATTAGTATTGGATCGTAAAAGAATAAGTTCATGCTTACAGTTAATAATAATTTTGTTATAATCCTCTGCGAAGCCAAGAATCTTATTTAAAGGAATTGACACAGAAAATGATCCATGCGTAATTTTTGTGCCATCAACATCCCAGCCCCATAACTTTGACATCGATGATTCAAGTTCATTCATCGACACAAGAGATTTTATTGTTGTTGTGACCCCAGCGTTTTTAATTTTATCTATTTCAATCCCATTCAGCTCATATCGAATATCTTGAAATAAATGAAGTATAGGGTTATTTGTAAAATGAACACTGGACACCTTCGCTTTTGTTTCTCTGTTGAATACTTCTATAGTACCCTCTATGTATAAAGTACTCGCTGATGGTAATACGTATAGATCTTGCTGGTTGATAGGTATACGGATTTCATCATTTAAATTGAAACTTGTTACGTACGGTTTATACGAATGATATTCGAAACTTTCAATCGTGCTATCAAAGCTAAAGGAGTCTGATAAGTTTAGTATACTCATTTTAATAATCCTATGTTTTTTAAAAACTGTTTGTTTTCCTTCGTTAGTTGTCCTTTAGGTCTTCTTTTCTTGATAGCACAATGAGCACTAACGGCTTTGCTGTTTGAGACCGTACATTTATTAAAGTCTATCATTTTTTTCTGAGATGTAAATATATCTGAATCTCTTCGCCACGTAAATTCACTAAATTATCGTTTATATCCAGTATTCTTATTATAAGAGCGTTTAAGCTGTTTTGAGTAACAGGAAAATATATAACATTTTTAGGTGTTTCTATAATCCGGTAACCAGGCGGTACATTTGGCACAAATTCATGAATTATATGACTAGGTTTTCCGTTTATAAATGACCCGCTCACGATGTCACATTCAACTCGTACTATAGTTGTAGACAGAATGGACACGGGAAAAGGGGACTCAGTTAATATATTCGCCTGAACTGTTTCTTCTCCAAAACCAAGTAACTTACCAATCGAATTTGGTTTTTTAAAATAGACGTTTTTGGAACACAATATAGATGTTTTTAGCGTATTATTATTGCATGTCAGTGTAAAGGTGCAACCTTGGAGATGTCTTTTAAGATAATCATCAAGATCTTGAAGTTCATATGACCCTTCAGGAATTTCTACTACTTCGTTATCACCATAATAAAACTTATTATTTCGGTTGTCAATATTAGGTATCGAGTTAAATGTCGACAAGTATAGCAACCCGCATTCATATTCACCATCTAGTTGAAGAGCTGGCGAGTGATTCGTAATCAGGGTAGAGGAGGATCCCGTTATGGACAAAGTGAAAGACATCGTGAGAATGAGAAGCTATTTATTGTTCAGAGATATTTAAACGGTTATTCCAATATTTTTTTAAATATTTTAAACATAAATGTCCGCAATTAACAGTATCGAATTTTTGATAAATATTATAATTGTATGAAATATTATAATTTTTCAAATATTTTATTAATTCTAGCGGCGGTTGAAGATCACCATAACTATTAAAATATTCACAATGATTATTATCTTTGACATAGGCTACCCAGTGAGTCCCTTGGTTTTTAGAACTATCTAAATTTACGATTGCACATTCTACTCTTTTTGGACGGTTTGGCAATTTGTCTCTCATGTAAACACCACGAAAATAAGGAATATCTGTTGAATGTTTTAAAATATCAACATTTGTAAGAGCACGTCTGGGTAGCCTTTTATTTAGTTTTTTAATCGTTTTAAACACAAACCCTTTCCATTTCTATACTGTTTAATGTACAACCCTTTACCTAATGCAATAGATTCCATCATTTTATTATGACGTTCTGATTCGGATAAGCTCTTTTTTGCAGCTTTGTAGTCACCAACAGCTTTAGCGATCCCAGCAGCTCCTCCTGCCAATGACCCTAACGCAGAAAGTCCCGCGAAAATAGGTATTAGTGGCAATATACCTCCAGTTTTAGGAATCGGTATTAATCGAGGAACTCTCATTTTACTCGTATTGTTATTAAGAAATACTTTACTCGCTGCAGCAAAAGCTCGACTGACTGCAGTGCCTTCTTTTTTAGATTTGTTTTTTTTCAATTCGGTACGTATCTTAGAAACAAAATGCTTAAATGATTTTATCCCTGCACCAGCTTTCATTTTAGATTTCATCACTTTGCTAACTATCCAAGACGCAAGTTTTTCTCCTTTTCCAACACCTTTTGACTTCAATCTTTGTTTAGCCATTTTATAGAGTTCAAAATCTGCACGATGTCGGTCTGTTAGGTCAGAATATTTATCGTATGCTATATCGTGTTGCATACACGCGTTGTCCAATTCATTAACTCCTTTATCACCTCTTTGCAATCGCTTATGCAATTTTGTGCCTGGTCCGCAATAATTGTAGCCAGGTAAGTGCAGTTCAAACGGTAAGTGATTAATAATACTGTTTAGAAGTCCTCTTCCTTTCATATCCCAAAAGTTAATGACTTAGCGCGAGAAAGTTTTTAAATATATTTATACAATGGCATTTCTGTCGATCCAGCTGTTTTCGCTATCGTTAAGTCCTAACCACTTAACATACAATTTTTTCCCTCTTTTTTTGATTACCTTTTCGATGAGGTAAACGTCTGGATACTTAGTTTTTTGCAGTTCTTGTTCATAAAATGTACCGAGTATTGAGTTTTTTCGTTGGTCTTCAATATGGTAAGTAACAGGACGAGTGTGATTCACCTTTTTAATAGTAAATAGCTCAGTTGACCAATTAGGCGTATAACCTTTATGAAAGACGCTTTTGTACTTGCTTATACGCACATGATCTCCTACATTAAAAATATTTAATTTAAAACGCCGATTGGATTGTGATTTATCTATGTTTTTCTTTACTTCGGCTTCATTATTAAAATTCACCTCATTTGGGCTAAATTTTGTTGTGCTATGCACAGTTTGATTATAAGATTGAACTATCTCATCGAAAGGTTTTCCAAGCCATTTGTAGTTCCCGATGAAACTGAAATATTTGTAAAGTTTGTTCTTGAGCGTTTTTATTACCCTTTCAACAATAGACGCCTTTTTAACTGAATACGTGGAATAATGATTTATTTTTAAGGATTTCACATAACAATCGAATTGATCATTGTAAAATTCTTTTCCAAAGTCTGTCTGTAAGTTTCTAGGTATTCGTTTGGTCGACTTGATAATTAGTTCAAATGCATTTTTTACTTCTGTTTTAGTTTTAGATTTCGTAGGAATACACCACGTGTACTTTGAAAATGTATCAATAACAACTAAAATGTATTTATATCCCTTATTTACAGTATGTAAATTCTGTAAGTCAATTAAATCTGCTTGCCACAAATCATCAATTCCTTTTAATATAACTGCGCGACGCTTGAAATTTTTTCGGGCCGATCTATGGATTTCATTCACGACTTGTTCTTTTGTCATCTTTGAAATTACTTAAAATATTGTCTATGTCCCTTTTTGTATAAAAGTTTATTTTCAACTGATTTGCAAGCTGATGAATTTGAGAATTTATAGTTTTAAATAAAGAATCTAGATGCTTCTTCTCGTAAGTGTCCTGGACGAGCTGATCGACATATTGCTTATTAGCTGCATCATTGGGTGTCAAAGGATCCGCTACCCCCTTTAATCGCGATGATTGTAGATCGAAATCGCCATCATCAGAACGCAGCAAAGTTTTATTGTTAAGTTCAAAAACTTCACATACACGCAAACGTTTATGAACATGATGACCGAATTTGTCTATGTTCATTTTCACTTCTTATTTTTATGCACTTATGTATCATCAAATTTCCGGCTTCGACTGATGGTAAAAGTAAAATACCAGTTTTATATATCATTGATTAACCAAGCCCGCTTCACGAAGTTCTTCTACAATTGATATTATTTCATTGTCTAATCCTGTGTTACCGGCATCACGGGAAGCAATGAGTAATTTCAATCTTTCAACTAATTCGTTTGGATTATCCCAATAGACATATGAAACATCTCTTTTAACTTTTTTCATTGTTGGTAGTCCTTTGCCGTAAGTACATAAATCTTCGCTTATTGAACGTTGTTTCGATAATTTGAAAAGCGGTTTTATAATGTATAAATATTTCTGACCTTTGTTACTTTTTATTGGTTTATTGGGATCAAAATCTCGTCTATGGACTTTCGTTTCTAGTAGCAACATTTTATAATAACGTTTATCGTCTTCAGTTATGATACCTAAATCAGGCA